>CM046045.1:28191971-28414471 GCA_025215565.1 Flaveria ramosissima
TCTCTCCTATTTAATAATCACATTAATTACTAAAATGTTATTTTATTTTTTATTAAAATAGTTTTTAATAAATTAAGAAGTAGATCTTTTTACTAATGTTATTTCTAAAGAAGTAATTTTTCATAAAATTAGAAAAAAATTTAGAACATCAAACTTTTTTTAAAAAATACAAAATATTTTATAATTGGTGTTTTTAAAAAGTAAAACTTTTATACACAAAAAATAATTAAAAATGAGAGTTATAATAAGATAGTTTTTAAGTATGATATTTTTTAAAAGTTTGTTTTGAAATAAAAATTTTATTTTATTTATTATTAGAAAGATTCCAATCATATCTTATATTAAAATATCGATTTATAATTAATAAATTTCATTTTATTTTAATTATTTTTATTCAACCCGTGTAGTACACGGGCTTACTAAAACTAGTATTGTTATATTGTAAGAATAATGAGAACAAATCTTTAGTATTAAATTAGTTTTCAATCTTAAAAATAAAAAGTTAAATGAACAGCTTATGTGTAAAAGAGTAACTGAAAGTCTGAAACTTACATTTCTAGATATATAGGACCACAAATAAAAATTACAACTACAACCGAATTCAAAGCAACCTTGCTTGCGTTGCTTATTCCTTAATGCACTGAGAATAAGTGAATAACACTGAATACTTAGTGAATAGTTTACATATTCAAATAATAATCAAATGGACCTCGCTAAACATGTGGTTTGAACTCATGCAACTTAATTAATGTGCAATGATTATAGTAAACAATAACTTAGACAGTTAATTAACCAACTCAGTTGGCCCTCTTATAGTAAGTGTGTTTTCTTGTGTGTGCATTTATCATGTGAGTGAGAACGATGGGGAAGAAGAATTGTTCAATCGGATTGTGTGACGTGCATACCGTGATCCATTGTAGCATATTCATCTTCTTCGTTGGAGGATTAGCCACCATAAGCTTTTATAGTAACAATAAACAAGAAGTTGCAACTCACCACATTGCTGTTACTTTTACAAATGCGACTACAAATGCAAATACGAATACAAATACCGATACACGAGTTCTTGATCATCAGGGAAAGCTAATGAGCGCACCACCACCGTCGTTAACTGGCACCTGCGATTTGTTCTCCGGCAGATGGGTTCATGATAACCAGAGTCATTATCCTTTGTATAAAGAACATGAGTGCCCTTATCTTGAAGATAGTTTTGCTTGTCAAACTTATGGCAGAAAAGATTCAAAGTATCTGCAATGGAGGTGGCAACCTCATGGCTGCAACTTCCCAAGGTCTCTCTATAATCTCTAAACTTGAATGATGCTTACTAGAACTATTTATATGCTTATGATTTGGATATTTGAAACTATTTATATGATGTTTTTTTCTAATGTTTGCGCGGGCAATCCTACACCCGGGCAGACATTAGAAAGGTGTTTTATTGCTATCTTTGGTTTTCTAATGTTTGCCCGGGTGTAGGTTTGACGCGAAAGCAGTAATAGAGGGATTAAGGGGTAAAAGGTTATTGTTCGTGGGTGATTCGCTAAACAGAAATCAATGGAATTCGATGATTTGCATGCTCCATACATCTATTCCAGGGGTCAAGAGAGCTGGTGGAGATCTTAGTGGTCTCTTGCACACTTTCAGGGCCATTGTAAGTCCTACATGTTAATTCATTTGCAAAGGGTGCTCAATTCTTTAAATCTTGCAAGTAACTTTAGGTTAAAACATCACAGGACTATAATATCTCAGTAGATTTCTATTGGGCTCCGATGCTAGTTGAATCGAACGGCGATAGTCCAACGAACCATCACCGTGATTCTAGAATTATTAGAATCAAAGACATTGAGAAACATGCTACATATTGGGTTAATTCAGATGTACTCATCTTTAATTCCTATCATTGGTGGAGATCACCAGTAGTTAAGCTCTTGTAAGTTTTAATAATATAACTGTTAAATGTTCGCCTTTAAAACTTTTAGCAAATCAACAAGTTAATTATAAGGCTTTTATTTGTTAATTTACTAGAAAGAGTGCTGGATCTTTGTTGGATGACCGTAATGATCGAGAGTATGAAGAAGTTGATAGTCTTCGCGCCTATGAGATGGGTCTCAAAACATGGTCTGATTGGGCACATACCCATATTGATCCTTCGAAAACCAAGTTGTTTTTCATGGGTGCTACGGCAACTCATTCGAGGTAAGAAACAGTTGAAACAGAAACGTGGACAAAAACTTTAAGATAAAGGGAACAATGTTTCTTTGTATTGCAGGGCTAGAGACTGGGGAGGCAACCCAAAGGCAAACTGCTACGGAGAGACTGAACCCGTGATGGATGATAGATTTTGGGAAAGCCGAACAGATGCAAACATGCTTAGTGTACTAGAGTCATCATTGAACAAACTAAAAGCCGCGGGAGTGAATGCACAGATTATCAACATAACACAACTAACACAATGCAGAAAAGATGGACACACTACGGTTTACAGGAAACAATGGCGTCCCTTAACTGACGAGCAAAAAAAGAATCCGCGACTTGCTTCGGATTGTTCACATTGGTGTCTTCCTGGAGTTCCTGATATTTGGAACGAACTTCTCTTGGCTTACATTCTCCAGTAACAAAAAATCCAACGCGCAACCAGTTCATAAAAACTGCGCGATAGGTAACAAAAGAAATGATGGATACCAAATAGTTTTCATTATGTTGCAGTGATCATTTTCTATTTTTTTTTAAACTTTATATAGTCTCCACTTAATAATGAAAGGTTAGTCGAGCTCAAATTCAAGTTCAAGCTTCACGCGTAAGTTGATAAGTTTGGTATTTCGACACATTGTCACCGCTATGCCTATGCATGCCACACTGCCTAGATTGATTGTTCAAATTGTTACAAGAATACTGCAAGACACACTTATGTAAAATTATGTAATGAATTGGTGGATGGTTGTAAATCCACCACATATATAGTATAATTTACGCCATTACATGTGTAGACTTTAGATCTAAAATATGCTTATCCACCCCTTCACTAGGTTATTAAATGGAGGACTATATATGAGACGATGATAAATTAGAAGTGACGCCACAACAGGAACAATAAATTAAATGCACCGAAAAGTGCTGCATCTTTAGCTCTTATTCCTAACTTTATTGCTCTCCCTAAACCTTTATATCCATTGGTGAATTTGTTCAATTATAATATATGTAATAATGTAATATTGTGTTTAAGTATAGGTATCTCTAGGGCAGACTCTTAGAGTTACCATTTACTTAGCCTTTCACCATAAAATAAACGAAAACACTTTTACCCACATATTTATGTGTCAATATTCCTTCAAAAAGTTAGGATTAATTCATCGGTAAATTACCATGGGGAAACCGGAAAACGATATTACCAACAGCTCACCTATTAAAAAGTTAACCGATGGGCATTATTATTGGATCACCTACGGTTTGTGCATACATATTTTTTAACCATAAATTATAAGGTTTATATATGAATTGAATAGTAAGTTCGTATATTTACGGTTTATCAACTCACTATTCATCCCTTATAATTTTTATGAGAAAGGAAGAGAGAGAGAGAGAGAGAGAGAGAGAGAGAGAGAGAGAGATTAGTAAAAATTGATTGAAATGTATATTCTATTTAATAGAATAGAGATAGATATAAAGAATGGGATGTGGGAACTTTTCAAGAAATTAAACAAAACTTAAGAATAAAGATGATTTCTAATTAAATTATAAGAATATAGATAAAAAGTTTTCTATGAATGCTATAATAGATCAATCTAAAAAATAAATTTTTTTATTTAAGTTATATTTGACAGACAAATTATGTACCGTAAATATATATATAGAAAATTACAAATTAGTCTATCTTTTGACTTATGTCTATTATCTTTTATTTAATTTTTTTGCATGATTATTATTCGTTTAAATAACTGATGTTAATTTTCTGTTAAGTTAAGAATAAAATCGGACAAAACGTGTAATTTAGTTATAGGACGTACTCTATAATTTACTCAAAGTTTTTATTTTCTTTCTTTTATTATTTCTTTCTTTTTCTTTAATTCTTTTATCACCTTTATTTTATAGATTTCTTTAAAATTTAATTAATTAATTAATTGATTGAAACCTTATTTAATTAATAAAAGTAGAAATTTATATAATAACTTCTATAAATTATTTACTTTTGGTTTGTATAAATTATTTACTTTTGGTTTGTATGATCTAAAAACACTCTAAAAACCAATGTAATTTCTTTTCATAATCAAAAACACCATCCCTATCAGATCGCTTTCGGGAACATTAAGGGCCGCCAATTAGGGTTGTGAGGTTGTCCAATTAGAGAGTACCAACCTAATCAAGAATATTCAAACTATCCCAGCCGATAACCGATATTCATTAAAACCCTTCCAGAAGACTATTACTGAACGATATCAAGTAATCGGTTTTTATTCTTCGTCGTATGGTAATCAATCATAGATAATAGACCGAAGCTAGTTAAATTTCATAATCAGTTGATCAGTTTGATGCTTCAAGTAGCATGAATACAATCAGAATGCATCTCCCTAGCATCATGTAACACTTATTTTGTACATTCTTCATCATGTTTTTAATTAAAAATATATTTTTATAAATTATGGTTCTTTAACTTAATATATAAAATAGAAGTGGAAAAAAGTTAAAGATAAAAACTGAGTAAATTCTTCTTTAACTAATATTACACATTTTGTCCTTCGAGAAAAATAGCCAATTTATCATTATGTTAATAGAAAAGTAAAAATCAATTAGTTAAAAGAACAGAACGTGCGAATGTTTCAAATAAAGAACATTCGATTAAGGACAAAATCTTTAATTTACTCTAGAATATTCTTAAATAAAGTGGGCCTAAGTGGGGGCCCTAAGCCCAAGTCTAACTTTTTTAAAAGAGAGAGTTGGTCCTGCGGCCACCCATGATCACAAAATATAGTTCTTCAAGAACCGTGTTAGTCTTTTGGGTCGTAGTAGAGAAACCACCACTTTCATAGCTCATAAGAACAAGAACTTTGATTTATTTCAAATAGTATGTCATTGCGTAAAATGAAACTGAAAATCATCACATACTACTCAATGAGTAGGCGATAAACACTAGAGAAATTCTAACAAAGTTTAGAAAAATCCAATGAAGAAAATTATTATCAAGCATCAAAATTCTCCCTCAAACATGGCTTTATTTATAAGTTATTATAGTATATAAACAAGTATCAACACATTAACTTTAAATAAATTAAAAATGCACCTGAAATATTAAGTTCGGTCAAAACAACTTAACTATATTAAGTAAATTTTTTAAAGAGAAATAATTGTTAAGACCACGTATCAACTAGCACTTGTCAAAATTTTAAACTCATACCATTTTTGTACGTAATTTTCAATCAATAATACCACTAGGCTATGCACAACTAAAATAAGTAGTGATTCATATGAGTTACCGTGTGAATGATCAAACATTGTATTGTCTAGTTGGTTTATTAATGGGAGTTTAATTCCCGCGCGCGATATAAGAAAAATCTAATACAAATTGCTAAACAAAGAAAACTCTTGTGTTTCGGATGGTTGAACATGTTTAATTCATATGGAAAGGTTCAAATTAAAAAGCCTTTAAATTTAAAAAAACGAAGTAAAAAGTAATCTAGACCATCAATCTTCTTAATAATGGTTGAGATCAAATTGTAGGGGAAAATTTATTAGAGTGGTATTTTAAAAAATATCTATTTTTGTTGACTTTTTGCAAGTTCTTTCATTTGTTTAAACGTTCATAACTTTTATGCCCATCATTATTCTATTAAAATTACACAATAAAAAATGAGTGTTTTTTATCTTTAAAACAAATAAAATATTGTTATATAAAAACAATGACAAAATAACATAATGTCTCATTGTATTTTTTGTTTGTCATACTGTTATCTTGAACACCATAAGTTTTAAAAAAATATATTGGTAAAATAACATCATTGTGTACTTCTAATAGTAAAACACAATGATAGATAACAAGTTTTCATAATCTATAAAAAAAATAACAAAAATAGCACATTGTGTTATTTTTAACACAATGAGTTTTGAAAAACACATCGATGAAAATATATGATTGTGTACTTATAATTGTAAAACATAATGATAGATAACAAGTTTACATGATTCATGGAGACAGTGAAAAAAATAACAAAAAAGATCTAAAACGTAAAATACAATGATAAATACATATAACAAATTATGTAAATATATGACACAATAAACGTATAATAGACAATAAGTTGACATATTTGATATAATAACAAAAATATTATTCTCTTTAAAACAATAAAAAAACGTAAAACCCATAATAATTCTTAGACTTCTTAGAGTAAATACCAATTTTAATATACATCCATTTATTTGTTCCTTTATATCAATCAAGATTCCTAATTATAATTATAATATTACTTTATAATGCAACTTGGGTGCAAGTTGCAAGTTTCTTTTTATAATTTCATGTGATGAATACAGAATGAAAGCGAAAGCAAAGGAAAAGAAAGTACAAAGTAGATATCTACCTGCAAGTTGGTATTAAAAAAATGAGTTTTTATATACAGAGAGATTTGGTTGTTGCTATGATCACAAAACTCAACTTTAATTTGAAGGCAGCTGTTGATTCGCTTGTCTCGTGTTATAATAAGACCTACATATGCTTTTAGCTAAAATTACAAATCACTGATTGATTCATACATATATTTGAATGTCTAGACACCGGGGAGCTAAAAAATATATATATCAAGATACATGATAAATATAATATTAATGATAAATGATTAATTTTAATAACTTTATTATATGAAATTTTTATGTGATTATTTAAATATAATTAAAGGGTTATAATTTTCCATCTGCATTAAACCATCTTAATTTGCCTAGAGTTCTTGGCAGTCTTCGTATACAACTCTATTATATATAGCTTTATATACAACAATCCTACCTCATTGTCAATAATGTTTTGAAGGTCAGACCACTCGTCGGATTGGATGGTTATTGATTTGACGGTTGGATTAAACTTAAGAATCTAATAACATCATAATTGATTCTAAAAATGTTAAAATATTATAAAACATGAATATTTAGTTTATTGAAAAATTAAACAGTACGATTACCGTTAAAAGAATAAAGAATCAAAATTTGTTTTCTTAAAAGACAAGATAAGAAAACAAAATAATGAAGAAACTTTTTAAGTGGCAAATAATATGGCTTAAATATAAAAGTATACAACATCAATAGTTTAATAGATTAGTTGGAAAACACAATATATATGAATCTTAAGTTCAAATTATTTCTGATACAAAAGTTCAAATTAATCACATATCTCATTACCTCTATTGACCATTGTGCATCACAAGACAACTTGGTAAAAAATCCATCGACACTTTTCCGTTAATTCAAGGTCAATCCCTCAAGTTGACTAACAAGCACTTAAATATCAAAGATTAAGATTAGAGGATAAAGTCGAGACTGCTGCATGTAAAGCAACATGAAGACAACAAGCTATGGGAAGAAGAATTGCATTTGTGTCACTTAACAAATGTAACTAAGGCCGTAGACATATTGAACATTCAGCACAACGTTCTGGAAGAGGTTCATTTACGCTTCTTTTTAATAAAAAATATGAAAGAACATCAACAAGGATTTCGTTTGATTGATTAAATAAACGAAAAGAAGCCAAGGTCACACTCCTTAGATTATATTCGTGAACATTCGGTAATATATATGTCTGTTTATATTTGACTTTTTGTTGATTTACATTCGTTAATATGTGTTGGCAGAGAATAGTTTATGGCAATTTTTTGTTAAAGAAGCATTTCCCATTTGCTTTTGTTATACTGTTTAATGCTAGATTGCTTATCGTACAATGTGCTTGGTTTATAGCTTCAAGAATTCAAGTCCATTTGAGCATTTATCCGGCACTTAAAATGTACTAGATTTAGGCTTTGTCCTCTAATATTTAGCCGTGTAACAATATATCTATCACTTTTAATTAACTATACAAAAATGCCAACAACATTATAAACACGGCATGTGGTAAGGATATGTTGAAAGTCTTAGGGACGACACCTAAGACTTATTACTACAAGCCTATAGCCACAACATCTACAGAGATAAAATGTCATCACGATAGGTCAACGTATCCTATAACGATGACATGTTATTGGAAAAACCCATAATAGAATCATCACTATAGCCTCCCGTTCTTGTAGTGTAACTTCAAATGCATAGAAAACTCAACGGTGGATTCTGCAAATCACTTTACAAAAATCACAATAATCTCATATCTTTTCAAAAGCATAAAAAGAAGAAGGTTTTAATTGATTGGATCTTCATGTTCTACATACTCAAATCCACCAATAAAAACTTTCAAAACGTGACATGATTCACAAAAATCTCGATGGGTATTTCAAAATATGCAATCTTGAATCTTGATTTCCGATTTCCGATCAGTTTCACCGGAGTTTGTTCTCGGAGATCTGAGCTAACGATTGAAGATTACATTTCACAATTGTATCCACAAACACACACGCTTCTTCCTTCGTATTCCCCGGTGGTACATCGACGACGTAGGACTCAACGACCACCGTCGCATCTCCGGCGACTGTAGGGTGGAGCGTCGTCACCGATCGGTAGTTAGCAAGACGATGATCACCATCAACCACACTGAAACTGATAACATGTTGTTCATCATCAAGAATCTCCAACCGTTCAGTCGATCGTCCGGCGGGTAGGCCGGAGATGACCTGAATTTCTCTTAGGGTTCCGACGTCACCATCTCCGGCGATGACGGTGCAGCTTTTGACGAAGTGTTTGTAGGCTTGTGGGTTGTCGAAGCGGCGGACGACGGACCACACGTCGGAGATTGGGGCGTTGATGTGTTGGATCACGGCGGAGCAGCACTGGTTGGGTCCGACGTGGTGGATGTGGTGGCGTGCGACGGAGTCCGGCACCGGAGTGGCGGTGGTTGGTGGTGACAGACGGTTGCTGCATCCGCCGGAGCCGCCGCTTACGGTGGTGGTGGTGGTGATTCTGTCTAGTAAGAAAGATGGTGACTTTTGTGGGTTTGAAAGCATTTTTGATCTGTTGAAGTGAAGAGATAGATCAAAGTGGTGACTGAATTTGCTTATGAATCTTGATTCTTTGAGTTCTTGAGGTTTTGTTGGTTAATAATAATATTGGAATGTGTAGGGGTTATAAATGGTAGTGGTAGGGGTAGGGGTTCGTGTGAAATATGTAAAATATTGCTAGTTGGTTGAACCCTAAGAGCCATATATTATGGCCTTTTTTAGTTTAATTTCTAATGAAATGACACTTTTGACCTTACCAAAATGGCCTTTTGCTTTCACTATTTATCAACTTGCCTTTAGTTTGTTTGTATAGTCATGTACATATAGGATAGTTGCATTTGACCCTTGAAGTTTGTATACATTAGTATAGCGACCCTAACACTTTTCAAATTAGTTTTTTTCAATGTAGCTAACTCCTACACACCCTCTAATAATATTGCTATTTTTAAATCTATATCTTTTGCTAACCATGATACTTAAACCTTAGACCATATATTAAACACCAAAAACATTTTGTTACCGCTAGACCATGTGCCCTTACATTTTTTATCTAGATTCACAACCCTTCTTGTCTTTTACTACAAGAGTCGTGTACATTATACTCATATGGACTTTTACTCTTACAAACAACCTTTATCATAGATGTTACTGGCATTTCGTCAATCCACCTTTACTACCAAACAGCCTTTGTCGCATTCATCGAACCACCTAGAAGCTAGCCCCACTGTCTCATTGCTCTAGGTTAAACAAGCAGTCAAACAAACTTTAGTTATTAGTTATTGTTTGTATAAATTTATATCTTTACTCTTGCATAAACAAGTTTATAAAAAGCCTGCATGACAATTTTTATAAAAAAACTTCACATAATAATAATTAAGTTTCATAAATGTTTTACTAAACTAACTCAAAGTTCTTTCTCTAATGTTACTCAACTAGCTTTGCTACTATTCCATGAAGTCGGCCCACTCATTTACTTAATTTACTGACCTTAAACTCCAATCTTGATGGACTATAAAATCTCATAAAACTATTTGTATGTGGATGGTAGTGAATAAAAACAAGTGTCAATGCAAAGGGTCAAAGTGAAAATCTTGAAACAAGTGGGCCGTATGCTATAAATTTTATAAAAATAAAACGTGATCTCACCAACTTTTTATAAGAATTAAAATAAAATATAGCAAGTTGAGCAAGTTGCATGAAATTTTATAATATCAATGGGAAAGTGGGGCACAAAACGACTAGTTCCAGACGAGTCGTCGTTGTTCCCGAATCATCCCTCTAACTATTTTTCTTATTATTATAACCCAAATAAAAAGCCAATAATTGTGCATTGCTTGCAATTTAGTATTCCATTTTGATGTGGAAAGTGTAAAATGATGTTTTTCTAGAGGAAGAATATTTATATGATAGTGATTAAGATCATTGATGAGTACTATAAATACAAATACACGCTATTGGTGTTAAATTTTAGTAAAATGATGATGTGATGAACTTTAAAGCAATTCTAATTTTTAAAATATTAAATCAAGATATTCCATACATACAAAGGAGTCCGAATTTGAGGGGAAACGCCAAAAATCAGGATTTTTGTTTCTAAATCCAACTGATCAAATGATATCGATTAACCTTTTTATTTCATATCAAAGGATTTTCGTTATATCCTTACAAAGGTATGTAATTAAACAGATGGTTCTCTGTGAGTAGTTAAGAGTTTAAATCTCTAATATGAAAAGGATATAGATTTAAGAGTATGATATTATATGCTATGTGTGAGTGAGCAATTTTAAAAAAATTATCATTTGTTTATTATTTAAATAGATAAAAATTTAAGTCCACAAAATAGAACAGAAAAACTACAGGTGCATTTGTGTTCGCAAAGAGGGGGTAATCTGTACGTTATTCTTTTATAAAGTTTTTCAATTGTAAACTTTATCTTTTTAAACTTGAAAATGTGATAAAACAAAAATCATGTTGGGGAGAGAATAGCAACATTGGAAACATGTGGAGAAACAAGATTTAGTCCACAATTGATGTAACATGAGGAGGAGGTGTCAAGTTCACATATCCTTAACAGGATAAAATCAGTGGCGTAAATTCAATATTTATTTTATTTTCAATTAAAGTTAGGGGTGGCAGCGACATTTCTAAGGTAAAGTTGACGATAAGGGTTATGGATGTGATTGTGACTCATGTGACTAACCGTGTGAATGAGCAATCACATATAATAACAGACTGAAACAAAAATCATTGATGTTTAAATGGCCTTGCTAGATGACATTCTACATTTTAATATCTAATAAACGACTTGAAGATTTCAAAATGTGTGATTTAAATAAATTTAAAGACCCAAATTGTAAACCTAATTCGAAACAAGAAATTCCCAATTTAAAATATTTTCTTATGCGAGAAAAATTGTAAATGTTTTTATAGTTTTTAAAACAAAGAGCCATACATATCTTCTTCCCCGTATATGGTTGTTAATCAATTCTTTATCGAGCCTCTATGTTAATGTGAATTTCAAAAATTTGAAGAGTGAATATGCATGGATATTAGAATTATGACATCTACAACGAAAAGAAGTAAACAAGTATCGAAAGCAAGACTGCAAGACATGAAAACAACAAGTGGCTAAGCTTAACTACTCCCATAAAGGGGGCGGTAGGTGAAATTAAAATATTTTACGGAGATCGAACTCGATATATATAAAAGAAATTAAACTACCAGATAAAAAATTTACATTAACGAACCAAAAAATAACACTGCTAACAGAAAAAAAAAATAGGACTGTTAGTACAAGTGGAAGCGTGTCGGTTCCATTCATATATTTGTTGCCTAGTGTTTATGTAATTTGTCATATTAAATCCTTGTGTGTTTATTTTAAATTTTTATGTTATTTAATTTTTTAAACTTTTATGATGTAACAATAATATATTTTTATTAGTTTGATTCAAATAAAAGCGTACGTTATATAGTCAATCGTTAGTGTGAAAACTTATATCATGAAGTTACTGTGTTACTGTGTATATATTAAATTTGAAGCCCGTTAACTTTTTATAAAATTTAACAAATGCCCACCGGATCTCAGCCCACAAAAGAACTATTTTGAAGCCCATCAAATTGCTAAATTTGTAGCACAAAAACGTAATATTATCTTGCAGTGAACGGTCCAACATAGCCCAGATTACAACACCCCAGTGGCCCAGTTCGATTGCATTTTAATGGGTTGATACATACTTATGGAAGAGAGATTTTTATTATCTAAATCTCCTTCCGAAAGGCCCAAAAGTTTTTTCTTAGGGCCTTTTTTAAGTATAAACTTTTAATCTTTCAATGAAAAATCAGTGAGTCTTTTGTTCAATTCAGTGGTTTTGCATCAAGATATACTTATAAGTTAGACAATAAGATTCTAATTCTATAAGAAAAACCTTAGCAAGTAAGACAGTAAGTGTTTTGTTTTTCAAGCTTATTAGTGCAAGACCTAAGCCTAATTTGGCCTAACAAGCCCAAGTCCCAACTAGAAAAGATAAAACAATTTTATTGTCTTTAGGACTTTGATTTAGAGGTGAAAAATGGGGTGGGGATCAGAACCGGTTATTAACCCGAACCGAAAACTTTTTAAAACAAGTTTGGT
This sequence comes from Flaveria ramosissima, assembly GCA_025215565.1. NCBI lineage: Eukaryota > Viridiplantae > Streptophyta > Magnoliopsida > Asterales > Asteraceae > Flaveria > Flaveria ramosissima. Next base: position 28,204,719 of record CM046045.1, read on the forward strand.
TAAAACAATTTGGACACGAATCAAACTGCAGGGTCTGTAAACAGGCTTCAAACCGAACCGGTATGAGCCAAAACCAGATGTTAACCAGGTTGGCCTAGATTGTGCACCTATATCTGGATATTAGAGGCACTTGGGTTTGCTTGTTAAATGAGGGTCAACTCAAAACACATCAAAATAGGAATCATTAGGAGATGATGATAAGTTTGTGTCTTTTCATTGCATTTCTGAATCAAAATATTAGTCACTAAAAGTTTTTCACCTTCTCAAAGAAAACAGTTGGTCATACAAATTCTTCCTAAAACAGTGAAAACCTTTTATGTTTTCTGCTTTTTCTACAATGATAACACGATATTCCTCTCACTTGATCAATTACATAGCAATTCCACATAATGAACATCAACAAAGAAACTTACAGCCGATCAATCTCGATCTGTAATTTGCGTATTGATCTTATTCACTATATATTTTGTAGAAAGTTTCATCCATTGCTTGCTATAATCCAAAAACGAACAACTGTTCCCATGAACATTAGTTTCTGTATATGTACCAAAATGTATCACTAATTACATGCTCATGGAGATGGAAATTGTCCATAATATTCCCATTTATTAAGAGATTATAATGCTAGTAATGAAAGTTTAGTATAAAGAAAACAATGAGGTGTGAGAGAAAATTTTAAGTTGTAGCGATATAAAATCTCCGGTAAGAAGTTTTATTGTTCCGTTTAATGTTGTTGGCATTTGAAGAAGAAGAGTGAATCATCTCCCACATCACTTGTATGTCTTCATATCCTCCACAAGCCTCCATGTCTTTGTAAAGATTCACCATTCCGTTCTTGTGCACTACATTTGTTATAAAAATAATCATATCACGTCATATCATATATACCATATCTGATGATATAAGGTTGACACTTGTTTAGGATCTAATGTTTCTGACTACTATATTAATCTTTTCATAATGAACAAAAAATATACATACGTGTTTTGTGCAAAGACAATAAGACATACATGAATGTATATTTACAAGAATATGTGAATATAAACACATGTATTGTATATGTATGCGTGTGCGCGCAAAGATCTAAAGAGGAAGTTCATCTAGTGAGTTTACCTTTAGCTTTGTTATTAAGAGATGATCTTAACTTGAAAAGAAAGCCTTTTGTTGATGAAAGAAAAGAGTTTTTGTATCTGAAGCAATACCACACCTTCCACCTCCTCATTGTCCACAATTCTAAAGTCAACTTCACCACTCACTCTTTTACTTCTTTTGGTGTGTGAGTGTGGCTATATAAATATATATACACATACACACATATGTATAATAAAGCAAAGGTCTTCTTGCTACAACACAAACTACAATGGACAAAGAAGAAGGTAACACCCTAAGAGACAAGAAGCCTAATGATTCAAATTCTATTGATTGTCATTATTCTAGTTTTTATTTAAAAAAATTACACAAATAGCAAAAAAAAATGAAGTTGATGATACATGTAAGCATTTTTTAAATTTTAATTTAATACTTTCAAAATATATATTACTTAGTGTAGGTTTCAACAAAGGTGTGACCGGTAGGTCCTCAAAATACATCACCACATCTTTTAATGGGATTGTTTGTCATAATTAAAAAATTAAGATTAATAATGACACTTTTAAATTCTCAAACTTCATTAGAACTCAACATGTTTCAACGGTCTGAATAAAATAATCTTTTGTTAAAATGTATTTACTATATTAATGTTACACTTTCTTTCTTGATCCTTCTAATACGGCCACTTGTAGGATAGCTTAAATTGCTAATAAATGAAGGTGGTTTTTAAAAGAGTCGTTTAGAAAACACTCACTTTCATCTCATAATGTTAAGGATAGAAAGTTACATTAAAAATGTTTTTAAAAAATATTGTCATACCCAACATAAGCGGCTGAATATATATTATAGGCTCCTTAGATTTAAAAGGAGCTTAAGTCGAGCTTAAGTCGCTAGCTTTTCTCTTTAAGTAATGGAGACGCCCGGCCTAGAATGGTCATTAAACCAATAATGACTCGTACGAGTTTGAATTACCTACAACCTTTTTCATATGTGGTTCACTGCTTTACAAAAAAAAATTGTGTAATGTATAAGTCAAACTTTACATTCATAAGACATATTTTAATGATAGATATATCCTACAAAAGGAAAATTATTGATTCTTAAGGTGAGAGCATATGCTTATTATGAACTTATTTTGAAAAAACAGACAACTTAAGTAGGAAAGATGGTTGGTATTTTTTGCCCAATAGTTCTTGTAATTCAAGATTCTAATTGAAATAAATAATATTAGAAGGTGGGATAATTGGGGCCTTATATATGTATAGTCAAACGGTTTGTTGGTTTTTCTTTTGATATTTTGTGTTTGTAACTCTTCCATTCTTTATATAGTATGCATGACACGTCTTTGTCTCATAAAATAAATACAAGAATTACACACTGTTAAAATAAATATAAAGTTTTTTTATGTAAGATATCAATAGCAAGTGTTTATTATTTAAAGTTTCTTATAATATTATTGCCTTTTCATTTCAATTTTTTATCATAAGTTATTATAGAGTAGTCCAAATTTGTAAGTATGATATATTTGTAGCATGCTTTCAATCAGCAAAGCAATTTTTTGTGAAAGATTAATAACTATTTAGCCCAGGGATTTTAATATCTTAAATCTTATTCATACACGGTAAATTAACAAGTTAATCATGTATTTTATTTTCTTTTTATGTGTGCTTTGTCACTTGATTATGGTTGAAAATATTGGCAAGATGACAAGTGATGCAGCATGTGCTATACACCAACTTTCGTTATTTTAGGTTTACCTGCCAAAAGTTTCCATTCTTTTTCAATCACTTAAATGGATCATGGATATACAATCAATAATAAAAAACGAAAATTATTCAAGTTTATGAAACGCAGTATGTGGATCCTAATTATGTTCATCTCTAATCAAGCATAAAAGGGTAATTAACTGCAACGTGCATGAAAACGTAATACATTTTACATAAAATATCATTTTGTGTAATGAAGTAATGAACATTCAAACTTACAATCTAATGTAAGTATGTAACAAACTGTTACTTCATTTTGAATTAGATAATGATATTTCTCCTGGGAGCCCACCTTCTCAAGTAAGACTATTTTCTATCATCATCTTCTAAAAACAAACCATAATATAATATATGAAATGTTTGAAGATTGTATTTGCTCAAATTGTGCTTGAACTTTTGGGTTTGCTACCAACTCCTGTAGTACGTCCTCGTCAAAGAGAGCCATAGTTATTAAAGTATGTCTAAAATTGCTAGTAGTTCTAGTGTAACACTCGTCAAGGGTTGTGGCCACTCCCTAATGAGTCCGACGCAACACAAAACCAGTAAACCTTGACATAAGCAGGACTAATAGACGGAACCTTAGGCAACCAAGGGTTTGTAGGTTAATCTTGATGGATACAAGTCAACTTTTTAGTCATATAGATACCTTATTTATACACATGATAACCGTGGTAGTCGCTGACAGATTAGGACAGCAAGCAAGACACCAGTTTGATGATTTCGGATTTGGTTTCGAGGCCGATAGTAACATATGAATCAAGGGTTCTTAAACAAATTTTTGAGAACGAAAGGAAGAAAAATTACCAAGTAGCAAGAGCAACAAACTAGACCATGCAGTTCATATAGCAAAAGCAAGATCCAACACATGTGTGGTTCATAGCAAGTAGCAAGAGTTAGCAAGTGACAAGATCGAATCTTTGTGATTCGGATAGCAAATTTAGCAAGAAACTTGATCAGCCATAGCAGAAGGTTGATTGAAAGCAACAAGTGAAGCAAGAAACGAGCAATAACAAAAACCAACATCAAGATTAATGGAGTGAATGTGGATTAATCTTGATTGGTGCGGGTCAAAAGCTTATTTATGCACATGTTTTATTGTTTTTATTAGTCATGTGTAGGTTAATTAGAGAGTCAAATTAGTGTATTAATCGCATAATTGAGTTGTATATAATAACAAAAAGTCCTTATCTTTAGATGTATGGGTTTTCTAGCTAATGCAAGTCTTTGAGTTGAATACTAAAACAAAAATAGTTAGGCGGTAAATTCTTCTTTGTACATTTGTTTCCTTTAAGTTTGATTCGGACCTGAACCAACAGGGTGCATCAACAAGTTTCGAGAGACAATTTCATCACACCATGCTTTACTATCATCTTTGAGAAACCATTTTTACAACCAAAACTATGAATCAGACGAGAGAATCACATTTCATGATGCAGAAAAAAAGCTTTTGAACAAAAAAAAAGAGTGACAACCTATATATCACTGCATTAAATGGGAGCGAAAACAAGTTGTCACGTTATAAATTAACTTTAAAACTGACAAATTGTGTAAATCATTGTATTCAAATGCATTTGCTTGACTAAAAATCAGGATAGAAAAACTTAGTTGCACCATAAAGCAATCAAAGATTACGTTTTCAACAGCCTAAAAACAATGCCTGTAGCCCAAGATTAAAGATTTTGAAGACAAAAGTTCACAATTTATAACAAATTAACCAGCATCAAAACATAGGTTCAAAATTGTAACAAAGAAAAAGCAGGAAGAAACTTCCCACCAACCTGAAATCAAAAACAAAACACCAGAGTCTCTATAACCAAACACAATCTAAGCAGCAGATTCTTGGGCAGCCTGCCTCTTCCTAGCCTCTTCGATGATGGTTAGCTTGATACCCTTACCCTTGGGTAAAGAAACCCATGGTTTTGAACCCTTTCCAATGGTAAAAACATTACCCAAACGGGTGGCAAACTCATGGCCCAAAGCATCTTGAATGTGAACTGTTTCAAAGCTGCCCTTATGCTTTTCCCTGTTTTTAAGGATTCCAACCCGACCCCTGTTTCTTCCACCAGTCACCATAACAACATTTCCAACATCAAATTTGATGAAATCAACGATCTTGTTTGAGTCTAGATCAAGCTTAATGGTGTCATTGGCTTTGATGAGTGGGTCTGGGTAGCGGATGGTTCGACCATCATAGGTGTTGATGTATGGAATGCCCTTTGAACCAAATTGGACAGAACGAACCTTGCACAGCTTAAACTGCATATTCAAAAACATTGTTAGCTCTACATCTTGAATAAGAAAAATAAAATCAGAATATGATGAAATATGCTACTAGAAATTTTTTTATCAAAAATGTGGCATATTTTAAAAATCTTTACTTATGAAATATCAATTATGTTAATCTCCAACAAATCAAATAAAAAATGGTTAATAAAAGACTGGTTTAAAGTCATCCCAGGGGAATTTTACTTTGAGAAATGAGAAGTTCTGAGATGTACCTAAAAATCCTCCTATTGCCATGACATTAGCGGAAAAAAAAAACTTTTTTACAATATCATGAATTCATGTCAAGTGACATCGTAATGATTTATAAGCAGAAAAAAATTATAGCATTTCAAATTTACTTTAAACAATACCATGGTCTAGAAAAACCGCAAAAATTATAAATAGTAATAAAGATTGCAATAAAAATAATAATTCAATTCATCTGACCAAAAGCGGTAACAAAACAAATAAATGTAACTAGTAAAACCATTGAACAACTTTAAGAACCAAATTACAAACCTTTGACTCCTCATCTCTGATTGAGTGCAATCTAAATCTTCCTTTTGTATCATAAAGAAGACGGAAGTTTTCATTGGTCTTAGGGATAGAAACAACATCTGTTCCAAACAGAAACCAAAACCAAAAAGGAAGATAAATAAGATTACAAAGAAACTATCTGCTCAAATCAGCCTCGTAAACTGAAATGTTACATTTAGTTAATAGCTAAAACCACAAGAACTTTATCTAGGAAACCCTTTATAAAAAGGGTACATACAAACATAATAAAAAACATATGAAGACAAGGTGCAATAAACAAAACTATAAGTTAGTTTTCATGAAAAACTAAAGACAACAGAAGCAAAAAAATAGAAAGTAAACTAACCCATGAATCCAGCAGGATAGGTCTTGTCAGTCCTGACCTTGTTGTCAACAAGAACATGACGCTGCATCAAAATAGATTGTACCTCACGGTATGTCAAAGCATACTTCAACCTGTTCCTCAATATGAGGATCAAAGGCAAGCATTCCCTAGATTTGTGTGGCCCAGATGATGGTTTAGGAGCCTGCAACACAAAAACTATATATTAGAAATGCAAGAACTGAAAACAGATCAGATTAGAAAATAAAACAGAAAAAACGAACTTACAAAAGCACCACCAAGTTTGTCAAGCATCCAATGCTTGGGGGCATTGAGCCTCTTCAGATGTTTCTTCAAACCTCTAGCCTTTAATACAGTGAACAGTTTGTTAGATATGCCAATCATTAAGCTATATAAAAATTTGATTAAGTTTCTTGCTACATATATTGCAGAAGTAAGCATCACAATAACAAAACGGACAAATAAAGCAAAAAAAAATCAAACATTTGTTAACTTCATTCCAAATTTCATTAATTTCAAGCCACATTCCTAAAATCTTTTATGTGCTTAATAATAACAAAATCCAACTATCTTAAATTTTTAGCTAGCCATGAGAAATCAAACAAATTCATTAGGTCTGATTCAGCTAAACTGATATAAAAAAATATTTACAAAATAATAAGCAGTGGTATATAAAAAAAACTGATTACTGACTTAACAGAGCATAAAAATTGGTAAAAAAATAACCATAAACAGCAGAATCAAACAAAAAAATCCTCACCATCATACAATACATTCAAATCAAATGGTATACACGGCTGATCAATTAGAAAGCCAAAGATTATAAACAACATCAGACTCGAACATTCTAACATCACGAACAAAATAGCGTCCTAAAGCACTAAAATTAAAACAAACCTATCATGCTTATAAACTCTGAAAACGACGACATGAAATACATGAGGATGTAGTTCAAAAGTGAAAAAGGGAAATGATACCATGGTTGTTGTGTCGGGTGGGAGATCTAAATCTCCGGCGAAAGTCTTCGGCTTCCTCTACGATTCACAGCCGCACCCCCACAATCTTCTTCAGCTCTGTGTCTTATAAACCCTAGATCCCTCACTTTATATTATACATCTCGCAAACCTATTTTATTTTATTTAGTGGGCTTTATATTGTTTATACAACCAGGCCCAGAATGGTGGTTTATACTTTTACTATGCTTTAGACTTTTGATATGGGTCGGTCAAGGTCCAAACAACTTAATGGGCCGAGTTATGGGTATTTGGAACTTTGGATATTGTTTTCTAATGTATTCAACATAATGGGCCGAGTTATGGGCAGTGGGAACTTTGGAAATACCAACATGATGATTAAGATTCTTATTAACTAATTTATTTTCTTGTAGATAGAAGTAGTGATTTTAAGTAGTGATTTTAAGTTACATATTATTATGATTTATTCAAATAATATTAAGTTACATTCTTATTAAGTAGTTGTTGAGTTATCTGAATAATTTATTTTCTTGTAGATAGAAGTAGTGATTTTAAGTTACATATTATTCTGATTTATTCAAATAAATGTATATAAGAATTTATAAGGTGATAAACGGAGTAGATTATAGATTATCTTATAAGGTTGAACATGGCTTATTGTTTACATTTGTTACATAAATAGTCGACATAAAATAGATTATAAAGTAATTTAATATACTTATTAATATATATTTTATTTTAAATAGTATTCAAATGGTCATTTTTTTCTTATTTTGTCTTTGATGTATAATTCCACCAATCACCATGTCTTAGTTTTTTCCTAAAAAAGGAAAAAAGTTTTCTTCCATATCTTTATTAAAGCATCCATTATTTTGCTTTTTTTTCTTATGAGATATGAAGAGATAAGATGGTGATTTTCTCTTTTTCTTTTTTCTCTAAGAAATATGCATTATCGTTTTCGACATACAAGTATGATTTCAACTTATTCATACTTCTATTTAAATTTTTAATTTTTATTTTAAGATGTCCACAAACTTTTACAAGATAAAGTGAGAAGATAGGAAGGCTAACTAACATATTTAATATAAAATATGTTAGACATGTCTTTCGGTTGAATTAGTGTGTTTCTCTATTTAAATTCACAATAACAAGTAGATACAATATAAGACAATGTTGTGGTTGGCTGGCTGCCTATCCCCACCATTTTGATCTTTCCACAAATTTGTCAAAGGTATTTAGAGGGCAAAAAGAGCAACCAATTTATTGTAGTCATGTTGAGTAAGATGTGAGACAGTATATAATCATTTAAAAGAAGAAAAAAATTGATCTTTAAATAGCTTAAAATTGGATGAAATCCCCACCCTTTACCATGAGATATCGTAAATATATGTAACTATGACTTGACACTAATCAAAGTCTCACATATTTGATAAGTTGATAGCGCTTGACACACTAATCAAAGTCTCACATATTTCATTTTGTACCCCACCCCCCCAAACCATATTCTAGCAGGCGTCATGATGAGTCATGCTCAAATGTTTTGATAGGTTGATGGCATCATGTAACACCACTATGCGCGCTAAACACAAGTTGATATGTGTAAATCATTGTCATAATAGAAAACAACATGCACGTAAAAGTGATTTCTACTTGTATTGTGTGTTTAATGTGCTATGAAGTTATGAATTAACTTCATCCCTTAAATATACATGTCTACATGAAGAGAACATATACAGAAGATACGCAAACCAAACTTCTGCTTGCAATGAATTTCACTAGCATAACGTGCATTTGATTCATGATACACGAAAGACACTTGAAATATGAACAGATTATCAAGTACGTAGTGATTTTTGGTAGCATTTGTCGAATATAAGCAGAATAAACAAGTTTAAGTGAATATACAAATGTTCATCCAAAACTTTTTCTATTTTAATAGATAGATGTGTAATTAATTTCAGCATAAAAAATGTTTAGATCTAAAAACATAATCACCTATCATATAAACATTTAGATTTAAAATAACATACTTCAACTTTTCTATTATATTAAAATTGACTTAATAAACCTAAACATATAACCTTATATTTATACTAAACATAAAATAATCCTAACTCAACTCAAACACTATTTAATTAATCAAATAAATAAACAAATTATACTCACTCATAATATAATACAAACTCAATTAAATTAAATAAATAAATTATTATAAACATATCAAAATTAGACCTTTCATATTTATCGAATGTATTATAAAACATGTTTACTTTCGAGTTAACATTTATTAATTTTCAAGCCCACCGCGGCACCGCCCCCACCCGAAACCTATGACCAAGAACACAAGACAATCGAATAAAGCAACACACTAAAAATCTATGGTGTTGAGTACAAATTGCATAAGGAATCATGTGTTTCATTACAAAACATCTTTCTTAGAATAGTCAAAATACAACTATCAACGGTGGATCGACATCATTGATGAACCAAACTATCATCTACTACTTCGATGCTTCCCATGTTGCATACGGTCTTGTACATGTTGCAATCAGCTTCAGTTGTTATTTAGGAAAAACACTCTCTCTGAATATTCATCTGGTTTCAAATTTAATGTATGTCCTGTAACATCATCATTTAAAAGCACATAACACATAAGTATTCAAACAATATAAAAACATTAATATCAACAAAAGATATTAAACAAGAGTGTTTATACTTTATTATTATATGATCATACCTGTAGGATCTTTACTAGCCAAATCACCTACTTCATCCTTCTTCTCCGTTAACTTTCCGCCAGTGGCATCCACCAGTTCACCACCACCATCGCCGCCACCGCCAGGCGCGCCACCTAGACCCTCGGCCGTTTTCTCAGCAACCTCATGAAGTACTAAATCACCAGATTTCGCTTGATCACCATCTTCATCAACACTTCCATTATGCTGAAATATATTTGAAAAGAAAGAACCAATGATCCCACCACCACCACCATCAGCATCTCCGCCGCTGCTATCGACGCCTAAACGATCTTCTCTCTTGTCTTCAACTTCACCAACATCAACCACACTGGTTTTCACTTCATCTTCATCACCACTTCTGTTCTTTTGAAACACATTTGAAATGAAAGTATCAATGATCCCACCACCGTTGATGCCATCACTTTCTCCGCCTTCATTGCCGCCATCTCCGGTGTAATCTCCACCGCCATTAACACCCAAGATTCCACTTGGCCTCTTTTCGAGTCTCCCTTTGTGGATCTCCTGATCTTCACCATCTCTAACTCTTTTGTTTCCAATTTTCTCATCAAATACCAAATCTGGCATGTTGATCATACTATCTTCCATATCTAATGATCTTCAGAAACACTAATTAAGAATCAAAAGCAAGATTCTTACAAGTTTGATGATCTTGTTCAAAAAGCAATATTATTTTGGTTGTCTCACTTGCACGCATATATATAAGGAGAAATATATATAATATTATAAATTGAAATATTGTAAATTGATAACAAGCCAATAGGCAATAGTATTGTGAGAAATAAGATTTTGACACGTGGACATAGTAATTAGATAATATTACATTTCAGAACAAATACTATCGGGCTTACGTTTGTATATACAAATAGTATACATGAAAGTACGTAATTGTCGGTTGGTTCATTGGATTTCACCAACGCGGTGTTGACCAGTTAACTTTTTGTTTTAAGTTTCGATCCCATTCATGTGTTCCTTTTTATGTTATAGATTTTTATAAACACTTAATTTACGTAGCGTAACGGTCGTTGGTTCGTTTTATATCAGAGCGTGAAGTAAAAAATCCTCATCTCTAAATGTTTGAATATTCTAGTCTCATATTAACATTGATGAATATGTTTATAGAGTTTGAGTTAACATTTGAAAAGAAAAAAGAAGGCTCCGGTACGAATTTAACATGTGTAATAATAATAATAAATGTAAATATATATTTATCATAACTATTATTTTCAATTTTTTTCTATTAACGTTTAAGGGTATGGAGAATCATATCACGTGCGAATGAAGTTGCGAAGAAAGCAGAAAGCAGGCCAATGAATGGGTAACTGTAAATGGTCGGTGTCTTTTTATGGATAATTTAGTTTATTATAACCATACGGATTGGTCCCTACACAATATTAAATATTATTTATAGGTTGGTGTTCAAAAGGCGTCATTATTTAACATCGAACCAAGTTTGAGACTTTTGAGTTGTATCTTAATACGACCAAAGACTTTAGAGGAACGAAAATATAATCAACTGGCCCAAGCCAAGCCCAAGCCCAAGCCCAAACCCAAGCCCAGCCCAAGACCGAGTATTGTGATATTGTCCAAACTTATTACGTGCTTAAAAGCAACGTATATGATATATCTTTGTCATGTTCAGTTCCATATATAACTAACATCTCAAAATAAAATTGATTAAAGAAACTAAACATAATCAAATTACTGAACTAGGACGAAATAAAATCCAGATGTAACGATAAAAATTGAATCCAAGTACATTTTATGTGACATCTACACCGACTTACAACTGTGAGCAAACAATACATAACTGTTTTTGAAAAAGAAAAGGACATAACAGTTTATAAATCAAAATCCTCGTCGTCATTTGGATCGACTCTTTGTGGGCGACGGGCCCGCTTTATTGCTTCTATTTTTCTCTTCCCGCTTTCCATTCGTCTTCTGTATTTCTCCTCGGCTTCTGCATCTACTTTATCCAATACCTTGTTGAAACCTGGAATGGCTTCTTCAAGAAACTCGCACATCATCTCTGTGAATTGCTGGTACGAGTCAATGAAGTCCTGCAGTAGTCAAACAAGAATACCAGATGTCAATGCAGGAACCATTTACATATATAGATGGTAGAATGGGCAGGTTGGGTAATGGGTTAGACCATCATGGGCCAAAATGAGCAACCTTTTAATCAGGGAGGTGAAATGCACACAAGTGAAATATAAGACATTATTCTGTGTTGTTGTACCATGTGGTGTCATAAAAATGGGTCAATTTGTGTTGTATTGTAATGATATATGGTCCTATAATCATAATTAAACACCTAAAGGTCCTAAATTATATTATAAACTTCAAATACAGAACAAAGTGTTTGCAGGCTGGACCAACTCGACCCGCATGAATGGGACTACATGTAAAAGACTTATCACATTTGTAAATTTAACTTTTTTTAAAAATCAAGACATTCTTGGAAAGAAAAAAAATATAAATACCTCAACATCTTCATTCCAGTCCTGAATGTATGGGGGGCCGGTTGTAAATGCACCAAGTGGTTCACGATACCATTCACCGCCATATGTTATCTGATCCATGGCTTGTTCTACACTTAAAACCTCCCACGGTCTCAACCCAGGAATAGCCTTTTGCAACTGTTTCCTGTATACCATGATAAAAACGAAAAATATTAAAACAAACCTGTAAAGGATCACTGGCACAAAGATGCATGATTAAACTTTTAACAATAGCATAGCATTGATTAGCCACTAGCATAAGTTAAACATTGATCTTTAGTTAATATTAACAGAATAAGCCTTAGAAATTTGGTCACTGGACTTTTAAGACATCACCACTCAACATCTGGAAAATCATTAAAAAATAAATCCAAGTTTAGCAAACCAGTTCCAAAAATAGAGGTTTTGTAACAACTTCTAAATCAAAGTGACTAAATTAAAATAATAAATATAAGTGAAAGCATATTGCTTTTATAGCAATATCCCCAACAAAAATTGATAACGTCTCTGGTTCCCTGTTTAGATGAGAATGAAAAGTTTAAAAAAGAGTTGAATTCACGTACGTAAACTTGAAGCAATGCTTATTTAATAAAAGAAGCAAAGTAATACTTGTTATTAAGTTAGAAAATATACGATAGCAAATAAGACGCCGTTCCTAATGCATTGTAAAGTACAGGTAGCAAAATCGACCCAATCCCCGAAAATGGTGGATTTACCTCATATCTTTGGGGATATATTTGTTGGGCATGTGGTCTTGTTCCAAAATTGAGGTGAGCTCGGACCCACTGGCCCAAAGAAATAGAGCATGACTAGGAATTCTGACACCGGGCCAAATTCCATCATTAGCTTCTAGTACAGCTAAATCACGTCTCTTGCTTTCATAAGCTTCATCTTGAAGCTGCTTACGGCTTTTTTTCTCAAACCCTTTTAATGGGACCCAGGGAGGTATACCCTTTTGTAACTTGTGAATGAAAGCGGTTGCTGCAGCACCTAGTCTCACTGTAATATAAAGAAGAGCCCAATGGATATTATTACCTCTACTTTGTAATTTACTTAGCAAACTTATTTAATCGTTTACATGCTTATAATGCATATTAAACATAAAAAAGCTCATCAACATATCAGCTAACATTATATTAAGAAGGTATATATTTCAGGTCATTTAAGGAAAATAAAAAAATTTATTTAAAATCTTTGAAATTTATAAAAATTTAAAAATAAAACATTACTTAAGCTAACAAAAAAAAAGAACTGAGATGATGAGATCCATTGTAACTTTTCAAGCCACTCCATGAGGAGATGAATAAAAAGCACCATTTGCCCATGGGAGACATGGGATGAAAATCAGTTAAATGAAAGGAATCACATTCCTTCACAAATGGTCATTTTCATTCCTTCAGACAGAATACATATATTTTTCAATCAAGTAGAATAGAAGATTGCATTACTTCCCTGACTCCGGCTTACCAAATGCTACCAAAGATTCAAAGAATAAAATTAGGCATTGAAGGGTTTAAGAGCAAACCTTCCCAAGTAGCGACAGCACGCTCCATACCATAAATCATGCCAATTGGGACCCACTCATCCATATCTTCACCCCAAATAAAAGTATACTTGTCAATAATTCCTGCACCCCAGGCGGTCTTAAGTTGTATCAATTCACAAGGTCCTCTTGTTCTTCCTATCCGATCTTTGTAGTACCATCCACCAGATCTCATGATAACTATAATAAAAGTAATATCTCAGACTAGGGTTACATTCGTAAACAGGTCAAACTTCAAAATTCACTCATCCAATCACAAAACCATTTTTTTCTTCCAAAATGTAAGCTTACAATGATCTCAATGAGAAATTCATGTCAACCATAGCTCGTTTAAAATTAGTGCTAGATTTTTGGTGACCGTTTTTGTCGCAAGCTAACAACTTTTTTAAGCAAAGCACAAAGAAGACAGACTACGGTTTACAATGAGTGCTATTGGACAAAGCGCGCTTAATTAGAAGCAAAAATAATCTAGTGTACAAACGTTTTGTGTCCTGCATTCTTCATTCTAAAAAGCTCCCTATATTGTTAAGATTCACAACGATTGTTTGCAAACCATCATATTTCAAAAACTCCATCACCATTTTCACCAATCATGACAGCTCCATTCTATACCTACTTCATGCGCTCATAAGCTCTAGAGGCAGACACATTTCAACTTAAAGGTCAACCTTTTACTTCATCTGAATTTGATAACCTCAAGCTAAGACTTCCATTACCATACTGACATCATTTTAAACATGCATTGTTTGCAAACCAACATATTTCAAAAACTCCATCACCATTTTCACTAATCATGATAGCTCTATTCTATGCCTACCTCATGCACAAATAAGCTCTAGAGGCAGATACATTTTGACCTAAAGGTCAACCTTTTACTTCATCTGAATTCGATAACCTCAAGCTAAGACTTCCATTACCATACTGACATCATTTTGAACAAAAGATAAAAGTTTCCAGGAAATCACATCAAGCCATTATCAGTCTTCCTAAGGTATGAACTTTATGACTATGAAATGCATAACACAAGCATAAAAATTCAGAATTGGATAAACAGAACCCATTATACAGAAAGTTCAAAACTTACAATCATAATATCTCTTCTCCAGCCTCTTGTACCCAACAGCCTGAGCAACATCAATCGGCCGGCCGGGAGGATACGGGCGTTGCCGGAATCCCCACAACCCGAAAAAGAATTGCTTAGCGAAATCCCAAAACTTATCATCCGATTCCTTCTTCGTCTTTATAGCTTTCCTAGGCATCGGTCGTCCATCGGGCCCGATCACATGAGGAATCGACTTCCAATACTTCTTATCTTCCCACCTGTAGGGTTCAGAATTCTCCTTAAGCTCCATTTCATTGATCTCATCGAGAACCTCCTCTGCTCGGGCCAAAAACTTCACAACCGGACTCTCACGAAACTCCTTCAACCACCTCTCGTTTTCTTCAATCTCTTCCTGGGTCGGGTTTTCTTTCTTTTCGAAAAGTGGGTCTTCGTTCAGAATCCTCTCAACTTCCGGGGTGTGGCGGTAATCGGGTCGGTTCTCGCACTCCCAGTAGTACTGTTCGAGCATTTTCTTGTAGAATCCGGGTTTGGGTCTCTTGGATTCGGGTTGTGCTTCGGGTTTTTTCTTGAATGGGTTGGAAATGGAGATGGCGGCGAAGGGGGAATTGGATGAATCGGGTTGGGGGTGGTGTTTGAATGGGTTTATGGATTCTGTAAGAGAGTGGAGGTTTATGGGTTGTAAAGGGTTTGGTGGCTTCTTGAACCAGTTTTCCCCAAAGGGATTGAAGTTAATTGACGCCATTGATGAACAGAGGTTGAGAATTCAGTGTGAGAAGTGGGGAAAAGGGTAGTGATTTAGAAGGAGACGAAGAAGAAGATAGGAAGCGTAGTGAAGTGAGTCGTTTGTTTTGGGGAAATCGAATGTGTTGTTGAGACAATGGGACTTGGGTCGATGATTGATGGACCATTGATTTGGGCTCACTTATAACTTTAGCCTTTTAGGTTGAGAAATACAATCTTTATGTACTATGTAGTATCTAGTTTTAGCTCATTAACAGGTAAGTATATGTCGCTGTGTTGGAGCGTTAAATTGACGTAGTTAAATAGATAAAGATAAGCATATAAAGTTGTGATGGTTTACGTTCAAAATCTAAAGGTAGATTATTACAAATATTTATATAGTGGTATCGAATAAAATTTACGTACGCAATTTTAATATCCCATTTGTGAACTAAAATTAAAGTATTTTTAAAACATATATTTCAATTATTTTTAAATGAGTATTTTAACGTGAGAAGTCTGAATGACATTATAATATTTGAGAAGTTCCTTTTAAATATATAATAATAGTAATAAAACCTAATTCAGCTCCACGTAAGATAGCCAAAGTACGGTTAACAACAACAATAATAATAAAGTTTAAGGGTTTAAAGAGTTAAAATAAAACTTAAGGGCTAGGTTTGTCATTTGAGAAAAGTCTAATCAATGAAGTAAGGATAACAACGAGATGGGTTTGAAAATGAAAAGTTTAATCAATGAAGTAGGGATGACAACGAGTAGGGATGAGCATTTGGTACCTAATACCCGTACCGGTACTCGTACAGTACCGGTACCCAATTTGTACCGAAAATATGTATAAGGTACCGGTACTTGTACAGGTACTTGATTTTCTTATATTTCGGGATCGGTACTGACCGGTACTGATACTGGTACTTTACCCAAAAGTCTCGTATAGTCCCGCTAGTACCCGAATACGAATATGTTATTTTGGAATTTGTTTGTTTTGTAATACTTTCCACCCAATCAACTTGTATTTTGTTTTGACTTTTGAAAGTAATTATTATTATTTTTTAATATCATTCTTCTTACTTCACTATAATGTCAAGAGATATACTAGTTATGGTTTTAATAGAAATGTATGGTGGACAAATGTGTGGACTGAGTTAGCAGAAAATGAGAAAACTAAAGAAACTATCATTTTATGTAGATGTTTTTTTGATATTTTATTTTTGTTTAGTTATTATAAACGTTTAGAGGTATCGGGTACCAAACATGTACTGGGTAACAGATACAAAAACAGGTACTGGGTGTCGTAACCAAACATGCATCATGTAGCAAGCCTAAAAAAATAATGTTGTGGAGGTAACGGTACCAAAGAGGTACTGGGTACCGAAATACCGTTACCGGTACCTGTACAGTTGTACCCATGTACCAAATTCGGTACCGGTATCGGTACTCGTATTTTATAAAATTCGAGACCGGGTACTTTCGGTAACGGTACCGGTTCAGTACAGGTACGGTGTCGAGCTCATCTCTAACAACGAGATGGGTTTGGCTCGGAAATGAGTACTTTTTACTCAATACCGGATTAAGTGTCCCATACCCGGCCCAAAACCAGTCGGGTATGTATCAGGTATATACCCCGTCGGGTATTGGGCATGCCCGCTAGTAATCAGATATACCCGTTAAGGTTATAGAAAGTACACGTTAGGTATCTATTAAAATTAAAACATCATATAATCTACAGTTTGCATATACGTACCGTAAAATATTTCAATTAACCCTTGATATTTTTTTCTTTATGGTCCAATACTAATACTATTAAATTTTAAGAATAAATATCAAGTTATATTATAACTTTATAAGATACTTTATACTGTAAATTGATATGAAGATTAATAATTTATACTCAATACATGATTATTACGTAAAAAGGTATTAAATATAAAACTTAAAAGATGTAATATATAAAGTATATATAATATAATTATTAAGTAAAATAAATTTCGGATATATAATCGGGTAAGTAAATGTGTGTTTCAAGTAGGTGATACATAACCCCTAAAAGTATGTGTTCTTTATGTTGAATTGGCACATACCGTATGATATGAACAATGATGAGAATTATACAAGTAAAAGTGATTATGTAATTGTATATTAAAATTATATGAATGATTAATATGTGTAAGAAGTACTGATTTCAAATGAGAGTTTCCTTGTATTAAATTAAACCACATGAGAGTTTCACGATCTGCTGGTTGTTGGACTCGTATGAAAACTATATGATCCAACACTGGTCCGCATGCGGGTTTCGTGACATTTGTGAGTATTGGATTTAGACGAGTATTTTATGTTCCAATATTGGATCATATGTGTTGGTTGCCATTCTAAATCACGTTTTATAATCTGAATACAACATGTTTAGTAACCAGATAAACATATTAACGTTCAGTTTTAGTATTGAACAAGATATTTGTCAATGTTGATACAAAGGTAGATCCACTAAAAATGTCACAAAGTCAGATAACACTAAAAGTGTATATGTACTTTTCACATACCATTAGACCAAATACCGTTTGTTGGTAAATGTGTGTATGTATTATAGCTTCGTAGAAAAAAAAAGGTAGCCATCTGAAAGTATGGGAGTAGGGGACAATATATTTTCACCTTCTTATCATGAAAGATAAAGTGTCGGTATAACATAAACTTTATATCTTCTAATCATATTTTTGGAAAGAGTAATTGTAAAGTAATTCTTTGAGTACTTAGAAAAAAAATGTCAACAGAAACTCAAATGCGACACTTTTTATGCATATTATTATTATCATCATCTTTGTCGCTAAATAAAACTTTTCTAGCATCATAGTGTAGAAACGTAAAATAAAACCATATATTTTACCCAACCCTTCAAAGTGCAAGCTGGGAAGTAAATGAGGTTAACTACTCAACTACCAAATCTTAATAAAATTTATTGTAACATATTTATGATATGTTGCTCATAAATGCTTTCACATAATAAAAATAAAAACTAAAAAACATAATTTTGAATCACAAATAACTTTTTTTTGAAAGGCGAAATTATATTAAAGAGAAAAAGCAAGCTAGCAAGGAACTAAGCAAGCTAAAGCATACATAAAAAGATAAACAAATACAATAGACTATCCACCGGTTACATTGAAATCACACCAGTTTCGCCACTCCATAGACTTCATGTTGCCCATGTTCTTGATCCATAGAGATCCAATAGCCTTAATCTCATCCATGATGCTTCCGATAGAAAGTCTTTGTTCCTCGCCTTCCAAATTGCCCAACATGTTGTGAGGATCACTGAATGAATTAGCTTCTTGTTGAAATCTCACTTGTGTAAAGCAAGCAAATCCTTTACACTGAAAGCATAAATTGGGGGGGGGGGGGATCTCTAGAAGTCAAGTTTAATAAGATCTCTAGAAGCGAGCAAATGGTCTTATTTATAAAAAAAATACTTTGTTAAATTACTATCAATGTGAGACTAGCACAAATGATAAAAGCACAAAATCTCTTACATTGAATGTTTTGGGTTTAATCATGTCAAGAGGTAGCTTAAGAGTAGCTAACGTTATTTGAAAATATCAAATTTAACAGCTATTTTTTATATTGTTTTAGAGTTTGCTTGAATACATAAAGTTACATTATTGAACAATATAGAATATAAAAATGAAAGAAAAATTCTTTAGAATAATTTTTAATTTTTGTGCATGATTTTTCCAAAAAAAAAACATGTACAATAGTAAAACAAAATAAGGCATCATGATCATTGAAACAATATTTTATATTTTTTCTAGAAACTCAAAGTCATCCAATTAATTATAACTTAAAAAGCAAGGTCGGTGAGCAATAAAAACATGCCACACAACTTTGCTTTTACTATATAACTAATACGAGAATAACAAGAAGTTCTTTAGTAGCTCGGCTGGTTAACACACTTGCTTTACAATAATCATGTCATTGGTTCGACCAAAGTCATACTTTAGTTTTCTATATTTTTTTTTTGTCAAGGAAAGATAAAAAAGATGTAACACGTGGCTTCCATAGTGGTATAACATTTATTTTAGTTGTAGCTATAAAGTATGTAAATATATGGATATAACAAATGTAAAAATACTAAAAAGTAAAATTGACCAAAAATATATTTTAATTCAAAACTGTAAAATATTATTATACGCGAAGGTGAGTTGCAACTAAAATAAATGTTATACCACTAATTGAAGCCACGTGTTCTATCTTTTTATCTTTTCTTGACAAAAAAGAAAAATAGAAAACTAAAGTATGACTTTGGTGGAACCAATGACCTAATTGTTGTAAAGCAAGTGTGTTAACCAACCGAGCTACTAAGAGAACTTGTTGTTATTCTTGTATAATTAATTATATAGTAAAAGCAAAATTGTGTGGTACATTTTTATTGTTCATCAACCTTCTTTTTAAGTTATAGTTAATTTAAACAACATGAGAGTTCGTGTCGACGTTACTTTATTTCACAATTTTACGTCTTACATAATATATCAAATGCTATCAACGACAACAAAAATTTATTTTTTATAGAAAGTTACGTATGCTATTAACGTTTTTTTTAAGGTTTCACCCCGTAGCAACACAGGAGTCATATTTCTAGTTATAAAATAAAAAGAATAAATTTGATGCACACCTTTTGAAATTCTGAGTTAATCCTAACTCTTAAATGCTCGCTCAAAATTTAAATATACTTTTTAAGTGCTCTATGCCTTCTTCAACACATCACATGTGTTAATATTAATAGATTAATAGTCCATGTTGGATGCTTTTAACACGTTTTAGTGAGTTCTTGATTGTTGTCGTCTACATTAAAAGTTTTATATTAATATAATTACATATATTGAAAACTAAGTAAGTTGTATTGAAACATCAAAAAATGTATATATTCCACTTATTTACTTAATTGTCCTTCAAAAACCTTTACCTACGTATTCTAATTATGCAATAATGTTTATATACTTCATCCGGTTTATAGTTGAGTTGGTTTAAAAAATGAGAGGTTTAAAACCGGCAACAAGTTAATCTCCAACATTGTTAAAGAAGAAATTATTCATGAAAAGAATTCATTTTGTAACGCTAGATAAAAACCACCTGACTTGTAAGCTGCAGTTGAATAAGTCTATCTAGAATAAAAACTCAACCACTCGTGAACCATCAGGTAGTATTTTATTCAATGTTTGTTCGATTACTCTTTTTTCCTCACAGACTGTAAACTATATTTTGCCTAATTGTAAAATGTAGTTAACAATTGTAAATTATGGTTTACAGTGTGTCGGCTTGTTAAACGTATAATCAATGATATATGATTTAGAACCGTAATGTTAAACTAGTTTAGTAAACATCATCTCAACATGTCACCAAGAAACTTGATTTTACCTATCACGTGACGGGCTTAAAGAAACCTAACATGAGTTAGTTCAACATTTTAAATTTAGTTGTAACTTTAAAAGTACTAACTTTTCTTAAAGGTTTGTTTGTAGGAAAAGTTTTACCCATACATATTACCAAATCCTAAACCATTTACCTAGGAAATAATGAAACATACCTCATCTAACACACTTGTGCTTACACATAATGTATTCAAAGCTGCCATTTACACCATCCTCAATTATTTCACCACCATAGGTTGTTTGCCCCAAGAAAGCAAAATGTGCAAGAACTTGAGAACAACCACTTGTATTAAAGGGCAAATACATCATATGCATTTCTTGTATGCAACTCTCAAGTCTCAAGTAAAGCTATGGCTTCATGTCACAAGATCTTGGTGTTGATCTTCTTGTTTGCAATGTCAAAATCACATGGTGTTGAAGAGAAAGTGAAGGTCTCATTGTACTATGAATCTTTATGCCCATATTGTGCTAATTTCATTGTAAATCAGCTTGGGAAAGCTTTGTTTCAATGGAATTTGATCTCCATTGTTGACCTCAAGATGGTTCCTTGGGGTAATACTCAACTTGCTCCTAACAATGCTTGGATTTGCCAGGTAAGTACAACTTTCAATGCACAAAGTACATGTGTTCTGGTTATATTTACAAGTTAAATCTATCTGTAATGAACTATTGGTTTTGCAGCATGGTCCAGATGAATGTATGATTGACATAGTGGAAGCATGTGCTATTGACTTGCTGCCTCAACCAGTAAGATTAAAGTTAATTTTATTATTTTATTTATATTTTTATGTATCTCGTAATTTGCAAAAACATGTTTTGAACGTACAAATGAAATTCTAAATGATCAATAATGTTTGATTATTCATTTGGTTGTAAGACTACTATTTTTTACAAGTTTCATTACTTGAAATGTGAAAATAAATCCAAATGATATGATTTCAGAAGTAAATTACAAATCATGGTTGGGTATGTCACAATACTGCAAGTTTATTCTTTTTTTTTTATCTTTTTAGAAATTACGATTCGACCAAACTTGTGATACACACATGTCACATGGACCATTTATGTATTTTACTGTGATTTTAACGTATAACATCATTTTACTAGAGGTCTTTGGTCAGACAGTATTAAAATATGTATCTATGATTATTTCTCCCTACAAGGTCGAGGGTTGAAGTCCCGTTTGAAAGAGTGGATGCGCCACTATATACATGTTATATTGCAAAGTGTATAATTGATGAATGCTTTGAACAGGGGTTAAGGTTTAAGTTAATTGAGTGTATTGAAAACCTCGATTTGCAAGGAAGGCATGGGGATTGGAAATCTTGTATGAATTCACTCAAAATAAACCCAAAACCCATAATGGATTGCTATCAAACTAGAAAGGGTTTTGATGTAAGCACCTTTAATTCCCATTTTTTAAATCATTTTAGTGCTTAAATCTTTATAACAAATATGATTTGTAATTTGTTCATGTGATGCAGCTTGAACTAAAGTTTGCTGATGAGACAAACAAACTCAACCCTCCTCATAGATTTGTTCCATGGGTCCTTGTCAACAATCACCCACTTCAAGAGGTTAATCAATTTCTATCTCACAATTTTTTTTACTTATAATTGCTTCTATATTTAACGTAAATTTGGGAGGGAGCAGTTCATAACGTTACATATTGTGAGAACACAGAGAATAAAATTAAACCATTAATTTTTTAATTTTTAAAGTTTAAAAATAAAAGAAACAAGTATATAAATGCAAAATTAGCTTTTTTTTTCTCACCACTCTATCATGAAATAGAAAAAAATATGGTTAGAGTTAGTTTAATTGTTTATTATGTATATAACCTACACATGTGTATGTAAACTATACAAAATTAAAACATATGTAAAGATATTTCATGTGCATAAGCTACCTCAAGTATATTTAAGAGGTATAATTAAAGAAAAATGAATCTTTGATAAAAAAAAATAAAAATAACACTTTAGATTTTGTTCTCCATGTTATCATAAAAAAATATTGTTCTAAAATGATCTTTCAAAAGCACGTACATATATTATTGTACTAACTCAGAAACAACTAATGGTGCAGGATTACCAGAACTTTGTTGCATATATATGCAAAGCCTACAAGGGAGGAAACAAAATACAAGCTTGTGAACAAAATGTGGTTGACACTAATTCTTTCAAAGATGCAAACTTCAGTGGTGTTTGCTTTCGGGGTGAAAACGAGCACTCCATACCATTTAGCTTTAACTTTTAATTAAATATATAATGTTTGATCTAAGTACTATGGTATTTATGATTGTTCTTGATTTAAATATTTAAACTTCAACTTGATTAATTAACAGGAATGAAAACATTCCATCTAGGGATATGAATGTAGTGCCTCTATGTTAAGCTTGAAAAAACAGTGTGTGTTGGTTATCATAAGAAATTCAACCAAGAAGTTAGTTTATATATCAAAAGACACTTGGCACCTTGTGAATATTTGTGTTAATTTCATTATTTTTTGTAATTTGGGTAAAAAAGTTGGGTTGATCCAAAACACAATTATATATTGTTGTATTGAAATATAAGTCATATTGTAACTCTTAAGCAAACCTTACATCAACCAACATGTTGGGTTCATAAAAAAATGTCCCATCTTAAATATTATTGATGTGTTTTGCGCGTATTGCTTGTGGATTAAAAGGAAGAAGACTCTCTGGTTAAGCGTGTTTAGGTGGGAATAATCGAATAATAAGTGACCTCATCGTATCCCGTCACGCAATGAAAAATAATTTTGCTAGATTTTTGTGGGTAAAAGTTAAAACGAACAATTGGTTGATGTGAAGTGTAAAAGAATTGTAATATGATGATCAATAACTTGTAAAATTTAAGAGTTGCAAGTTCGCTTTCAGATTGAAACTCTTTTCGTTCACACGAAATGTTCAATCAAATAAACCTAAAGTTCAAAACACAATATGATTTTTGTGTGTGTCAAAATCGTGAACAGAAGAGAAGAAAGAAAAACCAGATTTACCAATTGCTTATTCAAATTTATAATCTTTCAATACAAATTTGCATGTTTTAACCCTCAAGTTTCACATGTGAAATTTTAGAAAAAATCAAAGAGGTTGTGTATTAGTCATTAGCTAATCCAGTTATACTAATATGTATAACATAAAGGTTGTGTATGAGTTGGACTTGCATTCAAGCATGTACTTTTCTCATTAAGTGTTGTGCTGATTTTCCTTTTTATTTTTCATGCATCAATTCTTTGATTTCCTCTTTAGTTTGTTTCACAGGATTGACTTCACACCTCTTTTGCTTGTTTCACACAGTTGACTTTCGTAGTTTCTTGATTGCGTCACAAATGCCTTTCATAGTTTCTTGATTGCTTCACACAAATGCCTTGCAATGACTTTCATAGTTTCTTTGCTTTGATTGTGTCACAAAATTAATTTTAAGGTACATCAAAAGTGCAGGCCATATTCTTCTGATTCAACTATAAACAACTTATTATTCTTGTGTTTTGTATTGGGACATACATAAGCATAATGTCCAAATTTATTGTATCAGTAGCATTGGGCTTGGGACTTATCTTTTGTATCTATTATGGATTTGTCACCATTGTCTCTTTGTAGTTTGTCTTTGGTTCTTCTTAACTCAAAAAAGGTGTGTTCTTCCCTTCTATGTTGATAATCATTTCTGCCTCAACTGTGGTTTGGTCCTAACTGTTTTCCTAAACCTAATCTTCCTTCATGGTGTGTGAATAATAGTCTTGTCAAAAACAATGATACGATTGACTGGTATCTCATAATTTATTTTAGCCATTTAAGCGAGTTTAAAATACATACTATTTCACAAGTAGTTGAACGCGTAGCTCAATATTCTGCTTTTGTGATCGAGCAGGAAACAATTTACAGTTTCTTACTTTCTATGCAATTAAAGAACAACTCAAGAAAATACAAAAAAACCAACTAATTACCTTGGAGTTAGGCATCCACCCTTATCATAATCAACATAGTCGCGATGATTGAAATTACATGTCTTAATAGAATACCCTTACCAAAAGATGTTCTAAGGTATATTAGTAGACACATCACAATCAGAAGATGAGAACTTGTGGACTATGCATAAATTAACTTAAAAACCAAATAACATAATGAATAAGTTCTTGTCAATAACAAATAAATAAGTTTACCTATTAGTATTGAAAGCCAGTTGCATATTTTAAAGCTTCATTATCTTTATCACATTTAGATAAAACAACAAAACTTTGTAAAGTAAGTGTGTTTACTAGTTTCCAACCAAAAAGTTCAAACTCAAACAAAAATTCAAGACAAAACTTTTTAGGGATGTTAAAAAAATATTCAAATCCGAGAATCCGATCCGAAAATTCAGAAATACGGATCCGAATCCGAAATATCCAAATTTTCGGATTTTCGGATATCCGAAAATTCGGATTTGGATTCAGATAGTGATTTTCAAAAGTTTCGGATATTCGGATATCATCCGAAAACTAAAATATATATATATATATATATATATATATATATATATATATATATATATATTAAAATTTAGATATATTTTTACTTTAAATTGAGATTTTTAGTGTATATTGTGACTTTTACGATATGAGTTGGTTTTTTATATTATTTTTATAATATTATATGTCTGATTATTTTAAAAAAACTAAAAATAAAAAATAAATTTCGGATATCCGAATCACTATCCGTATCCGTATCCGAAATTTTATATATCGGGATTTTCACTATCCGAAATTTTCGGATATCCAAAATTTCAGATATCCGACTTTGAACACCCCTAATACTTTCCTTATGAAAGGTAAATACCATGATTAGAATATAACACTTTTATTCAAAGGAATAATTTTATTTTTTCTGAATCTTTAAATAAAAAAATTATGCTTAGTTATTTATTTTTAATCTTTTCCAATTTCATTCACATCATTTCCCTGTATCCCTATATCATCCAGACTAATAAAACTAAAAACAACAAACCTTAACTTTTAATAAATAGAGAATGATCACAAACACTCTAAACAAAATCATTTTCAACAAGAACATTGGTTTTATTCATTTTCTACAAGCTTGCTTTATACATATAACTAGCAGGCAACCCCGCGCTTTGCGGCAGGTCTTGTGTTGTGTAATTTCCAATCAATACAAACCGTACCATTTTAGTATTGAAAAATAAAAAAGTTACTAAGTGATTAGATAAAATCTGAAGCTCCAAATGAATGTATAATTGAAATTAAAATAAGAATTATAAAGCTTTTACCATTAATACAACATCGACACATTAAATAACCGGTGCAAATTGGCTTCGAACTTTAGATAAATAAAAAGGAAACCTAAATTGTGAAATAAATCAAAGTGTAAAAAAATGTCACCAAAGGGCTTAGATTTATTAAAAAAAAGCTAAACCGTTATATAAATTGAAGTCGTTCAGAGGCCACACGCATTGCGGCACGTGTACTCAGACGTAGTGCATGTTAAACACGCATTACAAAATACATAAATAAAAGCAAAAGATTTAATAGAGAGTAGATAGTATTAAAATATTATATAAGAAAACAAAGAAAAAAGATTATCATGTTACACATGTCAAACTTTATATATTAAGGTATCACGTTTATGCAAATGCAAGCATTATAGCGAATACTTAAAATCAAAAGCAAATAATTAAAACATACAAAATTAAAAGTTAAAACCTACTGATATGTAGTAGTTACAACGTTAAGTGAATATAATATTTACTATTAAATATACAAAATTAAAAGTTAAAACCTCTATATTGGGTCCTACAAATATATTCCTGTTTTTGAACTTTAAATCTCACCGTATGTTATGTGCAGGCTATCACATGCTATCATGTCATTTTAAAATATTGTTTAGCAAAAGACAAAAAGATACATGCATTAGCTGGTTGTACACAAAGCATGAAGGGTGTTGAGTTTGCCTTTTAAAGTATATACAATGACTTGATTAATGTACATACTTTTGTTTTATTTTTAAACATGTGTATGTCTTCATCATTGAACTTTAAGAACTCCAATTAGAAACTTGGCTATTACTCTTGTGGTTTGTATGTCATCTCATGCTTCCACATTACTTCATTTATGTTGAATTATGATGGTTCAAGTTGTATTATGTTGAATTCTAATTGTTATTAAGACATATAGACATCTGTCCACTTCCCCTAGAGCATATCAAATGTTAATCAACTTAACTACTCATTTTTGGTTGGTTATATAACCACCAATACCCAACTGATGTCCGTATATAAATAAATAATTTGGCCATTATAACATGGTCGTCGATATGTCCGAGTGGTTAAGGAGACAGACTCGAAATCTGTTGGGCTCTGCCTGCGCAGGTTCGAATCCTGCTGTCGACGTTTCATTATTTTTATTTTTGTTCAAATTAGCTTCATCAAACCCTAAATTCAGAAGAAGAATTTCAACTCCAAACAAGCCAACATCTTCTGAGTTTATGATCGGCCTGACTTCGAAGTTGAATCTAGGGGTTCTGATCCACAGATCATCTGTTTCAGTACGTTTTCTCACCCTATACATATTTTTAATTCTCAAATTTGTCGAACTGGTTTAGAAGCAATTCAACACAGTTGTGTTGTTTATATATGTGTTTGTGTTATAATTCTCCATTGGATTAGATTCTGTTTGCACAATACTAGATGTTAAGTTTCATCAAATCATCTTATTTGTTATTTGAAGAATCCATTTTTACATTGGTATATACTCATGAATTGTAACTAGATTTTGTACAGATCTATATACCCTTAAAAGTGTTAAATTCTGAATCTTTCATCTACACCCAAGCAGACACTTTCACAAGTGGAATGCCATTCCATTGCAATACCATTTCATTGCCATTCTCTCCTTCAATTCTGACTCCATATGGACTTTCTCCTTCCTTCACCAATTCCCTTGCTTCATTACAGCTTTCGTTACTCATCGTTACTCCTTTTAACCCAATAGCCTGCTGGAAACCAGTGTTTTCTCGTCGTTCTTCCCACTTTTGAAACCAAGATTTTGATGATACAAAAGGTGCAAGAAAAAGGGTTTCCATAGCTGTTCTTGCTTCATTGAGATAACTGGGAAAGCCCCATTCCATTGATTCGTATAACGCTTTGTAATGTGTCAAATTCTTGTTAAAAAAGGAAGGGAAATCCGGATAGCTTCCCATTCTTTCACCTTCCTCGCCATCTCCAAAGGTTATAATACCTTTAGTTTCTGCTAAGAAAAATTTTGCTAATTTTAGGAAGTCAATAACTTGTTTTGTGTTTCTTGTTTTTCTCATATGTGGAAGGCCAAGCATGCAATTAAACACCAAAAATTCTTTCTCTAATTTTCTTCCCTCTATCACCTTCACCAATTGTCCCATTTCCATCTCTTGTACCTTCAAATTTAGACCAAAACTTCTTGCAAACTTACAAAGATGCCACCTTGTTTGATCAAACTGTGAATCTTGATCTTGATCAAGTTTGATGCTTGTGATGATCAACGATTTCTTCATTTGTGCTATGGCTTCTATGACCTGTGGCCATTGGCTTCCTTCACCAAGGTCAAAGTCAACTATGTGAACTGATTCCGCGTGGGTTGGAACCACTTCAAGAATGGTTGAATTTGCTGTGAAATGGGCAAACCTCCCGTACGGAAAGATGTCATAGAACACTCTGAAGGCTATCTTGAAATTTCTCATTGATTCTTGTTTGAGGTAGTCTTCTTGATTCTCAACAAACAAGCGAAAGGCTATGCGCTCTAAAGTTTGACCAATAGGATTGATTTTTTCATTTATACATCTCACAATCACTTTTGCAAGCTCTATCTGTCCCATTGACATGCCATCTGCATAGGCTTGTAGGAGATTCTGGAGTCCTGTTTGGGATTCGGGTTCTGTGACATCATTTAATTCTTCCATGGCATCAGCAATTGTGACAGTTGATTGAATCTCTTCTAATTCTTGATCATCATCATCGCATAACCATCTGCACACATCATCAAGTGTGTTGATGTTCTGTGACTCACTAATGGGTGAAGGGTTTTGCATCTGATCATAACCCAACAATGGATATTCCACACATCCATATAGTTCTGATGAAATCATTGAGTTTTCAGGGGTGCTGTTGATTGAAGAAAAAAAGTCACGATGTTCACTTTCATAATAATCAGGATCTGAATGAAAATAAGATTGAATTGGCCAAGAAGTTTGAATTAGATTCTCAGCCTGCATCATCATCTTTTTATTTTCTTGATGATGATATAGAAGATAAATAGAGAGAACTCTGTGCGTATGAGTTTTGATGATTTTTGGGGTGTACCTTGATATGTATATATATCATTTTGGTTGATATAAATCAACAGTAAAGTTAAAGGGGATATATGAACTAGAATTTGAAATAATTTAACTACTTAGAGACCTCATTATGTGTTATTGTTCATGTCTTGGAGTTTTCTTAAGGTTGGTCAGCTGTACCCATCAGGCTTATATTAAACTTTTAAATCCCAATCAACCATTTTCTTAGAAACTACAGTTTAAAACAAAATTCAACTCTCATATTAATGCATTGTCAGCAGTACATCACTCATATTTGAAAAATGTCAAACGGTTTTTACTTAAACTACATGCATAGTGAAACTTCAACTTGTATTAAGGGATGAAATATGTTACTTCGAGGTTGTTATTTTTCTTCTCTATATTTCATCCAATAAAAAAGGAACAAATATTTGGATAAACATATATATCCAATCTTGT
Organism: Flaveria ramosissima; assembly: GCA_025215565.1. Taxonomy (NCBI): domain Eukaryota; kingdom Viridiplantae; phylum Streptophyta; class Magnoliopsida; order Asterales; family Asteraceae; genus Flaveria; species Flaveria ramosissima. The sequence goes on from CM046045.1 coordinate 28,234,496, forward strand.
GGGTATCAGTTATTAAGGTAATTGGATAGTTACTTGTTGGTTGAATGATATTGTGTCTGCTTGCTGTCTGTGGGGCCCCCAGTAAATCTGTTTGTTTTTCCTAATATTCATTTTATGATTTTCGCTTAGATTATGTTCACATAATGTTAACAGTATGAACAGTTTTTGGTTTCCTACAAACTCTTTCTTGTTATAATCTTATTATTTTATTATGGGTGGTGGTTATGACATGATATATTTTTAACATGGCTTAATGTGTTGATATTAGTGAATCAATATCTGTTTGAAGATGTGCTTATTATCTGTAATATATTTAGGCGTTTTATCCAATTCTCAAATCCATCCTTTAAAATATAATATCTTGATTTGATAATGTTTTATTATGAATTGTCTCTTGTTTCTTGCGCCTCTGGTCTTTCATGTTTGTTTGTGTGTTTTTCTTGATATGCTTGTATACTTTCCATTGTTGAAAAATATTCACAGATAATTTAAATTGGGGTTCAAAGTGTTAGAATTTGATAGAAGTTTACTACTTAAAGGAATTATTATAGTCTTCCTTCTTGATTTGGAGTTTTCCTTGTTGTCAGTCAGCTTTGCTCATTGCTCAAATATTATACTGTTAAATTGCCAATCAAGGATAAAGAATCTTGTTAGATAAACATTCATGTCTATTCAAGAATGATTCGTTTTGGTTAAATACAATTCATATAATTACAAAAAGGAGGGCATGCCTTGGAGCAGCTGATAAGGTAGCTTTATGATCTTGAGGTCGTGGGTTTAAGCCGGTGAAAAACAGCTTCCTACACAAAGTCTAGGGTAAGGCTGCACACATTGGATCGCTTCCCTCCCCGGCCCTATGCAAAGCGGGAGCTAAGTCAAGCACCGGGTACGTCCATATGATGTTAAAAAGTTATGGAAATCTTTTTATTACATTTAACTGTTGATTATCTCTTCTGCCATACTTTGCCATTTGTAAAGGAATATATGTGGGTTTATTTTTACTTGGTTTTAATTGTGTATTAACTTGAAGGTTGAATGGTATCGTGGTTGCTTATTGTCAATAGGACCCCAAAACCGATCAATTTTTGTTTTGTTTCTCTGACTAATCATTTAACCTGCTATATATAAAGATTACACTTGTTAACCATATGGACAATTTGATTTCTTGCAAACTCTTTCTTGGTATAACCTTACTTATTTTATTATTATTATGAACGTGATTGGTGTGACATGGCGTGTTTTATTTGGCTTATGTTATCAATGTCAAATCTATTTTAGAATTGGTATTTGCATACCCTTATCGTTCTTCTAGCATTGTTACCTGTTTGATTAATATATTATGTAATTCTCTATTTGTTTATGCTTGGAAATATAAGTCTTTATGGATTAATAGATTATGTTAGTAGGATTATATACTAAGAGAAATTTATAATTTAGAGATAATGTATGCTGTTCAATAATGAAAAAGAGATAATGTATATTTAGGCCCCAAGTAATTACCAGGTTTAACTAGGCTACCCAAAATATTAAAACTGTTTTACAAACCACTCAAGTATTAATTTGGTTATGTTATATTAATTTTATTAAAAATTTGTAAGAAAATTATAAAGGACAAAAATATCCCTAACATTAAAGCTTTTGCTTGTATTTGACAAAAATATTCATGAACCTACTCAAATGTTTTTTGGCAATCCATTTAAATGTGAGTCCTTTTTGGTAGATTCAATGGAGCTTTTATCATTCTACAACTCTTGTCGTGTCAAAAGCTTAGAAATTACGGGCATTTTGTCATTTAAAAATTTTCCAGCAAGTTTTTAAGTCATAATTACCTGAATCGAAAAGAAAATGATACTTGGATGATGTGTAAAGTTGTTTTGATATTTAAGTGATCTTGGTGAAAGTTGAAACTTGGACAGCCTATGCATATGTTAACAGACTTTGATGCAATAACATAATTTAACCATACTAACACATTAAAAATAATTGGAAATCAAGTAATTTGTATTAGGAATCTATATTTGTACAGATTTACAATGCTATCTAGACATGAATATTCTACATCCAAGCAGAAACTCTCACCAATGGAATTCCTTTCCATTCAAGCACAATTTCATACCCTGTCTCTTTAGTTATAATTCCATATGGAGTTTCTCCTTCCTTCACCAATTCCCTTTGTTCATTCAAGCTTTCTTTACTCAGCTGTACTCCTTTTAACCCAAGAACCTTGTGGAGATCCATGCTTTCTCTTCCTTCCTCCCACTTTTGGAACCAAGATTTTGAATTTATGAAAGGCCGAACAAAAAGGGTCTCCATAGCCATCCTTCCTTCGTTGAGATGACTAGGAAAACCCCATTCCATTGACTCATATAATGCTTTATAATGTGCCAAATTCTTGTTAAAAAATGAAGAGAAATCTGTATGATTTTCTGTTCTTTCACCTTCTCCATCTCCAAAGGTTATGATCCCTTCATTTTTTGCCAAAATCCATTTTGCTATGTTTAAAAAGTCCGTAACTTGAGTTGTTTTTCTTGTCCTTCCCATATGTGGAAGGCCAACCATACAATTAAAGACCAAAAAATCAGTCCCTACTGCTCTTTCATCCATTTCTTTCCACATTTGTGACATACCCATCTCCTGTACCTTCAAATTTAGACCTAAACTTCTTGCGAAGTTACAAAGATGCCACCTCTTTTGTTCAAATTGTGAATCTTGATCTTGATCAAGCTTGATGCTTGTGATGATCAAAGATTTTTTGATTTTTGCTATGGCTTCTATGATGGGAGGCCATTGACTCCCTTCACATAAGTCAAAGTCAACTATGTGAATGGAAGCAACATGGGTTGGAATGGATTCAAGGATCAATGAATTGGCGGTAAAATGAGCAAACCGCCCATATGGAAAGATCTCATAAAACGCTCTAAATGCTTTCTTGAAGTTTCTTAAAGATTCTTGAACAATGTAATCTTTTTCTTGATTTTCGTCATTCTGGAATAAGTTTAGTGCTAACCGTTCAAGTATTGGCCCAACTGGGCTAGCTTTTTGGCGCACACATTTCTGAATCACTTTGGCTAGCTCATTTTGACCTAACGTCATCGCCTCTGCATGAGCCGTGAGTAGGTTTTGAATCCCCGTTTGGGAATCAATTTCCATGACATCATCTACCATGGGTGATGCTGTTACATATGGGACATATGCACTTGCATCACTTGAATTCATGGACATGCTTGGGCTCCATTCATAGCTATCAGTTGGAATCTCTTCCATTTCTTGAACATCATCACATAACCATCTGCATACATCATCAAAACCATTTATGGTGATTGGAGAATAAACTTCATGGTCTTCTACACTTGTCAAAAAGTCAATATTTTGATCATCTTGACCGAAAGTTGAGTCAAAATAAGAGTGAACCGGCCAAGAAGGCTGAAACATAGGTTCTAACTGCATCATGCTTATATTGGTATGATGATTTAAAGCTGTATTTAGAAAGAGAGATAGAGATAGGGAGATAGAGAGAGCTTGTGTATCTTGATGTATGATGACTGCAGGGTGTTCTTTATACTCTCTTTTGGTTGAAAATTGTCAACAGAAAAGTTGAAATAAGAGTTTTAAAAATATAGAATTGGAAGCAGCTTAACTTCTTAAAGAGACCATTTTTGCTTACCTCTGTTATATTATATTGTTAAATTCTCTATCAAGAGTCCTGTTCTTCATATCTTTTTCAAAGGTAAGTTTCTTTGCTTTTTACTTCTTCGTAATTAATTATTATGATTGGTATCATCTTGAAGGTTTAATGGTTGAATGAAATTGTGACCACATATTGTTTGTGGTCCCACAAATCCTACGTGTCTTTTTTTTCAATGATAACATATAGTTATAAGCATGTATGTCTCATCCCTATGTATCGGTATGCTTGACCCATTAAGTTGTATCATGTTGTGTCTTAGACATTAAGGGATTGTTTGACAACTTTATGTTGAGCCGTTAAGAAATCTGATTGAATAAGAGGTACCTTATGAATCATTTAACATGTTTTTGAAACTTACCTATTAAGAGGATCTATGAACCATTAAGTGGTGACTTTTGAATGAACCAAACATAGTCCATCTCTGATTGATTCAGAGGTTCTCTTAATGAAATCATTAAGAGACTAACAAAAAACCTTTAGAGTTATCAACTGGTTAGGTTTCATTCTCTTATATACTTGTATCTCATTTGTCAGACATAAAGAAATGTACCACCTTTAATGTATCGTTATTGGCTACGTATACTTAACACTTTCTAATGTCCTGTCTCTAAAGATCGAGTTAAGTACACTCTTCTTCTTATCTACAAACCCGAGTTGCATGACACCACTACCTTCGTAGTGTTCGGAACATCTTACTGATTGAGCACTCAAAGGCACGCCACCACCGCCTTTGAGTTACTTGAAACGAAGGCGTCAGGTATTTGTTTCCAAGTGTCATGGACTCATGGTGATCATGTTTTGGATTCTTGTATTTAGATTTCATGTTGTTTGCCGTCTTGTAACTTCAGAAACTTGACCTATAAGTTATAAACACAAAAGCCAAAAAGTCGTCATGCTTTATAGTTATGAACCAAATATTTTAGGCTAATTATTATCTTGGTGGCATCGAATTAACATTATTAGTTTAATATAAGAAGTTCAAACAAATAAGAAATTTCAAATCCTCTTCCTTGATGCTACGCAATGCACGCAATTTGAAATTAATGTTGTAATGCATAAATGCTAACTAAATATTAGAATGATAAAAACAATGGATAATGCCAACATTGCTTCGACCTCAAGCTGTCTTTCACTTCCTTGTATCAATTATTTTCTATTGTTATTGATTAACTAATTATGTGTTCCAAAGACACAACCTTTCACGTTCGTTAAGGGCTTGACTATGGGCCTCTTTGAAGCCCCTGTTCACCACCACGTAACGGCTTTGGCGTCACAATTTCCTTCCACATCATCATTTTTTACGCCCTCACACTTCCCACTATGTTTGGTCTAACAAAATATTCGGATATATAAAATATTATCTGTAAAGAATGTAAAGGTTGATATGAAAGAATGTTCCTTTCTTTTATTCATATACGTATAAACATAACTACACTAAGAAACTTGGTTATAAAAAAAATATTTCCTAACCAAGGTTTCTTAATTGGTTTGGTTATTTCCGCTTGGTTCTTTTTAGTTATATAGCTAGGTTATGGTTTATTTATTCGGTTAAGCTGCTCAATTGTATAAGAACACCGGAAAAAATAATTAAAAGACTAAAAAAATAAATAGGCGAAAGTTCTCATGAGAGTATCTTATAATTTTACAATTATTAACATTCTTCTTATATGATTTTAAAGAAGGTGGAAGTTAATAGAGGCTAGGTAGTCGAAGGTGTTAGGCGCGTTTAAGACGCTAAGGGTGGGTTGTTTTAAGAAAAAGCACATTGTAAACAAGCTAGGTTAGGAACTTTAGACATGTTTTTAGGTTGGTTTCAGATCATTTTTGATTTTTCAAACCTCTTTTTCTCTTCAGAATTTAGCCAGAATTTTCGCATGAGTGCATTAATGGATGCAAAGCGTTATTGTTGCGCCTAGACGCACATTTTTTGCGCCTTTGACTACATAGAATGGAGGATATCTTTGGGCTCTTCTAGCTCCTTGTTATCTGTTCTTTATTCATTTTCCAAATTTGCAGAAAGTTTTATGCAGTTTCACAAAAATTACTGGTATTTGTCTATTTGCATGCAATCATTCACATATAAAATTAAACATTTGGTCAAACCAATAGCAATTTTTATTGCATGTGAATTCGTATTGTAATCAGTTCATGTTCATATTCTTACCACAGAGGAATCTTGTTATTACTGTCTTTTTTGGTCTTTCTCTCTTATATTATATTGTCAAAGAATCTTGTTTTTTCAATCTTATTCAAGGATGAGTATATTATCCTTTTTTTAACTAATCATTTTGTTGGTAACTTGAAGATTGAATGATGTTGTGGCTTTACATTGCCTGTGGGACCCCATTGTTAATTTAAATATTTGGATAAAGATTACACATGTTAATCATATGAACAATTTGGTTTTCTACAGACTCTTTTGTGGTATCAGTTTGTTATGAAATGCGAATGTGATTGGTGTGTTATATTCCTTTAATTATCCAAATCTGTTTTTAGATATGGTTGTTGTCTATTATCATTCTTCTAATATTTATACTTTTCAGAATATATTTCGTATATTTCTTGATGTTTTTAGTGAACTATAATCATTTCCACTTCATCTTAGGAGGACCATATACAGGATCTACTTTTAAATGATTTGCATTCTTGTTTATATACAGTTAAAGGTCCTCCCACTCCTGCCCGGGCACAAGCGGGTTCAAATTTGGCTTTAAACGACCCAAAATTCTTAGGTCGTGCGTGCTTTTGTTCGGCTAGTAAACACCCACCAGTATGGGTGGGCATTTCGGGTTTTGGGCCCAACCGGGTTTTTTTGCACCCGAGTTTAGGTGAAACCGGGTGTGAACCCGGGTCGGGTTCAGCAACATGAAAACCCTACCCGCTATACCCAGGTAGGGTAGGATAGGGTCCGTACCCGGGTCCAATACCGGGTTCTTTTTTTTGTGCATGTGTGTGTGTTTGGCAACTTGAATATTGATAGCTACTATAACAATATAAAATAAACATAACATTCATCATTTATTTATTAAATAAACTTAAAAAACAGAAATTAATTAATAATAAATAACATAAAACTTTTATTTAAGTTATCGTCTAAGGTTCATTTTCTACGAGAGTTTTCACTAAATGCTAGTTCTCGGATACGTCAGAAGATACACCTTCTTCTACCTTTTCATCGTGTACTTTTGCTTTGAGTGTCATTTTGTCTTCGAGGCTTGTTTGGTTTTGTATACGATCTATCGCGTCTAAGTAATCCTTTAGACAAATGCACATCTCCACCGCTTCCGTAGGGAGTCATGTTCTCCGTAATGATATTACCCTGCCACCAGTATCTTGTTCTTTCCCATGAAAAAAGTACAACACCGAAAACCCCATTGTTATTCTTAAGACTAAGTTCATGCTCTTGCTGTTATAGGCATATATATTTAAAAAAAACTTTCTTCATCACGAGGTTGCAACTAAATCTAATTGCTTGTTATAGTTTATTTATTTAATATATATTTAACATAGATTATTATAATTTGCATTATAACAAACTGTATCATTTTTTTCTCTAAATGGTATATATTATGTTTTGCATAACCAATTCAATTTATTTCTATCATGTTACCTTCCAAGTATGTAAGTTTTTACACATTCAAAATTCATTTCAATTTGCCTACTTTCATACAAGCAGTGATATAACATACAACTCACATTTTACCATAAACATTACATATACATCTTTTGGTTACTTAAAGATCAATCTACACATTATACACACTTTTCACTAAAACATCTATTAAGCAATCTGTCACTTATTAATATCAATTTAACTAGCAACTCCTGTTCAATTTTTTCACCCTTAATCTTCAAGGTAGTTGGCTACTTAATTGAAATATTTGCATTTCAAGTTATGAAATGATGAAAACTATGTGAGATGTTATGTATTATTAATCAACTATATACAAGGATATAATAGTGATAATTACAAAGGAAACCTAACCTAATCATAATTTCTAAGAATGATAAAGATATTATCAATCTTATCTACTAACAAACTCTAACTAATATATTTTATCTAATATATATCTTTAACACAAATTTTACTTGAATCACCAATATTTTACCCTATACTTTATTTAAGTAATTGATTAGTGAAACACATTGCACATTATAACCACACCAATGACCCAAAGCATATTGACTTCTATGAAATTACTTATTATTGTATGACTACTAAAAATTCACTTTTTAAAATTTTGAGACTTTTAATCTAAATATATATTTCGATATATGCTCATTTGTTATGTATTGGGTGTCTAGTGGGTGGAGGATTGGATGTAGTGATGAATAATTAGGACTCACCTCAACCAAAGGTTATGACTTGTGACTTCGAGTTTTGGGATGGTAACACATGTATTATTTAAGTGTTACTTATTTTATCATAGATATATTCTAGATAATAGCTGTTGAAAAAAATATAACTCTAAGTTTTGGTACTTCCAATCACTTTCGTTATTGATAGGGTGTAGTTTTGACACACTACTTTTCAACATCTATGAGGTTCTAAAGTTCAAAACTTTATAGTCATAACACGAGATGCACATAACTCCCAACTTTTCTTTAGTCTTTACTCATCTTACAACCACTTCATTATATCAAACAAAGTTTCAAACTTGATGCTTCAAGAACCACCACCAATGGCTACACCACAACCCAAAGAACTCAACCTCGACGCACCATTACTATCAACCAGACGACCCACCGGTTCCACCGCCCACCCGAGCTCACGAGCCGCCTCATGGGACTCACGTAACCGCGTCCCCTTTTCATGGGAGCTTTCGGCTGGCAAACCGAAAGACCCCCGAACCACTCAGTTCCATGATGAGTTTCCCATCCCGCCACCGCCCGGGAGGAAACTCGTGGAACACGAATACGATGGTGATGACGACTTTTCGGACGCAATGGACACGTTTTCATTGTCTGCAGCCATTGACATGGTGGAGTCTGCAGAGATGGCGAAAAGGAGTAGTAATATGTTGGATGGAATGGAATTGGATTCCGGTGGGAATGAGTCTCCGAGTTTTATTATTCAAAGGTTTCTTTCGGATGCTAAAGCTCTTGCTGTTTCGTCTGGTCTTCCTATTCCGAAGAACATTAGTAATCAGCGCGATAAGCGTAAGTCACAGATGATCAGCAGTTCCCCGAAAGGGTGCGGGTTGGGGCTCGACGGCTTGCTCCCATGGCGCACGAAGCACAAGCGTAAGCCGCCGTGTGGTGTTAAGAGTCCGGTTAGAGTGACATCTGCAAGTGTTAAGTCTCAATGGGGATGGAAACCAAAACCCAAGTAGAATCAGAAATCTTGATCATTAGTTGATGCTTTTAGTGAAAGCTGTAGCATGTATACTTGGAACCAGAACTTCTTCGTTGGAGGGTCATGATAAGGTTCGTTATCAGCGGACAACAACTAAAAGGTTCAACTTATATTTTTTCAGAAAAAAACTCGGCTATTATATATAAAAACCGACAAATTTTAGTGACCAGGGTCAGTAGACCCTCTTGACCCTCCCTTGGTTACGAACGGAAGACCTGATTCACATGCGAGTACTAAGAGTTTGAATTGTTAGCAACAAGTGTATTATTATTATCTTTACGTTGTATTTAGGTAGGATTAAATGAAGATTGGATGTTGATGATGGTTGTATCTGTATGTAAAGACTAAAGAGTTTATATGTACAAAGGTTTGGACTAACATGGATGTTAACAATCAAGTTCAGTCGATTTTTATGTAATTCTAAGCCGAATTACAAACTAAATTATTAAAAAGTGACATATCTAACCGACGGGATTAATTAGAGAACTCACACCCTCAAAAGTTACTGTGTGACCGTTTATGTAATTCTAACGCAAATCTATTTCTTAAAATAATATAAGAAAAAAACCTCAACGAGAACAGTTAGTTAATACAGTCACAAATGTTTATTCATACCAATTGAATCAACCTATGTTCCTTGTGTTATACTATTTATTAACAACTACAACCAATTCCATTACATTCAAACAAAATATACTCGGTAAATCCTCATACGATAGAGTCTGCGGAGAGTGAAATGAAGACAAACCCTACCTTTACTCCAAAAGATAGAGAGGCTCACCCAGGTTGACCCCGGCTCACAATGCTTCTATAACAAGAACCATGACATCCAAATATTCAAAATTGAGAATCACTCTACCCAAACAATGAAAACCAACGGCTATAACTTGAAGTACAACATATCACAGGTTCATAATCCATATAATAAAAAAGTAGTTGTACAAGCATTCAAGCACAAAGTACAATCCATACTCGTAATCTCCAAAAAATGATGCTGGCTCGCCTTAGCAGCCGAAATAAAAATTGACCAGTCTTTTCATACTCTTACATCTGTCAATCGTGAAAACCACATTCACATTTATGCTTTCTCAAAACATATAAACACCACCCTTAAAACATAACTACAAACCAGATAAAAACCAGTACAAAATGTTTTCAGTTTTGGATGAAATTTGAATTATTAAGATACTTCACATTCTTGATTCACCTTTGAAGAAGAAGGCAATGACGGTTCATCCGCGTTTTCTTGGACATTGCTAGTCGGATTAGAGTTCTTTGCCCTAAGATTATCCAGTTTTTCAACAAGGCCCTGAACACGACGCACCTGGAGCAAATAAAAAAATAACAGTAATATTATTATTCAAATGTCCAAGATACCCTCCTATGAAGAGGAATTTTGAGAAGAAAACCAATGTTATCAAGACAAAAGGGAGTTTTGGACAAATTACAGACTTTTAATAGCATATAGTGCTGATAAGAACAGTGATAATAAATAAAACTCAAAACACTCTTTGCTTAAAAAGATCCAAACATGTGATCATAGCGAGTATTTATAATACATTTCCTAGAACTTACCCACTCAATGTACATGTTTTAATAGCATATAGTGATGACGATGATGATAATTATAATAAATAAAGTAAACTGAACACACTATAACAAACTGTAAAGCAATAGCAACAAAAGAAACTGACCTCCAATTTTCTTTGTATTCTCCCTTCTCCTTCAGCATCAATTCCATCCAATTTCAGCAACTGCCTCATCAGCATCTCGGTTAAATAAATAAAATCTTTATCTGCCACTTGAGTCCCAGAAGAAACAACAGTCTCTAAACTAACCACCTAAAATATACAATTCAATCAGTTAAAGGGGAGTAGGAAAAAGGGAAAGAAAAAAAAAGTCAAAATCCCAGCAACATTCAAGGTTATAGAGTGATAAGTTTTCAAACCAGCAAAAATAGAGGAAGCAAAATGAGTGGGTTGGGACACAGGTCAAAATAGGTCATTTGACCAGCCAACATTATATCAGTTCCTTTTTGAATTAACTACAATGCATAAGGTGTCATTTAAAATTTATAATACTATAATAATATCTAATGCGATATGAATTGGCTGAAAACATCTTAATAACTCTTTGGTCGACTTCTAACCCATTACACTCCCTTGACACATCTGCCTTTTTTATGTTTGTCACATTCCCACCTGATAGAGTAAATGGCTTAAACAGCATCTATATGAAACCATCATTATGGTGAAAAATGAAAATGCAGATGAAACACTGCATTTGCATGAATAAGCAGCTTCGAGGAAAAGTGCCAAACATGAATGGTCAATTATATTAATTATGCATCCCAACTTTTTTTCAAAATCACCTATTCTTGTAAATTATAGTTTTTCCTTTGCATTTTCATAAAAACAACGGTTAGTTTCTAAAAGAAAAGTATAATGGTCCAAAACAGAGGAGGCACCTTCAATCTATTTACCTATAAATGGGTCAATTAGGGTTATGTTTTATGTGCAACGGGTCAAAGGCGTTAAAGCTAAAAAGATACAATTAAAAAGGATATGACATGAAAGCCATCTAAAGAGTATATATATGCCCAAGAGATCCTAAATAAATTTATTTAGAAAATAGTATTTGTGTAAAATTTCTTTTTGTACGGTTGTGTACTTGGGTCATTGAACTTAAAAATGTGTTCTGTTTTAGTTCGGGGAAAAACTTATCAAATGGGGTACCCGGTGCTCGAATTAGCTCCTGCTTTACACAGGGTCTGTGGAGGGGTCAGATTGCATCGCTATCTAATGTACGTAGCCTTGCCCCACACTTTGTGTATGGAGGCTGTTTCCCATGATGCACGACTTAAACTCATGACCTCAAGGTCACAAAAGTTACTCCAAGGCCTGCCCTCTAATCAACACCCTTACAACAAATACTATTATTATTTGATTATGAAAGTAGTGATAATAACAATAAAATGACTTTTTAGAGCATTTTGGTCCATCTTCTAGGAAATGACTCAAACAGAACACACTTTTAACTTCAATGAACCCAAAGTCCAAAAAGTTTTAATAAACCTGATGGAACATTACAGAGAGTTCATTGCTATATTTTGTAATTGGCCCTTTAAAAATATAAATTCTTAAAGAACTATTATATAACAAATTAACTATTTATAAAACTCAAATGTATGGGATAAGTGTTTGAGGGATGGCCAACCCGAGCCAATCTAGCCCGTTTTGACCCGCACAAAAAGTTATCCATTTAAATAGTCATCACACAAAGAAAATACGGTACCTGTTCTTCAAACTGATTATTCTCCTCTCTTACTTGATTAACAGCCTCAAGCCCTCTTGATATCTCCTCAACGTTTTCTTTAGTTTCTTCAACTTTTTCAACGTTTTCTTTAGTTTCTTCAACTTTTTCAACGTCTTCAATTTTGGTAGGTGAATTCTCAATTAATATCACCTTTGCATTGTCCTTCACACCTGCCATTTGCAAACTTTCATGGTCATCGTTTTCTTTTCCTCTGAATAACACGTTTTGCACCTTCGGATCTAAACCAGTTGCTTTTGCAATCACCGATTTCAAATCACCTCCATTAACCAAAAAAAATTGATAAAGAACAGTCAGTATGAAGGGTAAAAATAAACATTTCCAAATCAATAATGCCTATTAGCTATCACAATGACCATTATGCAAAATTATTATTTAAGGGTATGCAGACACAAATATCAGTACCTTCAATCACCTAAAACTAGAAGTGGCAATTTCGCCCCACTTACTTGTAATTGGGTCAATTTGGGTTATGCTTTATCCCTAACAGGTCAAATGGGGCAAATAAAAAGATAAGTCAAAAAAGAAATTGGTGTAAATGGTCAAAAAGGCGAACATCTAAAGTGTATTTTTTACGCATAAACAAACATACACAGTAAAAATCCCACTCATAGATGAAAAGGATAAAAAGTCTTGAAATAATATGTTTCATATAACTGAACCCAGACCAAACTTTACCAGTTATGATCCATTACCCAACCCACACGTTTTGCTACATCTACCTACAACTTAAACTTCATTTGGAAAACATATACCTTCTATTTACATTTACGCCATTTTGTAATATAAATACTGCAATTGTCCTTGATGAAATGAAATCCCCTGCGGCATGACAATTTCATCCTTGACATGTACGATATTTTTTTCCTAAGTAAATAAAGATAGAAACTTGAAGTGTATAGAGTTCGACACACTAGCCTAAGTAAAGATAAATTGTCAACATAAGCTTTTCTCAAGATCCCATCTTGTAATCCATGAAATTTTAAGAGCATCAAGATCAGCCCACTGTTGATAACTAGTGATTCAAGAACCAAAACCCAAAAGAGTAACACTGTCAACAGCCCAACATATATATTTTACTTGACTAACTGGAAAAGTACCAAGTTATTATCTTACCAAATGGTAGAATTGAGAGATTATCAGATTAATTGTCAATAAGGAAACATAATAATATTATGTTAGAATAAAGAGCAGATGTCAATGCTTTTCTAATTGAAGTGATTTCTAGATGAATGTGTCTTCTTGACAATAACATAAAAAAGTTAAAAATGAGAATTTATAAGTAAACAGGCATATCGGTCCAAATATGTGAAAGGACAACAATTTAAACTTTTGCACTTGATTTAGAAAGCAAACACTTTGAAGGTTGATGTAGGTGACTTTGGAAAATATGCTAATCCCTTGATTTAAAAGTACTTGATCATCTACAACAATGAAAAATACACTTATATAATCCCTTCTATATTGCACAAGTGGATTGAAATTATGAAACAAAAATTATAATAGCTATCAGTATAGGCCAAATAAGATGCTGAAGTGCTGTATTAAATTGTAAACTCAATTTGTAGACAATTACATGACCAAATAAATAAACCTAATATAGGGGATGAATCAACCTAATTACAGTACAAAACAATTAAACACCCTAAACCCTAATACAATTGTTGCTGCCGAATAATAAAAGACATGACTTGACCAAGAGAAAGTTCATATTTCCCTGTTTAACGTGAGATTAAGTTGTTATAAATAGTGTAAACAATTGAAATTTGAAGAATAAGGAACTATACCGAAAGTGGATTGAGGGGAGATAAAGACGTCGAAATTGTTTGAACCAAAAGAGACTTTGATCTTGATGTTACCGCCACCGCCGTCTACAGCTTCGTTGTCGCCGGTGGTGGTGGTGGTGGTGGTGGTGGCGGTGGTGGTGGGATCGGCGTCTCCTCCGTGGTCTTCCATCATCCAAAAAGCAACTTAGTAGCGTCTGGCGGTAGGTGTTTTGAGATAATTGCCACTTCAAATAGAATTAAATACTAAACCTGCGATATACCACCGACCCGACCCGACTAAAAATTAAGATTAGTTTCATATTCACAATAATCAATACTTATCAAATTCTTAATTTTTTTAAAACGACAAATCTGTAATACTACTACTCATACGGTACAATCTCAATATATATTACACTTGTTGAAATTTAAGAATTTGATTTATAGATAATGATGCATATATCTCTGTCACTGAACCACCAACCCTAATGGTATTATATTTTTAATAATCACAATAAAATAAGTCGATATCTCTTATAAACTCGTAAAATAATTATATATTATTATATAATTATTCTTTAGTATGTTTTGTTATTTTAGCGTAATTTCTTTTTAAGTTTTATAGATTCATAATGGTATTATATTCTTAATAATCACAATAAAATAAGTCGATATCTCTTATAAACTCGTAAAATAATTATATATTATTATATAATTATTCTTTAGTATGTTTTGTTATTTTAGCGTAATTTCTTTTTAAGTTTTATAGATTCTGTTTAAGTTAAAATCTTTTTTATTTTATTTTTATTATGCTTTATTCTTATACTTAACACTCAACTACTCAAGTGTATTTCTCTAAAAATTCAACCATACTCTTACGACATGATTATTTTTATCAACAAGTTTGTCAGTTTCCGGACTTCGAGTTTCCTCTTGCAACATACTTATTTTTACGTTATGAGCTTTTGTGTTCATATATGTTTAGTTTCACATTAACATAATATTTTCTTAAGATGTTAAACATACTATTACACCATGTTTATTTTCACTTAAAATCAAGTTGTCATGAAGTGTAGATAAATGCCCGCCAGTACTTTTTAAAACATAAAAATTTACTAATTTAAAAGAGATAATAATTTTGATAAATTAAAATGACAAAGATCGATTAGATTAGCATCAAAACCTACTTCGGTTTTGGGCAACCATGAATCATCTTCTTACTGTTCAACTCCTCCCCTCGATCGACATCATCTTCTTCTTTAAACGGAATACCCTCTTCTTCCAATCATATCAGGGTATTACATCTGATGCTGTTGTCATTCGTCCGTATTTTCCTTTAATCCTTACGTGTACTAGTATATGTTTGCACGAGTTGATTTTGAGATTGTATAGGCTGTAATGTGTTCAATCCTTATTCTTTCATTGTATTGCCTGCTGCTTGTAAAGTCAATTATTTTTTCTCTACTCAATTATTGATATTTTTATCAATGCCAAAAAAAGATAATAATAACTCTGTTTCTTGCAGCAAAGTAATGGTCCAAAATAATTTCTTGCTGATGTCTCTGCATTTTCTTGATATCTTGAATTAGATGACTTATAACCACACAGCATGACCAATTTACTCAAGCCAGTAAACAGTCAGATACCCAATTCATTGTTTATTAAAAGTGATTTTCTATGATACAAGTGCATAAATGCGATAACTCGGTATGGAAGAATAAGAACCTGAAAATGCTTGTTTTGTCCATGCAAGTGAAGAAGAACCTAAGGGAATGATGATCACAAATTTAAGTATCTTGTTTGTGCTGCTAAGAAGCTGCTCAACAAGCTGGACATTTGTTAATATTTTTCTGTCAATAGTTATGTTTTAGGGTCCATAATCGTCTCAGATAAATTATATAGATTTAGATGGTGTTAAATCAATTACACTGTGAAATGAAAGTCAAAGTAATGAATGTCAGAGTAATGTGTTAGATCAATTAAAATGTGAAATGATTGTTAAAGTCAATTCATTTGTTAAAGAGATAACCAAGTTGAAACAAAGGAGTATATACACTACAAAGATATAGAATTGCATATTGGTATTGTGTAATACTTTTATTCATGGTGTTCAATAACCAAACCATTACATTTTGTATCTAAAGACAATCCTGATTGCATAACCTTAAGAGTAAGAATATCACAATACAATAACAAAGGAGTCTCAAAATGGTTAGGATATTGAACATTCAACAAAGACAACAAAGAATCACAATTTTGAAAGACTATTGTATCATAAAAGTGTGATGGATAAAGTTAAAAAGAAAAACACAACACACATGACAATCAACACATATGTAAAGTAAACTACTATATATTCTGTATTTAATGTACAGCCATAAGCACGGCCTCCCCAACCACATGCCCCTCAATGGCCTCAAGTAACTTCTCCTTGGTCACCTTGTTCCCCAAATCAATCTCATCATCCAAAGCATAGAGCTTGAACTCGAACCGGTGTCCGGTCGACGGCAGCTTCGGTGTACGCCACCCTGGTACCTTAAAATCGTTATTTCCTTCCTTAATACCAGCATAATCACCACCCATATCCTCCTCTTTTCCTGAGAATCCCTCCGGGAGCCCTTTCAGACTAGGTGGTATGTTCACCACCACCCACACGGTCCACGGAACCAGTGGACCGTTTGGGTCCGGTGCGTCGATATCCTCCACCACTAGTGCTAGTGTTTTCGTCCCTTCCGGGACGTTGTACCATTCTAGCGGTGGCGATATGTCTCTTTTCGTACCTACAAATAGTAACAGTAATAATAATATTAACAGTTTTTTCTGTACCTACAAAAGTAATAGCAATAATAACAGTAATACAGTATATCCTTCGCTGCTAACCACTATAGCGATGGTGATATGTCTCTTTAGATAACTAAAGATGGTAGTAATAATAATAATAATAGAAATAGTAATAATTTTTAGTAATAGTAATAATAATATTAACAGTTTTTTTCTATACCTACAAAAGTAATAGCAATAATAACTGTGTATCCTCCACCGCTAACCATTATAGCGGTGATGAGCAAATAGTAGTAGTAATAATAACTAGTTTTATACCCGTCCGGTGGCCGGGTACTGTAACGTGATAATGTTCTACTTGAATTATTTATATCACCAAATTGTTGTTTTTAGTACTTTTCATGAATAAAATAGCATAGAATTCAATATTCGATTTGAATTTTAAAACTTATCAGAAAAGTTGTATATCTTATTCTACATGCACAGAGACTTAATTACGATAATGATAATACGTTCACGCTTCGACTTTAATACAACTATTTTATATGGGTGAGAACCGAACCACAAACATGAGAGATTAGGAAAGAATCAGATGCATAATCTTAGTTATACGATAATAATTTGATTCTTTATACTAAACTGAAACATTCGATATGTAGAATTAATGCATCCTCTAAAGGTGTATTCATTGTTCATCTCATACGCAAAAGTCAAAACCAAGTTGTCATTGTTAATTAGGTTAATGTTCAGAATAAGGAAGGTTGCGTTGACCATTCGTCCACTTTAGTTTGCGAGTTTTAAGGAGCCTTCGACAATGATACATCAAAAGAACTAAAAATGTTAATTCCTTTCATCACAACAATGATGCAGACTAAATCATCATCCAAACTTTAAAAATAAAAAATCTATCATCATCAAATTGGAATTGATAATATATTCATCAAATGAAGTTAAAAATGGAAAATAGAAAAGTCTAGTTAGTACCACACCTTTCTGGAATCGAAAGCACCAAAGTTACTCTGATTAGGTTGTGACCTCCCTTTATACGCTTCAATTTCTCTCCATATGAATATATCTATGGCATTTCACCGAGCCATACGAAATAAACAGTGTTGATATCGTGGCCCTTGCCTCGCCGTAACCGCTTCCCTAGTAGCATCTCCGCCTTGTTGCCGCTTCCTTTCTTTAGTGATGTGTCAGTGATGAGAATCCATTTGATCGATGACTGGTGATGATGAAGATGCTTGTGTAGTTTATGTGTGTAGCACAGTGTATAGAGGATGATAGAGAAATGACGAAGAAATGATGGAGTATGTGGTGGGTTTTATAAAGATCACAGGGACAGTGAGTTAAGGGGTTGTGGGAGGAGTGGGGGAATGGGAAGTTGGAGAACCGAGAAAGGTGGGAATTTGGTGGTTTCTAGAGTTTGAATAGACAACCGCCCAAAAACTACAAATAACCGTCGAAAACCACCTTGTAACCGCCGTAACCGTCGAGTTTAAACGGTCATGATTTCGTTTCAGCTTGATCCAACGGATGAGATGATTTCTACCAGCGGTTACACTCACCGCTGGTAATATAATATATAATAGAAACAGTACTAGTTTATTTTCGTATGTAGTTATAGTAATAACAAGAGTAGTTGTAATAGAAATAGTAATAATAACATTAAATAGTAATAATAACAGTAACGGTAATGGTTGTTTGTGATGATAATATATACCTTGACCGTCACTGGTGTATTTTCGAGGTAGTCGGCCTTCGTGATCGATGCCGGAGGATGTGAGCCTGAATTCATCACTTGGATTCGCCATTGTTGGACTTTGATTAATTTGCAGGTTTTGAGATCGACTTGATTAATTCTGATGTTTTTATAGTGTTGGCGGAGGGTGAGGACTTTGTGGGTTGTTGACACGTGTAATCAAGAGTTCTAGCAGTTTTGGGAAGGTGCTTGCATGTTGACACTTGACATCTACGTGGTAACTAGAAAGAGCTACTTCAATCGTTTTCAATCCATGTTTATTTAAAATTGGTAGTGGTATTGGTATTGGTATTTGGTATAATAATCTTTCAAGTAGCGGGATGGCTACGCGACAAGGGAAAATGAAAAAAAGACACGATTTCGTGAAGCGAAGTCAGGGCCGGTTTAATGTTTTATGGGCCTAAATCGAAACAAAGTCTCAGTTTACTAATCGGATGTGGGAATTTATATGATTACCAATGGTAGAGTTTGGATATTTCATAGAGAGAGCGGGGGCGAAATTAATTTATTTTAAGGGGTACGAACTCGTTATATATAAAAAAATTACACCACTGGACCAAAAATTAATACTACTGACGAAAAAAATTTGTGGTGTGAGTATATATATAGTTATATATATAATTAAATATAAGTAATTTATATATGTATTTTATAGTTATATATATAACTTAATTATATTTTTATATCCAACGGATTATGGTTCAACACCCCGTTTTTTACCCATTAAAATAAAAAAAAACAAAATCCGGTTCAAACCAGTCCGGTTTCCCGGTCCGACCAACAATTCGGCACAAACCGGCCCAAAACGATTTAATGCAACGAGAGGGGGTGTGTGTGTGGGGGTGGGGTGGGGGCCTTTAATGCTTCACCCATGATGATTACCATTGGTCTTATCAAATTGCATGGCAAGTTGAGAGGGAAGTAAAATGGATGAGGGAAAGACTATTATTCTAGACAAAAAAAATGTGAACCGAAGCTAAGCTAGTCCATAGCTTATTAGTAGATTAGATACACCATCTAGTTGATTGCATAGTTTTTTCTCGATTAGAGACCATCTACTATCAACGATGGAGGGAAAAAATAATTGCTAGAAAGGGAGGAAATTCTCGTTTGCAAGCGTCATAGAATACTGCTCATAAAAGGAGCTAAAAGGAGAGTGATAGCTCATAGTGACAACAACGGATAGCAACTGTGACTAACGGTTGTTATCTCGATCCAAAGTGCCAGCCTATCTAAAAATAGTTGATACCAAAACATTAAAAAAACAAACCATTATATATATTATCAGTTGGATTGGTTGTTGGTTCATGCTTCTGAATTGTAGAGCTGGTAATTTTCGATCTGTTTATAACACGATTAAACCTGTTTAGTAAAAAAATATTTTCTAAGTTTAATATTTTTAAAAAAATAATTAAAATTAATAGGCTAGACATTATTATTTCTCAATTTTGGTGTGTAAAAACATATAAAAAAGTTTATAGGCATGAAATATAGGTAGTTAAACAAGTCATATTCATGTTTGATACTTTAATTACTCTCATTATCTTTAACCTGTTAAACATGATAATACTTGTTTTATCAGCCCTACCGAATTGGTATTGATGGGAGGATAGAAAGCTTATTGGAGGCCTAAAAAACAACTAGTGGGTCTAAGCTTGCTTTAGCTAGCTTAGGGTTAATGTAGTTATTTTTCTTAGCATTATGATTCCCTACTTCGAGGCTGATGGGCTTACATGGTCATAGCCACCCAAGTGAGTGTTTCACGTCCTTGTCAATTCAAGGAAAACCATACATTCCTATTTAAATCATCATTTTGTTCATATTCACTCTTTCACGTTCTTGTTAATCCAATCAAGATCATACATTCTTGGTTAAGTCATCATTATGTTCATATTCACTCTTTCATGTTGTTTTGGTCAACATACTGAGAGTCGTCTTTTTGCTAATGTCGACTGTAAAGCTTAGCTCTTGTTTAGCAAAATCATATTTACATTCTGCTTCAACGTCCTTCTCTCTTCAAGTTAGGGTAAAGGTAGAAAAAATTGTTTTGTTGTGTTCAACTCACTTGGTAAGCCTCATAACTATATGAAGGTTCATAAAAATAGTGAAAGAGGAATCCTAAAGGAGTAGAAGCTAGCTTGAATTAAAGTGGAGAATGCAAGATGGGCTAGCTATCGACTTTGCTAACAAATGCAACTCTACTTTAATTTATTTGGGGCTCTTCCTATGCGATCCTGCTTGTGAACTATATCATTTGACGAGTCCAATATGTTAATCGTAGCCATTCCCATGCTTGAGATTGAAAATAATAGACAAAAATGTTTAAAATTTGGTGGCGTAAATTAAAGCTTCTATTTTTTTGTTCTTTTTCCTTTTAAAGCTATCAGTTTACAATTTTGATTTAACATGACAAGAAAAGAAGAAATTAACAAGCTTTTAAGTATAATCAATTTAAGGAAGAAGTGAACTAACAACAACAATGAATAGAATAACCAAATCTAGCATTAATTAACAGCAATCAACTAAAAAAACAACTATAAACTTTCATTGTGAACTCGTGACAGAAATAACATGACAGAAATAACATGACATAAATAATCACGACAAACCAAATGAAGCAAAATCAAAATTCAAGATTCGAGTCTATATGGAAAATTATTAAACTCAAACATTTTAAAACGTTCACTCATCATGAATAAAAATTACTATTAACTATATCTCATCTTACAATGTCGGTAATTTTTACCACCGGCCATTGCAACCCCTTCGCTTTATATTTTAAATTTTGACCCGTTAACTTTGTTAATATAATTAGTTAAGTAAATTTCAGTATAATTAAATGTTGGAAATCAATTAACTATAACTCATCTAACAAGGTCGGTGGGGTTCCACCGGCCTTGCCACGTGTCACCACTTGGTTGGGCCGCAACTATTTATTGTTATATTTTTATGGAATTTTCCAAAGTGACTTAACATCATATGTTTGTTCGGAGATATAAAATGTAATCGTTTGGTTGGTGCAGTGGCAAAACTACGCCCATTAAAGGTTAAACCTGCAGCAGGTCACGACTTCAAAACCTATGCGGCTCATGTTTAATTTTTTTGGGTTTCTTTCGGCATTCCTACATTATTTCCATTTAAACTACCCTTTTCCTTTTACTTTCTAATATTTATTTTATTTAATTTCAGTTTTCTAATTATTAGGTCAAACAAGCGTAACGTATCACATACGCGTCACAACGTGCAGTTAAATCGTATTACTCCGCCGTAACACGCGGGCCTTACAATTAAACTTTTTATGTACGTTTGGAGTTGATCTACGTATATATGAAAATTTTGTTCACAAACAAATCAGATCAAACAAAACAAGTATCGTTGAAAATCATATTGAAAAAGAAGTTGTGTCGATTGTAATATATACTTTACCACGTCACATATGACCCATCGCAACGCGCGACGGATAAAAAAACTAGTTATTATTAACATATAACATCAAAAAGAACCCTTTATACGAACTTCTTACCTCAGTTCCTATATTAGTTTTCTGTTTCAATATCAAAGACCAATGCACTTTAAGTCTTTAACAAAACAAGCCTACGAGGATAATTAATTAATTATCGACAGAACTAATTTTTTCTTAGAAATGAATTTATTATATATAAAAATCATTCAAACTGTGAGCTCCAATTTGGGCCTTAAAATTTACATATAACATGGGCTGCAAGTTGCAACTGCTAAAAGCGTTCGACGATGAAATAGTCAGGGAAGACAACTGCGATGCTGATGATAATGTGGCTTCTGGTACGCATACACATAACACATACTTTCTCTATCTATTTGCGTTTCAATGTTTCTCAATCTCCCTTGTACAAGCGTTTCTAGTGGTTGCCTACCAACTGTTCGACGAAATTTCTGAATGGATGTTTAGACTTGACTGAAGCATAAGTAATTTCTTGACTTTTGTAAAATTACTTCAATAACAAAAGCTCCAATCTTTGATATATGATTGAAGATCTTGATGGGGTCTTTAATTTTGGAATGTATATAATATATGGAAGCATTAGAATTAACAAAAATTGAGAACAGATGAAAGGAAAATCACTTTGTGAAGCCTATTATGCTGATAAACTAAAGAAACCTTAGTATTATTCCAATTGCTTACCTCAAGAATTGACATTCTGTATCTATATATACATTGAAAAATTTAGAAAAAGAAAGAACTTTGCACATCAAGACTCACAGTTTGGTGAATGGAGACTCTGCTTCTGATGAAGAAGTAGATGAAGAAGTAGATAACAGTTTTGTTCGGTCAAAGCAAGTGCATTTTGGATCATGAATGACTTGTGTTCTTGAGAAATCAAGTTTGGTACAAAACACACAGTACCTTCCTTTTGACGGGTCAACTTCTGATTCAAATTCGCTTTCATCTGAGTTCTCATCACTGTATAGCGTCTCCTTTTCATCTTCTTCTTCAAATAAACCATAGGGTACATAACGGATACCCAATACCAAACAAATCATCATCAGAAGTTTGTTTGTGTATTCATTCCAGAAGTGCCTCCCTTTCCTAGTAAACACAATAGGCCCTGTAACAATGGCTGCACCTGCCCCAAATCCCACCCCAGTGAATATGTACTGCCAATCATATCTGTTCTTTGATTCTTGAAACGTTCGTACATATTCTGTTTTGGGAATGTTTGAACTAGTGCATTTTGTGTCCAATGGAATCCCACACAATTCCTTGTTTCCTAAATAGGAATTATTCTGAAAGGTCGAAAATTGTTGGCCTGTTGGAATTCTTCCTTTCAAATGGTTGTTTGACAAATTAAAGGCAGAAAGAAATGAAAGGTGTGTGAGTGCATCTGGGATCTCTCCAGTTAATTTGTTTGAAGACATGTCTAATGATTCCAGTTGACTCAAATCTCCCATAGATGGTGGGATAGAGCCTGTGAACTCATTGTGTGATATATTGAGAAAATACAGTGCTTTGAGCTGCCCAATTGTGCGTGGTATTTCCCCTGAAAATTGATTGTTTGAGATATCAATAGATGTGAAAACTTTCAAGATTTTGACCAACTCCAACTCAAGTCCTTTTACTGTGACTGTAACTGTATCTTGATAATAGTAATCACTTAGCTGTAATACAGTGAAGCTGAGGTGCTTCTTTTCTGGTGGATCTCCATTATCATCATTCATCATAGCACTCCATCCTCTGAAACAATTATTAGGGATTTCACCGCTGAAATGGTTGGAAGCTATGTCTACAAT
This sequence comes from Flaveria ramosissima, assembly GCA_025215565.1. Lineage (NCBI taxonomy): Eukaryota > Viridiplantae > Streptophyta > Magnoliopsida > Asterales > Asteraceae > Flaveria > Flaveria ramosissima. Next base: position 28,258,450 of record CM046045.1, read on the forward strand.
CTGAAGCTTTGACCAATTATTATGTTGGGTTTGACTACAAATCACTGATCCATGTAACCTGTTGGATCGCAAAACAAGAACACGTAAGTTGGTGTTTTTACTCAAAGAACATGGATACGTGTCGTTTATCTGATTGTTTCCCAGGTTTAACACTTCTAACATCGTGCAATTGACTAAAGATTTTGGAATCTTCCCTTCTAGATGATTTTTATGCAGATCTAGAGTGTTCAACCCACAGCTGCTAGGAAATGTTCCCACAATTCGACCACTAAGATTGTTGTTTGCCAAGTTTAGTACACCAAGACTGCTACCTGATTCGATCAAACAATTTGGTATGCTTCCATTTAACTGATTGTTTGACATGTCAAGAACCTTTAGGTAGGTAGCACCGCATATGCTTTTCGGGATGGCCCCACTGAGTAGATTGTTAGAAACCGAAAAGAAATAGGCATAGCCGAGGTTTCTCCCAATGCTTTGCGGGAGCGATGAGTTAAAAAGATTGTTTGAATAGTCGATAAATATGGCGGTTTGTGGTGGGATTGGAATCACCCCACTGAGATGATTGGAATGCAAGTCAAGAACGTAAAGATCAGGAAAACTATGAGGCTCTTCGAGCCCAGTTAACCAGTTATGAGAAAGGTTCATATATGTAAGACTTCCATTCCCAACTTCCCATATCCATGTTGGTATTTTTCCTCCTATTTTGTTGTTGGAGAGATCAAGATTTTTCAGTCTTGATTGCTTTCTCAGATTAGGAAATCTTGAAAGATTGCAAGAAGCCAACTTTAAGGTCGAGAATTTTGGAAGACGGTTCACAAGAGTAATATTATTGCTTGTTTCAATCCTAAAGTTATTGAATGAAAGATCAAGAGTCGTCAGATTGCTCAAACGATCCTGAAAATCAATGGTTCTTATGGTCCCACTTAGGTTATTTGATGATAATAACAAGATATTAAGCTTTCGAAGTTCCAAGATAGATCTTGGAATTTCTCCTTCCAGCTTGTTACTACTCAAATCAAGTGTTTCCAACGAAGATAACGATGGATTAGTGAAATTGGCAAGTAAACCATCAAAATTATTATTGGAAAGCTGTATTTGTTGCAGTTTTTGCAAAGAGAACAAAGATGAAGGTATACTTCCATTAAAACCATTAAAACTTAAAGAAACTGAAACAAGATTTTCAAGACCTTGAAAGTTGGCAGAAGGAATCGTACCCGAGAAACTGTTACGCGACAAATCGACATGGATAAGATTTTTGCACATTTGAAATGACGGAATTTGCCCAATAAAGTTGTTTGATGACAAATCAATGTACTCTAATTGGGTAAGACTTTGTATCGATTTTGGTATTTGTCCACTAAAATTGCTGCTCCAAAGCTCTATTCTTGATAAATTCTTCAAATTTCCTATAGATTCTGGTATCCCACCAGATAAATTTGTGTGGCTGAGCACTAAACTTTTAAGGGATCCATTAATAGGAAAATCAGGTAAAGAACCGTAAAGATTCTTGTTAACAGCCAAATCAAGAATCTGTAAATTCTGCATCTGAAGGATCTTACTGGGGAATGTTTCTAGCAAATTACAAGAACCAAGTTTCATAACGGTCAAATTCTTGAAATTGGCAAAGAAAACAGGAACTGATGCACTTAGGTTGTTTAAAGCCAGATGAATTACAGAAAGTGACTGTAATTTCTCAAGGGAATCATCTAATGGGCCTGAAAGTTGACAGTTTGACAAGCTTAAAACCTCCAAATTAGGTAAAGATGAAGATAAACTCTGGCCCCAATCAAATTTCTGTGATGATATATTCACATTATCCAGATAAAGACCCGTTAACCTTGTGAAGTTCTGAACAAGTGTGGCTAGATTCGGGTTTTCAAGTCTTAATGAACGAGTTCCGAATGAGAACAATGACGAAAGATCAAGAGTCTCCAGCCAAGTCAGCTGCGATAATTCTCCAGGAATCTGACCAGAAAAGCCTGAATTCGACAAGTTCAAATACTTCAAACTTGCAAAACTGCCAACTCTTGAAGGAACCTGTATGAAATTGAAGTTATTTCCAGCAAGATTCAAGATTTCAAGATTCTTCAGATCAAAAAGAACACTGGAATCATTAATTCCAGCAGAAATCGTTTCATTGCTTAAATCCAGACCAATAACTTCACCCCTTGTGCTGCAAGTGACACCCTCCCACCTGCAACAATCTGTAACATTTGTATTCCAGTAAACAAGTTTTGCTGAACGTGAAGAATTGAACTGCAGATCGTTCTTTAACTGAATCAAGATCGATTGCTGGTCGTTTTGACATTGACCAGAAACAGGTAACAAGATTAGGTAAAAGGGTAGAAAGAAAATATGAAAACACAGATGGGTTTTCATTGGAAGCTAAAATCTGTGACACCCATATGATGATTATAAATCTTATAGAAATGAAATCAAAAGTTAAAACCTTCAACAGGAAGATCTGTTGGGGTTGAACCAGAAATTTCTATGAAGTGGGTTTGCAGCGAATTATTAGGAACAGAGAAGATAGAAACTAGAAAGAGATAACAGAACAGAGAGAGGGTTGAAAATTGAATCTAGTATAGTTATTTTGGTGTGGTTGGTAGTTTAGCATCGACTTATTTTGTTGACCAATTCTTTACGTTGACTACACTAAATTTGATACTCTGTTTTATTGTATATTACCTTTTTTTAATAATAAAGTGGACCAATAGACCATATATAATAATCCTCGGTGGTTTATGAAGTAAATTTGGGTACATAATTTAACTAAATAAATTTTAATTGGACTATTTTGTTGCTGTAAGTTGTAACATTATGTGTTGATATTATATTTTGTGATTATTAGCTTCTTTAATCTGAACGATTTGAATTTGTGTTATATGTGTCTTTCAACATGGCATGTGATGACTGGCCTAAACTTGAAGGGTCTTTCTTTGGGACAAGGGATAAAACACGTGGCCTCATATTAGACGTCATACTAATATTGAATTCGACTTCAAAGACGTATTAGAGACTTAGAGCATCGCGGATCGTGGGCTCACGGACGGTTCCATTCCCTTCCCCTTTTTAGTCTCACAACAACTCATTGATAGCGTTTGTTCAAACACACACACCCCTTCCCTCGCTCCTATATGTTTAATCGATATCAATGTCACGCCCTTCATAGGTGGAGCGAGCACCCAATCAGAATTCTTTATAAATAGTTATATTAGATTTCAAAGTAAGTGATGTTGGTTTTTAGTAAATATATTTCAAATGATAAATGGTTATTTAGATGAGATTTTTTCAAGTTAAGAAATATAGAACAATTTATAAAAAAAGTTGAAAAATATTGAAACTATTGAGGTTTGATAATGAAAAATTCTTTAAGGTGGTTTTTCATTGTAATTATAAAACTTGTTAGTGCTATTTTAGAGAGAAAAAAGTTAAAAGTTTTTTACAATGTTTTAAAATTCAGATAAAGATGTATTAGTTTCTAGACCCATTTAGTTTGAACAACACTAATTTATAATGAAATAAACAAATCCTAACTCGTTTTGATTAAAAATAAGTTGATCTAAAGTTATTTTTTTATTATAATCTTTGTAACGTAAAGTAGAATTCTTTAATAATAACTATGCCGTGTATTTTTGACCTTTCAAAATCGGTGACTTTTATTACGTATGATAAAAGGTATTCGTTTTTGTTCTTACCAGATATATCCATCTGAATTTGAATATTAAAATTTAATTTAGAAGCCTGAAATTAGATCTACGATTAAATTAAAGATCAAAAAGGGTCTTACCATAATAAAGAATAACCAATGCGTATAATATTATAAATCACAAGTTATAATATTCCAAATTAAAAGAGGACAGTTAATAAGAAACAAGAAATATGTATAAAAATATAATATGCATGGGTAACCACTGGGTTTTATTAAGTTTTAGTTTTTAGGTATCAAGTTCGTCAAATAGAAATTAAGTTTATGTGATGATATATTATACTAGTAGAATTGTATACGGGTCAACATTTATCGAGAATTTTATTTAAGCTTTATTTGATTACTTCAAATTAAGTTTTATTAAATTGACTTTAAACACAAATATAAGTTTGTGACATACAACGGGTGAGTTGACTCGAATTATTATCGAGTCTTTTCGAACGTTGTTGTTATGCATGTATCATGTATGTGTTACAGGCAAGCTGTTTTGTTTTTATCCAAGATTGTTCGGTCAATATAAATTCAAGCTCTTTTTTATACTTCTATGATTCTATCTTCCTTTTAATCTTTCACCCTTTTGGTTCTTTTTAAATCTTTTATAAATCATAAGTAATAATCCTTTCCAAATATCTTTACATAATATATTTTACATCTAAAAGATTTGAAGTAGATCAAACTAACTTTTATGTTATAAATTTCATTATATTGAATTTAAAAATGTAAAATTTTTACCATAAAAACTTTTCATGAATGCAAAGTTGAATAAAAAAAGTTTATAACCTGTATCAATAAATTCATCACATTTATTTAAAATTTATGTACGGAAACAATCATTTTTTTCTCTTTAAACATGAAACTTATTATTTTTTCTTAACTTTCTTTTGGTTTTCCGACACGAACACACAAATAAATGAATTATTAATACAAACAGTTAAGAAAATGGTTATTTAATGGATTATTAATACAAACAGTTAAGAAAATGGTTATTTTCTGCTTGTTTAGTTTTTAAGAATGTTGTGATTGATGTGTAAATTTGATTGTGTACCGACTATAGACAGGTTAGAGATAATTGAATAATAAACGTAGACTATTGAATATTATACTCTTTATAAAAGGAGAACTTTAGCTTCAGTGAAGTTTAGTGTTGTTTAAAATTTGCCACAAAGCTTTTATTATTTACAAATTGAACCCCTGTGATCTTTTCTGTCTACCATTATCTTTCTTCACTAATCAACATTTCATAATGTCCCCTTCATTTTTAGAAACAGAAAATTTCAGAGAGAGAGAGAAAGTGGAGATTAGTAAGAGAAGGAAGAAGATGAACACAACTGTTTTACGAACCAACGATGACAAACAAGGGAAAACTAGAGGCTTAACAACCACCTCCATTGTGTGGGAAGGTCGTGGGCGGTGTTCCATCGCTTTAGATTAGGATGATCGATGGGAGTCGGTTGATGGCGCTAGGGTTTCAAGACCCAAAGCTTTGAGGACGATTCTGTGACGCTCCAGAGGGGTTCGAACCTAAATCGGATGTGCATGTTCCCGAGTCGACTAGGCTATTTTAGCAAAGAATGAGGTAATCAAATAGTGGTTTTCTTTTCTTTATATATGAAAAACTAATTTTGAAGTGAAACAGATGGGGTTTGTTCAGATTCTAAAGTTTGTGTTTGAGTCAAAAGACCATTATGAAGATGGAGCTTTTGGTGTTATCTTCTCTTGAATGGGGGATGAATCCAGTAATCAGCCTTCCTCTTATATTGATTATGAAAATTTTATTGGATCAATGTTTAAGCTTATGCTCTTTCCAGTTGCCACTTCTGACGGTTTGTTTCTTATTCTTTTCTGGTCTTTTGTTATTGTTTTTACAAATCCCATTATTTATTTGTCTTGGATCGTCTTATGTTTACAGATGAGGTTATAGTTATATAATTAGGGGTGAGCAAAAATCCAAAATAACCGAACTGTAACCAAAATAACCGACGCAACCGAACCGATAAAACCGAAACCGCTAGAAAACCGACGGTTTGGTTTGATGATTTTTTAAAAACCGAATTTTTTGGTTCGGTTTTGGTTTTGCTTGTAACAAAAACCGAAAAAACCAAATCGAAACCATATAATCAAACTTGTAAATTTAGAGGTGTAATCATATACTTATAAAATTATTAGCCTATTAGTTACTTATTTAACTTGTGTTATCTAAAAGAGATTAAACATTTAGGTTTCAAGAATAATATTAAAATTTTTTATTTGAATTGGTAAATTAAAATGTTTTATGAATATATTGTTCTTATATTTTATGAATTGCATTTAATTTTAATGTCAATTAAATTATAAAAATATTATATTTAGAGATCAACAAAATAATGTAAGACCAAAGTTTTTGGCTTAAATTCATTACTTTAAAACAATTTTTTTCTAAAACTTGAAGCACAAATGATAAAACCGAAAAAAACCAAAAACCAAACCGAAACCGAAGTTAAAACCAAAAACCGAAACCGAACGGTTTTAAAAACCTAGAAACCGAAATATCGGTTTTTGGTTTCGGTTTTAGGCCAAAACCGAACCAAACCGACCATGCACACCTTTAGTTATATTCATTTAGTAAATTATCTTTCTGCCAATTTATAATTATGGTATGTATTTCCTCTGATTAATCAGTTGCAATCATCATTATAAGCATAATAGGAAGAGGTATGACATACACTATTTGAAAACTTTAAGGTATCCATATGTATATTTGAAACATTACAGCCTACGTTTGTTGTATACTTTAATGGCTTATAACGTTTACTATTTGAAATATGAATTCTACAATCCAAAACCCACAAATTTGCTATCTAAGTTAATACCAAAGTCGATATAGGCATAAAAATTTTAATTAAATTTCCATTAATTAAAGCTTTCATCAAATTTATAACTTACTATTGATTATATAATCATACAATCTGTTGCTTATGTTTATAAAGTTTTGTTTTGAAAGATTATGCAGTTATTGAATTAGAGGGACCTTAACGACATTGTATTTGGTTACGAAGTTAGTAATAAATACAGGTAAGGTTATTAAATCAAGTTGTTTATTGATTAAATTTTGTGACATTAATGCAATGTAATTACTATCAAACTTGAGCTTTGATTTGAAGCAAATATCCACCTCTACTAGTTGATACAAATGCAAATTACGAAAAAATAGTCCAACAACTTGAGTTTATTCTATTCAAATACTCAAATGAATATATATTCGGTTATTGAACGTTTATTATAAGTTCAAAACAACTCTACATCAATAACTAAAAGGTAATCGTCTTCTCAATTGTCATATTAAATAAAACTAGCTGTATGAAAGCATCAGATTATGAACAAATAGACTTCCAGGAAGTGATAAAATAATTATGCTGAACCCACGCCATGAGGGGTGGGGGGCGATCATTGGCAAAGCTTAGTGAGGGCCGGGGGGCGATCATTGGCGAAGCTTAATATATTTAGAGTTCGCCCTCTAAAGTAATTTACTTTCTCTCACACCCCTTAAAAATATTTTACTTTCTCCCACACCCCCTATGGTGATTCAAGCTCAGCCACTAAGGGCGATAATATTCAAAATCTTATACAATCAAATGTAGCTTTGATTTAAACTAATGTGTTGCGTTTTTTCCTCGACTAGAAAACATGATATAAGTTTAAAGTACTTGTGAAACTCTTGTTACTGCTGCAAAAGGAGCAGCTTATTATAAAACAAGGAACATAAGGAATGGATTTTCAAATATGTTAGTATAGTGATGGAGCTTGAACAAGTTTATAAAGGGGACGTGGGGCGAAAGTAATTTATTTTGGGGGGGGGGGGAACATGATGTAACAATATCAAGCCTAATATTAACACTATCAACAAAAAAAAGAGGGGAGACAGTGGCCTCCTCCGGCCCTAGTGAAACTCTGCCCATACAGTGTAGTATTCTTTAAAGAGCAAAATGGTACCTACTAGCCGTCTTAAAATCACATAATTAGAGAAATCCAAGACGAGTTTTCAGGAGGAGGACCAACATGTGATGGTCAAATGTTTTTGAAAATGTTCCATGATTTGAAAAGGTTTACAATGATAACGTATTATGTTTTTAGGTTTTTCTAGAGTTGACACCAAAGGAAGCTCACGGCTTTAGCCTTTGATCGGAGGGTAGTTATGTTTTTTTTTTGTTGTCAAGGATTGTCTCTCCTAGGCTTATCAAGTGGATTGTAACATGAAGGTCCAAACGAATTAGTTGTAACCACTAGCCAGGGATGTCGAGGACGACGAACTTGAGTTTAGATAAATTTGACATTGCATCTTATAATGAATATTTCATTGTGGTTATATATATATATATATATATATATATATATATATATATATATATATATATATATATATATATATATATATATATATATATATATATATATATATATATATATATATATATATATATATATATATATATATATATATATATATATAGGGGAGAGATCAAATGAGAACTAGTTTTTTTTGTGAGAACTCTAGGAACCAATCTCAGCCACTCATTCTCAATGGCAAAATTGTAATTAACAAAAACATATTTAAAAAATTTATAAATCAAAAAATAACATAAAAATAAAAAAATAAAAACACGAAAATGTTCCCCTACTTTCCCTCTTTCATAAAAAAAATAAAAAAAAATTTATAAAAAATAAAAAAAATTCCCGTTTTTTTTAACGAAATTCATTTTACACATGTGTAATATCGGATTTACACATGTGTAAATCCAGTACTACACATGTGTATAACGAGATTTACACATATGTAAACAACGGATGTACGATTTTTTTTAGAAAAGTATATCAATATGGTAGGCGTTGAAAAGATAAAAAAATACTGAATTTTATGGTGAACTTTTTTTGAAAAAATGATGTCGTGAAAAAAAGTTATGAACGTTTTAAAAAAAAGGGGGAAATAGCATGTGATTTGCATGTGATAGAAAATAAGTGGCTGAGATTGGTTCTTAGAGTTCTCACAAAAAAGGGTGGTTCTCATTTGAACCCTCCCCTATATATATATATATATATATATATATATATATATATATATATATATATATATATATATATATATATATATATATATATATGTGTGTGTGTGTGTGTGTGTGTGTGTTTATTAAGTTGAACCACATGTTCATTAATGTTCTAATGATCATTAATAATGTTGTTCATGATCTCGACAATAATTTAGGATTCAAGTGAAGTTCTATTTAATATATAGAAAATGAAAGCGTCATAGTTGGATCAAGGACCTTTCAATAATGATAGTTTTTACTTTAGCCTTAATTTACAAAGAGTTAAAAATTATCTTTCGGTGTCTAAACCTACATTGTAAAACAATAACTTTAAACTTTTGATTCACCATCCATTTACTTAATTATTTGTTTAAGCTAGAAACCATTAGCTATATTCTCATTTTTGGTAAGTACTTTTGTGTTACAAAACCGTCTGCTATTTGTAATGGTGTTGTTCAAAACCCCTCCCCACTTAAGTTCTCCATCACTGTCAATTATTTGAGGTTTTCTTTTGCAACATCTATAAAAAAAAGGGCTACACATATTGTTAGATAAGCAATGTTTGAGAGATCTTAAAAAAAGTGTTAAAACTTAAAAGTAATTATGCTTAATGGTAAAACTTAATGGACATCCACTCCAGAATCAACTATGTTATGTTTGATAAATAGTTGGGATCAAAGATGTAATTTTTTAAAAGTTAGGACCAATCCTTCAATATAAGCATACACATGAACCAACCATATAATTAACTCAAGATATCAATAGTAAATGTAACTTTAAATGTTAATTTAAAATATTATAAATAACATAATACTTGGTTTAATGAATTAAATTATTTTATGTACATTAAAAATATATTAAATAGTAAAAATTTATTAAATGAAAGCAAATTAGAAACTATTACATAAAACACTTGTACCCTACGAGCATTGTTTTCAGACTTGAATCGGACTAGCTAGTCGAACCGGTCGGACCGGGATTCAGAGGTCGGATCGGTCCGATCCAGCTTAAATCGTTTTGTTTTCAAAGAAGCGGTCGGTTCCAACTAGTTCGGTGGTCGGACCAGGAACCAAGAACTAGGTCAGATTGGAATTTTTTTATAATGTTTTGAATTTTAATGAGTTTAACGAATGCTTTGAAATATGAATTAGAGTGTTGTATATAAGATTATTGTTGAGTTTTATATATAACTATAAACCCACATGTAAAATATATGTATTGAATATTTATATATTTAATATACATATATATTATTATGACATCATCCGGTTCGACTAGTAAAATGAACGCTTCGCCATCCGATCATGTTATAAGTTAATCTAAAACGTTAAGATCAGTTTGGAACTTTGGATCCCATTACAATGTTTGATTAGCTTCTTTATATATATTTTCCCTTATTTATATAATACTAATTACCAACTTTGGTATGCTTAGTGGATTGTACTATGTGTTTAATGGGTTGTACTCACCTTTGTCTTTTTCTTAAACTTTAACTTTCTTTAATTTTAACCTACTACTTTCATATTTTTGACAATTTAGCCCTAATCTTTTATTTTATTACCATCTTTAATCCCTCATACTTATTATATTTTACAAATATTTTGTTTTGCGTTTCCGAATAAATTTTACGAGTAACAATCATAGCGCGTGTGTGTGAATCAACATTCGTACCCTTATATTTTTCCCGTTAACGACCCTTTCGCAATGCGCTGGTTCCAGATCGGCTTACTTATTGTTTAATATGTTTCACGTTTTGCTTACGTGGTTCAACGTTTTTACGCCTACTTTTCGTTTGATTTTATTTTCTTCGTTTTTTGTTTCTTTTCTAATACGAGTTTTTACGGTGTCCGTGGTCAGTTGCGGTGGTGTGCCATTGGTACTACTTAACACGGTTTAACGCCCCCCGTTGCAACGCAGGGGGCATAGTGCTAGTTATATTATTAATTGTCAACTTATTTGTGTATTATAAGCATTTTTTTAATTAATATTCTTACTTTTAACTCCAATACACTTACATCTTTTACAACTTAACTCCTATAAATTTTTTCTTTCAACTTTGGTTCTCTATACTTTTCATCTATTATAAAATTTCCGTTTTCTACGTTTCGATTTAAATTTTACTCATTAACACGCCATAACGTGTGCATGTGGTTCAAAGTTGTACGCCTATTTCCTCCCTTTTTGACAACCAGTCAAAGAGCACATTAGATCGACTTGGTTATTGTTTTTTAATATTTTACGTCTCATGTGCGGGATTCAACGTTTTTACGTATATTTTTCGTTTGGTTTTTTTATTCCGTTTTTATTTCTTATTTAGTACGAGTTTTTCAATGTTTATGGTTGTTGATGGTGGTGTGAAATTAACGCTACTTGACATGGTTTTTTGTGTTCTGCCGCATTGCAAGGGACATAATACTAGTTTTAGTTATTTGATTCCTTCCATTAACAGAATTGACGTATTTTAAAATTAAAAAGTTAAATAATCATCTCAAATCAAGATACAAAATATTGCTTAAAGAAAGAATCAGAATCCAAAACAATATTCTCTTCGATTTATTTGTAGTTAACTAATGTCTAAGTCATCCCGACGACTTCTGGTGGGTTTGGTTGCATTCACGTGTTACATCTTTGTTTTACGTTTGACTGCATCAGTGGGTTTGTTACGTTACATGTTTAGACATTTATAATTTTGAAGCGATAAGTTCATCATGACTTGTATCCTATGCAAATTGTACTAAATCCGACTATATCATCCAAAACTACACTACTAACATATCGTATGTCGGTATTCCCTCGCTATTATATTTGTTATATTATATCGGAAAAGACCACTTTGATTGGTCTTTCAAAATTTGTTGGTGATTCGTCGGTAAGTTCCATTGGTGAAATGTCAACAAAGAGATTACCTAAGCCATGTTTTCGGCAACCAAAAATCAACATATGGCATGGACCTAATGAGTAATTGTTGCCAAACGAAGTGTAAACTATTTGGTATACAAACAAAAACTTTTCGAAAATAGCTAAAAATATAAAGACGATATATGTAACTAGTTTTATATCTGTCCGGTGGACGGATAGTTTAACATTATAATGTTAAAACTATTTTTCTTTGCATGTTTAAAATAAGAATACAACTCATTTAACTTATTAGTAAAAGATTGACGGACTTTAACTGAACAAACGCAAAGCAATAATATTATAATGCAAGATCAACTAAAAATAAGTCCTTACGACGATATAAAATAGCAAACAAAATCGTCAATCCAATATTTTATCATGCGTTAAAAAACATACAAAATCTAAAATTATCCACATGAACCACGGTAAATGAAACCCTGGGTCCGCCTACATTTTTTGTTGTTAACATTTGCTCTCCTACATTACATGACTATATATCAACAATAATTATTTTATTGAAAAAAATCAATGCATGATTAAGCAGACAAATGTGATCTTGTCGGTTCTTCATGTTCATTAACCTCTCATTCATCAATGAAAAAGTAACCATTTTGTCCACTTGTTTACAATTGTCACTATCATCTCGTTCTACACGTTGATCCTTTTCAACAATATCATCTAATGGTGGACCCAAAAGTTGTGAGAAAATTACGATTTACATAACGAAACTTGGTATTATAATAGTCGATAAAAGAATATATTTTTATGTTCAAAATAGTGAAATACATACCCTCATCATCATCAAATAAACATGTGAAATGAAGATAATGAGGTGAAATGTAGACTTAAAACTGTTGGATGTCAAAAATCGACATTATCTTGAAAAAGCTCGTAGTCACATTCATCAAGAACAGTTCAAAATACATTATCATATGGTATCTGAAAATCAACTGCAAGTTAAATTATGTATACTTTGTTTGCAAAATAGTAAAAAACACAACAACATTATATAAAATAAAAACATAAAAGTAGTATGCTAGGAGCTTAAACCTGAGTTGTGTTTTACGAAAGCCTGAAACTCCACCTAATTAACCAATGAAAAGAAAAAAAACCTCATATCTTTAAAATGACACTTTATATATCATAAAAGAACAAACCAATTTTCAGAACTTCTAAACCAATTTTAAGAACCAAATGCCTGTGAAGCAACACTGCTTCTTATATAGCCTGTGAGAATGGCGGTTACCATGTCGACTACCCAATAATCTGGCAAGATACCTTAAAACCTATGGTTTTAGCGGTCGATTTGAGAATTTGAAAACAATACTTTGCCACCATATATGACCCAGTCAAGGGAATTCCCACCATTGAAGGGCTTGTAACCGCTCATAACCACCACAACTTGCTGGTAACCACTGACTTTTCAGGGCTAAGATTTAAGCTCAGCAAGAACGAATGGTAAAGATGCATTGTAGAGATGGTTACAACATTCGCGAATAATATATATAATTCATGTAAATTCACATTGTTATTCATGACTTTGATGTGGGATCCTTATATGAGGCTCCGTGACGATGTGAGTGTTATCTTGAAAAATATCTTGAAACACCATAACATAACCCTACAAAGTTATTCAAATTTAAAACATAAGATACTTTAAATTGCAATCAAGAGCTTGTTGTTTTTGACCTTGGTCAAGAGAAAATTCATCTAAAAAGTTACAGGGATTGACATTAAAAAACGTATCCTTATAATACTTATTATTTTTATCAGTAAAGACTCATTCATATTCTTAATACATTTTTTTAGTCCATAGTATGACTTCAATATACAAACTACTACGATATCAACATATTTTGTTTGTCTAAATGTATATTTCATTGGTATCCTGAAATATATTGTCATACGATTACATACATCAACATAAAATTTATTTTTTTTAAACATACAAAGTTATAAATTACCAAATAGTGCATGAATTCACTTATGATTGCACTTGGATATAAACTATCTTTGGTGTTGGGTATTCAATCACACAAACGCAAACAAGAAAGCAATAAAAAACACGAGAGATTTAATGTGGTTCGGTTAAGATATGTAATCTACGTCCACGAGTTGCAACCAAGATTTATTATTGCCATGCCTCACACACTCATGGGGAATCACAAGTACAAAAACGAATGTAAATAGAGATACATCTAGGGTGTATTACTTTGAGAACAAGAAAAATACACGAGCTCAAATAAAACCGATAAAAGGCCGGCACAAGCCTCCATTGTCTTCAATCTTCATCAAGTACAATAACCAGGCTTCTTGGCTTCACTAAACTGAGCCCAAACCCAAGAATTGAAGGAGCCTCCACAAACCCAACATTCAGATTATGTGTGTCACAAAATAAAATAAATGTTGATCTTGATACACATTCAGTTATGTTATTTACCCACAAATGTGTGAAAAACTTTAAAGTAATGTGATAATATTCAAATTTAATTTATCACACTTTTAGCCCCAAAGTAGCAAAATAGTTGATGAAATAAAATTTGATTGCGTAGGACCTTAATGGCTAAATGAATTCATGTTTTATTAACGCCCAAATGTAGTAGCCTACTAACTAGTTAACAACCCGAAATAAGTAAAATAGTAGCCTAGTTATATAAATAATAATATCATTTCACATTTTCTTACTTCAAGACTTGATATATTCTCAAGACACATACATATTGATATATATGATAATAACAATACAGAAACTTCAAATAAGAAAACTCACAGTTTGGAGAATGGAGAATCTGCTTTTAAAGAGGATGAAGACAAAGAAGAAGATGATACTTGTCTTGACTTATCACCTTTCGACTCGTATTCAGTCGATCAGTCGGAGCTTCCATAATGTCCATTTATTGTATAAACCTTATTAAGACACACAATGGACAACCAAAACCAAATATTAGTCATCTTGTACCGGAAGCATATCCTTTCCATAGAGAAAACAAGACTGATATAACCATCCCAAATCCGAATCCGTAGTATATGGATCGCCAATCATTTTCATTGTTAGATTCTTGGGAATTGGGTACAGATTTGTTTGAACTGGTGCAAGATCTGCTCAAAGGAAACCCGCATAATCTCTCATTTCCTAAATAGGAGTTATTCTCAAAAGTCTGCAACTGATTGCCTGTTGGGATTCTTCCTCTCAACTGATTATATGACATGTTCAAGACAGAAAGAAATGAAAGGTTTGCGAGTGAATTTGGGATTTCACCGGTCAATTTGTTTGAAGACATGTCTAGTGATTCCAGCTGACTCATATTTCCCAGCGATGGTGGGATAGAGCTTGTGAACTCATTATGTGATACATTGAGAATATACAGCGCTTTGAGCTGCCCGATTGTGCGCGGTATTTCCCCTGAAAATTGATTATTTGAGATATCAATGGACGTGAAAATTGTCAAGATTTTAACCAACTCCAACTCAAGTCCTTTGGTTGTGACTGTAACTGTATCTTGATAGTAATGCTCAAATTCAGGTACAGTGAAACCAAGGTGCTTCTTACTTTCTCCATTCTCCTCAATCATCATAGCATCCCATTGCGAGAAAAAGTCTGCTGGAAGAGTACCACTGAAACTGTTGTGAGCTATGTCTAGAATTTGAAGCTTTGACCATTTGTTATGTTGGTTTTGACCACAAAATACAGATCCATGGAGGCTGTTTGATCGCAGAACAAGAACATGCAAATCGGTGTTGTTACCTAAGGAACATGGATAAGTGTCATTTATCATGTTGTTCCCGAGGTTTAACACTCGTAGCATCGTGCAATTGACAAGAGATCGCGGGATCTCCCCTTCCAAAGAATTCCCATGCAGGTCTAAAGTACTTAACGAGCAGTAGCTAGGAAATATTCCCTCAATTCGACCACTAAGATTATTGTTTGCCAAGTTTAGCACGCCGAGTCTAGCACCTAATTCAAATAAGCAACTTGGTATGCTTCCGTTAAACTGATTGTCTGACATATCAAGAACCTCTACGAAGAAAGCATTGCATATACTTTGTGGGATAACCCCACTCAGTAAATTGTTAGAAACTGAAAAATAAAATGCAAAGATGAGGTTTCTGCCAAAGCTTTGTGGGAGTGATGAATTGAAAAGATTGTTTGAATAGTCGATGAAATAGGCAGTTGGTGGTGGAAGTGGAACGACCCCACTTAGATGATTGGAATGCAAGTCAAGTACCTGAAGATTGGGAACACTATAAGGCTCTTCGAGACCGGTTAACCCGTTATGAGAAAGATTCATATACCAAAGACCTCCATTGCCAGCTTCCCATATCCAGTTTGGTATTTTTCCTTCAATTTTGTTGTTGGAAAGATCAAGATATATCAAGCTTGATTGGTTACCTAGATTAGGAAACTTCAAAAGATTGCAAGAAGCCAACCTTAATGATGAGAATTTTGGAAGACGATTTACGAGTGTGATGTTATCGCTCGTAATGATCGACAAGTTATTAAACGAAAGATTAAGATCCGTTAGATTTCTCAAATGACTTTCAAATTCTGTGATGCTTAAGGTCCCACTCAGGTTATTTAATGATAAAGACAAGTGAGTAAGCTTTCCGAGTTCAAAGATAGATTTTGGAATTTCTCCTTCCAATTTGTTATTACCCAAATCAAGTGTATCCAATGGAGATGATGATGGGTTAGTGAAATTAGGAAGTAAACCATCAAAATTATTATCAGAAAGTTGTATATGCTGTAGTTTTTGCAAAGCAAACAAAGATGAAGGTACACTTCCTGCAAAAACATTATAACTTAAATCAGCATAAACAAAATTTTCAAGATTTTGAAAGTAGCTAGAAGGAATCGTACCCGATAAATTGTTATTAGACAAATCAATATACTCCAGTTGGGTGAGATTTCCTATAGATTCGGGTATTCCACCAGAAAATTTTGTTTCCATGACCACTAATCTTTGAAGCGATCCGTTTACAGGAAAATCGGGTAAAGAACCGTATAGATTCTCGTTATAACTCAAATCAAGAGTCTGTAAATTCTGCAACTGAAAGACCTTACTCGGAAAGGTTCCATTCAAATTACAACTAGCAAGACTCATCACTGTCAGATTCTTGAAGTTTGCAAAGAAATCTGGAACTGGACCACTCAGATAGTTCCCATTCAGTCTAATTACAGAAAGTGACTTCAATTTCTCAAGGGATTCATCTAAAGGCTCTAAAAGATTACAATATGACAAACTCATAACTTCCAGATTAAGCAAAGAAGAGGATAAAGCCTGACACCAATCAAACGCTTGTGTTGATATGTCCACATAATCTAGATGAAGAATTCTCAACCGTGTGAGGTTTTGAACAAGATTGGCTAGATTTGGTTTCTTGAGAGTTAGTAGGGTATCAAAATAAATGTGATATGAGGTGAGGTCAAGAACTTCTAGCTTTGTCAGCTGCTGGAATTCTCCAGGAATCTGGCCTGAAAAATTTGAATTCGACAAGTTCAGATACAATAAACCCGTGAGATTACCAATTCTTGAAGGAATCTGGCTTAATAAGAAATTATTCTTAGCAAGATTTAGGCTTTCAAGATTCTCTAAATCAAAGAGAACACTAGAATCATAGATTCCACCCCTTATCCCTTCATTGCTCAAGTCTAGGCCGATAACCTGGCCGTTGATGCTGCAAGTTACACCTCCCCATGTGCAACAATCTGTGGTATTACTATTTGGGTTCCAGGACACAAGTTTTGTCGAAAGAGAAGAATTAAATTGGAGATTGTTCTTTAACCGGATCAAAGTTGAGTGTTGGTTGACTTGACATTGGCTCGAAACCAACGTCATATCAAGCCCAAAAAAGATGAGGTAAAATGCTAGCAAGAAGAGTTTGGTTCCCATTATAAAATGCAAAGAATACACACACTGTTCTTTCTTTCTTGCTATTTGCTATTTGCTATTTGAGCAAATGTTGATTATATTATATATCTTTCTTGCTATTGCTATGTATATATTGTATTTTTTCCATAACGTGTAAACAATGATTCAACTGAACGTACCTTGGGGGCTCGACTGGATAATTGAATGTGCATGATAATACAAAAAATTGATTCTGACGTTTACTTTGAAGTCATTAAAGGTGTGCTCGGTGCCTTAACTCTTTTGTAGAAAAAAAGAACCCATGATTTATGATTTATTTGAAGTAGATGTTTTGGTCCTTTGGAACCTTGAAATCTTTTAAATTCAGAATTAAGATTTAAAAAATGAATAAAAGTACATTTATATATTCATCTAGGTTAGACGATTCAATATATTGCCAGATGTATACATACATTGTATATTTAAAAGACCCATGATTTATGCTTTATTTGACGTAAATGTTTTGAACTTTTGGGTGAACCTTGGAACCTTAAAATCTACTTTTATCAGAATTAAGATTTTTTTAAAAATGAAAAAATTAATTTGATATATTCATCTTTGTTAAATGATGCAATATATTGCACATCATAAATTAATTTTTAAATAAATCCATATACTACCTTACTTTTGAAAGACTAGAAATGATTAAGAAGTTGGCGGAGGAGATTAAAATAGTGCTCTAAACAAGTCCAATCGAGCCAAAGTGGGTTCGGGTTCGGGATCGGCTCGTCGAGTCGAACCACCTCGTTTATCTTTAAGAGCCTAAAATATGAGCTTGGGCTCGGCTTGCGAGCCAACTTGTTTTATTTTTTTAAAAAACTTTTTTTTAATTTACAAATATGCATATTATATATAATACTAATTACCAACATTTGTATGCATTAAAGATTGTACCATATGCTTTATTGGTTGTACTAATTTTTTTTTCTAATCTTTAACTTTTTTATTTTAACCCAATACTTTTAGATATTTTATAATTTAGCCGTAATTCTTTATTACTTTCAAATTTGGTCCCCCTATACTTTTTATATTTTACAATTTTCCGGTTTACGTTTTGGTCTAAATTTTATGAGTTAACATGTCATAGTGTGCATGTGTGGTTCAACGTTTTTACGCTTACTTTTCACCCGTTTAACGGCTCCATTGCAACATGCTGGTCCTAGATCAACCTGCTTATTGTTTTATATGTTTAATGTTTCGCTTGCGTGATTCAGCATTATTACGTTTACTTTTTGTTTGGTTTTATTTTTTTGTTTTTTATATATTTTTAATATGAGTTTATTTGGTGTTGGTGGTCACTGACGTGATGTGTCAGATGCTACGTGGTATGGTTTTACGTCCCCGCTGCAACGCGGGGGGCTGGATTCTAGTATGTATGTATATATATATATATAATACTTTAATTTCCGTTTATATTAATTTGTTAAAATAATTATACAACATTAATATTACATGAACTATGATCATACTTTATATTTTTATAGGAAAACTGAATTTTATCGATCCAAACTATTAACTACTAGAATGTAGACCCGTGTATTACACGAGGTTGTAAAACTTATCATTCTTTTAACCTATGTTTTTGCCACTTGTCATTTTTCTAGACATTCACACATCAATTTTCCCTTCAAAAAAGTATTATAGTAATTTAAATAATTATACAAATCTCTCTCTCTTATTAAACATAAGTTTTATTAATTGCTATGTTTCTCTCTCTTATCTAATTTTTTTAAATCAAACTACTTTTTTTTAAATAGATTTTATGAAGAAAATTAGAAATCACTTCTTTTAATTAAAATCCAAATAACAAAAAACTAAATTTTTATATATATACATGTCTATTCATTTGTCTTATATATATACATTATGCTTGACTATATAATACTTGGTACTGACTTGAGCATCGGAGTGCCTTCGGGGTTAAACCCCCCGGGCCCTCTAACGTAGATCTCCTTTGTGGTTATAGCCAAATTCAAAGTACGGGAATGAGTCACGAAGTCCAGGCTCAACCATACCCGGTGACAAGGCCCGACCCAGATTTGGATGTAGCAACGAGTAACAACTAAAAGTTAGTATCAAAAACTTCACTGAAAGTTTAATTAACATGAATTCAGCCCTAAAAATTACATACATGACGTATGTGAAGTAATTGATAAAACACACTTCAATCATTAAATGCTAAAACACCTACGTAAACAGAAATTATATAATTCTATAATATGTACAAAAGTTCACGTAACTAAAGTATTTTTGTATGTATAACACAACAAAAATAAAAGTACAATTACAATTCACAAATCTGTAAATACTTCTTTGTAGACGGTCTTTGTTATTCTGCTTGTATTTTTATCATTTTTATCAACTATTAATAGTTTGAGTCCAGCTCTACTGTTTTGCCAGTATAATGCTACGTAATGAGGCTGAATTTATTATTACCAAAAGAAACATACATAAAGTTGGCCTCACTTTAGACTGTAGAGTTTCTGATATAGTGAAAGAAGGAATAAGGAAATGGTCGAATGAGTGAAGGTACAAATACCCCTTTTTATTTGAGTTCCTTGTTAAAAAAAAAAAAAAAAAAAAGGACATTTCCAAGCTTTACTAAGTTAAAGCCTCACGTGCTCATGAGCATGCAATTTTATTTATTTGTTTTTAGTGAGTGGGGTGGTTATTATTATTATTTTTATATTATGCAGTAATGTAGGGAGAATAAGTCAAAGTTAGTGGGTAGAATTAGTTGTGGTCTTCCTTTAGTTTCTGCTTTATTTGTGGTGGAGGTGAACGTTGAGTAGTACACGTTCATTATATATGCGTATGTATTGTTTCGTTTCGTGGTGATAATATCAGAAAAAGCTCGAATCTTTTTGAGTATACAGTTCTTGTGTTTAAGTCTTTGGTGTTTGTGTGAATTTCCAAACGTCTTCAATTGCTCTGTTTTTCCACAACTGGTATCAGAGCCACACTCCTTCCATGGCAGAAGTTCAGTTCGGTTGCGGTGTTAAGAAACTCAATTCGCAGAACTACAATACGTGGGCAACTTGCATTATGTCTTACATGCAAGGTCAAGATTTGTGGGAGGTAGTTCAAGGAAGTGATACGGTTCAACCCGCTAGAGAAACCCAGGATGGAGCATTACGGAAGTGGAAAGTCAAGGCAGGTAAAGCAATGTTTGTGTTGAAGACAACAATAGAAGAAGAACTGTTGGACCACATTAGCGACTTGAAGACCCCAAAAGAAGCATGGGATGTTTTGGCAGATTTATTCTCGAAAAAGAATGACGCCAAACTTCAACTTTTGGAGAACGAGCTGTTGTCTGTAAGTCAAAAAGACATGACAATTGCTCAATATTTTCACAAGGTGAAGTCGTTGTGTAGAGAGATCGGAGAACTCGATCCACAAGCAAAGATCGGTGAACCACGTATGAAGCGGATTATCATTCATGGTTTGAAGGCAGAATTTCGAAGCTTTGTGGCAGCGGTGCAGGGTTGGCCTACGCAACCTTCCTTAAGTGAGTTCGAAAATTTGTTGGCTAGTCAAGAAGCATTAGCCAAACAAATGGGTAGTTTGTCTACCGGGTCATCATCTAAGTCGGAGGCAGAAGCCTTGTATGTGGGCAAAGGAAAGAGCCGGTCTCGATCAAATCAAGGTCAAGGGTCCAGCAGCCGTTACTATGACAAGAGTAAACACCAAGATCAACATGAGAGAAAGAACAAGGAGTCCGAGAAGAAAGAAAACAACACCGACCGGAACTCTCGATCATCCGGGAAGAGGTATCCATATAAGTGTTACAACTGTGGAAGACGTGGTCACATTGCAAGGAATTGCAAGTCAAAGCAGGTTGAAGAAAGTAATGCTGCCACAACCCAGAGTGAAGAAGGCTGGGATGCAGAGGCGTTTGTCGCCCAAACTGAAGAAGTATACGGGTTTGCAGCCACTACCGAGCGTCGAGACAACCGGCTAGATGACTGGATTGTTGATTCGGGGTGTTCGAATCATATGACCGGAGATAAAAGGAAATTGTCCAATTCGAGCAAATATGGAGGTAGCCGGGTTGTGGTTCTTGCGGATAACTCCAAGCACTCAATTGATCACATTGGTGATGTGATTTTTCCCACTGGAGATCATAGTCAGGGGTTAACTTTAAAAGACGTTTATCATGTTGCAGGGGTGAAGAAGAACTTGCTTTCTGTTCCTCAAATAACAGATAGCAATTTTTACGTTGTGTTTGGACCCAAGGATGTGAAGATCTACAAGGAATTCGAAACTCCTTCAGTACCAATTCTCCAAGGTCGAAAGAATGATACGGTATACGTGATGAACGCTGAGTCGGCCTATGTAGGAAAGGCGAAAGGGATTCAGAATGCTGATATGTGGCATCAACGTTTGGGCCATGTGGGATATGACAAACTAGGCCTAATGATTGATAAGGGCTTAGTTAATGGGCTTCCAAAAGTACGGGTTAACAAGGAAATTGTATGTTCTGGTTGTCAATTCGGCAAAGCTACGCAGCTGCCCTTTCCGAAGAAGTCTGACTTTCAATCCAAGGAAAGTCTTGAGCTTGTGCATTCTGATGTGTTCGGACCAGTGAAGCAATCTTCCATTCAAGGTATGCAATATATGGTGACTTTTATTGACGATTTCTCCCGTTATGTTTGGATCTACTTTATGAAGGATAAGTCTGAAGTGTTTGCAAAGTTTAGAGAGTTCGAAGTTGAGGCAGAACTATTAACAGGTCAGAAAGTTATGTGTCTCCGGTCAGACAATGGGGGTGAATACCTCGCCGCCGATTTCAGCAATTATTTGAAACAGAAGCGAATCCGGCGACAGTTAACCTGCCCGAATACTCCACAACAAAATGGAGTTTCCGAACGTAAGAATCGACACTTGGGCGAGGTGACAAGGAGTATGATCCACGACAAGAATCTACCAGGCAGGTTTTGGGCGGAAGCCATGCGAACAGCAGTATACATCATCAATCGTATCCCATCTCAAACTCTAAGCTATATATCTCCACTGGAGAAATTGACCGGAACTAAGCCAAATGTAAGTTATTTCCGGGTGTTTGGATGCGTGTGTTATGTATTTGTACCAAGTCACCTCCGACACAAAATGGAGAAACGGGCTGTTCGATGCATATTTGTGGGCTATGATGCTGAAAGAAAGGGGTGGCGATGTTGCAATCCAAATACCGGGAAAGTGCACGTGTCTAGAAACGTGATCTTTGATGAAAATAGTTCTTGGTGGTCAGATGACAGTCATGTTCTTCCTGATTCTCAACAACTTAAGGAAGAGCTTGAAATGTCAAAAGTGAAACTAACTTTATCTACAACAGAGGATATGGGGGCAGAAGAGACAAGTACAGAAGAAGTTGAAAATTTGATTCCAAGTGTTGAAGAAGATGGTCAACAGCAACCCGAATTAAGACGATCTCAACGGGTAAGAAAATCTAATCCTAGATATGCTAATGCTAATGTTGCAATGGTTGAAGACAGGTTGATTGAACCTGAAACGTTTGAAGAAGCTCACAACAAAGAAGATTGGCAGTTGGCAATGAAGGAGGAAATGTCTGCACTCTTAAGGAATCAAACGTGGGAACTAGTGCCTCGACCCGCAGATGTAACACCTGTTTCATGTAAGTGGGTTTACAAATTGAAAAGGCGGACGGATGGGTCGGTAGAAAGATTCAAGGCACGATTAGTTGCACGGGGTTTTTCTCAGCAATATGGTGTGGATTACGAAGACACGTTTAGCCCTGTGGCAAAACTAACAACAATTAGAGTATTGCTGGCAATCGCAACGAGTAAGAGGTGGAAGCTGTGGCAAATGGACGTAAACAACGCCTTCCTGTATGGGGATCTTGATCATGTTATTTATATGACTCAACCATTGGGTTTTGAAAGCAAGGATCACCCAGAGTATGTGTGCAAATTAAAGAAAGCCATTTACGGTCTAAAGCAATCACCACGAGCATGGTTTGGTAAAATTGGTGAGTTCCTTGAACAAAATGGCTTTAAGTTAACTAATTCCGATGCTAGTCTCTTTGTTAAGCAGATTGGTAATCGAGTGGTTGTTGTCCTGGTTTACGTGGATGATTTGATCATAACGGGAGATGTTGAAGAAGAGATTGATCAACTTAAGGCCAATCTAAGTGTCCGGTTCAGAATGAAGGATCTTGGACGATTGAATCATTTCTTAGGTTTGGAGCTGAAGTATGCAGATGATCATATAATCTTACATCAAACCAAATATGCAAGTGAGCTGCTGTACAGGTTTGAGATGGGTGACTGCAAGCCATCAACAACACCTATTGATCCCAATGTCAAGATCCGGGGCGATGAAGGAAAAGAGCTATCAGATCCAACGGTGTATAGGAAGATTGTCGGGAGTTTAATTTATCTCACATTAACTCGACCCGACATTTCATTTGCTGTTGGAGTAATGAGTAGATACATGCAAAGTCCACGAAAACCACATCTTGTAGCAGTGCGGCGAATACTAAAATATGTGAAGAAAACAGTAAATGTTGGGGTAACCTTCAAGAGGGAGATTGAGCCTAAACTGATTGGTTATTGTGACGCGGATTATGCCGGGGATCTCAACACTAGAAGGTCAACAACCGGGTATCTATTCATGTATGGAGCGGGGTCTGTTTCATGGTGTAGTAAACGTCAACCCACCGTGTCATTGTCGACAACGGAGGCAGAGTATAGGGCAGCAGCTGTGGCAGCCCAAGAGTGTACTTGGCTGGTTCGATTGTTGGAAGAACTTAATCAGAAGGTGGATTATCAAGTGCAACTAAAGTGTGACAATGTTTCGGCAATTAGACTTGCGGAGAACCCGGTGTTTCATGCTCGAACCAAGCATATTGAAGTGCATTACCACTTTATACGCGAGAAAGTGTTGAAAGGCGAGATCAAGTTGGAACAAGTTGACACGGTTGAGCAGGTGGCAGATGTGTTCACAAAGGGATTGTCAAGTCCAAAGCTTTTTGAGTTCAGCAAAGCCATGGGACTACAACAAGTTGGAAATGAGAGGGAGTGTTAAAAAAAAAAAAAAAAAAAAGGACATTTCCAAGCTTGACTAAGTTAAAGCCTCACGTGCTCATGAGCATGCAATTTTATTTATTTGTTTTTAGTGAGTGGGGTGGTTATTATTATTATTTTTATATTATGCAGTAATGTAGGGAGAATAAGTCAAAGTTAGTGGGTAGAATTAGTTGTGGTCTTCCTTTAGTTTCTGCTTTATTTGTGGTGGAGGTGAACGTTGAGTAGTACACGTTCATTATATATGCGTATGTATTGTTTCGTTTCGTGGTGATAATATCAGAAAAAGCTCGAATCTTTTTGAGTATACAGTTCTTGTGTTTAAGTCTTTGGTGTTTGTGTGAATTTCCAAACGTCTTCAATTGCTCTGTTTTTCCACATTCCTTCCACCCAGGCACCCATTCTATAAAATGGTAGCTTAGACATCATCCAGTGAAAGTCTAATGATGGAAAGCTTAATCCCAGGTAAGACCATTAAATTTACTTACGATTATTCTATGATCATTGCTAATACTTTTTTTGTCATCAAGTACAAGTGACAAAAATTAATATGAGTCATAATCAACTTATAGAATCATTTCACTTTTCTTTCTTGAATTTAAACCTGTAAAAACACCCTATTGAGTAAAACTTAAAAGCAATGAGGTATAAATGAAATATTTTCACATCAATTCGTAACTTGCACATAACATGAGTCATCAAATATATATATATATATATATATATATATATATATATATATATATATATATATATATATATATATATATATATATATATATATAACATGTATTATTATGAGAATACTATTTTGCTTACCGTTCCCATTTTACTTATTATTATAAACAAAACATTGATGTAGCTAATGTACTTCCCAACAGTAGCTTAGATAGATAGTTACCATGCAAAAGATTCACAAAATAAATATAGTTTATAGCAGATTTGCACATTCTCGGTCACATTTGACCTCTAAACTTACAGAGATTCATTGAAGCAATCCTAAAACATGATTTAGGTAAGACTTCCAGTCCAAAGCTGCTGATTTGTATGGTTTATTGCCAAAACATTGAATAAATCAGTAGTTGCAGGTGTTGCCACTGTTGTTACAACTGATTTAATGGACTGCACCTGAAATTAATCATTAGTTGCAAGTTGGTAACAGTAAAATCATATAGTTTTAGCATGAAACCCTTTTTTTAATTAACTTCAACATTAGGATGTGCGAGCCTTCGGTAACGGCAATTTATACATGCATCAATAACATTTACAAGTGTTATTCCAACTTTGAGCTACATAACAAATTTTTTAAGCCATTACCTACTTTTATTACTCATCTTATTTTAGTATGCTGCTAACTCAAACACAAGAAACTTAGATAAGTGATAAGACTTATCTACATACTTCTAGAACCACATTCGATGTTTTGTGGCCCTGCACAATACTTAAGCTACAACATTCATTTCTTAGATCAAGTGTGAAACAACTTGTCATCAAAATCAGCTACGTATGTGCATAATCCCTGCTGCACTGGTTGAGCGTTTCTAACCATTAGAAACAAAAATAAGAAACAATTCTTGCCCAATCCAAAAATCCAAAATCCATATCAGAAATAAAAAACGAGTTCCATTGAACAATCTATGAACACAAAGACTGATGCTGATGGGTGAAGCTTTAATAAAATGGAACCTTTTAGAATCAAAATCGATAAAGCACTTGAAATCAGAATCAAACAAAATCCAAATCGATAAAGCCATTGAAATCAAAATAGAACCTGGTTAGAATCAAACTGAATGGGAATAGAAAATGGAAGGTCGAACAACCATAGAAGTTCAAAATCAAAAAAAGCAAATCATACATGGGTTTATGCTTCAATCATTCTTGGTTTATGCTTCGATGTGATGAAGATGAAATCAAAGCTACAATATTAAAATGGTGTTGTAAATCAGAAACTAATAATGGTGAACCGTAAAGCTCAAGCTATCCAAATTTTGGCAAATTAATTTGGTATCTAATCGTATGAGATCAAGATTTCGAAAACATAATCAATAAAAAATTGAAGAACGACAACGAACATACCTATTGGGATGAACCTTTACCAAAATTCGAAGAATCAATTGCTGATCAGCTTTAATCCGGATTTAATCGTATGTGTTGCTACATCCAAATCCGAGTCGGGCCTTGTCACCGGGTATGGCTGAGCCTGGACTCCGTGACTCATTCCCGAACTTTGAACCTGGCTGTAACCACAAAGGAGATCTACGTTAAAGGGCCCGGAGGGTTTAACCCCCAAGGCACTCCGACGCTCAAGTTAGTACCAAGTATTAAATAGTCAACCATAATGTATATATATAAGACAAATGAATAGAAAAGTATAGGAAATAAGGATTAGAGAGAGCCTTGTAGACATAGTATGACCTTGTCGACACAAGATGACCTTACGACATTATAGGATGGCCTTGCAACATTGCAGGGAGGGATTCAACAAAGTGGGTGAATACTAGAGAGGAAACTCACATTTTCGATGGACAAGTGTGGTGGTTTCCAGGCAGAGAATGGGATCCCTATAAATGAGAGGTTTACCTCTTATTTATTGAGTGGGTATCCTCAAACCCTAATGGGCTTGATTAGTGTGGACTGGGCCAATCCCAATGAGTTATTTTGATCGGGTCCATGTGCTTGGCCCAGTAGAGATTAACGTGAGATAACCCCACCCTTAGGTGTGTTGAAGTTGAGTCAAGTTGGAAAGGCCATGTGACGTAGCCTAAGGCAATGCCAGGTTGGGTAAGGCTATGCGATACAGCTTAAAGCAATGCCAAGTTGGGTAAGGCCAATGCGATCCAACCTAAGGCAATGCCAGGCTGGGTAAGGCTATGCGATACAGCCTAAGGCAATTTATCTGTAAGTGTATTCTTTACATTATAATGAATGGTTGTGAGTGGAGAATAGAGAAAGTTGTACTATTTATCACTATATTTGGAAAACACTGTTCAATCATTATAAACTTTTTAATATTTTTGAAAGTGGTTGTGAGTAAAAGAAAGAGAATAGATAATGATAAATGTATAAAAAATATCATTCAATTGAAAAAAGATAATAAAATAGTGATTTTTAGTGTAATTATAAGGATAAAGATAATGAATGAGATGTGAATGCTCTAGCTAGTTTTTTTCTCCCCGTGCTAGGCAGCGAGAGTCTAGTCAATATCACATGTAACATTACGTTACTTTGGTCGTTATCTGACTTATTTGAGAAGTTTTTTTAAAGAATTAGAGTGGTAAAAAAAGTTACGTTAATTGAATATTTATAGGGAAATATTTTTATAAAGTCAAAATAGTCGTCGGAGGGTGGACCCACACACTAACGTTCACATGTGTGTGGTGTCCGCTCGCCGTTGTGGCACCACATGCATTAGCGGCGGGCCGGGGGTGGTATTTCCGTTTACACAACGGGACGTAGTATGGTACGACGAGAGTGTCCCGTCCACCCTTATTCCATATACAAGCGAAATATTATTCATCAGTTTTCATGTTCTTTTTATTTGGTTCATTTACGTATTTAAGAGACCTCGGTCTAAGAACTCATTACCCATAGATGAAGCAAGACTCTGGCAAAGAGATGTTTTAGAAATCATAATTTAGCATATGCTTTGTTTAAAAGTAAAGATAATACAAAACCAAGCTAGAAAGTTTACGGTTTGGAAATCTTGTTATTTGGTTTTAGTATTGATTCTTAAAATCTCAAGTTATAAATATACATATTCTTGCCTTTTGGTATTTTATATTTCCTTGTCTAATTTGCTATAAAAGATCGAAGAAAAGTTTTGCCGCATAACAGCTTTTGGAAGATTCCACAATCAAACTTTCAAGGAGTAATTATATAATCAAGTATGTAGTTTTGATCTCATGAATTGGTATCATTATCATTCAATAACAAAAGTTTTATACGCTTTTTACTCAACATTTTGTTGTAAATATTCAACTTTATGAGCAACATATACATGTTAAAATCTCTGTGGATTTGGTTACTTAGTTTGATCAGATCAATACGATGGGAAGCAAACCAGTTCACTTGAAAGTGTTTGTGGACAAGAAGAAGAACAAAGTGATGTTTGCAGAAGCAGAAGAAGACTTTGTTGAAATCCTCTTTAGTTTTTTCACTTTGCCTCTTGGAACAATAGCAAGAATCTCAACCAAGCATGAAGGCACAAAGAATACAAAAGTTGGAAGCTTGGATTCTCTTTACGGAAGTGTCGAGAATCTTGATAATAAGCATTTTTATAACGAGCATTGCAAGATCGCGCTCGTTAATCCAAATAGTTCTTCGCTTTCCCTTTGCCAGAAGCTTAAAATAAATCTAAACAACATGAAAGTTGTTGATGCTAGTGTTAGTGATAGTCATGAGGATTTTGTGTTTTTCAAGAAAAACACATCTTTCATCATCACCGATGATCTCAATGTAATACCTGTCATGCTTGACACTAGCATCACTCTCCTTAAGTTTCTTGGTGTCGAATACATTGATTTGCTGGAAGAGATAACCATGGATTTCGGTTTAGAAGAGGTACAAAGTGTTGTACTTTTAAAAGCTCTTAAGAAAAGATTTTTTTAGATCTACTGGAATATTTTGTAGAAGGTTCTGATAAGTGTTTTAGTCTATAAGGATTTTTTACCCTGAGTAGCGAACTATAAAAGAATGTGTCATGTGGCAAGCGATTTCACATGCCAACTTAGTTATATCCAACATTTTTCATTAGCTTTTTTAGAGTTTACTAAAGGGTAATGAACTCCCTAAAATCAAAATACTTTAAAAAACCTCCTAAAACTATTACGTCTTCTTTATACCATGTAGAAATCTAAATGTTTAGTTAAGAAAATTGTTGTTTTAATGTGTATTCACTGATTGTTTCAGTTTTCAAGTCTTCTAAAGTGGGCATTAGTGACAAATACTCCTTTAACAAATTTGGTTCTCGGGGAAACTAAACCAAGTTCGTGCGTGTGCGAGTGTGCGTGCTCATCTTGCATCAAAGCTTCCTTAACAAGTAACTTGCCAGTAGTTTTAAGTTACTCTAGTCAACGTCAGACAGTGAAACTACTGGTACAAAAGTCAAAGAAGAAGGTGTTATGTGCACAAGCAGGTAACTTTTTTGTGGAAATGCTCTTCAGCTTCCTAACAATCCCATTGGGCAACGCAAAGCGTTTAACAATGGATAATTCTTCTCCAACGGGCATCGATAATATGTATAATAGTATTTCAAGTTTGGGAGATGGAAATTACTTGAAATCTAAGGAGATCAAGAGCATGTTACTTTGCCCAAAGCTTGCCTCTAACTATCTTCACGTGACTGACCTCCTCCCGATTTATGAGGAGAATATACCTCAAGGTAACTTCCTTAAGGAACAAGCTACTTACATAGTTTCAGATGATCTTGAAGTAACTGTCTCGCCATCGATATCTATCATTTCAAAGTTTAACGCCCTTGGTATTCCTGTTGGAGATATTGAGGTCATGGAAGTAAGCATTGGCGAAAAAGAGGTAAAAGTATATACAAAGACTAACGAGGATGTTTGCTTGCTTATTAAAACTATTATTTCTACTTAATGAAATAAGTTGTTTTGAATAAGCAATAACAAACACCTCATGAGTAATAATAATAAATATATTTTGGAAAGTAAGTTAATTGTGTATATTGACACTAATTATATGATTATGCAGGCACTTCTCATTCTCAAAGCTTCTCTCACCTCAACATCAGCTTTAACTCATTGCCTCAGCTCATTTAAGAATGCAAAATCAATAATTTAAAGCCTTGATTTGGTTTATTGATGGGTATGTTTATAATAATAATAGTTGAGATCCATCATGTGTAATTGTAATATGCAAGACTACACAATATACTTAAATGGTTGCTATGGAATAATGGATGTAGATCCTTATCGGTTATCATTTGTAATGATCTTATTCAAGAAATAAAAGCCAGAATTGATATGTTTATTTGGTTTGAGCTACTGGTTCATCAATTTTTCTGTTATGGTCTTACACTCTTACCAATTAGACCCACTATTAATGCAACAGACACATAAAGCCATTAAATAACTACTACAACCTATTTTCTGCAACCCCTTATAAAAGTTCAAAGTGGCTAAAAGGGAAGAACCATGCCTCTTTGATTAATATAGAGTTTTGATAAATTACCCTCTATGTGGAGAATATTAGAATGTTAAAAAATCCACGTTATGAATAACTAAAGAAGTAGTGGTGGAGATTTCAACTCAAAATAAATTAATTTGGGTTGTCTTAAATTTTAAGAACACATATCTTAAAATGAAAATTGGTTGAGATATGCCAGAGATTTTTTTTATGGAATTACACATACAAGAAAAGAACAGAAAAGATGATCACAAATTATTTTGGTTCAACATGGTCAAAAAATGTTTTAGTACAACTTGTTGTAACACGTACAAAGTTAAGTCATACACCATGGAGCATAATGAATGTCTCCGAGACCGCTATGCAATAGCTATTGATCTTTATCCTTAAAATAAGATAATTTATGATAAAAAAATAATGAACTAACCATGTTAACTTTGGTGTCAACTATGATATCAAAACCTTACTATAACTAAGAAAAATAACACAAAACCTTAAACAAACTAACTCTCATACATAACCTTAACTCTTAGGTACACATTTATAATCGTAACCCAACTTAGTTAACAAGAAACAAATCATAATTAAACTTCACAACTTGATACGGACTCCTTTGGCTTGGGGCAGCCACCCCAGAAACAATCACCCCTTTAATTTCTGAACTCCAAACAAATTCTCGCATCTCTTGATACTTTATTTTTTTCTAAGTGTCTTTGTTAAAATTTTGACCTTTATTTTTTTCCTAAAACATGCTTAATCATGACTTGATAATTATCAACACATTTTTTTATGAAATGGCATCAAGCGTGAATATGTTTACTTTGTCCATGAAAAAGAAACTTCTTCATTAGGGCGATCCATGACTTGTTATCGACCTGAATTATCACCTTTTGCTTTTCCACCCCATTAGTTTCGTAAACGATTCTGCAGCCATAAAGCTTGACGATTGGTATGTTATTCTTACCATCTTCAATTCACACGAAGATAAGGCCGCAAAACTTTGTTGTTGCGGGCACCAAGTAACTGGAGATAACCCCAAATAGAACAAATGACTGGTCCTACTTCGATCATCACCTTTGTCCATGTTGTGGCTTTTTTATCACTATACCAATCATTCTTTTACCTTTTCCTCGAGTATATTTAATCCCAATTTTAATTGTGCATCGAACATACCAAATTTTATGTTTAAGCGTGTGTAAGTAATTGTGTGCATGAGATTATTTTGGATTTTGCATGTAATGACTTACTACTCAAACCAAATAAGCAAGGTTGGGTTGGGTTTGAGGAAGATATCGCAAGCACCCATCTATCTTTCAATACTCCATAGCATCAATTCCATTTGGTCATCTCATTTTACTTTGCACATCGTCCTCATTTGAATCTTCTTAGCATACAATTTTTTAGTGATCATTATCTCGTCTTCACTTTGAGAAACTTTGATCCCTAGGTAGTAAGTTAACCTTCTTAGAGCTGACATCTAAAAAATTCTTTAGCATAGCTTTTCAAAGTCAAGGATTTACCTCTTGCTCATTTCGGTTACAAATATATCATCAACATAAACACTTGCTTTTTCAATGATCTTCTGGTAAACAGCTTGTTCTTGCGAACATCAATGAAAACCCATACCTTTGAGGATGCGATCAAAATTCGTATTTCTAGCCCGTCAGGCTTGTCTTAGACCATATAACGCTTTAGAAACTTATAAACATAAGCATCGTTTAAGGATACTAGCAAGGAATTTTGATCTTGACGAGTTTAGTTTCTTTAACGGCTCTCCAAAGAAAGCTTAACTTGATGTGATACCATATCTTCTATACCATAAGCATCTATTGTCCATGTCTTCCGTTTTCAACCAATCAAATTTTGTCATTAGGGTTTGCAATCTTGCTCCTTTACACGGCTGGCTCCTAGATGCTCGAGCTTTATCGCATCCCACATCTTCTTTCGTCAGCTGATTACCAACTTGTAAGATCTGCTCTTCAGAATCAAATGAAAAAGTGAGGTAGTTGTTCTTCTTTGCATTTGTAGGGCCTGAATCAATAACATTCAAAACACCATGGACGTTAAAGATGACTTTCATACATACCGCCCATGTTGTGTAGTTGAGTTGGTTAACATTGGACATTGGAATGAAAATAGGTTACCTTCCAAGACCATAGCCTTGGTGAGTTGGTGTCGATCATGGTTTCGTTTTGTTTTTAGATTCTTTTGTTATAAGTAAGTGGTTTGATGGTCCTTGATCTAGCGCATTTGCGTGGCTCAAACCGTTCAAACCGAGGATGATCAGCACATCCGATTGCCGGTTTGGTTTAGATAGTGGTGGATTTGATCTTCAAGACTTGATATATAGCAATGTGAAAATCTAGTGAAGTTTTTCCATATATATGATAAACGTCCATGGTTGAGTTCTTATAGGCTACTTTCATAAAACAACTTACTGTATTAGATTTTCTTTTTGGTGATTATACTATTATGTGTCTAAGTTATATTTAGGAAAATGAATGCGTTAATATGTAATTTACCCATTATACTACTACTTTTAACAAGTTAAAATTACACTTTTTTTATGAGAACATGAATATTTTCAGTGGCGGAGCTTGAACATTCCTGTAGGGGGGCAATGACGCAATTAATTTTTATAGTGGGGGCGAACTCGAGTTTTATATAAAAATTTACACTACCGAGCCAAAAATTTACACTACCGGACTAAAGTTTAATACTACCGACGGAAAAAATGAGGGGGCCACCCCCCCCCCCCGGCCCCAACTATCCTCCGCCCATGGATATTTTCTTATTTGTTATAAACCACTTCATGCATTTTTGGTTTTGTTTTAGCCTGAACCACATTGACATAGTATGAGTTAAAAATGTTGATATTAATGTGCTCAATTTAACGCAACCAAAGACGTCTCATTATCAAATTTCATGTTGCATGATATCGTTAACTTGGTTATACAATATATAAGGTTAGTTCTTGATCTTCTTGTAGTTGAACTGTATTCTGACAAGTTTTCTTTCGGCTCATAAGTAATATACTCTGAAATAGAAATTAAGTTTTTTAAAAACCTTGATAGTAAAATTATAAAAAATATAATATTCTTAGTTTGGTATAACATGTTGATCAATTTCATCAATTGCATATAAAGTTAAGAAAAATGGACCCAAAAGTAGTAAATTGACATGTCTATTTTATCATTTATTTTGATTATAATTTTATCTGGATAAGTTCTTATTTCCAAACCATGAACCCAAATCAAAAAATAAACAAACTTGTTTTATCCATTTGTGGATTTGACAAGTGTAAATGCCACCAAACAATACACACAATTGATTTAATAAAACTAGTAGTAGACCCCAATGGAACATCTCATCGAAGCCATCGTAGCCACACACGCGTGAAGCTATGACCCTCACTCGTGTGAAAGCAGGTTCGAACCCTGGTCTAGCCTACGGCTCGTAGGCTCACCCAATCTTCAACTGCCAAACGGATCGATCAACTCATAGCTGGCTCAAGAGTCAAGTTCCTCCGCCTCAAAACGCATAAGAATTATCGAACATAATAAACACCCAAAAACCACTGACGATCTTCTCGATGCTACCCTCCTCTCTCCTCATTTCTTCCTAATAAATCCCTCAATTTCTGTGTCTTTCTTCGTCTTAAAGGGGTCGGCATTAGAACCCCTTCTCCCCAAGTGTTCAATTTCAGATCTTGATTAGTGTTCGCGATCGATATCTGCAGGTAATGATGTGGGTTTACTTGGTTCTTTCAAGATATTGTGTTTTGATGCATTTTTGAGCTCTGGGCTTTCATTGATTTGGTAATCTTGTTTCAAATCAAGCTGATTTGAGCTTGATTTGTATATTTGGTACTGTAATGCTTATGTTATGCTGTTTGATTTGTTAGAAAATAACATTAAAATGCAATTTATGCTCTTGTTACTTCTTTGTGATATTAGTTTCATTTGCTAGTGGAAGTTAGTATTATGGATATAGCCAGATTATCAGGAGGTCATATTTGTATGTTGTATCATTCTAAATGAAGTACCCTGAGGTCAATTGGTTTATTGGCAAACAGTTAGAGTATGCAGGTAGATTAAACCAAGGGAATGTTATTCTTATTTCATGGCAATATCTTCAGGAGTCATTTGCCTTTTCTGTGTTAAAAGTTAATGCTATCATGCGTAAACACTATGATTATCAGTACCGATCTGTTGTTCATGTGTGGGAGATCTGTATTTTGTGTATTTTTTTTAGATAAATAGAATGAAATTAGTCTGAAATGAATAAGATTTGAGTTACATGTCTTGTGTATGTTGTCTTTTCAGCAAATTTTGTATGGTCAGATGTGGTTTGTTGGATTTTATGGGAAAAATAAATGTAGGATTTGGTGGGAGTTCAACTAAAATGCTGACTTTTGCTAGTATTTATATATATATCTAAAGCTTCTTCATCTTGGTGTCTATTTCCCTATTCTTAACAACTTCTTTTTATTCATTTTTTGGTCAATTAGGGCGAGAATTTGAAGTTATTTTATTTTGGGTTCTAAGATGGCTTCGGTATCTCAATCTTCCGTTAACTTGTCTGGGAGTTTGTCTTCTGCAACTTCGGCTTCTGATCTTCTTCGAAGCTCCATTAATGGTGTTAATGGTGTACCACTGAAAACATTAGGCAGAGGGCATGTGGGCCCCAGGAGAAAGGGCTTAAATATAATTGCAAAAGTAAGGAAAGTGAAGAAACACGAATACCCGTGGCCCCAAGACCCTGATCCAAATGTAAAGGGTGGAGTTCTTAGTCATCTTTCCCATTTTAAGCCTTTGAAGGAAAAACCAAAGCCTGTTACATTGGAATTTGAGAAACCGCTTATGGATCTACAGAAGAAAATCATTGATGTAAAGATTTTAAATGTTTTTAATATGATTACTTTGTAGTGATATGTCAAAGATGTTTTAAAGGAAATTTTGGTTTTGATGTTTGCAGGTGCAAAAGATGGCTAACGAAACTGGTCTGGATTTCAGTGATCAAATAATCTCTTTAGAGAACAAATATCAGCAGGTAAAATAACTTTTATTAATCTGATTTTGTATTAATGCTTTTTGTTAGTTTTTAATGTTTGGATGAACATATTCGGCCTCTATTTATCTGAACAAATTTGGAATGTAAGTTTCATACTAGATGCAATAGAATCGAGTACTAAATGGTGAAATTAAATTACCTAATTACCCTTTCTTTTAACATATTTTGGGAGAAATATGGGCTCTATCTCTAAGATTGAAGGAAAATTTTATCTATTAAAGATGAGGAATATATTGATTATGAAGTAAGACATAACTACTTATTCACAGAATGTCTATTTTGGTCATTTTATGTAATAATTTATAAATAATCAGAATGTTCTAAAGTCAAACATTTGATCATTATTACAATCACATGCGAAAATATATCTTACAACCGGTGTTCTGACAACTGATTGTCTAGTTGTGAATACCAAAGGGCTTGTAGCCAATATCATGGTGTGTAGTAAAGATGTGCCTCCCCAAGTGGTTGAGGAATTGAGGGTTCTAGTCCCATGTTGGACATTGGTGTAGATTTAGGCGTAGGTTTACCTAGTGTGTGACTTAGCCGTTCTAAAAAATCTAGTCGTGAATATCCAAAATCACAAATCACTTTGAAGATGCAAACCCAATTTTGAAATCATGGTACAAATAAATCCTGTCTCACGTAACCGGCTTTTTGCAAGTTCATTTCTTGATAATCGTGCTGTTAATCTGTCATTTTTTATGTACATTTTTTCCAGGCTCTCAAAGATCTCTATACACATTTGACTCCAATACAACGAGTCAATATTGCACGACACCCTAACAGACCAACTTTTCTTGATCATGTATTCAACATTACTGATAAGGCAAGTTTTTTTAATTAGTTTATGCTGTTAAAACTTACAAATTTTAATTCAACATGAAACACCCTTTTTAAAAATTTGAAATTCACAGTTTGTTGAGCTTCATGGTGACCGTGGAGGCTATGATGATCCGGCAGTAGTGACTGGAATTGGAACAATAGATGGCAGGCGATTTATGTTTATGGGTCATCAGAAGGGTAGAAATACCAAGGAGAATATTCAAAGGAACTTCGGGATGCCTACACCACATGGGTAAGATTGTGGGGTTTGGTGTGTGCTATAAAACTGATTACCTAAATATTACAACTTCTAGTTAGAAAAATATTATGAGTAATTAGTTACCCCTCTTGTATAACCACATTTCATTTGTTTTCTTAGTGTGAGATGCTAACTATTTAGGGGTCTAAGTAATTAGTTTCATACATGTTGCTACGAAACTAGTTATTTAAGAAAATTATGAATGCTTATTTACCTCTCTTTTTACCGACATTTTCGTCTTTACTAAAACTTACAAGATAGTATAATTCGAATTCCATATATATCTCTTAGAAAAATTCATAAGCAAATAATTTATAAAGTTATATATATTTATAGTGGATAAAAGACATGCAATAAATTCTTATATTATAAAGTTGAAATTTTATCCAATGATTCCTTGGATAATTTAAAGTTGACAATAACTCAATATTATTATTACCTGAAGAAGCAGAAGCACGCCCAAACACTATCTCCTGCAACAGGTTGTGCAAGAATTAATCAATTAATTATGACTTTTCACACCACACAGTCAGTTTCAAAATGCACATGCATCTGAAAAAAAAAATATCGGTTTATGGTTTTGATACCTAACCTTTAGTTTTGATACTATGTTTCTTGTAGGTACCGTAAGGCTCTAAGAATGATGTACTATGCAGACCACCATGGGTTCCCCATTGTCACATTTATTGACACTCCAGGGGCATTTGCTGACCTTAAATCAGAAGAATTAGGCCAAGTAATAATGATTTATTAGCATTATTATTAATAATATTATTATTGTTCCTATTATATTTTTGTTGTTTATGTTGAAAACCTTAATTACGTGGTTTACTTATTTGTATGCAGGGTGAAGCCATAGCCCACAATCTGAGGACTATGTTTGGCCTGAAGGTACCAATTGTTTCAATAGTGATGGGTGAAGGTGGCTCTGGTGGTGCTTTAGCCATTGGTTGCGCTAATAAATTGCTAATGCTTGAAAATGCTGTCTTTTATGTTGCCAGGTGACTATAAATTTTCTCTCGTTTTGTAAAAATCTAGGCTATCATATTATCCTTTCGAAATGCTAAAGGTATTTTATTTATCTATCCTATAGTGGATAAAACAAAATCAACTACTTATATTCATTGAATAAAAGAAGAGGAAAACACCTATTATTGTGAATCATCTAAGCGCATATTACTCTCTTCTTCTATATAGTGAAAAAGGGTTGTTAATTTGTTATAAAGAATTAGTTTTTTCCTTTTATGTACTATCAAATGGGTCGATATGATATTTTAGTGTTCCAAAGGATAATTACTATATTACGATACCTAGATAAATATATATGAAATTTTGAACTTTTTATAACGATATATATAGTTGTATCATAGCCCCTTAAAACTACACTTTGGGTGACTTTCGACCCATTCCCTTTACGCATTTCCTTTGAGAAATGATGATTACCCATTAGAGATAAAACCTAGCCTAAATCGACCCATTTTATTAGTAAATGGCTTGAAATTGCCACCTCTATATAGTAGTTTTATATCTTAATCGTCCTGTTTAAATTTTCTCCTTTTTTCCATGTAAGTTCTGCTCCAGCTAGTGTGTTGTTTTATTTCCTAATTTGATTTAATTCTATATGGTATAGCCCAGAAGCATGTGCAGCAATTCTTTGGAAGACTGCCAAGGCCTCCCCAAAGGTGGTGAAATAGTTCTATCTCGTCTCTATTTATTTATAAATTTCCATTAAATGCTTGAGGTTTATATAGTTTGCTTTTCATTTATAGGCAGCTGAAAAGCTCAAGATCACAGCTAATGAGCTTTGCAAGCTACAAATTGCTGATGGCATCATCCCTGTAAGATTCTTCCCTTATCTAATTTGATTTGGCCATTAAAATAAAATAAATATCCATAAATCATGACTTACTAGCAAATAAAGTTTCTTGAAATTTATATGTAGTTTATAAAATACAACCATGTTATGTACCTTCTTTAAAACCTACTTTCTTAAGAAATTATTCTAATTAGTTCATGAAGAATTTTGCTTTTTAAGTTGAGTAGAATTTGAAATAATGTAATTACTTTTTATTATATAATATGTTTTTCATTTACAAAGATATAGTTGTATGCAGTTCAACTGGGTTAACTTTTACAGTGATAATTTCAGGAACCACTTGGTGGTGCACATGCAGATCCACACTGGACCTCAGAGCAAATAAAAAAGGCCATTCTCGAATCAATGGATGTGAGTATGTGGAAATTTTGACGTGGTTGTGAGCGGGTCGGTTACGGGCAAAACTATAAAAAAGAAGAAATTGGCTTAAAGACCTCTTAAATTGTTTTATTCAGAAATTAGCTTATTATTGAAATAATATAATTATTTTAATCATATTGGACCACTAATTATTTCCTTAAAAAATTGGACAAAAATGTCTTGGGTCAAGTTAAGATGACTCGGTCTGTTTCGACCTAATCATACAAATTTACCTATTTTGACCCATTACCCAATCTGCCAGACCAGCCCAGTTTTAAACCTTACCTTTATCTGTACTTAAATTGTATCTGTAATCTGTATGTATAGGAGCTCGAAAAAATGGGGACAGAAGAACTATTAAGACACAGAATGCTCAAATTTCGCAAGATTGGTGGGTTTCAAGAAGGTTTGCCGGTTGAGCCCGAAAAGAAAGTCAACATGAAAAGAAAAGAAGAACCAAGACCTGGACTTATTTCAGACAAAGTGTTGCAGGGTGAAGTTAATAAATTAAAAGAGCAAATTTTGAAAGCAAAAGAATCATCTTCTATAGATATGGATCAAAACGGCCTGATTGAAAAACTGAAAAGAGAGATTAATTATGAATTTTCTGAGGCAGCTAAAGCATTAGGGATTGAAGAAAAATTAAGTAAAATGCGTGAAGAATTTGCGAAAGCAGAGAACGAACAGTTGACTTCTGATCAAATCGAGAATCTTGAGAATTTAAAGAATGAATTTAATGAGAATTTAGCAAAGGCTCCTAATTATGGAAGGCTGAAGTATAAGCTAAGCTTGTTAAAGGAAGTAACTGAAGCTAAAATTTTTGCTGAAAATTACAAAAAGACTCTTCCTTTGAAGGCTAAAGTCAATGAGAAGTTTAAAGAGGTTTTGGAAAAGCCAACCCTGAAGCAGAAAATTGAGAGTTTGAAAAATGAAGTTGAAAAATCTGGTGTGTCTGCCATTGAAGAATTTGATCAAGAGCTTAAAGAGAAAGTTCTTGAAGTTAGGGAAGAAGTTGAATCTGAATTTGTTAATGCCCTTGAATCTTCGGGTGTTCATGTAACATCAAAGTTAGGTCAAAGTTCAATGTCGGTAATTAAGGCTAAAGTTGATGAACTTAATGCAGAAGTTAATCAGATAATTCAAGATGTTATTGAATCTACCCCAGATTTGAAGAGCAAAATTGAGATGCTGAAACTTGAGGTGGTAAAAGACAAAAACACCCCTAGTAAGGAATCGAAGGAAAAGATTGAGGTTTTGCAGCAGCAAATTAAGGAGGGTGTTGCTGATGTCATGAGTTCTGCAGCAATTAAAGAGAAATATGAACGATTACAGGCTGAGCTTGCTGAACTTACAGGTGGATCTGATGGAAGTTTGATCAAGGAACCAAGTTATGCATGATGTAAGTTTCATATTTCTCAATCTCTTTTGATGTTGAAGTTGACTTTGACTTCAGAGGTCAAATCTATACCTTGATAATTTTCATTTTCAAATTTGGTGTCTTTTTTTCCAACAAATTAATAGGGAAAATTGTTATAGAATTGCAATGTACTTTCACTTCATTTTTATTTTGGTCAATGTACTTACGGGGTTTTTGGATATGTGTTCTGGAATTGATTCTGATTATTAGATTAGAAGTTGCAATAATCAGTTGTTTGGATAAATCAATTCTGCTTCTGAATATGTGATTATTTCAAATTTTATCATAGCTGCTTCCTGCTGTAACAAAGTTGATTAGGTAAGGGTAAAATAAAATTACTTTATTTATCGTTTTTACCTTAATCTGAGTTTTATTCTAGTCACAAACTGCCTCTACTTTTTCCTTGACAATGTCATTTTGGTATCCTAAATAATCAGATTTTACCAGACATTCAAACTTCTGATTATTAACTTCAAACATCATAAGCACATACAAACACTATTCTCAAAACTTGTCCTGCTTCTTATGTTACAACTGATCAAATATTTTGGCAGTTAATAATATCTGGTGACACTACACTGAGTTCTGAAACGTGGATCATCTCAACCATGACAGGAGTTAAGTTAACCATATGTCGTATTTGCTAAAGATCTGTGTGGCAAAGACCTGGCTGCTTTGAAAGATTGCTGTTTGAGTTTAGTGTTTGTTATTTGATCAACTTTTATATGAATTTTTCATGAATTAAATATTGTGGTTTAGTTTCCCATTTGGTAGATCGCAATAGACAATTCTATGATACAACAACACCATGTTATGTAAATTTTGCTGATTACCAGATATGCCAATAACTTGCTCTCTCTTATTTCTGTTGAAACTTTGTTGCAGGTGTTTGGATGCTGGTTTTGAAAATGATTATGTGATATTGAATAGGCGATGAATAACTTGATCTCCATATTTACTAAAAATAACATCTTGTGCCATGCGAATATTGTTTTTTAAATTTTAATAAATATGTTTTATAAATATAATTTATATGTAAAGATTATCTCTAATGCATACGACCATGTAGATTATTTTATTAAAAAATTTTATCTGTGTTTGTAATCTTAATGATCCTACCTAAACTAGTGGTTTTGAGTCGAGTTTCTAAACTGCCTACGATCAAAACCGCCTAAAATTAAAAAAATAAGTGGTGTACTTAATTGGAGGATACATTGACTATATGGACATTTTATACTCCTGTATATTGAAGAGATACATTGAGTAAAAACATAAGTGGTGTACGTTTAACAACCTCTTCTTAACACTCAAGATTTCTTCTAAAAGAATAATACAAACGAACAAATATTCTTTCCAAATTCCCACTATATAATAACTTACATTTGCGCAAAGATTAAAAAAATCCCCCCTTTTTTCTTTAACCTACAAGTTATAGAATACAACCTCAATCTTAACATGATCTCTAGTCTCTACACAAAAGAATCACTAAACTTGTTCTCCCTTTCAATGAATACAGTTGTTGCATCATGGTATGGGGTTCATTTGGGTCTCCTTTGTACAGAAATCTAAAAGACACGCTCGCCGGTAGCATAAAGGTTCCAAAATATGGCTGTGATGAAATATAGGCCGGCTGTCACGGTTAAGAAAGCTTGAAATGATCCCAGCCACTGCACAAAGTAACCTGTCCCGATTGTACTGATTATTGCAGCCAATGTCCCAGCAGAGTTCGAAATTCCTGTTTATTTATATAAACGTGTTTTGCAGAAAAAGAATTCAAATTCTGAATGATGCAAAATACCCATACATACATACACACACTCATACAAGCAAATATATTGAAAATACATACCATGAAGAAATCCTGCATACTGGGGTGCAATATCCTAGGAAAAGAAGGGAAATAAGGAAAGTTGTAAGTGTGTATTTAGGAACCAAATAAGGGGTTGAAATGGTTCTAATCTTAGATTAAACAGAATAATTGAGCTTTAGTTTGTATTATGGTTTGTATATCTATAATGTAGAGAATTAAAAATTAAAAATATACAATAAAACTGATACCAACAATAATAATAATATCCAAATAACAAGAAACAGAAGGAAAGAAGAACATTAATAGGAGACTAGTCTTACTTGCATATTTAACAGGAATCCAGCTTGACTGAAAGAGCTCAAGCTGAGTGCCACTGTAATGAACACAGATGCAACTGTCGGTGACCTCGCATAATTCAAGCAAAGCAAAGCCAGTCCTGGCCCAATGAAACCAATTGACTGCAATGTACGACATGATTCAATCACATTTAGACAATAATGACCCAAAACAATCATATAATGATAAGGAAGATCTGTTTATCCTAACATTTGTAATATGATTAAAAATGATTTCACCTCTAGGGTGTGTGTTCGGGTTCATAACATGGAATAAAAAGAATTCACGTGTCAAATTACCTGCATGACTTTTCGGACAAAAGTCAAGGAGTATCCTGCTTTAATTAAATAATCAGAAGCAGCACCCGCAACATATCCGGAGAACGCCATTGTCCCCCATGGGACTGCGCTAAACCAAGCTGCTTGCTTTAAGTTTACATTAAATACCTATATAGCCAGGAGGATAATCCATATATTAATAACCAAGCCCAAATCATATACTATTGAACATTCAAAACTATTTTTTCATTTTATTTCTTTTGTATGCAGTCTCTAATGGGTTAAATGGGAAAGAATCAGAAAAAAGAAATATGATATGGATATGTGCTAGG
The DNA here is from genome assembly GCA_025215565.1 of Flaveria ramosissima. Taxonomy (NCBI): domain Eukaryota; kingdom Viridiplantae; phylum Streptophyta; class Magnoliopsida; order Asterales; family Asteraceae; genus Flaveria; species Flaveria ramosissima. The sequence continues at coordinate 28,301,785 of CM046045.1, forward strand.
GGTCATATGGGTTCGATGTCATCCAAAGGGCATTGAAAATGCATAATATTTCCCACATCATTTTATATTTAAAATAGATTATGATTGTAGTAGTTTATCTTTTAATTATATTGAAAACATTTACTATTTGTAAAGTTCAAGAAAACTAAAGTGTTTGCATGTTAGCCTGAGCGGACATGTTTGATCAGTTACCCAACCCATCTAACCCGCCTATTTTGCAACCTCTAACAAGCATTATTCATTATCCATGTAGATTATGAATAAGAATTGAAAATCCCTGAAGAATAAACACTCACAGTTTTAAAATAAACAGGCATCCATGAGAGGAGAACAAAGTATCCCTGCAAACATGAAAATACATCTAATCACTTGAAGCATAAAAAGAGTAACAATACGAACAAATTCAAATAAGATTTACCCAAAATGTAAATAAATATAGCAATTACATGTATCTGTGGATTTTTTCATGTACCAACTACCATGGAACGGTAAAATATGATATTGTTATTGTTTTAAAAGGATACACATGATATTAAACAAACAATAAGAATATATATGTAACTTTGAACTTTCAGAATGATATATATGTATTTTCTTATTAAAATAATAATGAACTCACCCAATTGTTAGTCATGTTAGCAAAAATGATGGCCCAAGTGGGCATTTTGGATAACAACAGGCGTAGAGGAGGGAGTTCTCCCTTCTTTAGAGGAGAAGCATTAGATTTTCCTGCTTGAATTAATCTCAATTCAGACTTGCTTATTGAATGACTTTCTTGTGGGTCATTTGTGACCTGACTTGTCCACATTGTTAGCCATAGAAGCCCGAGAGACGAGAAAAGGATAAACGGGCCCGTAAGCCCAATTGATGACATCACTATAGGCGTTAGTATCAACCCCACAAGATTACCAAGGTGAAATCCACCCATAGATAAACCAACGGCAGTAGCCCGTTCATTACATGGAAACCACCTAAAGAGAAATACGTACACCATTTTCAGAAATTGAGTAATGCATTATTAACATGTTTTTAACATGCATGCTTATCATACATAAAAGGTTAAAAATCAATAAAGAAAATCTCCATAAAAACATTATATAGGATCATTGGGGAGAATTAGAGCATTAAGCAATATGAATGATATTTACCTTGATAAAATAATGTTCATTGAAGGCATGGCAACTCCTTCAGCAAGACCAAAGAAAGCACGGGCTGCTAGAAGGCTCATTGTTGAATGATTTGCAGCCCATGGAGTAACAAGTGTTGCTAAAGACCACAAGAATACACCCCAAGCTATCACCCGCTTCCCGCCATATTTGTCCACCAATGCTCCACCAATAACAGATGAAAAAATGTATCCCCACAGAAAAGACGACTATTCATAAACATTATATCATCGATGGTTAGTTTTGGATGCTTGTTTCCCTAAACATGAAATAAGCTTGCAACAAAAAACTATTTTGACTTTGGTTTCATTATTATATACAGTAGAATTGTATTTGTTGATATAACAAAAGAATAAAATAGTACACAAAACTCTTTTTGTCTTTCTAAATTTCTATACAGAGCCAAAAATGAGGGTAGGTAAAGACTAAAAAGGCACTATTGGTCTTGAAAAGTATGCATAAAGATAATGTTGGTGGGATCATCAACTTGATTCCAACTTCCACTCCTGCCTTGACAAGTGTCTCTAGCCCACATATTCTAGATTTCTAAAAGACATGCCGCTAATGACTTATTCAAATATATACACCTAAACCCACAAAAAATTTCAGTTTCAAGTATTCCTTAGTCATGGCTAAATTTACTTAGTTGCTCATCATGTTTACTCAAATGATTGATGGGACTAACAGATTACGAGATCACAATGTGGTCCAACCCCTCTCTGTGATCTTACGTAAAACGAGAGTCAATTTAAACATCAAATATACCCTTATTGATGGAACAATAAGAGACTTGTACAATTTCATCAAGGACTTATACAATTTCAATTTTACTTCAACTATTATGATTGGTATTAAGCAACCATCAAAGACTTAGACAATTTCAATTTTAATTCAACTATTATGATTGGTATTAAGCAACAATCAAAGACTTATACAATTTCAATTCTAATTCAACTATTATGATTGGACCCATATCTTTCACATCTTGTAATGTTCCTTAAGTGGCTGCTGCCAACCTTTTCAAATCCACCAACCACAAAAGATTAAACCTTGGTCTTCACCAAGAATTTATTTAGAAACTTAATAAAGGTCCATCGTACATTTGACAACACAACACTTCATAAACATGTTTAGTCTCATCAAATACCCCAAATTCATACCATGAAATGAACTAAACCCCAAAACCTAAGGCTTAGAATATAAGCCATGAAACAAATCAGCAATACATCAATAAGTCAATGTCATAGATTCATTGCTTATAAATTAAAAGGTAAAACGCAGACCAAATCAACATCCAGAACAGTGAGATTTGAAAGATTATACTTAAATAAGTGACTAATATAATAATTATGCAAATTAAACATGATTAAATGGGTGAATAGTATACTACCTGCACGATGCCTAAGAAAGAACTGTTCCACCCATGTTTAGCAGCAAGAGGAACAACAGCCACAGACATAACAACTCTATCAGCATTACACAAACACATCACACACGCCATTAACGCCACCACCTTCAATCTCTCCGGCATAGCAAAATTACTCTCTTGCCCTCTTCCTCCCAGTATTCCCCTCTCTATCCCCTCCGCCGTACACCTGATCAACCCCCATCGTCTTCTTTTTCCCCACTCCGCAACCGCCCCTCTGTTCCTCAAGCCGCCACCTTGCAGCGACAAATTATCCCACTTCCGATCAACATTATGGCGAAATCCGAAAAGGGGTTTCCTAAAACGGATCGAATTCAAATGGGTATTTGACTGATTTGAAGATCTTCCACCGAGTGCAGCGTATTTCGAACTGACTGCAGCGGCGGCCATGGCGGAAAGTCGGAGACTTTATGCTTAAAAGGAAGCGATTGCTTATAGAGTATGGGGTTTAATCATATATAGCTTCTGGATTTGTGAGTATGATGAATGTAGTTGCCATTGATGGGGGTGATTTTGAATGGGGTTGATGAAAATGGTGGAATTTGAAGGCATAAAATAGGAGTTAAGAGGTGGTGAGAAATTTACATGTGTGTGAAGCACGGTTCCAACGTGGCAAGACGTGTCAAAGGGTCACATCATGTTACCAAACTCTCTGCCCCAACTACCCCCGATGATGTTTTGGTGGTAGGTGCATATATGGATGTTTATTTCACAATTCACATTTTCACCTTCACCTAATATTTTATAAAAGGTTAGATGGTGAGCATAGAAAAAACCTTGGTTTAGTGCTTGTGGTAGGTGGTTTGTATTTTCTAACCCTTTTTAATAATCGATGAGAAGAAGTGATTCTTAGTTTATCGACAACAAACCAATCCATCATCGTATTACAAGGTTCATGACTTGATTTTTATATGGATGTGTTTGTTAATACTTAGCCACAACATCATATCAAAGAGAAGTACGGATGTGGACTCATGGTTGAACTTACATTAACATGGTTTAGTTTTCGATACCACTACGATGTAATAATGCTTCACTTATTGTTAGTATTGTAAATAAGTGTAGTGTTAAGTTGCACTTCATCAAAAGAAGATGTGTATTGCAAACAACAACATATCAAATTGCACTTTATATCAATGAGTACAACATTCTAATCCAACCACGTTACATTTCTAGTGACTTGTACTTTTCAACCTTACAATAAAATGTAGTTAGAGTAAGGGGAAGTGTGAAATTGATTTTTTTATAAAGAAGAAGTTGTAACAAGATAATAATAATATGTTTAAAGAATGAATTGAAAATGACATATGAGGAATAAGAAAAGATGAAAAAAATAAATTCTTTATAGGACTTGAAACAACTTACACATATCTTAATTAAAATTCCCCCGGTGCCTTTTGTTTTTACCTTATCTTCTATATATATCATATGAAAGACAAAATCATAAAATTTGAAAATTTTTCTTTAAACATGTATAGTTAAATGGAAGAATGAAGAAAAAATCATGTCTATAGCAATATCATACATATATTTTTTTGCTTATATGTGTCATAAACTAAATTCATGAGCCTATATGTAACCAATTGTTATATATACTATTAATAGTTACTTATCACACTTTTTGACTTGTATTGCATCATCAAAGCGTCTTCAAGTTGATGAATCATAAACAATATGCGATCTTCGAGTTGATGTGGCCAAAGTAATACATAAATTATATATATTTCCCTACACTCTAATCAGTTTTAAGTTAATATTTATGAAATTTTATTTATATGTGGTTCATATTTGTATTCTATAGGTTTCAACATACCACAAGTAAATATAAAATTTTATTTATATTTGGTTCATATTTGTATTCAATAGGTTTCAAAATATCACAAGTAAATATGACGTTGTTTTAATAGAACTTCAGACCGACTAATAATTAAACTTATTTACTAAGTCTTAAAATAAATTTAATATAGAGGAAAACAGATAGGTTGAATTTTTACTCTGATAAACGTTTAGAAAAATTGTACTTTCATTTAATGTTGTAGGTTTATTTGACCATTTGAATAAATACGAATAATGTTTGTAGATTGCAATTTTTAAAGTCCACATGATATTGGATTCAAAAGCAAATTCACATGAACAAGAAATGGTCAAAATAGTTGATTTTTAACTGAAAGTTCACATCTATCGATTATAATAAACAAAAGATTTTAGTGTTACAAGTTATCAGTTTAGAGCCTTTAGATTATTGTTTTTCCGCCTAAATATTTTCTGCTTATTGATTTTAATTTATTTTTTTAAGCTTCTAAATTGACTAAATACCATTTAAATATTTCCATATGTGTATGATTTTAAACTTTGAACATTGAATGTCTGATAACTTTTAATTCACCAATAGCGTACTTCTTTAAATATAGTATTTATAATTAAATTTAACTAATTAATTGTAACGTATAAGATTTAGAGGTGTTAATTTCTTATTTTTTGAAATTTTATATGTTGTTACTATATAAGTGGTTTTAATTTTTGTTAAAATAATTCCATACCCCACATCTCGTGCAAACACACATAATTTGTTATCTACAACTTAATAAATTATACAAACTATAAGGGACATGTGGCGAATTCTAAAGCCCTCCATAAAAAATTTTTGCCTAAATATTATAGCTTATTATTTTACTCAACTAAACTATTTCTTATAATTTATTTGTCATTAAAAAAAATAAATTTTGTCATTACTTAAGATTTTGATTAATATCAACCTAATAAAACAAAATGTTTCTTCCATTTTTTTCTTAAAGGAGTAATGAACGTAGCATTTAGATTGACACTTCACAAAATCTAATAAAATTAAGTCGTCTGTTAAGTGCAGGATTCTAAAATTAAATAATACAATATAAACATTTATTATTGTATTTTTTATAATTCAATGATCCTGTGTATTCTAACCTAGTATTTAAATAAATAAAATGTATATTAATTATGACGTGTTTTGGTAAAGATATATTTTAAATAAAATCGCCACTCTCATATGAAAATATATATCCTATCTGTGTAGATAATTATAAAAAATTTCAAATGGAACCGTGAAAAAGACGTTTTGAGATGAGAACACTTAGGGGTTGTTTTGTTTTTGGACTCACGGCTGACTCGGTCAGCGGGTCAGCTGTTTGATTTTAGTTTCGAGCCCGGCTGACCGGGCCTCCAGTGCTGACCCAGACCTTGAAAAAAAATGTGCTGACCGGTTGACCCGCAGGCTGCCGCCCCCTCTCGGCGGTGGTGGTGTGGTGGTTCCGACCGGTGGTGTGACTCCGGTGGGTTTTGTTACTTAAATATTGAATCGTTTTGGTTCCAGTCAGATATTAAATCAAACAGCCAAGTTTCAGTCAGATGCATACCCAGTCAGAACTTCTAACTGGGTCAGCTTCTGACTCAGTCAGATCTTACCCAATCAATATAATCAAACAGCCCTCATGCATACTAACCCGAGTCACACAACGGGGAAAAAAAGAAACGAGGGAGACGATAAGAAGTTAAAATAAGGGATGATGACGATTGAAAATTGGGAATTTTAGAGAAAATAAATATATAGTTTGAGAGTAGGAGTTCAAGCATTCAAGACTACTTATCCCTAAAGATTGAAGTATTTCTTTTGGTTAACGAGTCTATCTCGTTTATGGTGGATTTACGTTGATTTAAGTTTTCTTTTTGGTTTGATGATCCATGGTTTTTGTGTGCTTGTTTATGATCTGAAATCTAATTTTGTGTGGGATTAATGATCTTAGCATGAAGAAATTCCTCTATTTATCATTATTTATTCTTAAACTTGTGAATTTGTTTTACGTGTTTAGGAAAACTAACTAAAAATGATTGTTGATATATTTGGTTGTTGAAAACTTAACTTGCGTGCAAACTTTAAATCTTAACGAAAATTTAGATTTTAACTAAGAGTTTTCTCTAGATAATTGATTAATATGATTTGTTTAAATTAATATGTTTGGATGTTCTTAGGTGGATTAATAAATTTGATTAGAAGCTGTTACAGAACTCTATTTTACAAGCATGAGTTTATAGTGTGTGTAATCTAACATTTTAACATAATTTGTCACTTGGTCTTCATAGAGGTGGTTGGTGTGTTTTCGCACCAACTTCCCAACTAATCATTATGTTAGATATCTATGACGGGAGTCTAATCTATTTTCATAATTCTTATATCTATAAAGTGTCATCATCATAATCTATTAAAAATGATCATGATTTGTGTGAGTGGATTCGATCCTATATTATTATCTTTGTTTTAGGGAATTAGAAACTATTTTGCTATATTCTTTACTAGAAGAAAGCTAAAAGTACAAGTTCATAAAGCAGTAAACCAATAATAAAAACATATATAGGACATAAACTAAAAGGTGGTGGAGACGTGGGTATTGCCACATGGGAGTGCATACTGCATCATGATGACAAACCATTGGATCAATGTGAACCCGTATACCTGATCCAAATTAACGGCTTGATGACCCAATGTATAACGTACTATAAAGGTATAACAAACACTACAACTGTCACCTGACTACCTTTATGATTTTCTGTAAGATTAGTTGTAAGAACACATCCACACCTGATTATAAAGGTAGCTCTAGCGGTCGAACTCATGCCTGTTACTTAATACTTATCAGGTTTGTGGGTATTTGGTGTATCTATTTATGACTCTTCGTAGATAAAATTACCTGTTGAGATGCTTATTATTAAAATTAAACCCGATCTTAGATTAATGTCATAAACCACCTTCAAATATCAATGTTCAACTACACTTCCAGCATTATACAATTTTGATAATATTAAGGCTCTAACAACTCCGATATACTATTTATTATATTTTTAATATTGTATAATATATTTATATATCTATACAATATAATAAAGAAAGATTTTAAGGGACACGTGATAGTGAAATCTAAACTTTTGTTTCCCGCCTATTTCTCCTATTAAATGACAATAATTATAAATAAGTAAACTAGATGATTAAATATCCATAATACAAATCTTCATATTCTAATAAATAATTAAGATACTAAATTACAACATTTCACTTATTATCTTAAAATATAGTTTTATAGTTCTTGATTTTTATTTATTGTTATTTAAAAAATTTTAAATTTTTATTACTTATTATTTTATCAATGGCTAATGACATATTACATATAAAATATTAATAAAAGCCTAATGATTTTAATATGTTAAATTGTTTTACATATATAATACATGAGTTTCTAATATAATATGTTAATATATTCGGTTTCGGAACTAACCGGACGTGTATCAAATAATCGTATACCCATTTAAACCAGTAAAACTTTCTAAATATACGAAAGTCTTCTCCATTATTGTTGCTATTAAAGTCATATCGATTGCACCTCTATAGCCTAGTAGATAAGTCACCTAATACATGTTTCTAGATTTTAGGTCGCGTGCTTTCATTTTTTACATACACACATTTTGCATAATTCTCACGTTAGTCAATTGCAAATATTTTATAGTAGATGCTGCTTCATAAATTCCATTAAATATATCATCACTATGGACACGTAATTTTCTTATAGCACACGTAATATACTTCTAAAAGTTTTTCAGTTTTTACTTGTATTTACATGTTGCAATAAAAAAGTTATTTTTATAGTGATAGATGTATGTTATTGAAAAATCAAAATAATTGCTTATAGTTTCATTGCAATTTAAAAAATTGTAAATCAAATTCAAAACCAAATCATTTCCAAGCTCAAGACTGGACCTAGAAAGATTAAGCCCATCTAAATTAGTTAGGCCCAAACAACATGGTCTTGCCACAATGTTACGTATGTTTATTTTATGTTTATTGTTGGAACCGGTTATTGGGACACTCCTCAATTATAAATCAACATCTATTTTTATATGGGTCGTATAGCATTATATGTGTATAGATGGGTCGTATAGCCCTATATGAGACGTATAACCCCTCTAACAGCCCCTTGAATTTTTTCTTGTAGTTAGTGTCGAAATTAGCTTTACGCGTCGTATAGCCTATATGTGTCGTATAGGGGTTGTATAAGGCTATATGGGGCGTATAGCCCTCTGACAGCATCCCTAAAAATTTCTCGTTTTCAGTGTCTTCAACCCTATACGCCGCATATAATGATATACGAGGCGTATTGGGGGGGTGTGGAGTTATAACGTGGGATTTCTTTATATTAAACCCTATAACCCAGAAATGTGAAAACATATCCCAACATGCTTTATTTTAAAGAAACAATGGAGATGCCTAATATATTACCTTAATCCAATCAAAATATGACATATTCTCTTTATGTTATAAATCATAATCATGTAAAATATAATTATACGAAGTATAATAGTATAATATTACAATAATATTTCAACTAAACATGCTCATGAAGTTATAACAATTTATTAAACTAGTTTCTTACTTTTTAATTAATTTTATTTTATCACTTAACGAAGCTATAAAAAATAGAAATATCATTTAAATTAATCGATTTCAAACATGAAGATCTGAATTCTGAAATAATGTTTTTGGAATCCCAAAAAAGGAGCAACGATGACGTTGATACATCCAATGCGTTTGTCATGTTTTGATCGAAAAAGGTGTTTGAAATTGCGTTCGTTTGATAAACAATATGAGGAAAAAAAACTAATTGTTTTTCTTTTTATCTATAAATATAATTTAAAGGTTTAGATAGAAACCTTTTGTTAGAAGACATCTTTTGCGGATATAAAATCCGGTTCAGACACAAAATTCCTAATACCAACTAACATGCTTATCTCTGCCTTCTTTATACGATGGAAATCATGAAAATGAAACTTCCAAATACAGAATTAAATAAAATATCTGTGTTTGTACAAAACAACATTCATTTCAGTAAATTATTCTAAAAATGTTGAAGGTAATATAATCACACAAACTATTCACCATGAACTAAATGTTGTGCTTTACGCACATACATCGGTTGCGTATGTACTCGTGTTTCATATTAGACATGCATTATCTAAATACATTGCTATACATTTTGTATTCGTAGAGTTATATTCAGAATCGAAATAAAGATATTAATTCTATATCTGCCCGGTCATCATTTTCAATAATTTCTTGTATATCTCATCCATTATAAGAAAATTTTGGATGACTTAATTGAATGAAAAGAGAAAATATTATAAAATGAAAGTAAGATATTGAAGACATTTGTTGATTTGAAAGAATAGAAACCAAATCTTAGATCAATATTTGGTCCCAAGCTAAGGTAGGGGGACAATTCATGTTTGTAGGTTGGTCCAATCTATGTGTTGTTTTGCACATAAACCATATTGTGGGTCCATCTAATTCTAACATGCTCTTGTTTTTTTTTCTCTTTTTCTTATGTTGTTTCCTTACTAAAGTATTGTAATTTTATGTGTCATATATTTGTAGGGTAAAGCCTCACAATTGATTTGTCCTCCAACATTCATTTCCATAAATGGTGGGACACTCTTTCACCCTCTCACCTTCATGTTTTTTGGTCTAAACATATGTAAATGAAATTTGCTTATAAACAAGAGTAACATTTTTTTATTTTATAATTTTATATAATTAGTATTTTTAAACCAAGTTTTAGTGTTTGTTATTTATATAAACATCTGCTTAGAGCATCTACATCAAGGGGGTTTTCTTTCGTCCAGTCTGAGGTGGAAAAAGCAAACGAACATCACACCATTGGAGATGAGGTTTGCTTCTGTAATTTGCTTTTCATGTCCAGAATTCCAAACCCAAGCAAACATGGGAGTGTGGAACCCACCACTATAAAACATATGTAATTTAATGTTTTAGAATTAAAAATAGGTGATGATTTGGAAATGGAGGCGTGTTTGAAACTGGACATATTATTGAAGGAAATACAAGAGTTTTTAGTGTTTGAAAGTGGACGAGTGAAAAGTTGATGTGGCAGCTGATGTGTCACGTTTGGTTTTAAAATAGAGGTTTGTTGTTGTAGATGCTCTTAGTGATTAATCATACTTATCAACAATATGTTATAATTTATTTGGAACATAGCAATATAACCTTAAATATGTGCACATGTTTTGTGTAATTATGACTAGTAATTAGTGCAAAAACACTATAATTTGAGATAATTGCATTCATAAGACTCTTTAGGATCTTATAATGTGCATGTCTCATGTCTTTAATGATTCCCTTCCCATCATCAAATTTAATGAATATAAAATACCTCCCTCCTGATTTTATGTTTTTTAATATATCAATTATGTTCTATTTAGATTTCTATTAATAATATTTTAGAAAGGTGGGTTGAAAAAGTGTATATCATTGCCAAAAAATGAATACTTTATACATTTTAATATATATATATATATATATATATATATATATAGAGAAAATAGAGTTATTTGCACTTTTCGTCTCTGAGTTTTTCTCTAATTTGTTATTTTCATACAAAAACTTGTTTCCTCTTCTGGGTCCCTGATTTTTTAACAAAATTATTATTTTCATCCATTTTTGTTAACTCGGTTAGGTATGTTTGTTAAGTTTGTGGCATTTAAGTCATTATACAAATCATTAATTGCCAGTTAGTTGTATAATGACTTAATTGGCCGTAACTTAACAAACCGAATTCATGAAAATGAATAAAATTATTAACTTTTAAAAAAGGTAGGAACCCAAAGGGGAAAGAAAATGTTTTTTAAATATTAATAACAAAACATACCAAAACTCAGGGACCAAAATAACAATTAAGTCTAAAAAAATGTATTTCCATTCATTTTGGCTTAAACCTGTCTGCTTCGACCAAACTAAACATTTTGCTAGTCATTCTAAATTCTTAATTATTAGATACTTCCAACATCTTGACACAGTTACTCACTTACGTAGTAATAAACTGAACTTTTTGAAACTATTATGTAATATTATATGTGTGGGCATACCAGTAAGTATTTATTTAATTTCACATAAATCGAGCGAATATTTTTTTGCACTCGACAAAGATCTTTAAAATGTCTTTTCTGAGGTTTAAAATAATAAAATTCATAACCTAAATATTAAAAAAGTTAAATAATTGTTACAGAAAATTAAAAAAGAAAAAGCTGGGGGTGTCAGTTATTGAATGAAAACATAAGATGCAAAATCTTCTATGCTCTTTCAGATGATGTCTCCTGCATATTTCAAAAACTGACCACAAGAATCTTCAGTCATTCATATTAAACCACTACCCAAAAACCTTCTCTTTTGCCCAAAAAAATGAAATTTTATTAAAAGACATTCTTTATAATATTTAAGTTATATATATTTGTTTTAAAGATAAAAAGAAAATGCTTGAGTGTTCATGTATTTGTATTCAATTAATGTTTAAAATGATGTGGTTCTAGTGATTTATAGAATTAAAAGAAAGTGAGTAATTCTCACGCGCCAGTAATGTTAAGTCGTCTATATGCTAGGTGAAAGTTATAATGCTTTTTAGCCCTAAACTTCCATATCAAATTAAGTTTTCCCTATAATGTGATGCAATGAGCAATGAAATTCTTGATTTTTGTTATCGTGTATGTAAATGAGAATGTATTTTACTGATAAGTTTTTCTTAATCATAAAGCAAAAAACAAATTATCATATGTATTCTCTTATATTATTCTTTTTTTTAATTTAGTGTACAAAACTACAAACATTAATGAAGCTAGATCCATATGCATGCATGAGGGCATAAGGCTTATAAAGAAATGGGCATGAGACGTGTGATTAGAATGGCGTAAATAATGCTCCCGTGGTGTAGAACGTGATATCCTCCTCGTGACTGCAATCACCCTCGTATATTTTTTCCTCCTTTTAACTTTTATTCAATAAATGTTTTATGCAAATTGAATGTACTGGCTTAAGATTCTAGGCTTTATGAGATTGGTATGATAGCGAAAAAATGGGAGCTTCAAAATTATAAATGGAAATAATTATTACATATACATAAAGTATAAGTAGTTTATGATTACAATATAAATCATTCATTGAAACATGTACAGTCTTAAGGTAGAGTGTGGTTTCACGATGGTATGGAGATGGTGACGTGGCAATGCAATACGACTAGGGAACATTGTCCCACCTGATGCGGTATCGATACTAGTGAGGGATGGGCGAGACAAGTGTGTCTGTCATAGTGTGTGAACTCATAGGTGATGTCAACACAACCCATGAGTTTAAGGATATAACGAGAAATTTGATATCGTGTTGGTGTGTACAAGAAGTGTGAGAGATGTGAAAGATCACACCTTTGGGCCCTACTTTTATTTAAATAAAAGAATTGTAAAAGTTAATGATTATTAATCTAGAACATCTTTCACCATATTACATAATGTTGTCACATTACTCGAGTAGTGTATAAGGATATATAAATGTTCGTTAACCATATTTAAAATAGAAAGGAACATATTATATATGTGGAAGTATAAGTTAGTTTTTTTTCTAGAACAAAAAACTATCACCTCTACCTAAACACACACTCAATGAGTTTATTTCAATTCATAAAACCTAGCTGGTTTTTAGTTCTAGTATAACACATGAAAACAAAAAACGAGGGTTCAAATCTTATTGTAAATAAATGTTGTAGATTTAGTAGTTACGTAATTTCATTTCCTAGTATTAACCTTATTCTTGAATTCCCCATATAAAAAGTTAAAACAACAAAATACACCTTCCTGAATTATTGAATCAATTGAAGAAAAGTGATAGTAGTCGGGTTGTGAATTTGTGATATTCAATTAACTCAACTTGACTCGGTTAGTTATTATTATTATTATTCAGAACCCTAACCTCACCCATTCAAATTTAAAAGTAGCTTCAAAAAAGTGAGGCCAAAATAAATCTTTGAAAAGTTCAGTGATAAATTCGCTTATTTAGTTTAGTGACAAATACACATCTTTTAAAAAAGTTAAAGACAAAATTACACTTTTTTTAATATATTTTAATTTTCAAATGACACATTTACCTTCAAATCATGAAAAACAATAGAGACAACGAAGATAAATGTTTTTTAAGTAACAAACGAATTGGTGTTGCTCAAATCAAGAAGGTAATTACCTTTAAGTGACGTATGTTTAAAGTTGATTTGGCTATGTCTTTTGGGAGTTGTAAATCTGTATAGCCTACAATGTATTCTTTACATCATATGATCTATTCTCTTAAGAGTCTTTTAAATAAACAACCAAGTCTCTTATTTTGTTAAGCATATCCATTTCGATACTCAACAATATAAAAATCAACTAAACATGATTCTAAATATCGAATATAAAGTTTAATCAATCTAAGTTTTAGAGCATGCAAGACACGAACACAAATGTTAAAACGAGTCAAATGCTGTCAGTGATAATGACAGATCGTCATTTCAAACTCATCACACGGAGCCCTGGTTTAAATATACATATTTGTTCATTTGTTTAATTGATTCAATTTGATTGGTAAACATATAATCATAGACGAGATTTATTCATGGATCATATTAGTCTTTTAACACGAATACTATGATATTTAAACTTTTTGTCTTCTTATATAAAGTTAATATGTTATCAACGACTTTTTCAATGTTTCTCTTTTTATTATATAAAGTCATGAATTTTTAGTAGGTCGTTTATATTATATAAAACGGCAACGCATGGGTTTAGTTAGTAATTTTTTATGATGGTTTTACTTTTGTTATATAAAATCACAAAGCATTGGTTTATGTAAATTACATTTATTTTAATCTTACATTTTGAGTTTTATCAAATCCCGGCCGTAACACGTGAACAATAGACTACTTATTTGCATTAATGTTTTGACGACATTTTTTTTTCATGATTTACTGTCAACGTCGCAACATGATGTCTTCATAACTAGTTTTTTTAAGATTGTAATAATAAAAAGCTCCATCTTGAAATTCCTTTTTTAAAATAAAGAAAAAATCAAAGTACCCAAGTTCTTCTAACGAGTTGTACACTCATGTTTGTACTTGATTACATCATCATCTTAAAGTTGAAACAAAAAAGGGTTTCCGTTTACATTTATGAGTTCATGTTCTGAACTAATCAAAATTTGAGTAATAGTTCTATCTTTGGAATTATTTTTATAAATTTGTATTCATGTTTTACTGAATTATACTTGTATAAAATTTTATTTAATGTTTAATTGAAAAGGGTTAAAAGCGTATATAAATGGTGCAATGTTGTTCTTTAACCAAAACTTTTATTTGAAGAGAAGAATAAATGTGTGTGTGTTTGTGTGTTTTTAAATAATTATTTGTTTTTGATCAAAGTGTAAAAATAAGCAGTAGGAAAGCGAGAGGAGGAAAAGAGAGACAAAAACTAAAGAGAGAAAAGTGGATTGGCGTGCCTTTCAAACGAATCTTTGAAAATCCCTTTTTCAGAGCGGTGGAAATTATAACTCAATTATTATAAAATATTAAAATTACACCAATAAATCATTCCGCTCAGAAACCCTGCTAAAATGTTATCAAAACTAATGAATGGTCACATAAACTAATAACTGAAGTTATAGATTTAGTACGGTCGTATTACAAAGCTATACCAAGTTTATAATCAAGTAATAATAATAATAAAAAACATTATTAAATACCTTTAATAAAAAATAATCAAATAATTAAGAAGAAGAGGGTGGTGGAGAAGTAAAGTATCCAACGGAAAAAAGAAAAGAAAGGCAGTGTTGTTCAATGTTCAGTGAGATTTTATTTATTAATCTATTCATAAAATATAAACAAATAAATAAAGAAAAAAGGTAATTTAATTCAAGTGTCTCACCTCACACTCGTTCAGTGTGTGTGTGAAATAAAAACAAGTGTCGATAACGTAAACGATTTCATTCTCACATGAAACACTCAGCTTTCACTGTTTGCTAACATGAACACTGCCTCCACCGCACAACCACCGCACCGCCACCACCATCTGTCATGAATCCGACAACAGACCAACCACCACCGCCACCGGCGCTGCAGCCACCGCGCTCCTCCTTCAGCTGCGACCGTCACCCCGACGAAAACTTCACCGGCTTCTGCCCCTCATGCCTCTGCGAACGCCTCACCACTCTAGATCAATCAGCCAACGCCGCCGTTGCTTCGTCATCCTCCCGTCGTAACTCCACCTCCTCATCGGCCGCTGCTGCCGCGATCAAGTCCATTTTCAGAGCTCCGGCGACATCGGAAGCTAACAGAAGCAAAACAGCAGCAGCAGCAGCGAGGAACTCGTTCTTCCCGGAATTACGACGGACGAAGTCATTCTCCGCCTCGAAGAACGACGGATTAGGGATATCTGCTGGTGTTTACGAGCCTCAACGGAAATCATGTGACGTTAGGGGGAGAAACACTCTCTGGTCGCTGTTTTCAATCGACGACGAGAACAAACCGAGGCTTTCTTACTCTCAGCAACAATCTCTAGGGCACAATGGCGTCGTTCTCGAAACGGACAGAGAAAACGAAGACGAAGGACACGAAGAGGATCAAATTCACAAAGACGACGATGAAGATGATGATGAAATTAGGATTACGGAAGAACCAGAAGCGAAAAATGTGAATGATTTAGATAACGACATTGTGGAAGAAGCTGCTGAAATTGAAGTAAAGGATGCATCATTCTCCGACGAGTTGAAGCCGATGAAGGATCATATAGATCTCGATTCACAATCCAAAAAGCCCTCACGGTCGAATTTCTGGTCAGCGGCGTCTGTTTTGAGCAAAAAATGGCATAAATGGAGGAGAAAGCAGAAGGATCGTGTCGCCGGAAGTAATGGCGTTATTCTATCGTCAACATTGCCGGTGGAGAAGCCGATTTCACGTCAATACCGTGAAACTCAGTCGGAAATCGCTGATTACGGGTTCGGCCGGCGATCCTGTGACACAGACCCGAGGTTTTCTCTGGATGTGGGTCGGATCTCGTTTGATGACCCGAGATACTCATTTGATGAACCTAGGGCTTCATGGGATGGGTATTTGATCGGTAGAACCTTCCCACGACTTCCTCCAATGGTGGAAGATGCTCCTGTTGTACATGTTCCTCGTTGTGATGCTCAAATCCCCGTTGAAGATCATCCGGTTGCAGACGATAACATCCCCGGCGGGTCGATTCAGACCCGAGATTATTATTTGGATTCTTCCTCCAAGAGGAGAAAAAGCCTTGACAGATCCAATTCCATTAGAAGAATGGCTGCAGCTGTAGTTGCAGAGTTGGATGAAACGAAGGTAAACACAGTGGCTTCAAACACCAAAGTTTCACCTGCAACGATTGATTGCAATTCTGCTCATGGTGTCCCAATTGATCCCCCTAGGGTTTCGAATTCAAATTCGTTAAGGGATGATTGTTCTGAAACGTTTGAGTTAGGGTTCAGAGATAGGGATAATGGGATTCCAGTTGAGAAGAAGGAGCTCAAGAAACCGAGAAAATGGCGATGGAAGCTTTGGGGATTCATCCTCAGAAGGAACAATAAAGATGATGATGAAGATCGTTGCAGCACTGTAAGTGGTGTTGGAAGATCATACTCAGAATCTTGGCAAGATATAAGAGTCTGCAATAATGGAGTTAACAGGAAGGTGTTTAGAAGCAATAGTAGTGTAAGCTGGAGAAGTTCTTCATTGAGGCAATCGAACCCTAATAACCTTGTGAACGGGAAGAACAGCAGAAGAACAGGAGACGAGTTTGTTCTTGAACGAAATCGTAGTGCAAGATACTCGCCGAATCATATTGATAACGGGCTATTACGATTCTACTTAGCGCCACTGAGTGGTAGTCGAAGATCAGGAATTGGGATATCATCAGGGAAAGCTAGACCTACGAGCAACTCGCATTCGATCGCTAGAAGCATGCTTCGGCTCTATTGAAACCGAAAAAGGTTAATCTTTTCTTGCATTTCATTGTGTAATAAAAACACATGTTTTATGTTTATGTTATCTTGGAATTGGTTGGTTAATTGGTTTCAATCTTTGTTCTCACTCTTGTTGTTTTCAATTTCTCATCATCATGCTTGCTTCTTAGTTCTTACTTTAAATGAAAACTATTTTGGCAATCTGCACATTCATTGCTGCATTTCATCTTCTATGTGGCAGTAAATCAAACACAATAATTGTCAATATGTAGAGCTATAAGCATATTACATGATTGTCATGTATTTCTAAATGTAAAAAATCAGATATTACATGATTAAAAAATCATTTTTGTAATTCTTTTCTATTTTTGAAATGATATGAAATGAAAGATAGATGTAAAAGCACAATGATCAAAAAATACTAGTGATCTTGATCACAATAAAGTCAAAAGGTGGAGAGTGAAAACACACCAACATGTTCCAGGAAAAGAAAAAGAAAAAGGTAAAGTTAAAAAAGAAAGAGGCACAAAACCCGATGAATTGTCAAGCTTTACCTTTGTAATTTTTCTGCTTCATTTTTGTCTTATGATTGAAGATCCATTCTTCCTACACAACGGTTTTTTCACCTTTTATTTTGCCTTTGGTTTTTCTGTTCTTTTAATAATGAGATATAATATTTCATAATAAGAACTTCGTAAATATTAAGTAGTTGCCAGTATCAAACGTGCTAAAATCAAAGAATTGTATGTATAATTTTCAAATGACCATTCAAATATCTCATAATTTGGAATTTGTTGACTCGGTTCATTATCGAGTTGAGCTAGAGTCTCGGTTGGCTCACTCTTTGGCTCACTTGTTGCCTTACTAATTTGACTCGTTTGTTTGATTTAACCTCAACTTCTAACATTTTTTTAGCCTAGTCTTATAAGCCTCAACTCTCCATTATCTGATTCATTTCAGATTAAGACATTCTCTATCTTCTAAATTCTAACAAATGCTATCGAGTCGCAACAGAATTGAGCCAATTTTTCTAAGAACCAAGCCAAAGCCAGAGCTCACGAAACAAGCCAGCTCATGTTGAAATTCAAGCCAAGCTCAAGTTGGTTATGGCGCAGCTCATTTAAGGGCCCTGGAGAATGGAAACCATGTACATAGAGGATATATATATTTTTTTACTTAGATATCTCCTACACTTAAACGGGCCGAACCATGCCACATATTGGGCCATTTAAGCACCATACTCAACGGCCCAACCAAGTAAACTACATCAATCAATTGACCCAATGAAAGCAAATATCTAAACAACTTCCAAATATAGGCTGAAGTCCTTTTTCCAGACAAATAAACGCCAAATCCACACCAACTTATAAGCTCCAATCCATGAGGTACAACCCAAGTAAACCTACAACTTCTGAAAAAAACCTGACAACAAAACAGGATAACGCAGCATTGATAAGAGGTTCAAAAGCTTCCTCTGTTTCCCAACCAAACAGAAGCAGAAACAGAACATCACCATGATTTCATTCAAAACCATACAAACAACTTTCACTACCACAAAACATGAATTCTTTCACAAAACGGATTCACTCACCATCAAGCACTATCATTCAAGGTTCTTCATCTGCAAATCAAAAGATTCTGACGCCAATGCGAATAACCCATCATCAGAACCATCCCCTGAAGGTGATGCCAGAAGACAGGAAATTTTAGCAAGAATTGCAATGCTTCAAGCCCAGAAAGTGCGTCTCACTGATTATTTAGACGAACGATCTGAATATTTGACCAAGTTTGCAGAAGAAGCTAATGTTGAGTTTGATCAAGTTGGCGAAAACGCACTCCAAGAACTTGAAGAAGCCAGTGCACGGGTTTGTTTGATCTTTTAGTATCCTACCAATCTTTAATTCATGTAAGGTGTGCAGAGCAGGCGGGTAGGATAAACCAAACCAACATAACCAGTAAAGTCCCACTCAAATAGCGGGCGGGTAGAATAACGGGTCAAATTTGCATTTTTACTACCGAGTCATAACGGGCCGGGTCAGGTGGTGTCACCAGCAAACACTTAAAGTTTTGAGATCCGCTTATAAGTACATTAGTTAAAACTGGAACCTCAATGCTGCACCATGGGTCCTGTGCAAAATATAATTACACATGAATTTTGTAAAATTTAGACTTCCTACTAAAACCAATAATATTCAAACTTTGAGTCATGTGATTATATATAATTTTAAATTAACTTTAATTTGGGGCAGAAAAAGGTCTTTTAATTATAATAATATTATTCACAGATAATGGGAAATATAGAAAGCCAAATGCAAGCTTTTGAAGAATCTGCAGAAGCAAGCAAGCAAGAAATAGAAGAGAATCAAAAGAAAATAGATGAGTTTGAAACTCGGTTTGAAAATGAAATAAATGAAGGCCTATTCTTTAAGAATTTGGGCGGCCAGACAAAGCCCGTTAACAAAACAATAGCAAAAGAAGAAGCCGAAAAAGTCAACGAATTGACCAAACAAACAGCAGGAACAGAAACTAGGAGGAACATTTACCTTGGATTGATTGGGCTGATTAGCATATCTTTAATTGATTCCTTGATTTCCCAATCTTTTGATTGGAGAAAAGGTGTGATTCTTGGTTTGATTTTGGTTGGTTTGGTTACACAATTGACCTATGAGCAAAAGGTGTTAGGTGAAACACAAAGAAAAGAAACTGAGAAAAATGAGGATAAGAAAGAGTGAGGGGATTTTTTTTACTTTTTTTTAATCATTATAGCTGTATGTTTTTCGGAGAGTATAAATATGAAATGTTGCATGGTGAATAACCCAAAGTATGATCTCAACTCTTTGGACTGATATTTCATGCTACTACTTTTTGCATCATTATAGTTTTGATGATATATGTAGAGTCACCAAAAATGTCACTTGAATAAAATGATGCTAATATAAAAGGCAACATACTACATGGTTTGGTGGAATGAAATAGCTTTAAACATGTCGCTTCAGGTTATGTTCTATTTCAAACGGATAAAATAAAATAGTTCACTGAAAAGGAAACTGGTCAAATGGGGTAAAAAGTCACCCAAAGTGTATACAACCTCATTAATCACTTAATCACAAAAATTAGACTACTTTTGTAATTATATATAGCAATCTAAAAGAATCTGAAGAAAAGGAGATATATACTTACCAAGCTGTCAATTTTGCCATCTCTACAGAGTATGGTCAATGGTGTGAGGGATAACCCAAAGTATGAACTTGCTACTTTGGACTATACATCATACAACTTCACTTTGGCATCAGTATACATCATTGGCAGCATCTTTCCGACCAACAACCTGCTACTCTCGATGCTTAATTCTGTTTTAAATGTAAATCAGTTGGATTTAAACTTTTTTTAAACTCAATTAAGAAATATGATAGAACTAAGCCAACACTTTACGAAAATCAAATAATAATTGTATCCTAGATGCATATTATGTACAAGAAACACAGTACTTAAAGAACACCTGTTCATATCCATTAATGTGACTTGAATTTGTTGGTTCATTCAAGCAATGTGATAAATAATACAAATTCAGGATATCATGCATTCCAACTACAAATTTAACCTACAAATGTTGTTTGTATAATATCTAATTTCAGCATTAGTATATAAGAACCAAGGTACAAGAATATTACCTTTTTATACGAGCAGAACAACAGAAGAATTAAGATCCATCAGTCCAACCAAGTTAATCTGCTTTGCAGCATTTCATCTGGGCATTAATCTTTAAGCAGATGATCAGATTGTCAACAAAAATGTCAAAAAGGATACACACATGCGGGAATGTGCAATTAAGCTGATACAAGCAAACTAGCTGACAAATTCAGGACCTTACTTCATGTCCAAAGTAAGTCGGCATAGATTTCATAACACCATTTATGCATCAAATCAAGGATCAACCATGCTGAAAATTGGCATAATGGCTTCCTGAGCATTACAAAAAAGAAAAGAAAAACAGAAACTACAAATTAGTTAAAATGCTACATTTTCAATGAAACAAAAGTAAGAAACTGAACTTACTTTAAACATATTTACTATCAACATTATGCATCATAGGCTGTGACTGCAAAACCGCCTTCACAAGTATATTCCAAGTAATTGCAGTTGGTATAATCTCTCTAGCAACCGCATCATTCAAATAATAAGTAGCATCTGGTATTTTTTTACAAGAACATAACCCTTTAAGAACAATAT
The DNA here is from genome assembly GCA_025215565.1 of Flaveria ramosissima. Lineage (NCBI taxonomy): Eukaryota > Viridiplantae > Streptophyta > Magnoliopsida > Asterales > Asteraceae > Flaveria > Flaveria ramosissima. The sequence goes on from CM046045.1 coordinate 28,323,464, forward strand.
TATAGGAAATAATATCAGGATGAAACCCACTTTTCAAAATTCGACCCCAAATCACTGATGCATTTAAACAATCTCTGACTTTGTAGAAGCCCTCCATTAAAGTGTTGAGTGTAACAAGATTCGGAACACACTTGTTTTCACGCATCTTTAAATATAACTGCACTGCATATTCAACATTTCCTACAGAACAAAGCCCGTGAATTATGATATTGTACATAATTACATCATGTTTGAAACCATTATCAACAACCTGGTCCCACAATTTGAGAGCCATGTCCACCTTCTTGTCTTGACATAACCCACGCATTAACAAGCTATTGGTGATCATATCAGGCTTTAATCCCTTTTCAAGCATTTCTCTCACAAGAACATACGCTTCATCAAATCTATGTGATTTGCATAACCCATCGATTAGAGTATTGTAAGTAACAATAGTTGGGGAACAACCCATTGTCACCATTTTATCCAAGAAGTCGCTAGCATCCTTAAGTTTACAAGCTTGAATAAGCCCTTTAATTATTATATTACAGACATTTGTGTTTGGATTATGTCCATTCTTAACCATGTGATCTAGCATACTAACAGCACTATTCAACCTTCCAACATTACAAAATCCATTGATCATTGAGGAATATGCATAAACATCAAGATTGCTACTTTTTTCTTCTGCCTCTTTTAGGACAGAAAAAGCCTTGTCTACATACCCGTTTTGACATAAGCCATGGATCAAGATACCATATGTAGTTGAATTTACTAAATAACTGTTTTCATGCAATAGCTGCCACAAAGAAATCGCCTTTTCCACATCCCTATTTTCAAATAATCCTTTAATCAAAGTATTGAAACTAATAACATTCCTGCAATCTTCATTTTCCATTAAATCCCACAACTCAAAGCATTCTTTGATCATTCCAGCACGACAATACCCATTGAGCAAGGCATTGTATATTGCAACATCAGGAGACACTTTATTTTCAATCATTTCCCTAAAAACTGTCATACCACCTTCAACATTACCTGATTCACAAAACAAATTGATAACCATGCTGTACGTAAACAAATCCATTTCTCGTTTGTTTTCCTTCATCCGATCCCAAATTTTCAAGCTTTCCTTATACTTCCCACACTTGCAAAAACCAGCAATCATAACATTGTAAGTACCTACATCAGGATACACAGAGGAGGAGTTAACCAACCTGTCCCACACCTCACTTGCTTTATGAAAATCACCATTCTTGAAAAACCCATCAATTAAAATATTATAACACATCACATCTGGAATTACTCCTCTATCAAACATTTCGTCGAACACCTTCAGTGCACTGCTCATCTCACCATTTTTCACCAGCCCATTTATCAGAGTACCGTAACTAAACACATCGGGAGACATCCCTCTATCATACATCCAATTCAACATCTCCTTTGCTCTCTCAAATTGCTTCCGCTTACACAAAATCTTGATCAAGATGTTATAAGTTTCCAAGTTGGGGAAAACACCCATCTTTCTAAAGTTCCTAAAGAACAAATCCGCACGGTTAAACTGATTAGATTCACACAACGCATTGAGCAGGGTGTTGTACGATCTTATACCGGGTTCGCACCCAAAAACTTCAGTCATTCTTTGAAAAAGGTCTAATGCGTGATCAAGCATGTTGTTGTTGGAATAGGCTTTGATTACAATCAATGGGATGTCTTCCGAGCAGATGCACTTGTGGGTTTGAATAGTGTTGACGATTCGGGTGAGTTGAGGTAGGAGTTTAGGGGTTTGAGTGATACGGCGGAGGATGTGGTGGAAGAGGGCGGGGGTGGGGGTGTAATTGGGGTGGCGGAGGGCGGCGTCGAAGAGGGAGAGGGCTGAAATGGGGTCTTTTTGGGATTTGAGGTATTTGAGAAGGTGTTTGGGGAGAAGGGGTTTGGCTAATTCGGCCATTGGAGGCACTGAATGAAGTGGTGGCGTTCATCGTATTTGTGATATGAAACACTAGGGTTAACAGTTGAAAAAGAAGTACTAATTACTGAATAGGTTTCACTAACCTCACACTCACACCTAATTAGAAATTTGTGTTTTATGTTTGGCCTAAAGTCATCATGTATTTACCCATCAGACATCACGTATACTTGTTAGTTTCATAAAAAAAATCTTACTTCAGGTATTTTTTCAATATTGTAGGCAAATCTTTTTGTCAATCTCTTTCTTCGACCAAATTTATTCGTCTTTGTCTCGCTGACTTTCTTCAACCGTGGCTAGTGTTAAACTGAAAACCAAAAATCTAATTATCAAGTTACTCGAGTACAGGATTAAAAGAGATACATATTCATCCAATTATTACTTGTTCTTCGTTCGGCGTTATCCTGTTGACTTATGTTCTAGTTACAAGGAAAGTTACATAACCGATGAGCTATGATCCCTCTCCTCTTTTCTAAGCTAAAATTATCCAGTTGTTACTTTTTTTGGTTGTTTAAAGTCTGTGAAGTGTGAAAGAGAGAAATAGCAAGTTTTTACTTATCGCGAAGAGTAAATTTTAAGAGAAATCAAGTGCAAAATCTCTATGTTCGATGCATGATTCGAACGTAAAGGTCACGACAAGTTTTGGCGATCTCTTTTTTTCTTTTTCTTTTTTCCTCTATATAAAGGACTATCCTTCCGACACTTGAAGGCGCTTCTTACAAACACGAAAACACAAATTACATTCTTAAATGCTTGGTGACTATACAATTAGTTCTTTATCTCAAGACTATTCTAAGAGTGAGAAAAACTCACAATTCACTTTTTAAATTGTAAGACACTTATAAACTTTCTATACTACTGATCTATTTCTTATGAACAAGGGAGGTTTAAATGATCTCTATCTTTAAAAAGAAAAGTAATCGTTAATCAATATCTAGCTTAATGTGATGTCATAACAGTCATGACTCATTTTTTTTATCAAATTTTGAAAAGTGTAAATAATTAAAACGGCATGTGAACTCAATTGTACTATTTTCTCATTATCTCAAGATAATAATGCATGACTACATATAGGAATCAAAGGAAGAATCTAGAAGTATATCTAAACTAGATTGTAACAAACTCTAACTCAACAATACTCTAATATCTCTAATATGCTCCTTCAAGCTGAACGATGTGGAGTCACGTGAAGCTTGGACCGCAGACTATGAAAGCGAGAAGATGATAACCCCTTGGTCAATAAGTCGGCTAGCTGAGAAGCAATAGGAACATACCGAACACAAAGCATCCGTGACATGATCATATCTCGGATAAAATTCAAGTCAATCTAAATATGTTTTATACGCTAGTGAAACATAGAATTGATAGCCATATATGTAGCACCGAGATTGTCACAACATAAAGTAGGAGGGCATAACTGAAAAATATGAACTCACGTAGTAAGGACATAAGCCTATAAAACCCTTGATAGAGGATGAAAAGCTGAATGTACAATAATGATGTTAACCTTCACCAAAACCATATATATAAATCATTGTGTTCTTTCCTTGGTATCTTTATTTTCATTTCAACTAGTCTTATTTACTGAGTGTTTTTTTTATTTGTTTATAAAGTTGTAAAAATTCCTATAAAACTTTATTTGTGTATTTCCATACACAATTCGACGAGTCTTCCTTCAAGTTATGATGATAGAAATAAGATCATGAAAATAGAATAGTGAAAGTGATGATTGATGTGTTTCATAAACTATAATAGCTTCTTGTTTTACAATGGTATATATAACATGTTAGGTAATTAGTAAATTGGTATAAAGGAATAAAAATGCAATTATGATAAACTGATGTGTAGGACAATAGTTTTTGTTTAAGCATGTGTTATAACTCTATTAGGAATATACAGAAATATAAAATCATATTTGGGAATGGGAAACTTAGGAATGACGAAATTGATAGAAATTGTCAATTGTGATCAAATTTAATCTACAAGCGATTTTGATCAATTAAATTGTTGTTTAAGCATGTAGTAAGATAGAAAAATATATAAGCCTACTTAAAATGTCTTTTGGTGAGATCTTTTGCTAGTCTACTTTTGAAAAGTAACTAAGATGTAAAAGTTACGAAATGTTAACATATCAAAAAGATAAGTATGATAGTTTACTGCACACAATCACGAAACGTGTATAATTAGGTGTATTTGGTATTGTTTATCTTTTCTTCAAATGCTTTAACATGTCCATATTACATTAAAAAAGGTTTATAATCAGTGTATAATAACATTTAGGATTTAGGAACCATGATACGAAATGAGTGGCATACCAAAAAGTATTATCATTAATTGTATTTAAATGATTACGACACCAAAAATACTATATGCAACATATCAAGACACATCAAGAAATTGAGCGTGGCTCGATCAATCTAGACCAATAGGTAGTATGGTCTCCCTTCTAATTATTTAGCAAAAAGGTTTGTTTTCATGATGTAAGGTTAAATTAATGAAGATGAGCTCATAACACTAATACACAAAACTATAAAAATAAGTTCACTGAGCTAAAACTCAAACATCTACTATACACAGAGGCGTCTCAACAGCTTAAAAGAATAAACTAGAGCTTTAGGCCCACTCATTCTAATAGGCCACCAAAAAATAAATTTTATTGTATAGTTCATTCTCGATCTAAGCCCAAAATAAAACAGAATGAATGAAAGAAAGAAGGAAACCTAGGTCGGCAGGTCGTAGATCTTCAACACAGGCTATTGGTGAATTCCTGATTTGGGGGGTTGGAGTGGGGGGACTTGAAAAGAATAGACGAACAAAGCCAAATGGTTAAGATGAGCAAACGCGCACTCATGATTTGTTTATGATTTTGCTTGCCCCAAACAAACCAAGCCACTCAAAACTTCAATTTCTTCACTGGAATCATGAATAAGAAACCCCCCCCCCCCCCCCCAACGTTCATTTGCTTCTCTAATTTCATCCGGTGGAGTCATGATTTGCTTCTTTGATTTCGTTGCAATTAAGAAGCCTTTAAACTACGATTTCATCTGGACATCTAGTATAGTAACGGACTCACGATTAGGTACTAGGCTAAACGGGTTCTCTGATTGATTAATTCTCTCCCTAAATAAGAAAAATTGCTTAATGTATTGCTAATGTTTTTCTTTAATTCTTTGTCCTAGGGACAAGTTGTTAATTGATAATTGTTCTAAATTTGTTTTAGTTTTGTATATGCTTCTTTTTATTTGATTTGCACATTGCTAATTGTTTATTTGTTTTAGCATTTTACTTGTTATAGTTTATTAGAATATAAATGATTGAATCAATTAGGATTTGCTTTGAATTAGCCGATTTAAGAATCATGAATCAACTAGTGCTTGTGCTTAAAAAAATAAGAGTTTTTAAAGATAAAGTTTTAAAAGGCCTCCGATTTCATCTTTGCTTTAGGTCTCTAAAAACGTTGAGACGCCCCTGACTATACATTTTTGTTTAGAATGTTAAATTTACGGCTAGTTTGAGTAACTGTCACTACAAATAAAACAAAATTAAATAATCATAGTCATTAATTATATAGATAACAGTAAAATAATTAAAATATGACTGTACTTATTGAATTGACAAGAGTTTACTCGACACATTAAAAGAAGTTTAATTTGATTATGTGTAGAGTTTTTATAACACGAGTAAAAAACGATATTTAATGTAAAAGAAAAGACAAAGATCACATTGTTCTTTAATGTGGATTGAAATGGAGAGAAGAAGGATCACGTATCATTCTAATTGTTGTCATCGTGGGATTCGTCATCAAGATGTGTTACTGTTATAAACTCAAACAAACATGATGTTTGTAATCATTGCTGGTAAAGTGTGCATCCAATAAAGTTTAAGGGAATAAAGATGAAGCAAGTTAATAAGATGAATGATTGATTTGTTTACAACATGGCAGCAAAAATTTGTTTGCAAATAATCTAATGATACACAATACTCGTATTTCTTAAAAAATATATATATGCAACCCATTTTTGTGTAATATATAGCAAGAGATGCAAGTAAGGAACTAAAAAAGGTGTTTTTCTTCATAATTTGCTTCTAACTAATGTTTTAAAAGCTAACCTTTTATTAAAACGACGACTCTGACAATTAGTTGCAGTTTGTAGAAGAAGAGATGTACCAAACCTCTGAAATACAAGAATAATACTGTTTGATATTTAACTTTTGTACACTGTTAAAATAAACTGAAATTTAAATAAAAGTTTAGATTAGTAACCTAGATTAACACCTTTCATAGAAACAAAAAACTTGAGACTTCTAAACAAATCAACAAAATCAAATTTAACCCACATTCAACCACATCCACATGTATGAAAATAAAATTAAACAAGATAAGGTTTCGCGAGATGGGGGCGTGAGGTTAGGGGTTCGCGAAATGGGTTGCGCGAGGTTAGGGTTATCAAGATGGGGCGCGAGGCTGTGGTGACCGATGGTGCAAGCGGCAGCGAGTGGACGGTGGCCGACGAGTAGACTATCATGCTTATGCTTATGATAACTATGTTTTTGTATTTGAAGCTATCATGTGCATCGTTTTTAATTACACGAGTTATACATTCACAAGTAGTAATTATATTATTATAGATATGGTTCCATATCCATTAAATACTTTTATACTAATTAATTAGGAAGACATCATTTTTACAATAATTGTGTGAGATTAACTAGATTTGTTTAATTCTTAGGAGAAATTAATAAAGGATAAGGCAAGTGCCAAGTAGGGACAAGTAATATATTTTAGCATAAACATTTGCAATTAAACTAATAGTATTACAAAGGCAATAAATAATCATTTATCTCCAATATAGCTCCAACAAATTAAAGTCCAGTTGTAATCATTTCATTGCTTTGAATTGTCAAAATATTATGAATTTATTTGTTATTATAACAACTTTATAATAACGAATTCAACTAACTAGTTGCTGTGCTTATTTAATAAAAGATTATGTAAGAATACTTTAATAACCGACAATAAAAATATTATCGTAAACAATTAATACGTGCATTATAGGTGTAAGTCGATCACATGTATTTTATTAAAATACTAGTATGACAACCGCGCTTTACGACGGTATCATCATTCGTAGTGGTATATCCTGAAACAGTAACACATATATGGTATGGGTGTTAAAATTAGTAAAAACTAATATAACCAGTGGCTCCGATTAACGTAAACTCTAAACTTAATTAAAGGGATAAACAAAAAAGACCAAAAATTCATTAAGAAATAATCATATTAGGTGGCGGGATTAAAGAAAATAAAAGAATATAAAACAAAAAAAAGTAGAAAAACAAAGAAAGACCAAAAGGATCTTAAAAAATATAGGAGGTGTTACAAAAAATAAACCACAAACATTAAACAAAAAAAAATCTTGTTAAATGTAGTTGTAGTTTGTAAGTTATATAATATATAGTAAATTCAAACTCATTTACCTCAAATTGATACTAGAAATTATTATAGCATGTTTCGAATTTATATAAAAATTCATATAGATTAATGATCACATGTATAATTGGAGATCACCGGGTGTATACTTTCCTAACCGTTTTATACTTATACCTATTTTAACTAAAGTTTAATAATATAACACATGATAACAATTGAATTCCAAAAAAAATATTTATTTCCTATCTACGCATACATATAAACGGTTCAACTACTATGTTTTCTTTCATAAACAAAACACTACTAGAAAAATAAGCTTAATGTAGCATTTTACAAACTAGCAACTTTCGTAAAACCTTGTATTTTCTAAAAGAGTTGTATTATATAACAAAAATATTGTTTTAAACTAAATGATACTTCACCAATATATTACAACAATTTAAAAAAGATTACTTAATGTTACCGGAGTTACGTTAGATTCATTATATTCTAATGAAAAAGAACCGTTTTTCCTTATATCTAAAACATTGCATTTTAATTTTTATTTGCCATTTGAAACTATATATGCAAAAAATACAACATATTAAGGAATCAATCCATTTATTATTATGTTTGGGAAGAATTAGCAACAGAAAAGAAATAAAGTAAAAAAAATGATAATTATGATTATGATTATGTAAAATACAAGGAATGATTGAAAGAAACATACATTTAAAACTTACTCTAAGCAGGCAGGCCTTTTGCTTTGTTTTAAAGAAAGAAAGCAAGTGCCTTCTTCCGTCACTAAACGTCCGGTCGCTCACACCTAATTAATTTACCAACGAAATACGACATGTCAACCGTCGCTATGACTTGTATATAACCTCGCGTTCGCCAATCATATTTCTCACATCTTCCTGATTCATCCACTCCAACACGCACCCACTGCTACTCAACTCAACTCAACATCATATCAATGGCACCTTCCACCTTTAACCGCAGTTGGCTTCGAGCTTTCCTGACGGTCCTCTTCATCTTCCTCCCACTGTTGGTTCATGGCCGTGTTCGTCGCTACAACTTCAATGTCCGCTACTTTCTGTTCTTTTTTATAGCTAGTAATCTTTAAGTAATATTGATCACATGCATGCAAAAATGAAAAATGAACTTCTTTGTGAAATTAATTAACCTATAGGTGGTAAGGAAACAAGCGAATCGATTGTGCTCATCGAAGCCCATAGTGACGGTTAACGGTCAGTTCCCAGGCCCGACCCTCTACGCCCGAGAAGGCGACACTGTGCTCGTGAGAGTTGTCAACAAAGTTAAATATAATGTGTCAATCCACTGGTACGTACTATACGTTTTATCATCATCATAATTAAATTAAAGATATGATTTTATTAGATTTTTCTATAATAATCATTGATGTTATAGTTTTAAAATGTTACTAATTATTAATGATTAAGGTAATCATAAGTGATAATATTGGATCTATGTAATAGGCACGGGATACGACAACTGCGAACAGGATGGGCAGACGGGCCAGCATACATAACACAGTGTCCGATCCAGCCAGGAGAGAACTATGTTTATAACTTTACGATCACGGGTCAACGGGGCACCCTTTTCTGGCATGCACATATTCTATGGCTTAGGGCTACGGTTCATGGGGCTATAGTCATTTTGCCTAAACTTGGAGTTCCATATCCTTTCCCCAAACCAGATGTTGAAAAAGTTGTCATCTTAGGTGACTAGCTAGCTTGTTTATTTTGACTACAAATATATATATATATATATATATATATATATATATAATTGCAATTCATCATTGATTGTTATATATGCATGTTAATTAATTGCAGGAGAATGGTGGAAATCGGATACGGAGAAAGTGATTAATCAAGCTTTAAAATCGGGGTTGGCCCCAAATGTGTCGGATGCACATACTATAAATGGTCATCCAGGACCCATCGCTAGTTGTCAATCACAAGGTATAATTTAAGGAAAAAATAAATTTTAATTTTTAATAGAAATGAAAACAATATATAATTTGCTATCTCATTTTCTCTCTTAATCGGATAATCATGAAATAATAACAAAGTTCTAATAAAGATGTGAAATTAATAATACGTATTATATGCATGCATGCAGGAGGATTTGAACTAAGTGTTGAAAACGGAAAATCATACATGCTACGTATAATCAACGCTGCACTCAACGAAGAGCTCTTCTTCAAGATCGCCGGCCACAAGCTCACGGTGGTCGAAGTCGACGCCACCTACGTAAAGCCCTTCACCACCGACACCATCGTCATCGCCCCCGGCCAAACCACCAACGTCATCATCACCGCCACCAAGTCCTCCGGCAAGTTCATGATGGCCGCCTCCCCTTTCATGGACTCCCCCATCGCCGTCGACAACAACACCGCCACCGCCACCCTCCACTACACCGGAACCCTCTCCACCACCACCACCACCCTCACCCTCCCACCGCCCCAAAACTCCACCGCCACCGCCAACAACTTCATCAACTCCCTCCGTAGCTTGAACTCTAAAAAGTTCCCGGCTAATGTGCCATTGAAAATCGATCACTCGTTGTATTTCACGGTCGGGCTCGGGATCAACCCTTGCCCGTCTTGTAAAGCGGGCAACGGGTCCCGGGTCGTGGCGGGTATTAACAATGTCACGTTTATTATGCCCACCACTGCTCTTTTACAAGCGCATTACTTTAATAAAAAGGGGGTTTTTACCACGGATTTCCCGGGTAACCCGCCCGTTTCTTTCAACTATACCGGAGCCCCGCCCAAGAATTTGGCTACGAGCAGTGGGACTAAGGTTTATAGGCTGAAATACAACTCAACGGTTCAGTTAGTGTTACAAGATACAAGTATTATTTCTCCGGAGAACCACCCCATTCATTTGCACGGGTTTAACTTCTTTGCGGTTGGTAAGGGGTTGGGCAATTATAACCCGAAGGTGGATCCGAAAAAATTTAATCTGGTTGACCCGGTGGAAAGGAATACTATTGGCGTGCCTTCCGGTGGTTGGGTGGCTATCAGATTTAGAGCGGATAATCCTGGTAAAATATTTAATTTCAATAATAATATCGTCAGTCAATTATTATATACTTCTTTTGTAAAATGACGGTTTTACCCACCGTTGATTACAGGTGTTTGGTTTATGCATTGTCATCTAGAAGTGCACACAACTTGGGGACTAAAAATGGCATTTTTAGTGGACAATGGAAACGGGCCAAATGAGTCGATATTGCCACCTCCCAAGGATCTTCCTAGATGTTAGAGAAGAGGAAATAAAGAACATGATTTGGGTGTTTAGGATATATATTTGTTTCTTGAGCAAATAAATGATTTGTTCAAGTAAATTTACAATAAAAATTCAGTATTTTTGTTACAATATTGATGTATTAAATGAAAATTATGTGGGTTATAAATACTTCGTTTAGTTGTTATTAGTTGGCCGTATATATAAAAATGTTTGATCATTAATCCATTATTCATTATCTTATCCATCCATGATATTAACCCAACATAACGGGCCGGGTCATTCAATTTCTTATTAAAGCATTCATAATACTTTCATTATAGATTAGAATTTGCCTATAATGCTACACATCATACAAATTATCATAAATAAATAATACAATCATTAACAGTTAACGACTTCATTAAATCACAAATCACCCGCCACCAACCTCCTATGTGTCGGGGTTAACAGTTTCACCATCCATTGCAACGGTCTCAGTAGTTGTGCTCTTTTCTTCCTCCAAAACCAGATTGCAGCATTGTACTGTTGGTTACGTATAACTTTCGTGGCGGCCCGCCAATCGAACTTCTCCATTTCCGCTCGGGCAGCCTGCCCGATGTCTTCCCGTAGTTTGGCGTCATGTAAGAGTGGGACCAGTTTGTTTAAGCAGTCATCAAGATCTCCAGGAGTGTAGAGATACCCGGTTTTGCCCTCTTGTTCTTCAGGGATGATATCGGGTATGCCACCAGCCCGAGCAGCTACCACGGGCAGACCTGATGACATGGCTTCCAACACGACAAACCCGAGTGTTTCAGATTCTGATGGCATTACGAAAACATCACCACTTGCATACGCTTGCGATAACTCTTCGCCTTGTAACATTCCTGTGAATACAACTGGCATGCCTGCAAATAATTTCTCTAAATCCTCCCTGCCAAAAAAGATAATAATAATTACAAACTTTAGGGACTACAAAAGAAAACTTTTCCTGTAGATTAGGGACCATAAAAAGAACAAATTATGGACTAAAAGTACAACTCCTCGAAGGGTAAAATGGTCATTTAACATATTTAGCAGTTGGGCTGCAAACTACCTTGGGACCATGAGTGTAACGAGTTTCGAATTCAACTAATTACCTATATGGACCGTCACCAACGAAGGCTATCCTTGCTTCCGGGATCTTTTCCATGACACTACACAGATTCAAAACCGAAAAATTGACAACCAATTAACAATTTAACACTTCATAGAGAATTCACTTGATGTTTATGACAAATATAAGAAAAAATAATAAAAGGTTACCTTTTAAGGAAATCTAAGCTCTTCTCAACACCAATACGCCCAACATGTATTATCAATGGACGATCAGGTTCACCATTCCTGTTTATTAAAAGCAATCTATTTATCAGACTAAATATTTTCAAAGTCAAAAGTGAATTTTAACAATTAGGCGACCATATTAGAGATAAACTGAAGTTAGAGGTGTAGAAATAAGTTTGTACGTTAATCTAACTCGCATCTCATGAGAACGAAACTTGGGATGGAAACTTTCCGAATCAACGCCCTTATTCCATAGACGGATTTTGTTAGCTGAAAAGGCAAAAATACCCTTCATAATTTGTTCATATAGCCAAAGATCTAAGACAAGAACTTGAAAAACATAATATAGAATCACTTCATATTGTTTAAACATCAATTTATATTTGGTTGATATTCAAGATATTTAATTTAGCCAAGAATTACCAGCTGTCACTCTTGCTTGTCGAAGATCCTTTGCAATTGCAGCCGATGGCACTAACGTGAGATCAGCTGCCCTATGAAGAAATTCTGATATCGAGAGGGTTGAGCAACAAGTCAGAACGAATCATTTTTGTGCGGGCCGAAACGGGTCGGTCGGCCCCAAGGCTCTAATTTGTTCTGATTTTTATGAACAATTACTTTGTCAAATATGATTAGAAAATTAATTTTAATTCAATGATAATTCATTTTCTGAATCAAATGATTTAGGAGATTTTATGTGTTACAAGTACACTTGGGACGACTTGCGACCCTTTTGAGATATAATGTAACATTTCCAGGTGTTACATATAACATGACCCGAATCGACCTATTCATAAATGAATGACACCAAGGAAGAGTTAACACATACTTATAATTAACCACATAGGCTTAACTAGCCAGCTAAACGTGTATCTTGGTATGTAACTGCATGAAAAATAGAATAATACTAGGGTCAGATGATTAAATATGTGCATTTTAGGATGACTTCAGAAACCTGCAAAGTACCTTTCATCCATGAATTCCCATGCTAAAATACATTTTTGTCCTCAAAATTATAAAATGATATCTCATTTGGTACATAGCATTCCTTCAAATATTATTTATCAAAGGGTGTTTGGATTTGATTTTTCAAAGTGACTATTGTGACTTAAAGAATCAGCGAATGCCAAAAGATAACGGTATTTAAGAAATTTTACACTTATTTGAATATTTTCATTAAGAAACTTCTTAATCATCCAAAGCTAATTATTTTAACCATATAATATCACAAATCATAATCAGAATCAGTATGCCAAAGCACTCAGAAATGATCATTGCAACTTCACACCACAATAATTGGTTTAAACACACATCCAAACACCCCTTAGACATTTGACTGATAGTCAAATCAAGTTTCATAAACAATGGTTGATGAATATAGGTTTGCTTACACTGGCACATGTGTATGATATGACATCACAATAGGAACACACAACATTTTGGCAATAGCGAGGGCACCAAACACCTGATAAATCACAAGAAAAAGTGTTATTAACTTAGCATGAGATACGTGTTGAAGGATTAGAGAGACATGTATAAATTTACCATAATACCCGGAGATGATGCATGTATGATGTCAGGATTAAATTGTTTAACCTCATTGATTATTCTAGGGCTCAATGCAAGTGAAAGAGGCACCTTTTGGTACCATGGGCAAGGGAAGCTGAACAAGATAAAATCAAGAAACTGTTAGTATAATTAAAATCACAAAACTTTCAAAGGTGTGATGCACCATAATGAAATTAGCCTACTTTGTGGGCTTTCAATATTGAAGGGCATTTAGACATCGTATTAATTGTTAGGGGCATTTAAAAAGACGAAAACTAAAAGAAACCGACCTTCGTGAGCCAATCAGTTTTGCTCCGTGGAACTCTTGAGGAACACCTTCATGAGTTGTTATAACCATTACCTATAAAAGTAAAAAAGAAAGTCTTGAAGATTAAAATTTGTAAATTCCATCTCAATTAGTTCATGCTGTCATAGAGAAAACAACAATAAACATTGACTAGCAGCATCATTTTACTTGATTTATAATTTGATCACTTTGCTAAAAGGTGTTAATATACCACAGCAGTTTTCAAAATTGATTGTTATGGAATTCATGGGAAAGAAACCATTTGAATTCGATCAAAATAGTGTTGATGATACACTCAGTGCTATGAAGCATGGATTATAAAAGAAGGAAGATGTGCAAGTTTTGATGATTTGATTCTAGATATTTAGAAGTATGAAACAATGTAACTTCATGATCTCAAACTTACCTCATCTCCCATCTCACGTAGATATTTAATGAAGTTCTGGAACCGATTCTTGTACCCTGAAACATACCTACAAACAATCCAAAGGAATTAGACAGCAGACAGTAAACACTAAACAACATAAGTTTGGTTCCAAAATGGGGGTAAATTGAATGACAAAATTAGTTTCATCGCCTAGATTAGCATACACCAGTAAGTGTTTATATAACATACACAGTATGACCACAAAAAGTTATCACCGAGGAAAAAAGTAATTATAATAGTGCATACCCTAGTCAAAGATTATGGATCTGCTTATGTTTCAATCACTTCCAAGAACAAAAAGTCTTGAAGTACAGAACGCTTTGGTCACTATTAGAACCCCCTAAGTTTTTTATACGTCAAATATATAAATTAGCATTTACAAGTAAACGTTTTTGAGGTCATAGGAGCAATAGCGCTTGTTTTAATGTTCATGTGTAGGACAAAGATTGCCAAAAATAAAAACAAAAATGCAAGATTTAATTGAATAAATACAAAAGATAGTTCTCAACGGGCCACTTGAGGCCTATGCTTCCAAAGTTTTAGCTGTAAAAATCGACAAATACTACCATTAAAAAACGTTTCATATAGCTAGCAATTGTCGTCTTATTTCAAAGTAAACAAAGAAAAACCTAAACAACAGATGAATGAGCTGGCAAATTCCTCAGTTAATTCATACGATTTGGAACAAATTACATCGAAGAAACCCATGTTTTCTTTGCCGAATTACATGAACATACTAAGACACAGTTGAATTTGAGAAGAAGCACATAAAAGATTTTTTATATGAAAACTCATAATGAGTTAACCACATCAAATTAAGTAAATACTTTGTCACTTGACATGAAAACTTTTCCTTTACCAAAATCATTACTTTAATTTACAATCAATTAGCATAACCAAATTCTGCTTATGATTATCTGAATACCACTTATCAAAGGAACAGAATTGAATTACTAGTAAACTTTACTTTTTATCATAATTTACCACCAATCACATCCAGATACAAATTCATGTTCTATTGATTCCAAATTATTCAATTTCACATAATAAATCTCACTAAACCAATACTCAATTTCTTAAACAGTATCCAATTGCAGGAAACTTTGAAACAAATAAAAAGCAATTGAATCATCCACATTAAAAGGGTGTACCAATTTATCTATTAACAATCATAACAATTCAATCCAAATTGGACTTATATATAATATTATTTTGTTAAAATTATAGAGAGACTCACGCAAAGGGAGAGGGCTCAACAAAGAGAGCAATACGTCTAGGTTTCGTCGTAATTTCGGATTCAACCTGAGAAGGGGGGCCCTCTTCATCGCCTTTTCTGAAGTCGTCAGTTGTCAAATCTTTAACTGAAGAACATAGAATGGGTGTTGTTGTTCTTCGTTTATAGTGGAAAGATTGAGAGGTAAAACAAATGGGTTTTGCTCTAAAAGGGTAGAAACAAGAAATTCTTGAAGTTGCAGCAATGGAAGAACAAGAAGAAGAAGATGAAGATGAAGATGATGGTGGTGGTAGTAAAGAGGGGTTTAACGAAAGTGATGATGGTGGCATGATGGCGGCGATTTGTGGTTAGAATTGGGGGATTGAAAGGGGAATCAAGAAGGGATTTATGTGAAATGAGTTAAAGGGATATTCTTTTTGGTGGGGATGAAGAAGATATTGGCGATGAAGGTTTCTTGAGAGCATATGCTTTGCCAATGGCTCCCGTATGAATCAAACATGAATAAAATAACTTGTAAGATGTTATCATTATTATTATTTAATTATTTTCTTAATGACTTAAAAAAATATAATGATGTTAACATGATTAAATAAACGATAGTTTTTATATTTGATTAATTTTCTCCTTTAAAGTTTAAATTAACTACCTGGCGGGTTTAATATAAGAGAAACTAAATATGAAAGTATGAGTTTTTTATTAAACCCGACAAAAATTACTTTTTTCTTAGATCAAACTAGAAGGCAGATAGGCAACAAATTGTGCCGCTGATTATTTTTGGATAATAAAATTAAGTTTTTTTTAAACTATACTCATAGATCTTGGAGTCATAACATTCCTATGCATGACATCTTGGATTCAACTAAGCAATGTCACAACCTCAAACGCAAGAAAATCAAAAGTATCAAATGCAAATGGTATAAACATATATTGGTTGTTAAGGCATGTTTTATCGTGTTTGGTCACTTTGCATTAAGTAGCTTTTCACATAACCAAACCTAACATGAAAACACTACTCCTCAAATCAACAAAGAAAAATCCTTACTAGATCCACACATGCATGTTTCCCTCCTATCCATCCAAAGATCAAAGTGTCAACTGGTTTGAGCTTTGATCATCCTTCCAACGGGGCGGTTAAGAAATTCACATGCACTTCTTTCTTAATAAAAAATCCCGCCACGCTTGAATATGTAAAAAAGAACGTCCTAACCAAATTGTATGTGTAGTTAAACCGCGGAGAGCTCTACATTATACTGCATTCTCCCCAAAAGAGTCCAAACACACATTGCGCCAAGCATAGCATATCTCATCAAACCAAAAATAGGGGAATCACGAGGCAATTCTTGAGGATAGTACAATACTCCACATGCTACATATATTGACCTAGCTTATCGATCTATAAGGATAGCAGGTAGAAAACCTTGAGCATGGTGCTCGTAGACACTCAAAAACAATTTTTATTGTTTAATGATAATATTAAAGTGTACTTAATGTAATGGATAAATTTACTAAAATGATTACTTACCAATACATGTTGGGGATTTAGGGAGGAGGGGGTGTCCTTGTTAGCGAAAACGCTAAAGTCTGACCTTAAAATCGTATAACAAAGACAAACCAAAAGCACAAACATAATTAGAATCCATACCACATATACCACTATGTCGTAAGATGTGTTCTTGAAGCACCAAAAGATCGGGCTCGCGCTACCACAAAGGTATAGGATGGAATTAATAAAACTTAAGATTAAGCGCTTATAAAAATAAGCGTGTAGAAGCCAAAAAATCCTTGATTTCATATAACAACAAATTTTAAAGGTTGTGAAATTAAAAAATTATAAATCTTGAAGCAACTTTGGCGACTTATACGTTCATGCTTCGGGTACTTCTACATTACAACAAAACTCAATTATGCATGAAATTTACATCTAAATATAGATAAAAAACATATCTTAGAGATACATTTGAAATTTTATAAAACCTAATATTGTCAAAGTTATAATAGAAAATATAAAGTGAGTGGGCAACATGTCATAAGGTCACACAAAGTCCACATAGTAAAAATCAATCACCGATCTAGGATAAAACATACCGCCTGGGAATACCACCTCCCATATTTGCTATGTTTCTTTTTTGTTACCAGTCTGTAAGTTTTCACTCATGGTTGCCGAGCCAATTTTCTTCTTTTAAACGTTGTATAACGGTCACATGACGGTTTTGGAGCCATTGTATGTATAAATAAAATTACATTTTTAACCCTATAATACGATTTAATTTTAATATATTAAGATGTATTGTTATCACGTAATCTTTGATAAAGCTGATAAAACAACAACATATTTACATTATGTAAACAATTTTAAATTAGAAACAAGTTAGTAACAAGTAAAACTTAGAGGGAACATTTAACAAAAACTTATACTTACTTTTGTGGTTGAACTATTTATAAATACACGATATGTTTGATACTATAAATTTTATAGGAACGAATGAATCACTAGTTACCATAACATTAAGGTTATACGGTTTCTTCTTGTGATTGAGATTATTAAAAGGATATCATTGTTGACTTACGACGGTATAGGTGATCGTGACAATTAATTAAATATTTGGACACGTGATTTGTGAGTTGTGACCATACATGCTTGAGTTGCACAAATCTTTGTATAATTGAAGGCATGAGTGAAAATAAAAATAAAAATAGTGCTTTACCGTTTCATATTATGGCATCTCCTTAGAAGTTTTGTATGGTTCTTACAACTTCAGTTGATTTTACACTATCGCATATAATACTCACAATACTACATCAGGGTATATCACTATTAAGAAAGAAAATATTAGCTATAAATCAATAAAATCACAAAATAAATAAAGCATACACATATTGCGTTTACGACTAAGAACTTTATGTTCTTTTGTAAACGTCTAGCTCTGTTATGTCCAAAAGTTTTATATTATTATCATGTATTTGGTTTATCATTTTTTCGAAGACTGAGATGTACTTTCATTTAATACAAGGTAAGAGAACTTTATTCAATATTTAAATATTACTATAGATAACATCTTTTTGAAATTTTACTACAACGTGGTTTCACTATAAACAATATTTCAATCACTACAACTTGATTAGACTATACGTAAAGGATATTGTAGAGGCTCCAAAGATGATAACATGGATACAAGTGAGGCTCTAAACACCATTACAAGCTAATTAAAAAGCTTCTAATCCATAAAGCTCCAATCCTCTAACTGGCACCAAGCACATGTTTTTTTCTAAATTATTGCATCAATAGGGGCTCAAAACATTATTTAACCATTGCATTTGATTTAAAAGAGGCTTTAGTGAAACGATATTTATCTACATGATATTTAGGTGACATTTTAACTAAACAACAGATACACATAATCATAAAGAGCAAACTCATAAAAATAACGTGTTGTACAAGACTTGATATTTATATATATTTATATTTAACAGAACATAATTGTATAGAGATACGTTTGTTTATGGCTTCTAAACGTCAAGGCGTTTAGTATTTGCATTATTATATAAATGTTTAGAACTAAGAAAATAAATAACCATTCATAACAAACAAAGTCAAATGATAAATAAGAAAACATAATAGTTAGTTAGGTGTGTAAGGATTAGAAATTTAGAATATTAGATGACATGTTTAAATGGGCCGTTTTGAGAAAGCCTATGGATTAGATTATAGGGCTTAGTCCATCCAAATTTTAGGGCTTGGCCCAATAAGTATTTTTCTGACCCGGTTAAGTTTTTTTAGACCGGGCTATAGTAGGGAAAAAATCGTAGTGATCAAAATTAATAGTCATAATAATTATATCAATGAAAACTTATTGATTTAGAAGGAAAAGCATCAAAGAACCGTATACCTATTAGCTTATAAAATTCATTGTTCAAAGTCTCTTTAATATTTGAGTTCCTTGGTGGTAAACTAAATGAATATATAAGCTTACACAGGCTTAGATTTATTCTATTCGTGTTTAAGGCAAACTAGTAAACATGTTTAACTAGATGGATTGTGTTTGGGTCAACGTGACAAATTAGCGGGTTGACCGTTTAATCAACTCTATAAATTTAAGGAAAAAGTATGTATCATTATTTAAGGTGATTGGGTATCTTATGACAAAATTGAAGTATAAAAATAATTATTTTGTGTACATATCTATTTTTTAGTTTGAATATAACATTTAAGTATTAATATGTAAAATATAAAATACAAATAAAAATCGTTGTAACCCAAGAAAAAAAGTGTCATATTTGGATTTATGTGTTTGAAAAAACATTTACCGCCTCTTCGAAGTTAAAATATTAAAGAAAATTAACACAAACACGCAAACCCATCAAAATTATGATATTTATCAGAACCCAAAATCAAATTATCTTCCTACTTTAATAAAAGGGTAAATGAGGTGGCACGTGTCAGCACCACAATCATCTTTATTCAAAATTTTCCGCCTCTCTCTCCTATTAAATAATTACCTTAATTACTAATAATATTATTTTATACTTTTTAATAATTAATAAATTAACAAAGAAATCTTTTTATTAAGATTATATCTAAATAAATTACTTTTAAATTATCAAATTTGGGAGTTGTAATAAGAAAACTTTTGAAAATGACATTTTTAATACGGTTTGTTTTAAAACAAAATATTTATTTTCAATAAAAGAAATTTAAAAACAAAATTTGAAAAAAGTTGATATTATCGTTTTTTTATTTCAGTTATATCATATCTTAGATTATCATTGTTTAATTAATAAATTTATTATATTAATATTTTATTTATTTAAACCGTGTAATACACGGGTTTACTAAAGCTAGTGTCTAATAAAGAGAAAACGTGAAAGGAAATAATTTAATATCAAACAGACAAATGAACTAACTCAATCATGTGGTTTATTACGTTTTTGTTTTTCTATAAATATGAATGATCGTTAGTCTAAATGGTCGATATGAATTGCGAGGTACCACAAGAATTTTTTAGAATAGGAAAATTTTTTAAGTTCAAATCTTGCTTATGATAAAAATAAAAATAAAAATAAAAATAAAGGTTCTAGTTTGGCTTAGGGGTTTTCACTCGCCTATGGTGAGTTTTCTTCTTGCGGTGGTTTCAGGTTGCATACTCGAATAATGGAGATAATTGCGTGGGTCAATGGCCCATAAGTGATTCAATTAGCCGTTCAATAAAAAGTTGATTAAAATCAGACTATGTGTAGTGGTTGTTTAGTTGCAATGCTATCAAAATATCATGTAGATAATAATCATTTCACTAAGACCTCATTTAAATCAAATGTAGTGGTTAACTAGTGTTTGAAGACCATATTGATGCGATAGCATATGAAAAATTGTGTTTGGCCTGTTAATGGCTTGAATCCCTATGAGTTTAAAGTCTCATTAACTGTCTTGTAATCATGTTTGGAGCCCCCATACTATTATGTTTGACGTTTCCAAAATATCCACCACGTATAATCTCAAAGTCTCAACACCCACACAATATGTATTGAACGACATCATGTCTTTGACCAAAGACCAAAGAAAGAAAGTTATAAAGAAAAGGTTTAACAAGTGTGTGTTTTCTTCCTACCCAACTTCCAACATCTTTATATTGTATGTACGTGACATCTCAATTCTCAACACCACATCGTGAAATTTATGCATTTTTAACGTAAGAATCTTGGAAGAAATCTTATGCATATTAATATGGCTTACTCGAATAGCCTTTAATTCGAATAGGCTAGATTTTTCGAAGGCGTTTTCATGATTTTTATTTCAAATTCTAAAATTCGAAATGAATATAACTAACTCGAATTTTATTTGAGGGTTTTGTGGAAGTTCTAGGTTAAATGGGTCATTTATGAGAAATGTAATAAAGTATGGAGGATGTTACTCTAGTTTTGTCAAAATGGTTGGAATGCGATAACTATATTCTTGAATGCGGCGCATTGGAAGAGTAGTTTACGCCAAGAAAAACTCTTCATAGGGTTTCAATATTATCAAATTGAATCTGCTGCTAACTGAAACTTATCGATCATCGTAGTAAGTCATTACATCAATAAAAAGTACTATGATCTTGTTCAATCTGAAGCATGAATTTGATCGTCGATTTTGTGTACTTTTGGTTGTTTGAGCAACGACTTACACATATACATAACGACTTATAAATTTATGCGCTTGGTAGTAGAGAAGATCTAAAGAACACTAACTCTTTCTTTGAAATTCATTAGATGTTCACGTGCTCTTGGTTTTTCTTTGTTTAGTGCAGACATAGTATTAATAAATCGGTTGATTGATGCTGGTTAGTTTCTATGTAGTATGTATCAGCTGTGGTTAATAAACTATTGTTAAATAGTAAAATAAAATTATTGAATAATTTGGTTATAATTCAAAGAGATCACAAAGAACTCCATAAATCGAATTGGGTATGTAGACGTATACAATAAACATTAATATCTAATACAGTTATGTGTCTAAAACATCATCCCCTAAATGTACCTTTTTTACTTTAATAACTACTTTTGTGTATATATTTGTAATCCTTAATACTTACCATATCTTAAAATTTTAGGTGCTTCAAACCTAAATGGACCCCATAGTTACTACAACATCACCTTTTCTTATAGTTTGATGCTTCTCTAATGCTCGCAGACTTGAAATCAAACAAGTGATTGCTCTGCTGTGTGAGGTGCCACAAAAATAAGCCTAGTTTTCGACAAAAATATTTGTAGGAAAGTTGTCGGAAAGTGCACATATCGAAGGATTTCCAACAAACCGTGGTCATTTATTTGTTAAATAATCTAGTTTTTTAAAGCCCAATCAGTCCTTTACAACGGAGCAGATAAATGATGCATGTCATGCTATAAAAAGAATACTTGATTTTGAATACATCTTACATTATATAATTAAATATACGAGAGTCGTAGAGCCATGTTGTAGTAGAAACATTCTATGTTTTGGTACTAATTAGCAACCTTTTGTCATGTAACTAATCAAAACATGCAACTAAGCTATATGAATAATAGATCGAAAAGGAAACCTCTACCCAAATCACATCTTAATTAAATATACAAATAACAATTAAATAAAGAATAGAAACAACACTACTGTTTTTGATAAATATTTAAAGTCTTACTTGAAAAAAATAAAAATTACAGACTATCCGAATCGAGTCATATTGTTCAACTTGCGGGACTAATTACCTTTTTTGGTCTCAACACGACCATCAGTTCCAGCCATCATTGCATACTTGTCCTTCCTAGTCAAATTGGTGCATTCAAATCCAAGTGTATCCCCTATCACCCTTTGAATATAATTTGCCACCTCAAATGCAGATTTTCCGCTTTTACAAGTAAGCTCCGATGGTAGTTGATTCAAGAAAGTTATCTCATACGTTGGCCTAGGGTTCATGAACACAAAATAAGGGTCTAAAAACTTGTACCCACGAGCCGTAGTTCCATAAAACACACTTTGTTTTGTATTAATAGCAACAGGAACTATCCTATCTGTGAGCTCAGCAAAAAGAGCACTAAATCTAAGCAAGAATGATTCTCTACATGTCGTTCCCTCAGGGCAAATGACCAAATCGCCCTCTTCCAACAATTGTTTAATATATGCGGCGTCTTTATCTCTCTCTCTTGCCAATGCCACTGCTTTAATCGGAGAAATTAACTCAGAGAACTTACTAATACTATACGTGACACAACTTATCTTTCTTCTTAGGGCGACAGCAGTGACCACAGGGTCTATGACCGTGCGGTGGTTGCACACAAAAAGCACACCACTTTGGCCTTGTTTAGGAGGGGGTGGAGGAGTGCCTTTAACAACTAGTTTGATTCCAAGGATCTTGTAGTTGTAGTAAACAATTCTTTCAGGTAATGGGATGTTGAGGTAAACTCTAAGGATAGATAGAAAAATGCCAATCGGCATCCATAAGAAGGTAAGCAGCGCCACAAGCGGTGTAGGTCTTTGAACTAGACGTCCTTCGTGAAAGATAATCGGACTTAGAAGCTTGTTTCTTGGTAAGGGCTCACATCTTGTTGTTCTTGGTACCATATAACCTTCCTGCAAGGGACAAATTATAATCTAAAATGCCTTCTCCTTTGTGTACTATTATTAATGTAAACTAAACTTTTAAACTTGGATCAAAGAAAATAAATCATAAGGGGTTAAAAATGTCATTTTCACTCCTGATTTTCCCATATGGGTTTCACGTGGTTCCTTTACTATGTGACTTGGTTAAATTTGAGTGGCTCTCATGTCATTGGGGCCCTTCAAACCAATGCAAGAACTAACAAAAAGTAAATGGGATTGAATGCCTATGCATAAACTTAAAGACAAGACGTTACATTAGTTTTCATTTTATAGATGTGATAGAACTCGCATAAATTCTTTTAGACACTTTCAAAAATCAAACACCACAAATATATATATATATATATATATATATATATATATATATATATATATATATATATATATATATATATATATATATATATATATATATATATATATATATATATATATATATATATATATATATATATATATTTATATTGTACGAAATAGCAAAAGCACGCCCATATAAGAAAGAATTACAGTGACAACTTAAAAATGTTTATGACTATTCATTTGATATATATATATATGCATCTTCAATAGTTGTTAAAACTTAAAAATAGATCTAATAATTTCTTTCAAATAATGATATTATTTAATTCTAATTAATATGCTCAAAATGTTATGAGATGCTAAGTTTTTGTGATAATCGTAAGAAGAATTTGATTTACTATATTTTCTTTATTGTGATTCATAGCATAAGTGTATGCACTGGCACAGGTAAAAATGATATTCAAAAAGCCTGAATCAAAAGTATTTTTTTCTTACTATATCAAAATGTTTTACGGAAAATTAACTTTTCATTTGATCTTACTTTGGTGACATACATGTATGCATACGGCCATAATATTAATTACTATTTTATGCTGTAATACACAACAAATTCACTTATGTCTACTGTGAGTAATAATTAGTTTTACGAAGGACACTATTATTTATGATTTAGTGTTATTATTTATAAGTACATTACTATTTCACAAGTCACTCATGAGGTCCTTTTCACCCATTTGATAAAGTCATTTGCATTATAGAGAGAGATTTTAGGTTTAAACCCAGATATGATTTAATTTCATGTAATTTATAAGTGTGTTGGATATATTAGCCGTTCAATATAATTTTTTTTACTCCATTTATGAACAAATTATTTCTCTAAACTTTTAACAGAATAGATACGTCTAAGAATACAATTTTGTATCATGCTTTAGGTTAACAATAATTGTTTATAACTACGTCATATTTTAAATTATAGTTATATTTTGATGCAAAGGATAAAGAATTATATAAGTTTTGTGAATTTAGGGAGATTAATAAGAGAAGGGATCTTTTTCAAGCAATATGGGCATTGGGCAATAAAGCTTTCACCAAACCTTATCGAGATACAATGTCGTAAAAGAATGCTTTTAATGATTCTACCTACACACAACTAATATACAGCCTATATATAAATATAAAAGATTAGCATTAATAAGGAAAAATAAAGTGTTTTAGAAACTAGTATTCTGATGTGGATTTTCATGTTATTTTAGTTTTATTTTTACATTTTCTACCAAGGACAACATACCGCAAAATAAAAAACAATAAGTCATTTTTTGTAAAGCAAACAACACGGATTCATATATTTATTTATAGTTTATACAAAGATCCTTTTTTTAGGCTTATCATGTACGGTTAACCAAACGTGGAAAGCTAAAATTATAACTCCACCTACTATTGAAACTATAGGAAGGACATTAACTAGTTATTTCTTTATATTTAAAGTTAATTTTAATTTTGATATTTAAAATTTGATAAAAGTAATTATTATTTTTTAAAATATTATAAAAATCGATTTTAATTTAAAATTTTTATAATTTGTTTCAATTTCAGTTAATTTTTTTATTATTATTTTGAGTTACAATTGAAACAATTAATAAAACTTTAAACTAAATTGAAACAACTTATGAAACTTTTAAAGGTAATTGTTATTTTTAATCTTTTGAAGGTAGATAGTTATTTTTGTCAAACCTTTAGAACTAAAACCGAACTTAACTTTTATTTTATTTGTTTATTAACAATTATTATGCCGTTCAAATAAAAAGAATTATTATAATAATCAATATTGCAATTCTAATGATTTTAAGAGTTTTGACATATTCATGATATTTCGAACATTAATAACTATTTTTTCATATATTATGAGACAACTTAAACATTTCTTATTTTTCTTTTCCATACAATTACATTATAACATGCGTTATATTCATCTATATCGAGATATACTTTCATTATCTTATATATAATGATAATATATAAAAAAAACAAGTTATAAAACTGGGCGTAAGAAATGGATCACCTTAATATATTAAACGAAATTTATACATGCGGCATGTCTGGTTATATATTTCAAACATAGTCTATCAAATTTAGATAAAATTATATAAGATGAAAAACGATTTAAAGTAGATATATTTAGGATTTTTAAACTAAGTCGAATATTTAAAATTATATAGCTTTCGAAGAGATATATGTATTCTAAATATATATATATATGAAATTCTTTTAACTGATTATATGGAATTCTTATAAAATTTTAAATTAGTTGTGTCCAACAAATTGAGGTGATTTTTGTAAGCAAAAGCATAATATGGTTAAATAAGTGTTATCAACACCCCCATAAATTACCAATATTGTTAATCTGAAAAGTTTATAAAACTTTTATGGTTAAATTAGAAAAGTAATAAAGTATACTTTTCATCATTCTTCCTTAAATCATATAGATGCATAATGCATATCTTAAATAAAAAAACTTATGGCTAGGGCCTGATCTTTTCGAAGGCCCGAAATTTTTAATTTTTATATTAATTTATATATGTATGCATATCTTTCATTAAATAATTAAATACCTATACACCATTAACAAAATCAATAAGAATCTAATTTATTTAGCTTATTAAACCTTAAGGCCCATTAACATTTTAATTAGTTTTACAATTTGTTTAAATAAGTAAACCAAATTATTTTACTACAATATTTTTGTATATGAATATAACAATTATTATCATATTATAGATTTTTAAATACATGTTATTGACTTTTTATTATAGAAACCAATTTTTTTTACACGTCAATGGCTAAAAATTTTCGAGTGTTCTCGGGTACGACCTAATTAGTTTGTCCTTTTGAAGACACATATACGTGTACTGTTAATTAAATGTTGCATTAATAACTTCTGCTGAATTACTAACTTATACACAAAGGCTGAAAATAATAAATACTATAAACTCATCTTATAATTACACTGTATCTTATTATGGTAATAAAAAAGAATATCGTGTAATTAAATATATATAATGATAAAAACAACAATACCTTGCAAATGGACATGAACTCTGTGTCAGTCTCATCATCTCCAAGACCCAAATCAGGCAGATTCGAACCTTTAAACTCTTGTAAAACTGCAGTCTTTTTGATCTCACCAACCAGAACCCCAGGCCCCTTAACCAACCCTGTGGCTCGACCACTTTTTGACACCTTGAGTTCAGTCCCCAACACCTTATCAGCCCCTAAATAGTTCTTTGCAAAGGGCTCAACCATGACCCTTGGGCTCGATGTCACCACATACCTTTTCCCAAACGAGTTAAACACCTCCCATGTATCGGCCCGAACATCGCCCGTATAGAATCGAGGTAAAACCGAGCTAGAGACAAGTTCAATATCGCGAATTCTCAACCCGAAAAACGCGATGAAGATGTACATTCGAGTGGCGGTTGATTCGGAAAAGAGGGAAGTGATGTAGAGGAATGGGAAGGAGAGTAACAACAAGAAGGCCCGAAAAATGCTTCCGGCTTCGAGTGCTGTGAGGAAATAGTAGGGGAATGGGTTCGGGGAGA
Organism: Flaveria ramosissima; assembly: GCA_025215565.1. NCBI lineage: Eukaryota > Viridiplantae > Streptophyta > Magnoliopsida > Asterales > Asteraceae > Flaveria > Flaveria ramosissima. Next base: position 28,350,921 of record CM046045.1, read on the forward strand.
CGAGAAGGGTGCCATCGAGATCGGATGCCACGGTTTGGTTAGATCTCGATTTCGAACTGCATTTTGAGATGGGTTCGAAATCGGGATGAGGAGACATTGTGGGATAATTGTGGCTTGAAAGGTGTTTGGTTTGAGTTGTGAAGATGAAATCATGTAGAGGCCGGTAGGGGTTTAAAAAGAAGTTGGAGAAGGAACATTATAGAGTATAATTCTTTTTTATTTATTTTATTGATGTTTTTATGGGTTTTTATTTTCATCATGCAAAAGTAGTACGTGCATGTGAAAAGGAGGAAACTACATCCTTTATGAATAATTAATAGAGTAAATAACTCAAATTATTAGGTGTATGTTGATATCATCTTTTGACCATCATTTATAGCTCGTTTCTCTATTTATTTTTATTTTATTTTAGTTTTTTTTGAACGGCAATTAGTTAATCTATAATACCAATAAAATATAATATATATTATATAAATGGATTATATTAGATAAAGACAAATTGGATCTTTAGTAATTCAAATTATATTCCATGGGCTAATAGCACGACATAACTTTCAGTTTCATTAATATGTACGTATAATTACACTAGATTAATTCCATTATTTTGCTTATAACAAATGTATGTTTTTTTTTTATTTCGCTCCTAATTATCATTGTGAATGAGATTAAATAGAAATTACATGAGATTTATACTACATGAGTGAAATTACTTTTGATAACAAAAGTAAAAGTCAATTTCTTTATAATGTACATTTGATTTACATTAGATAGGTAGTTTTTTCTTTAAATCAACCTTCAGACTTAAATGTGTTAGTAGGTTGTGCGAGTTAACCCGTTTATTAAACAAGTAGCGTTCCTGCTAACATGTTTAAAAAATTAAAACTTGATAACTTAAAACCTAATTATTTCCATGCAGTTAGTGTTTAAATTAATACAGTTGATAGGAATTGTGACCCTAAGTTATAATGTTAAGAGATTACTAATGACGGTGGGCCATGCATATGGTGGTGGGCGAGCGTGGTATCCTATTTGGTGGTTGTAAAGATGCCATTTTGAAATGGGCCGGGTCGGTGAAAGGGATGGAGATGGAAGTAATAATAAAAAAAATAGATAATTCTATATTCTTCTGGATTTATAATTAATATATACAAATCATAATTAAAAAAACTGAATAAATAAAAAGATATCAATGGTAGTGCCTCATATGAAAATGAGAAAAAATAAAAGCGTTTATAAATATAGGTGGAGATTTGTATGTAAATTAATATAACAGACCAAAAAAAAAAGAAAAAGTTCTTTCAAACCTACTTAGAAGGAAAATAAACTTGTTAGAAACGCACAAAGACACCATTAATAAGCCTACTTTCTTGTTCGTCGGCACGGTTGTCATTTTTCCGCCGCCTGCCTCATCTAGACATTTTGAAAATTGTACTACACATTTTTTACTTATTTTTAAATCAATAACTCGCAATATTTTAAATGTACATAATTTGTTAACATATATAACTTAAACGGTTATTAGAAAGAGACAACACACAACACAAACAAAGGCACTTTGGTACCTAAAAGCATTACTAAAAAATAAAAACAAAATATTCAATTACTCCTTATTAGCAAGCATCATTAGCTTAACTGGATGCCACTAAACCTCGTTTATTTTACATGAAGGGCTTTGATTAATCGAATATCAACAAAGTTCGTTTCTGGAAAATGAGGTATAAAACACAACTCCTTATCATGTGTACATTGTGAGATTGAACAGGAAATGTGCAACCATTAGGTCACAAACAACTGTTTCCTTTTTCCCGTGTGACAAATCAACGGACATCAACCTTTCTTATTTTTCTTAGTTTTTTCTGGTTTTTCTCATTTTACTTGTTGTCATCTTCGTTTTTCCCTGTTTTCCTGTTTTTATCACCCAAAGGTCGAATAGTGTGGTGGTTGCGGTGGGTTAATCCTGGTGAAAATTCACTTAGTTGGGCTCCGTGGTCTGGGGGCACGGTGTTCCTACCTGGCCTCGATTTCTCCCGTGCTCTCTCATACACATCCTAGTTGCCACTCTCTGTGGCCTTAGTGTGATGCCCCCTAGCACTTCTTATATAAACTTAAGGGTTAGACAATTTCTAACATAGATCTATTAACATGATATGACACGAAATTAACATGTTTCATGTTTGAGCTTAACAGATTTTGTGTCATTAACAAGTCGGCACGTTTAAGACATGATCATAAAATAATCGTGTCTTAATGTGTTAACGCACATATTTAAACCTGTTTATTTTTTTTATTTTATTTAAAATAATTAAATAAAATAGTTATTATATATGTTATTGTTGTTCACGTTCACCTTAGAAACATTACCCTTTGTTCAACCAATTCAATCAAAAACAACTAATATAGCACCATTGATCGAGTCTCCACCCTCCGCCTAACATATCTAGACCCACCTATCATCGCACCCGTTAAACTATGTTATTTGTTAATTATGACTTTTATGGACTTTTGTTTCAAATATGTCAAAGATTATCATATTAAGAATTATGTATTATTTAATGAACTATTGACAACTTTTTTATCATTAAATATATACGTGATTTTATTATGTCCATTCACAAGCCTTATTGAGTAACCTGTTTCTAAACAGGCGCATGTTCGTGTTTGGAAAAATAACACGATTAGTTATCAGGTCGTATTCCTATCAAGACTTATCATGTTTGTCTTATAGTGCGGGTGTTACCTATTTATGCCAACCCTACTGAAGCTGATTTATATGTGGTACTCTAAGCTAGTTTAGGGTATGCTAAACATAGTTCTAAGAGATGTTCGATTACCCATTGAGCAAGATAAAGTTAAAGCCGGTCATCAAAACTTTTCAATCAATTTATCTCGTTGATGTTTTAAAGTATTTGGATTGCCTGAAATGATAACAGTTTTCATTAATAAGGCGAGAGACAAACACTCAATTCTAGAGACTAGAGGAGATTATGGCACTCTCTTATCTTTAAATAATAAATAGTGAGACGTCACAATTTAAAATGAGAAGTCTTGGTGAGGTTTGAACTTTATTACCATTTAGCTTTGTATTCGGTTGAAAGTTGTAGTTGTAATTATAATCTAGCAACTTACTAGGTGATCACATAACAAATTCGCTCCTGTTGTAGAAAAAAGAAGTTACTTCTTATTAGCAATAAATATTTTCTTTTCTTGAACAAATGATACTAATTGACTAGAACAAATATCTTAAGTCTTAATCAATATAACTAAATAATTATCAAGAAAAAATTAAATGTTAGGTCAAGCCGGTAAAAAGAAAGATGTTCCCGTATGTGTAAAATGTAACTAAGGGGAACACGTGCTAGCATCACATTTTTACTCATCAAAGTTTTCATGTTTTCTCTCGTATTGAATAATCATATTAACTACTAATAATACTATTAAACTCTTTTTTAAATTAAAATAGTTTTTTAATAAATTAAGAAAGGAATCTTTCTATTAATGTTATTTCTAAAGATATAAATTTTTATAATATAATTTTTTTCTAAAACATCAAACTTTATAAAATACAAATATTTTATAATTGTTGTTTAATTTACTATAAACAAAAAGTAATTAAAATTGAGAATTATAAAAAGCAAGTTTTTAAATATGGTATTTTTAAACGTTTGTTTTGAATCAAAATTTTCATTCTTTTTAGAAAAAGAAAAAGGAAAATTTCAATTAAATATATTTTAGATTATCGTTTTATGATTAATATATTTTATTATATTTAATATTTTATTTATTCAATATGTGTATTACAAGAAAATATTCTTATAATCAGACCGGCAATATAGGTTACTACACGTTGAAGCATGCTAGAGGTAGAATACATAACATTTTAGTATTGGCAAAAAAACAAGGTTTCTAACATAAAAAAATGATAAAGTATATTATACATAAGAAAACACAATCTAAGAAGTGACTTATACATATTAATACAATTTGGATGTCATTAACAACTAAGGTTATTCAAAACGCTTGCGACTCATTCAAAGCATCGGTTTATAAACAAGCCAAGCCCGAGTCAAGATTAACTCGTCTCGTTGCCTCGCCTATTGACTCATTTAGTTAAAGTCTAAATTGTAGTTTTAACCTAAAATTATGATATATTATTTAAATAAACCATAGACATGTGGTTTTCTTTAACTATTTCTAATGAAAAACAAAGTATAAAAATATAAAAGATGATAACAGTACTATAATGGCAATTACGTATAGTTGTTTTAATGCATTAAGATATATAAATATAAACAATATTAATTTTTTTTCATATATCTTAATATATGTAAAAAATAATACAAGTAATTTTTGCAAAATAAAAATTTCGACTCGCAAGCCGGGTCCGTGCCCACAAATTGAGATTGTTAAGTTAAATGAGCCGAACCGGTTCATTTAAAGCTCGGCTTAGTTTTTAAAAGAAATGAGCCCGAGCCCACTCCGGCTCGACTGATTAAACAACTTGAATCAACCTTTAGCTTTTATATTGAAAACCACATAACAGTAACAAACTCTATTAGAAAAACAATTATAAGTGGCACATGTGTATCAATCATATAAGTGATGAAAGTATTTTAATTGGTTGGTTATAATTCGTTCATGCTTCCAGCAACTTGCATGGGGAGAAGGCCAAGCCAACATACATGGGTTAGTTTAGGATTGTATAACTTTAATAAAGCGTGTAGTACGTGATGACTTATATATGGAGTTTACCTTTAACGTAAAGACAATTTTTGTAATCTTTTATCTTTCATCCTTCCATTAGATACAATATTATTCAATGTAGTACTACATATGAATGCTTAATTATGTGATTTTTATGTTGAGAAATTGATTCAAATAAAGCGGATGATCTGAGAGTTGTTAAAAACATTTTTCAGATTGAAACTATTTGGATTTGGAGTTAATTCAAATTTTCAATCGGATAAAACTTAGAAATTTAAGAACGATATATGAATTGATGAGAGAGTTCCTTGAATCAGAAAAGAGAAAAAGTGTCGATCATATTTCAAATTCATATTTTTACAAGGATGGGATTAACTGCTGAAGGCAGTTTTCATATTTAAATACGCTCACTTTTTTCACCGAGTTTCTCATGTGAAACTTCGAGAAAATCAAATTTTAATGCGTTTTTAATTAAGCAATTTTTATCAACTACAGCTAGGGGCTTTACCCCTTGAACCCCCACTCCCAGTGGCTCTGCTCCCTTGGAACCCCCAATGCTTAGGGTTTCGCCTCTAATAAAGTACTAATATCGAATATCACAATAAACTCAAACATGCTCTCCGCACGTAATGACTTGTTTAATGGATATCGTGATCACATTGATCGACTAGTCAATCTAATTAAACTAAAATATATAACAATATTTTATATATAACTTTTATTTTGTAATGGTGCGGTATTGAAAAACCTATGTGTGGGTATGTGGCTTTGAAGTTTGAACAACAACATAAATATGCCATTCAATAAAACTGGTAGCAGAAAAATACACTAAAAATATACAGAATAAAATCCAAAACGTCAGATAGTAATCATTTAACTTTGAAATATAATACCCCATTGAATGGACCCATAATGCCAGTCCATATATATAATTTGATAATGGTGATTAAAAGCGGTTTGCCTATGATGGTTGAGTATGATATGAGCATTTAAGACACGCAAATGAATTCAATGAAATTAAATCTTCTGAATGATACACCGAAGGTTTCGCTGGAGTCCGAAGACTATTCAAAATGATGATTGATAATGTTAATTGGGTTTAAACAAGAATTTAAGAAATAATTGATGAAGTTTACTTGTTTTTGAGGTCAGCCTTTTCTTATGCGCGATTTTCCTAGAGATGAGAAGTTTCATTATTAGTTGGTAATAAAACAAATCTACTATACAAGCTTCTTGTGGCCGGGTTAAACAAGAGAAAATTAGTTGGTATAAAGTATCAGATATCACGTGTATAAGATTGCAGGGCATATGCGAGCTTACAATGTAGTCATGGATTAGGATGAAATACACAAACCACCTCTCATTCTTTTTAATCTAGCTAGTACTATAAATTAATGAAACTATATTATTAATTTGCATTGATATATGTATGTGTACATGTTTACGTGATTGGTGACTTGGTCTACAAGAGCATGTGGTGGAGATGTGAGTGGTTAATTATACAGTTGATATGATATGATGTGGATTTAAAAACTTGCATTTCGATCGGTTGCATTAAAGTTAATAATTGTGTCCACCTGGTGGTTCCAAATTAATGCATCCTGAAAGTCCCATATTTTTAGTTTATAACCATAAAATATCGACTCTAACTCCTTCTTGCTTGCTCAAGTAATTAGGTCGGCCTTTCCTTATTTAAGAATAACACAATGACCATTCTGGTTTTTCATTTTCCACGTTGATGCTAAACGAAAACAACATGATGATTAATACATATAACATAATGATGAATATATTTCACTCTTATGATGATACGCCCCTACTCGACGTATTATACGCCGATATACCTCAACTTGGGCCTTTTTTGTATAACTTTTGTAGTTTGCATCTTCACTCCTTGTAGTTTTGTGCTTTGCTTTGTTGTCCTCAAAATGAACTTCCTTGAGCTACGAACACCTATAGAACCAAACATAATCCAAGTGAGCTTATTCAACAACAAATACAATGTAATTTCACGCATTTAGATCAAATAACTTACTATGCGATCACCGATTCATGAATATCATGTACGTCTTATCGGCTTTAGAGCATTTTTTTACCTACAACTAAATTTGTTTTGGGTTGGTGCAATATTCCCCCCATATTTTTGCCTTTGCAATCGAGGATCTATTGGAGTTACATGCACACCTACATCTTGAACCCAAGAAAAGGAAGGTGGTGCACAATATCATTCTCGCTGCGCTATGGTGTCTATGGAAGCATAGGAACAATGTCATTTTCAATACAATAAGGCCATTCATGCATGGGTGTTGAAGAAAATTAAATCTTTGAGTTTTTTACGAGTGACAAGTAGAGCAAAGTTTCACAGAGTTAAGTTGGAGGGACTAATGTAGTTTTATTTTGTAATTTACTGTAATAAAGCATGTTGCCTGGTGTTCTCTCTGTTGTATTGGGATGTTGGTTAGTAGTTAGTGTCTTGCTAGTCCAATTAAGTTTCTAATAAAATTTGGATGTTAAAAAAAAAAACTAAATTTATGAATATTATATATTTTTATTGTTATTATCACAATTATAGTGGCATGTAAGTATACCTCAAGTACTTAAGCATGTTGCTAGGTATGGTCTCAACTAATTAGTCGGTTCAAGTTCTATTTCATACTACCATTCAAATTAAATTAAACAATATGTATTAGTATGGCAAGAATTATCCTAAAAAGCTTGAGTGTTTAATACAAAGCCAATATTAAATAGAGATTTGCATGCGAGAACCGTAAAAACACATGTACGTTATGTATGTAAGATAATCAAATAGAGATAGTCGGTTATAAAAGGTCATCTAACCATATCATAAAATAATATGTATAACTGTTTTTTTACTTAAATTTTGCTTTGAATTTCTCTTTACTAGAGAAAAAGTATAATTTTTTTCTTTCCAATCTTTATCAAGAAAGACAACATATCCATAATTTATCAAGAAACTATCAATATTGATATATGATAAATAAAAGTGTACTTTTTTGGGTTGTTTAACTGATTTACTAAGCATTTTACTAATTTCATTCGTAGTGAGTCGTTATCGATAATCAATACCGGCTATCAAAATATGACATTAAGTATAATCGTACCTCACCTAATTCAACAACTTTAAATGCCTCTATTAAAGCCAAGCCTTTGTCTACGTTGAACCACTTTGGATGTAATACAAGTTCCAAATCATAATATTACAAAATTGGTTACTAATCAACTAACGAATGAAAGGCATGTTCTTTATTTGTTCTTGATTTATAAGTTTCTGGGTTAGAAATAAACAAACAAAAATAAACATGAACATATTTTGAGCGGAAACAAAAATGAATAATATACTTTTATTATTTACCAATATGGAAAATAATATCACTAAAAATATCTTAGCAGAATTCTTGGCTCAAGGCCTAAACTCAAGTGATGTATCTTTATGAGAACTGGTAACTCAAGTGTATATTATCCGGGAAGCCCAACTTATGAAAATTTGGCCCAACTTAGCCTTCCTTCGAAAGCAAAATAACACACCGAGACTAGATGTAGGTTTTGGTGGGTTTAGCATGAAATTGTCTAAAACTCTACGGATTAGATTAGATGTGCAAAACTCGGGTTCTAGGCTTAAACTAGTCCGAGTTGAAAATGGTCGAGTTTGGGACAAAGATGATCAAATTAGGTTTTTGTCGATCTCGGTTTGGTTGAACCGGCTTTAAGGGGGAAAGGTTTGGGTATGACCGGTTTGAACCAAGTAACAGATTAGTTTGGGTTTAAGATCAAATTTCAACACTATTGTTACAAACTAGTTTTGACTCTATGGTTCGGTCGGGACGTCGGGTCAAAACCAGTCCAGTCAAACCGGTTTCAAAATCGGGTTTGATTTTGGGTTTAATATTAGATTCAGCCCCCCCTCTCTCCCCTCTAGCAGGCTTTAAGTATCTTTTGAATTTTTTTCTTTTTCTTTTTTTTTCTTATACACGTTTTTCTTTTGTCAGGATATTTAAATCTTTCAAATTTTTTTTGGTAAATAAACTTCTTTAACAAGTGCTTATTATCGAAGTTTTTATGTTTAATTTTTTAACAATTTCTTTTTTCTACAGAAAGTTTACAACGAAATTACCGAACGCCAACATAACTTGGATTCTACTCAAAACCGAGTGGTATTCCCACATTTAAAGTTGATACTTTAAATTAACGTCTACCCATTACCTCACATGTCTTAGTTTTAATGTTTAAGTTTTCTACATATAAAAACCGAAGCTTTGATACCATAACAACATATGATGCATGATGCTCATTTTATACGCTACTAATATATACTTATTCCACCTTTTAAATTTCTTATTTTAAATAACACTTATCGACAATTACTATATACTGAATCAACAAACCACCAAGTAAAAATAACTTTTAGATCTCACTAGGGCCTAAGAGGGATAAGGTGGATGCAAGTTTTCCTCTATCCTAGCAATAGACACGGTGATGACCACCCAAGACTCATGTTTTAGATCGGTGACAAACCAGCGACCTAGACTTGCTAATTATTAAATCGTTTACCACTTCGTATAATTTTACTAGTGACATATTTAAACTGATAAAAAAGTTACAATTTCTAGAACATCGATATTCATCATAACCATGTCTCGGTCCATGATTTTCCCCTTAAATGTTTTGCTGATATATACCAATACCATCATGGTCTTCATGTATGTGCTATAACTTTTGTAACTAAAAATAAAAATGAAGTAGAAATATTTGACAATTTGATAATTCTCATTAGGTCACAGTGTAATGGTACTTTAGCTGTGTTATCTAATTAATATGAAAATTGCATAACACGAAACCCACGACAACCCGCATAAGACTCTCATGCAGAAAATTTGGTAGAAATTTTATTTATGTGATTTTTGTATCTATTTGTTAATTATAGCTTCAATGTAAAATATGCTATCAAAGTTATTAATTATGAAAAGAACATGAAATTGCGTAATTTTTTTTTAAAAAAAGAAAAATATTAACTCATGAAACGTAAGGATATTACCCCGCGGTGAAGCGCGGACTCCCCACTAATATCCAATAATACTGAACGCACATTGAATAACACCCATCAACTTCTAATTAAAATTGCATCGATTTATGATATTATAGAATATATTCGTTTACATTTATTTAACTACATATAATGACATTTGTAATATTAAAATATTAGGTGTGGTTGTGAAGTCGTCATTATCGCGGGGTTTTATTTTTGCAATATTAATTAACGATATATAAATAAAAAATCATTGGTATTTAAAATACTAATAATATCCTTAACCTTATCACTCTTGTTGATTTTATGAATAAATATATCTAAAAGAATAAAAAAAAAGATATGCCATTGATCATTTGAACAGGAAAAGTCTGCCCCAATTTTTAAATCAAAATCCACCTCATATTAAGTTTAATATATGAACTTTAAGTTTGAAGTAAAAGATTAAAAGTTTTGTAACCAAAAATATTTCAGTTTGAGTCATTTTTTAAGTTGCTTCACAACGTATAAGTTGAAACAAAAACTTGTATTTTATCCTAAATCAAATTTAAAACGTGATTTTTATCACTTCTATAATCTTTTCTTCTAGTTATGTTATCAACTTTTAAAAAATTAAAGTTAAACTGTAAATGAAATTTCAGCGTTTATCTACACGTAACCAAAATTAAGATATGTTGTCCCATTTTAATATAGTAGGCATGTTGCATAACATAATATTGCAACTATATATGTCATACGACATACAAATATACAATACAATCAATCGACGACGGTGACAAAAACACAAATAATATAAAACTTCTGAGATATATGAATGCTACAAGATTTTCTCCATTTATCAGTAAGGAATACGTAGGAGCATCTAAAAATTTAAATTTGACTATTTATTTAAACTGTTTAATAATTTTATTTTTTATTTAGTTTATCCATATTTTCAAGTTGTTAAAATTTTAGTATATACTAGTATTAAGGTCTTCAATTTATGGTGGGGTGCATAAAATCATATCAAGTAGTATCAATGTCGTACCACCGTCTGCGACCACCAGCTTAGGAAAAACTCGAATTAAAGAAAAATAAAAACAGAAAAATAAAATAGAACGGGAAGTAACGTTGAACCGCACACGTGAAGCGTAAAACATTAAAAACAATAAGTAAATCGATCCGGGACCCACTCGTTGTGATGAGACCATTAAACGGGAAAAAGTAGGCGTATTGAATTATACGCGCACGTTGCGGCGTGTTAAGTCGTAAATTTAAACCGAAACATAAATTTTTTTTATAAAAGATGAAAAGTACATACGAGGGAACAAAGTTGAAAGTGAAAATTTATATGGGTTAAATGTAAAAGATGTAAATGTATTAAAATTAAAAGTAAATAAAAGTTAAATATAAAAAAAAACCCCAAGTGTTACAACCCACTAAAGCTAATGTACAACCCATAATGCACATAAAAGTTAGTAACTGGTGATATATATAATTATTTTTTTGGTAATTTCATTACTAGTTTTTGATTAAATTGATTTAGAATAACTTTGTTTATGAAACTTTTTAGTTCGATTTATTATATTTGATTAATTAATCGTTCTTAATCCATTTAATTTTTTTCGTAACCGCATCACAACTTTTTTCACTCTAAAAATCACAAAAATCCATATTTTAATTATAAACTTGTAAAAATCAAAATATTTATTACACTATCAAAAGAATTACATTTACAAGTTTATACTTTATAACGTAATAATAATTATTGGTTTTTCTACACTACGGAGTTTGAACATTAAGAAATAACTTTTATGAGAAATGTTTTTAACATAACACAAATATGTACCTTATAACTTCATATATATTTAAGTGCGTACGTAATTAATAATTATATATATAGCTAGATTATACAATTAATCATGTTCATATAGTGTACACCTGGTATGTTTTGTTTATTTCAGAATCGATTATTCATTGAAAAATTTTTAAAACGAAGATTTGTTTGTTACGAAATCAAAAAAAAGAAAGAATGTTGTAAAGTTAATCGCCAAACAACTAAATTACAAAAGTCGACTAAAATATATAGTTATATAACTTTTATTTTGCCGGCCATTTGTTTGATTTTACCATATATTGAAATTCTTTAGTTATTCCTCTAAATATATTAAAACATCCATTTCATCAACATTCTTGAAGAAGCTCCATTAATGGCGTCAGAGATTACAGAAGAAGAAGATGAAGATTCATACTTCATCACCAACAAAGAAGCTCAAAAAGACAAGATCAGAAAACTTTTGAAACACCAGAAGAATCAATATTACAACTCATCGGCATCTTCATCTTCTTCGTATTCGTTATCTTCAACGGGGGCTGCTTTACGCTCTTCATGTTCATCATCTGATCACAGCCAAAGTCACAAGCTATTGAATTTGATGAAAAAAGGAAGCAGATCGTTGAGAAGATTGTTTGAAATGGAGCATACAAGTTTAAGTAATCATTTTGAGTTTTATAGCGGCTCACCGGAGACGAAAACGATCCCGTTATGGGGTAGTGATTCGGATGACGCGGTCCATGATGATCCGTGGTCGGGTATAATCAAATTCGATCGTGGGTTTATTCAGGAACATGAAGAACACGAAGAACATGAAGAACAGAGAAAAGAAGAGTACCAAGAAGAACAAAAAGACGTATTATTTCAAAAGCACAAGTTGACCAGGAAGAAATCATTTAGCAAATTACCAAGTTTCTATAAGTTTAGATTTCGGTTTCGGTTGAAGCTAAGGTTGAAGTTAAAAATTAGGTTTTGTTATCGAGTTCAAGAAGAAAAGAAGAGAAAGAATGAAAGTAGAAGTAAAAATAAAAAGAAATGAAAAAAAATGTAACAATTCATTTATTTTTTTTTGGTTTTTATTGAGGTGGAAAGAAAAATGAAATATTGTCTTTTTATAACCATTGTGTTGTCGAGGTAACGATTGTAGTAAATGTCTAAAGTGTTCTTATTGAACTTGAACAGATGTAGAGACACATGTCTTTTAAACCGAAAGTTTTATGTTTGATCTCAAGCAATAAAGTAATTATGAGATATAGGTAGGAAAAGAAGTAGTCCGTACCGTTCTAAAAATAATTAATGGATAAATTCAGGTTTTCTGACTCATATATATATATATATATATATATATATATATATATATATATATATATATATATATATATATATATATATATATATATATATATATATATATATATGCCATATACGTATGTATAATAATTTATGTTTGATAATCGGTTGACACAAATTGTGTACACTGTAAGGTATATGTTATGAGAAAGTTGGCTAAATGAATCCGATGCAATGAAGTACCTTTGTTAAGGGGATAATATTATTTTAACAGAAGGCCCATCAAATGTGTGAAAGAGAATATGATTAGGTGCATTTTTATCAATGATAATTGAGGTTTGAATAAATAGTCCAATTCAAAGTTTCTAACTTATTTATTAGGGTGACGTGATTGAAAGAGACGATTATTATATGTTTGGATGCATAGATATATATCAAGAATAGTTTTGTCGGTTTCAAGCTCAAGATTATAGTCATAAACTCATTGCATTTTTATTACTTGCAAAACATACATATAAAAAGACTAAAAAATAACATGCAAACATGGGTCACTATTCCTATAAAATAGACCACTACTTAACATCACCCACTACTCCACTACCTAGACTAATTAAAAATAAAAAACTTGTTGCATACTTTAAATAAAACATGACTCAAACACAAGACCCGTGACCCGTAAATTGACCCGACTTGACCCGATCAAGATTAACCCAATACATTTTGACAATAACTATGACTATAAGAAACGGTTTCAAAGGGTTAATTATCCATCGTCTAATGATGTTGCAGTTTCATTTTAATAATTGTCTCAAAAGAACATCGTGCGAGATGCAAATTATTATAAATTCATTGTCTTTTAATAACCTTTATGTTGTTGAGATGACGATAGTAATATATTACTAAAAGTGTTATATGGTAGAGATGGAGATTCTAGGTTTGATTTCATGCACCAATGTAATTAAGAGATTTAGGTTGGAATACGAGTTAAAAAGAATAATAAATGAATAAATTCATTTTTTTACACGAATAGCGTATACCATATTATATGGTATCGTATAGTCTAGGGTATATCATATATCTTATGAAAAAGGTGGCAACTGGCTAACAATGAAGTACCTTTGTGAATGGGATATTATATTATTTTAACAGGAGGACCGTCAAATGTGTGAAAGAGGATATGATTAGGTGCGCTTTTATTAATGATAATTGAGGTTTGAATACAAAATAATCCAATTCAACCATATTTCTTAGGGTGACGTCCGTGACGAGATTGAAAGAGACAATTATTATATGTATGTATGCAGGGAGATATTGAGAACGTTTTGACTAAGGAGGCAAACAAGTTGAGCTATTCATATTCTGCTCGATATCAGATTAATAAAAGTTTTAAACGAGCATAGCCTTGTTGAGCCTGTGCTAAACCTAAAAACAAAAAACTCATTTAATTATCGAGCTCAGCTTGAACTTCACATATCAAACTCAAGCCGATTCGTGAGCCTAAACGTTCTTTTTGCTTATATATTTTTTAATCTAATTTATTATATATTATTTATATAAATAACTTTTATTCCATATTAAATTATTATAAAAGCAATTATATACTTGTGTATAATGTTATATATAACATATATATTTATAAGAATATGTAATTAAATATAAAAATATTATAAAATATTAATTAAATAATAAACAAGCCAAGCTCAAAAATAAAATTTTTAACGAGCTAAATTTGAGCTTGAGTTCTCTTAAGCCAAAACGAGTCAAGCTCAGTTCTACTCATTATGCACCCTTACTTTTGACAATAACTATGGATTGTAAGAATCACTTTGAAGAGGTTAGTTATCCATCGTCTAATGATGTTGCAGTTTCATATTTAAAAATATGAATTACATCTTATTATATATATATTAAATGGCAATGTCGGTGTTGTGAGGGGAGGTACTGTAGCTAACAGTACCTCAATCTAAAGCACAATGTACAACTGCCTATTGCGACCCCTGTTTTGCCTTTTTTTTCCTGTCACAGTCACCGGCACCATAACCGGCGTCATCTCCGCCGCTGTCCGGCCAATGATAGTATAAATTATTAGATTCCCTCTTTTTTCCGTTTTCCTTTCAACACCTGCTTCGCCCCTTCTCATGCCAACTAGTGCCGCCTATTCACATTCACAACCACCCACCGTTTGCTTCTCCGCCCTGGTATCGAGACCTCCTACCACCGCCATCTGCCAGCCTTCACAACGACCTCCGACATCAAACACACACCGTCACCGATTACATGCAATCCATTAAAACCATTGTTGACGAACTCTCTATTCTTGGAAAAACTATGGATTCCGAGGACGTCACTGATGTTATCCTCCATGGTTTAGATCAAACTTCCTTCAAATCGGTCATTGACGCGGTCCATGCTCGTGACATACCAATCTCTTTCCATGAACTTCATGAAAAACTTATTAACCATGAACTATCCATGGCTCAATCTTCAACACCTATTGCCAACCCACATCAACCCGTTTCAGTTTTTGCAGCCCATACCCGCCACACCTCCAAACCGTGGTCTCAACGCTCAACCTCCAATAATGCACCCGGTTTGTTACCAACTCCTCACAGACAATTCTTAGGAAAATGTCAATTTTGCTTCACAAAAGGCCATTCACTCACATCATGTCCTGCATTTAAAAGAGCATATCCACAGATCACGTTGCCTTCTCTTCCAAGACAAACTTCAACAAATAAACCACATGCATACACCATGAATGTCTCACACAATAACAATACTTCAAACCCGGATTGGCTTTTCGATAGTGGGGCGTCTCATCATATTACCACTGATCTCAACACATTGTCACTTCATGCTCCTTATGACGGTACCGAGGAACTCGTCATTGGTGATGGTTCGTCACTTAAAATTACTCATGTTGGCTCGTTAATTCTTCATTTTTCTAATACTTCTTTTACTTTAAATAATGTTCTTTGCGTTCCCTCATTATCCCGCAATATTATCTCTATTTCTCGTCTATGTATTGATAACAATATACTAATTGAATTTTTCTTTTTCAATTTTGTTATCAAGGACTTCCACTCCCGTCTACCCCTTCTCAAGGGAACCGCTAGTCGTGGCATCTACACGCTCCGTTCCAGCTCGCCACCTCAAGTTTTTCTTTTACAAGCAAATAAAGCTTCCCTTTGGCATCATCGCCTCGGGCATCCGCATGCAAAAGTCTTCCAATATTTAGCTTCCTCTGTTATTTCAACTTCATCTAAACAAGATTATTGTAATTCTTGTTGCTCAAATAAAAGTCATAAACTTCCCTTCAATGTTTCTTCCATTACTTCTAGTGCACCATTAGAAATTTTATTTTCCGATGTATGGACTTCTCCCGTTATGTCTTTTGATGGTTTTAAATATTATATAATATTTGTTGACCACTTCACAAAATACACTTGGATTTATCCACTTAAACATAAATCTGACTCACTTACTACCTTCATTCGTTTTCAACGATTAGTTGAAAATTATTTTCAATCCAAAATAAAACAACTTTATTCTGATAATGGCGGTGAATACATCAAACTCTCCTCTCATCTCGCCTCTTGTGGCATTTCTCATCTCACATCACCGCCTCACACTCCCGAACACAATGGCTATGCGGAACGACGACACCGTCACATAGTCGAAACGGGTCTCACTCTTCTAACCCATGCTAAAATGCCTTTAACATTTTGGCCTTTTGCTTTCACCACCGCTACTTACCTCATAAACCGCTTACCTACCATTACCTTAGGTAACGATTCTCCATTCTTTCGCCTTTTCCATAAGCTTCCTAACTACAACAAACTTCGTAGTTTTGGTTGTCTTTCATACCCTTGGTTACGCCCTTACTCTAATCATAAGCTTCAACCTCGTTCCAAACCATGCATATTTGTTGGATATTCTTCCTCTCAAAGTGCCTATCACCTACTTGACCCAATCACACACCGAGTTTACACCTCACGTCATGTTCACTTCGTTGAACATGTTTTTCCTTATACTTCTCTCACCAAATCTTCCACTCCACCTTCTCCACATCTAGATACATGGCTACCCCTTACACTTTCCCAAATCCCCATACCTACTGTTTCATCCACTACACCCATAAATCCATGCAACACAAATTCTTCCAATCCCCCAATTAATTCATGCACCACCAACTTATCCCCTACATCACAGCCTACTATTTCACAAGTACCCACCCCTAACGTTTCACCACCAACTACCTCAACCACGACTCCAACATCTTTTCCTGAGTTAACTCAAGTATCACCTCTACATACACAAACTCCATCTATTTCACCTCCTCATACTCGTAACAACAGAAAACCAAATCCCAAGTATCATAATTCTGATTATGTTCTTTACCATGCCATATCTCATCCGTTTCCCGAACCCACAACCATAACTCAAGCACTCAAGCAACCCCTTTGGCGAAAAGCCATGCAAGAAGAGTATGATGCTCTTCTACGCAACCATACTTGGACCCTTGTCCCTCCCGAAGCCGCCCCCAACCTAGTTGGTTGTAAATGGGTTTTTCGCACAAAATTCAAACCCGATGGTTCCGTCGACCGCCTAAAAGCTCGTCTTGTCGCTAAGGGCTTCCACCAGCGTCCAGGTTTAGACTACATTGAGACTTTTAGTCCCGTAGTCAAACCGGCCTCCCTTCGTCTCATTCTTGCTATTGCTACCTCTCATAATTGGTGTCTTTGACAGTTAGACATCAATAACGCCTTCCTTCAAGGCACCCTTTCCGAGGCTGTCTATATGTCTCAGCCACCCGGCTTCGCCGACCCCACATTTCCTAACCACATTTGCAAACTTCATAAAGCCATTTATGGTCTTCGTCAAGCGTCGCGTGCTTGGTACGATGAACTTAAACACTTCCTTCTTTCGGTCCATTTCAAACCAACAATCTCCGACACTTCACTCTTTGTCAATCATTCTACTCCTTCTCCCATCTACATCCTTGTGTACGTTGATGATATCATCGTCACCGGCCCAAATACTTCACTAGTAAATACCTTTATCACCTCTCTTGCAACCCGTTTCTCTCTTAAAGATCTTGGAAACCTTTCTTACTTCCTTGGAGTTGAGGTTCTTCCTCACTCAAATGGTCTCTTCCTTTCTCAAACTAAATACATTCTTGATATTCTTAAACGTGCTAACATGAGTAATTGTAAAGCGGCTTCTACCCCAATGACAACACCAGAACCACTTACTACACATGATGGCAAACCCTTAGCATCCCCCACCGATTACCGAGCTCTTGTGGGTGCACTTCAATATCTCTCCTTCACCCGTCCGGATATTGCCTTTGCCGTGAACAAACTATCCCAATTTATGCACTTACCCACTGATCATCATTGGGCTGCCCTTAAGCGTTTATTGCGATATCTACATGGTACTATCCATCACGGATTGCTCATTAAACGACATTCTCCGTTACACCTTCATGCTTTTACCGATGCTGATTGGGCGGGTGACAAACAAACGTATCGTAGCACCACAGGTTACATTGTTTATCTTGGTAACAACCCTATTTCTTGGAGCTCTAAACGCCAACCTACGTTGGCTCGTTCATCCACCGAAGCAGAGTTCCGGGCTATAGCAACTACCACAACCGAAGTACAATGGGTTATATCTTTAATGTCGGAACTCGGATACAAGTCCACTATAACCCCAACTATCTTTTGTGATAATTTAAGTGCAACTAATTACTCGGCAAACCCCGTCTTCCATTCTCGCATGAAACATCTTGCATTAGACTTTCATTTTGTTCGTGAAAAAGTTCATGACGGATCTATACGAGTTACTCATATTGCAGGTGATGACCAACTAGCTGATGCATTAACTAAGCCACTCCTCAAACAACGTCACCATCATCTCCTCTCCAAGATTGGACTTCTAGATCGATCGTCCATCTTGCGGGGGCATATTAAACCCAAACCGGATCTCATCCCTAGTTAATATTTGAATTTGTATTTTAAATTGTTATATCTTACTGATAGAATAATATGGTTAGATTAGTCCTAGTCTCTTGTTATAGTTCCTACTTTGTAGCTATTCTCTTGTATTTAATAATTTACCACAAATGAATGAAATCATTGCTTCCATTATAGACAATCCGCTACGGGTTTAGATCTTTAGGCGTAAAACGAATCGAAACTAACGTGCATGCAGGTGGTTGAACCCACCGACTGTCGCTGGTGATTCGTAGGTGGCAGGGCGACCGGATGCAGGTCGTTGAACCCAAAATCCGCTGTTATGGTTTCAGTGACGAAAAACTGAGCGTGAAGAGATGAAAACCAAAGGCTGAGACGAGCATTTGATGGTGGTGGCCGAGACCAGGTCGCGGTGGTGACCGGAGGTTGCAGGAGAGAAATGAAGTTAAAAGAATCTTGAGGGAGAATGAAGATGACGATGAATTAGACTTTTTAGTAGAAAGTCGGATGAAATGAAAATGTACATTGAGATTATGGACTTCAAAAAACCATCAATTATATTTAACTTTAGAATCAAGTCCGTAGTTGTCTTCGTAATTAACTCATAAGTATGTTACACAATAGATAAAATAAATAATTCATAAGTATTATACTATATGAAGTATATTATACAACAATTAAAATACATGTCTTTTATTTTAAATTTGTTTCTCTAAATAAATATATCTTATACTTTTCAAAAAAATTAAATATGTATTTGACGTTTCAATCTCAAGTTATGTTTTAAGTTATGTTTTATGTTATATGGTGCAAGATATTATACTTTCTTTACTGCAACTTTATACATTTATATTATTACCTAACAACATAAATGTCACAAACACAATGGACGTTGTGTATGAAAACTTGCTATTAATCATGTTAATTTCATTATATGGTTCCGACGCAACTAACTAATTCTTTTAGTTAAATTACCTTTTTAAAATTTTATGCTTCAATATGCGATGCATATTATTTTTTTTAATATGTTTCTCCATATTCTTAGGTATTATCATAACGCGTGTAACAAAGTTTGCAAATGCGATACTACAGGCAGTCAAGCCGCAACACGATTGTACAAAAAATGGCCGAACTCCCGCCGCGTAGCGCGGGGTTAAAAAACTAGTTCCATTTATTATCCAAAGGTAAATAATTAAATATATGTCTATTTCGGTTGTAAATGATGTATCCATAATTAAATTGTTTAGAATATAAATCTTGTGATGTGCAAATTATTATATATATATAAATCTTAAAAAATCTAGAAATTACTCTGCATAGTAAATTTATACACAAGTTGTAAAATTATATTATAAGAGATGATTACTAAGCACGTATTTATACAACGAATCGTGTGTAAACTGTAAAGCGGTTAGGTATGCCATAAATTCACAAAATCAAAAGTATGAATCTTGTTATTTACATCTTATGCTTCTTCAAATATAATCAATCAATCAGTCGATCAAAAAACCTGTACCAGAAAGTGTTTGACTTTTTTTAAAAATCTTACAAACCACACAATGTTGAGAAAAAAGCTTCGCCATAATGCTTTCTTCTTCAATCCTCAATCTTCTACTCTGTTTATTCCAGAGGTGCACCCCATAACTCCCCTGTTTCAGCTGCACCACCTTCGCCTCCACCCACCTCCGGTGACCCTGGTTCACCGGCCGCCGGAACAGCCCTCCGATTCGACTCCAGTCCACCGGATAAAACGCCGCCGGCGGCAACACACTCAAGTTCCCCTCTCTTGCTCTTTCCACTACTCTTGACACAAGATAAGGCCCATTGTAGCCCCATCGGTTTCCGTCGAAATTCAATGCGAATTCTTCGATGAAGTTGTATAATAATGGATGGTGTTTGTCGAATATCAGCACTGCGTTGTTTAATCTTGTCCAGTTGCCGAATCGGTTCGCGCTTTGGGCTCCGATGGAGTTGCGTAAACCGCTGAAATCTTTTAAGGGGATGAAATCGGTGTCGAGATACACACCACCGTATTTGTAAAGAACAACGAGGCGGATCAAATTGGATAGGTTTTGGGCTAATGGGATTTCGCCTGGATCGCGGTTACCGTTCTTGATGTGATCGAACCATGACTTGGCCGGAGTGTTGTTGAACAAGAAGTTGAAGTCGGGTTCGATGGCTAGAACCTGATACCCAAGATCAATCACGGGTTTCAAGATTTGAAACCCGTAATCGGAATCCATTGTGTTTGATAAGATCATCAAACAGCTGTTGGGGTTCGATTGAAACAGAGCATCAACAGCAAGAAACTCTCTTTCCCCAAAGAACTTGAAGGGGGACGAAATCCACGTCATGAAGAATCGAACTTTGCATTGTTTGAAGAATTCGTTGGCGCGGGCTTCGAATTCTTGATTCGAGTTCAAGATATCGAATTCTGGGAGCTTGTTTTTGAACCAGTTGATTCTTTGATTGGTGGTGAGATTAACAGGGGGAACGAGTGGGTTGTGAAGGAAGTGGTCGTTCTTTGATTCTTGAATGATGACTTCTTTGACGATCAAGACCGGATTTTGAATGGTGGAAGTTGATTTCAACTGGTTTATGATGAATGTTTGGTTGTTGAGGAGATTAGAGGGGATTGGGGGAGTGGTGTTCGGGTTGAAATTGAATGAAATGTTTGAGATGAAGGTGTTTCTGTTGAACATGTAGGTGAAGATGATCGCTACCAAAGAGACGGTGGTGAGGATGTGAAATTTGGTGTGACGGAGGTGGCGGTTGCTCCGCCGTTGCTCCGGCGATTTGGAGGAGGGGATTTTTGTCTTCATAGATTGAATTATATGAATGATTATTCCATAATCGACTGATAAAAAGCTTTTGATGAAGGAAGAAGATGACGAAATTGACTTGACTTATTATCAGTCGTTGTTGAAAGTGTAAAAGATTACTAAAATAATTGAAGATGGTGGATTTCAGCCAATGAGGAGTGAGCAAGTGTGTTATTAGCGTGAGGGAGGATGTAGGTTATTCTAACTCTAGTCGCCATAATAGACGTGCGAATGTGGGAAGTTTTCCCGACGGTCCCGTCACATTAAGCCTAATCAAACATAGATAATTATTAAAATCATAAATAGATAAATTAGCATTATTGATCCATATTATTTAACCAGGTTGTATGTTTGTTCATCAGATTTTAAATAATACAAGCTTAGTCCTTTGTAAGAGGGTTGCACATTTAATCGCCACAGTTAAATCCTGTTATTTTTTAGAGTTAAGTCGGGGCACATTTGTCATTTTATATTCCTATTTTATTTAATTGTTTTAAAAAAACAACAAATAACTAAGGCTTATGTTTTTGTTAATTAGGACGTTGATTGAACCTCATGAACAATAGGGCTCTTATTTTGTAATGTAATGGTTTGTTTGACAACTTTTTGCTGAACCATTAAGAGGTATGACTGAATAAGAGATGACACCTTAATAATTCAGCATATTTTTGAAACTTATCTACTTCTAACTGTTTCAAAGACAGCCTCTTAATGAAATGATTGTGAGGCTACCAAACGGCCCTAATTGTAATTTGACCACTAAACTCATGAGCAACTTTGAGCCATTTATATATAATAGGTATTTGTTTGTGAAAATGTGGTTTTGGATCATCAATTGAAATTGCACCCAGTTTATGTCAACTCAAACAAGATAAGCAAACCTAATTGCATGCAATCACAATCGCAGTCACATCATGTTTAGAGACGTAGAGTGACTAATATCAAGTCATATATGTAAAATTGGTCAATCTAGGTTATATTTCTTTTATTACAGATGCGTTAAAAGGGAGGCTGGTTAAACAATGTATATATATCTCTTAACTTGTTTTATTCAGAAATAACTATCATCATAATAATAGTTTTGTGAGATAACGTAAGTGAAGGCGATTCAAGCATATCCTATAGAACTTGGTTCATTGTCAATGCAAATCCCCGACACTCAATATATTCATTGTTAACGCATTTTAGAAATGGAATCAGAAGAACATTGATCAGTCAAAGATGAGAGTATGCAGTCATAAGATATCAAAGTTATCTAAAGTCACAATGAGTATGCAGCCGTAAGATAAAACTCAAAAATGAGTATATGTTGATATACGAGAATATGCATCCAAAAGAAAAGATATCAAAAGTTAAAATGAGTATGATTTAACATACGAGAGTAAATCATTCTTTTATAAGTCAAAATGAGTATGCATGGATGGGTAATGTTCTCAAAATCGCAATTTATTAACTGATTATCAACCAAAAACAACCAAAAAAATATGAAATAAAAATGAAAACTCACCATAACCCTCTTTGGAACAAGTTCAACGCTTGATTCTCTTAAAACCCAGGATCGTGCCTTCTTTGGTGTTCTATAGTTCTGCTCGAAGGTGATGAAGGTGAATAAGGTGATAAGATTGTGGAAGTTCCTATCATGAATAGAGAAAACTACATAAATGATCCCTATCATTAAATTAGATTGCATGCTTAGTCTTTTAGATTGTAAGTGTTGTAACCCCTTATGCTTTGAACTAACTTGATCATATTCAAAGGTGATGACGCTATGGAAGTCAACGTTTCCGTGTCTAAGGTATGTAAAGAAAAGTATACCATCACATGATTCATACATGACATTTATTTTCCGTTAAAAGCTTACGAGACCTAACTGCAGTGAATATATGTTCAACTCTCTTACAAATGTTTAGACTAACTTTGCCATTTTTAACATCTAAAGACCAAACATGCAATCTAATCAAAATACAAGACCATTTATGATTTTCTTTTATATACATCTTTATATATTTCTTTATGATTATAGAAAAATGTATTAATCCAATTAAGTTTATTAATAATCAAAATTGCCCAAAGATCTATTTTAAACAAACATAAAATCTTCTGGACAATTAATCATACGGCTATGTACCTCTCTCTATGGCCATGTTACATTTAACACAAACACAGACACACGCACACACATGCATTCATACATACATGTGTGACTGTATCCATGAATATGTGTGTTTGATGTCTTATTATTATAACATAAATGACAACACAGGCTAGCTTTGGTCTCTAAATTCATATGTATAACTAACTCATAATATCGAGAACTAAGATTTACCTTCCATATTCTACACAAACAAGAGGTCATTTACAACTTCAAAAATCCCAATAGTTACTTTTCTCCTGGGAACTATGGGTTGACCAAATATTGACCATGACAAGCCTCGGTATCTCATCAAGACAATTACTTGCAAAAAGACATAATACCCTAAGTCTCATAGTTTCTTCACATTTACAAGCTGCTGACCACTTATCAGATGATTCTTTGTATGTCTCTTGGTTCCAAATTTCAAAAGCGGTTTGATGATTCCGGCATTGTATTTGCATATTTGAATTGTATGTTCCTGGCTTTCACACAACTCTGTCATGTTTCATTGGTTTATGCAGCGAGAATGACAAATGTTCTAGCGGAATTTGAGTGATTCTTCTATAGACATTGTTTGTTGTAGGTTGCGGTAACCTATAAAATAATATAAGTATTCCAATCATATATGACACAAACAATACATAAGAGATTCAAAATTGGACAAAAAAAATGTTTTGGGTGATCTCAAACCGATCCAACATGTTTCACCCCTTTAAAAGAATACAGGTTTTGAAATGTTACTCCGCTCGTCATTTTACAATCTCCAAAGTAAAGAGTATTTATATTTATTCATATTAAGGGGCTGTTTGGTAGCCTCTTAATCAGCCTCTTAATGGTTCAGATGTCTGAATGGTTCAGCACTTAATGGTTCAGACTGTTTGTTTCGCGAGCACATGTCTGAATGGTTAAGAGATTTACCTCTGAATGATTAAGCATTATATTGATGCTGAATAATTAAGAGGTCTAATGCTGAATGGTTAAAATATATTATCTGAATTGGTCAGACATTTGTCTTTGAATAGTTAAATTATATACTACCTCTTAATGGTTTAGACCACTTAATGATTCAGCACTTAATGATTCAGACCTCTTATTGGTTCAGCACTTAATCATTCAGAAGTTGCCAAACAGCCTCTAAGTCATGTTCATGTGCTCAAATTCCTTTTTATTCTATAATTAAATAATATGTCCAAAGAACTAGTTAAGCAAGCACGACTTAAACTGTAGTTACGTCCAATGAAATAATTGAATTATCTTTACCTTGATGACTTAACTCGCTTCTGAACTTGCTGGCTATCTAAACTGGAGGAACGCCCCGTTACACCTATAAAGCCATTATTTCACATGCAAGCATGATACAATTCAGTTAGCGTAATAGTGTAATACAATAAAATTATATTATTGTTAACTACACATTAAGAGTAAAAAAAAGACATCAGCAGGAAGCTTTATTTGAAGGGGTTGGATAATGGGTATAAAGTAGAGGTCGCATTTTTAAACCATTTACTTATGGATGGGTTGATTTGGGTTATGTTTCATCTTGAAATTGAATTAAAAAACTAGCCAAAAAGGAAATGGATCAACAACCCAAAGTGTATTTATGATACTAAAACACATAAATAGCTTTACAAAAAAGAACAGATTATTATTCATATAATATACCTATTTAGAGAAATAAAAAATAAAACTACGATGAGGAAAGGGTTTCATGTAAACCGTGTACCAAAAGTTACCCAACCCAAAAATTTTGCCACCTCAGGTAGATATACGGAATAACCACCGATTAGACCTTCATTAAGAGGATCAGGGAAGCAACCCCAAACAGTGGCAAAAGTAACAAAGCCTATCTGGTGGTTTAAAAGAATAACATTTATCCAAGCACAACCTACATTCTTAACATAGGAAATTTATATGAGAAGCATCATCACTATTGATTCTCACCTCAGATTCATCTGAATCAGATTCCCATAAGAATCCATTTTCTGTTTCTGTATCAGGGTCTTCGTTAACTGTTTCAGATTTTGAGATGATGAATGCTATATACTTATCTGCAATAATACGACAACAAGCATATGTTAAGAATACAATCACCTGACACCGTTTTTAATTTCAATAATAGAATCGATTATTTTAAATTCTAACCAGCTAAACTGCGAAGGGCATTCTCAGCTGCTTGCTGACGTGCATCGATACGGGTCTTGCCCACCCCCAACCCTACCTTTTCGCCCTTCAGCAAAACCTGCATCATTGAGCAATGAAACTCAGACCACTAAAGGCTATAAAACAACTTCTGAAAAGTATCTCCAATTTTTCTTTCAGCATCAAGCCATCAATATGCAAGGTTTATTAACCACATAAGTTAGGCTAAAATGATGATGGTGACACCGCTCACCTCGTACGAAAATTGAAATTCCCTGCTGGAACTCAAAATCGATCTATACTCGACCTGTAGATAAATAAACATAAAGATGTCATGAAGCACAACATAATAACAGGAACAACAAACTTGATTTCTTAAGAACAAGCTGTCAATTACCTTAGAACCACATCTTTGTCCAATTTCCTGCAGCACTCCAATGGATAGAGAAGGTTGTGGCGGGTTTGAATTTCCGATATCAGTGGGCCCTCTTTTGTTATTTAAGTGTGATTGATTATGCGCTACACCTACGTCTACTGCAAAAATGAAAAAGAGATGGAAAATATTAGTATAACAAGATTTATGCAAGTGTATGAATTTGTCAAATAATCTTCAACATGAGACTATTAGATATCAGAGTTTTTTGTAGAGCCCACATGCCCAGTTAGTTTTTTTAAGGTTTCTTGTGATCTCTATAAGTTGTAACATAAGTAATTAATAAAGTCAATCAGTGTCTTAGTGTTTTTTCCATTATATTGTTGGGTATAGGCTTCGTATGAATTAAATTGGAGCGGTTAGGCTCGGCCGACACAAGCTTTAAATAGGCCCAGTTTAGTTAGTTAACTAAATGGATTAACCGCAATTATAGCCTAATACTATATCTGATGGTACTTGTAATCATTTATCACTCAATAAAAGAAAACTCCTAGTTGCCCCAAGAGGAGTAAGTTGCACACCACGACCAAACCTCTATAACTCTCTCATGTCGTTTACTACTTTACTATTTTCTTATGTGTGTTTGTGTGTGCTTTGATCCCAACAACTAGTATCAAAGCTTCAGGCTCTTAATTACTACCAAATTTCCCCTTGTTTTCAGGGTTCAGGACTGGGGCCCTAGTATCAGAGCTTCAGCCATTGTTTGTACAAACACGTTCTACCGTCATCGTCTATGTCGAGCTAGGGTTTTGTTGTCATCATCGAACTAAGGTTTCTGCTAACAATTCTGGTTCTGTGGTACTGTTGTTCGGCTTAAAGTCGTTTTAACTGAGTAGTTTGATCGTCTATTGCTTTCAAAACTCGGGTGCATTATCAAACATGTTTGCTTTTGATTTTATGAAACTAGTTTCATAAAATAATGGTAAATAGAACGACACTTGAGTTTAGACAGCTGGCCATTGTTGTGTTGGCACTATTCTCAGTTCTAACTCGATTGTTAAGCTTTTGTAGTTTGGAATAATGTAGTTTAAAACAATGGCTGAGGATGGCAAAAATAGAAGGATTTGGATACCACTATAATTGGTAAGAAACCAGAGAAGACTTCATATGCTAACTTGG
Organism: Flaveria ramosissima; assembly: GCA_025215565.1. Classification (NCBI taxonomy): domain Eukaryota; kingdom Viridiplantae; phylum Streptophyta; class Magnoliopsida; order Asterales; family Asteraceae; genus Flaveria; species Flaveria ramosissima. The sequence continues at coordinate 28,378,394 of CM046045.1, forward strand.
CTGCACTCGCCAAGAAAGTTGTTTCCATCATCAGACTCTTATTATCCAAGAATGTAGCTTTTAACATTTTATGAGAATTAACAACAAAAGACATCATGGATGTGTTGTCAGACATGTCCGAGAAGCTGTCTGCTGCAAACAAGATATTTCTAATCAGAGGACTAGTAAACACGAGGCTAATAAAAGAAGGATGTGTTCCCACTCATATCAACAACTTTAACACTATTCTGTCTTGATTAGTGTCATTTGATATTAGATTCGATGATGAAGAACAAACCTTCTTACTCTTATCTTTTTACCTAAAAGTTGGTCAAGGACTGTCACTACAGTTAGTAGTTCACCTAAAACTAATAAGCTTATGTATAAAAGAGCCTGAGATTTGATTTTATAGGAGAATATTAGAAGGAGAACTTCATGGGAATCATATAATGCTTTGTTAAGCACTGAAGGGGAGGTAGAAGGAGAAAAAGGATGCTAGTACTAGTAAAGGCATGTCAACGTCCAAGGAAAAAGAGGACACTCAAAGCCTAAGAAAGATATTCAATGCTGGAACTACAAAGAAAAAAAGCATTTTAGAAATCAATGCCCAAACCCATTAGCTTCGAAAGAAAAGGAATATAGCCACTGATGATTCTGATTACGATAATGCTCTTATCTATTGTGTAGAAAAATTCAACCGTGTCATGGATTATAGACTATGGATTCTGATGCATCTTTTCATGCTACTTCTAGCATGAAGACGATGAAAAAATCTACAAACGAGAGATATAGAGCTGAAAACTCCATTGGGCACCTCATGGACCTTAAAGGATGTTCGTAAGAAGCTAATCTCTGTCAGCAGTTGGATGATCATGGATATAATGTGATGTTTGGTGGGGGACAATGGAAAATTGTGAGAGAAAATCTTGAAATGGCCAAAGGTAAAAGAAGGCCCCCTCTATGCATGGTTAAGGTTCCAGTGGGGCAAATGCAATGACCAGCAAGCCAAAGTCAATCCAGTCTGTGGCACCAACAACTCGATCACACTGATGTTTTTGAACTAAGTTCAGTTTCTTCTATGAGAGGAGCTCACTACTTCAGTCTAGTTCATCATATGGAACCATACAACCATTTGATCCTCAATCATCATCGGTTCCTAAAGAACGCCTTATTTTTCAAGTAAATCAAAGGCGACATTACTCAACATCAGATCATGTCACTGAAACGGTCACTACGTCGACAAATCTCCCTGTGATTCTTCTGCCACAAACCTTCCTATTGCCAATCGAATGATATCGAATAGAAAATTAGAAGCACATGAATGATATCCAAATTAGAAGCAAAGTGTTGTATCACACTCTAATGCTGAATCAGAATACAGGGCTATGTCTTAGACAACTTTGAACTGGTTTAGGTTCAGAATCTTCTTGGTGAGATTGGGTTTAAACAAACTAACCCTATGAATTTACGGAGTGATAACGAAGCAGCTATTCATATTGCAAATAACTCGGTATTTCACGAAACATCAAACACATAAAAAATCAACTGTCACTTTGGGAAAAGCTTAAAGATGGAATTATTACAATGCCTCACGTCAGAAGTGAAGATCAACTAGCAAACATATACACCAAAGCCTTACTCGAAAGTAAAACTAACTCCATTTGTACAAGTTAGGCATGATTAATATATATGCTCCAGCTTGAGACGGAGTGTTTGATAATATTACATAATAATAATAATAATTTTTTAATAGATAACATAGATAATGCATATTCCCTAGTCATGCAATATATCTAGTTGCCCACTTGTCAAGATAATATAACACAACTTGTCTTCCCCTATAAATACCATATACATATCAAAGTTTGAACTTGAGAAATATAAACATTCTTTGTTTCTGGAAATTAAACCTATGTTGTTTGTTATCTAATTGCCAATTTCAGACATAAAAGCTCATCCTTTACATACCTGATAGTTGACCTACTTGTGGCGAATTCTTCTTTGGCGGTCCATATCCACGGAACACCTGATATAGCATGCAAAACTACATAAATATGGCAATTTCAACCTATTCACTTTAATTTTTGGGTTACGTTTTATCTTTAATGATTCAAATGGGTTAAGCTGCATGATTTAGCAATATATGAAACAAATCAAAAGATTCAAAAATCATCTACACAGTAATCAATTGCATATAATCCCGTGAATCGCTTTATTTAAAAAGGCTAGTTATATTTGAAATAATATTATTTATGTAATCATAGTTAATTTGAAATAATATTATTTATGTGTGGAGTGTGGACCCAACCAACCGAATTTTTTGAACCATCAGATAAAGTTCACTCATTTTGACCCATTACCCAACCTGTCAATATTCCCACCTCTATAAGATAAGCAAACTGAACCAAATTTAATCATCAAAATCATGGTACATGTTAAAAGAATCCGTAACTAAAAATTCCAAAAAGTTGCAAGACAATATTGGTAATATTTAATACCTCATCACTCTTTGCTTCAGATACAAGTGGTTGAAACCCTGTAGAGAAAGAGCTAGCTGTACCATGAGACAGAGGATAACAACCAGCTCGTTGTTTGTTTAACACATCAGGTGCTTGAATTGGGCCAAGTAAGCTAGGTTCTGAAATATAATCAATTAGTTTTAACTAGAGAAAAATTGGAAAGTAACTAACCTACATGTGGAAAGAGAATCTAGATATGTTTTATAAGTACATACTTTCTGAAGCTATCATAGATCTAGATGATGGTGGACCATAGATGCTCGCAGATGGAACTAACGGCTGGGTTCTTTCAGATTTTAGGTCCACATTTCTAGCATCCTGAATAAGGTGAAAAAAGAAAGAACTAAAACTTTCCTCTAAATATATTTTTAAATGATGGCATACTTGCATAATAATGAAAGAAAAATATTAATAAATCGTTAATATAGACATCTTTGGAGAGCCAACCTGCTGAGTCAGTCTATGAGCTACTTCAGAACCATTCATTCCTTCTGCCATGGGGACACTCGTACTACCATTTGGTACGAAACTAGCATCCTGAAACAAATGTTTAAACAATACGCAGAAACTAAAATAAGTTCTAAATAACAAAACCCATAATATTCTTATTTACTCACCTCTGGCATTAGATAACTGCAAACATCTGGCGCACATGGTAGATTTATAACTTCATCTTCATAAAAGTGTTCAGAAACCCTCCTTAGAAAATTCTCATCAAATTCTCTGGACAAGACATTATAAGTAAATAAGCTTTTCTTCATGTGCATTATGTATACAATAACAAATAAAAGAAGGTAGTGTTGAAATATGATATTTTTCTTATTTAAATAACCATCTTACTTGAAAAATCCACCTCTAACATTACATGCAACATTTCTTGCCACACAAAGAACTGGAACAGCGTTTGCTGTCTATCAAGAGTAGATTCAAAATATAAATCATATTAGTAATAAAAAATATAAAAAAATCAAATGAAGAAATTAACCTTGTGATTTACAATACCTCTGCTTGTGGAGCATAATAAGGAGTAAAAGCAGGTACCACATGAACTCGAGGTTGATCTTTATCTTCCCATACTTTTAACCTATCATCAATAACCATTGCCATCCGTGGATGACAACTCCTATCTTGGAACACGTTCAACAAAGATTTGCGCGCACCTACACAAAAATCAAATTTCAAAAAATTATGGCATTAAACTATAACAAATTGAATACCGGTATGCACAATTATTAGGTTTTAAGTATATATCACACGTTATTGTTATTTATGCAAAAAGGACTAAACTAATCAGCCAATATACATGGTCAACTTGCCAAGAACACAAAAGGTTAAAAAAATAAAAAAACTGTTGCATGGCAAGTGCAGGGCTAAATGTGTTTAGATTTTAGGGGCCATTTGGTTTGTTACATGGGAATCGGAATGGATAAGGTTAAGTTGGAACAAAAATAGGTATGGTTATTCCAAAAATGTTGTTTGGTTCATATGTTGGCTTTCGTTAGTCTAGGAATGCACACAGAAAGAGCAAGATTTGTTTCACAAAAAGTCACCTTTTAGATAGTTTTACTCAAACCATTTTTTCATGGGTTTTATCAAAACCATCACCTTAAAAACAAACATCCATCACTTTCAATCATCAACATTCCTAAACCCCTCACACCAAACATAAACTAAGATATTTTTCAAAGTAAAAAGAGACCCTTGCCTGATTTGACACATACAACACGGTTCGACAGTTGTTTTGAACCAATTAGGTGGGTCCCAGGGTCCAGCAACCTCCACATTTCCAGGGCATAATCTCTTTCAGCCATAGTGCAGACATAAACTTCAAATCTTTTGCGTCCTTTTGCAATCAAATAGCTTCTCAAATCCTCCCAAGCAGGTCTTAACCTCACAAGCACACTGGTATCACGAATCTGTATATGCAAACATGTTATGAGTATAACTAACAAAAGCTTATAAAAAACACACATATATATATGACACTGATAGCATTTGAGTGATTATGTGGAAAATAGTGCTCTTGGAAGCATAGAAACACAAGACAAGCCCCATGTTGGTCCAACCTAGGGGCCCGAACCTTTTATTATCCCTGGTGTCCATCTCTCATTCTCCATAAGTACTATTCCTTTTGTGTGAATCGTAGACACCACTTCCCTGTTAATGCTACTGACAGCAACAATAAAATACCAAAAAGAAAAGAAAACAAGTAATAGGTAATATACCAAGTTGTTAAAAGTTAATAACATGATCACAACATTGTTCAACTTTAATAAGAAATTAAGGATTTCTTTGTAGTTGCTTCGAAACTAAAACTCACAGCAATTAATCAGGCTTTGTCTTAATGTGTTTTGTCGAGCCTACCCTTACTGTGTTCATGTATTTAAATCTCACTCAGCCCATAGCAAATTCAATTTTACAAACCAAATAGATATTCAGACTTCAGATTAATTTTAAATTCCCAGATAATCAGACATTTAACCAAGAAAAATGATTATCTCCAATACAAGCTTGATTCAGGTGTTAAATAGTAAAGTACGCCTTTTAAAATTCGATAATCCCTTCGAAAATGTTAAAGTCCAGGAACTTGCTGTAAATCTAGTTATCCACTCATCCTGAAGAATGGCAAATGACTTCTCACTTTTACAGCTAACAGATTTAACATAATATTTGTCATAACACTTCTTTAACAGGCATTAATAATTCTTGTGATTCTAGAAATAAATGAAACCTAAAAGTATCATACATGCATACACACATATCATGGAAATTGTGTGCCCAAATTGGGCCTAAAAGCGCATGTTAATAGCAGTTCCAACACATTAACTGGCCTAAATAACCAAATGTCCACACAAGACTATTCTTACATGCTTTCATACTTTAAATAAGCAACTCATAATAAGACGAAATAGAATGAAAGATACAATTAATCACATTTCTCATTTCTCACAGAGGCAACAATTAAAAGATGGAAAACTAATGACATTGCAAGATCTGATAAAATCTGTTTCAGTTAAAACTTTAGTATAAAGACGAATCCCAATCATTACTAATTCGTCTTTAGCCAAAAAAGCTTCTCAACACATTTTGCTAGGGAAGTCTAATTCTTCCATAATACCGTGACTTGGTCACAACTTAAATCATTTTAACAGTCTGTCTTACCATTTATTACTATAAAGACGAATACTAATTATTATGTTTCGTCTTTAACCTTAATAGATTCTACAGACATTTCCGTAGGGCATGCTATTGATCCACCAGTATATAATTACTGGTTCACAGCTCAACTTAAATTATTTGTTCATCCAAGTTTCACCAACTTTAGGTTTGCAGGAAATAGAAATACAAAGTGCTAAAAAGGAAATATGTTGATAGTGCTATTACCAAGATACATACATGTATATCTAAGCACTAAACATGTCCTGTATGGGTCCCTATTAACACGACAGATACCTAGATTGACAATACATAAAAGCAAATGAAGGTTCTAACCTCTGGATTAATGCGGGTTAAGACTATATTTTTTTCTGGCAATCTTATAACTGGTCGAATAAGACGGTCGTTACCAGCAGCATTCATAGGAACATCCTCCATTTTCACATCATATGTCTGCCCATTATCAGTAACAGTGTCACTTTCAGTGTACTGCTTTAACAATGCCCGATCCTCCACATATCTTTTGAGCTCAGAAGTCATCCCAGAAACCCTAATAGGATCAGACTCCTGTGCAATCCAGCCAGTTAAAACTTCAATCCTGTCTTCAAACGATTTCATGGTGTTTGCAACAATAAGCGTCTCATCAAGATCAAACACAATCGAAAGACACCGCATGTTCAACATCCCTAAACACGCATTGTACAGATTAGCTGGAACCAAACAACACCAGAAACATGGAAATCTCTTTAATTTGCTTGGCATTGCCACCAAATGCACCTCTTCATCTCCAATCAACACCACAGCTGTCTGTAATAACACCAAAAACATATAAAATTGATATCACTTGATGTCTTCTAAAGTTGTAATTGAATCAGCGACTAAACAACCAATAAACATAAAAGATTGAACAAGTGATACCTTAAGTTCGTAGAAGCAAGCAGCGTGAAGATCTAGCAGGGGTTGCGCGACAGGGGATGATGATGATGATGGTGATTCAAGCTTGCAACGAACAGAAGACGAAGAGATTGTTAACAGAACCGAAAGAGGCGAACATCGTTCACTGATCTGGGAAATGTGATGGATCCTAATCTCGTTGTTTGGGAATTGGAAATTCTTATCACCTGTAGGAATTACATCCAATTCACCCAAACAAATTTCGCCATGGTAAACCACCGATTTATTAAACCCTAAACGACTCATTACATGAAATTACAAGAATATGATGGGAAACCCTGGAAATCAAACAACATAAACAAGAAACGCAGAGAATCTTGAGGAGCTGTTGACGTTAATAAACGTCAAGAATTGAAGCAATGATCACTCGCTCTCTTGAACGCCTTCTTTATCTCTCTTCTCGGTGGTTTCAAATCAAGTGTTTGTGGGGGGTTTATATAGAGGATGAAGGGGGAGGGGCATCCATTTTATTATGTAAGAGGGCTTGGACTTGCTTTAATTTACCATTATACCATAAACTTTTTTCCGTACCATAATCGTCAATAGGGTAGTCATGAATCGTATGAATTAATCTGATCCGTTGGATTTTGTATGAATTCTTTCGGTATTATCACCGGTAGGAGTGTTCATTTTCGGATATCCGAAATTCGGATATCCGAATTTCGGATATCCGAAAATTTCGGATAGTGAATTTCACTATCCGAATCCGAATCCGAAATTTCGGATATCCGAAATTTCGGATTCGGATTCGGATATCCGTTCGGATATCCGAAATTCAAAAAAAAATTGTATTATTTAATAAATTTTATAAAAAATAATAGATTTTATTAAAATTTACTTCATATATCCAAATTTTTTATTAAAACATCCGAAATATCTAAAAATATCTGAAATATTTAATTAATATTTAATATTTTTAATTTTTTATAAAAATATTTTGGATATTTCGGATATCCGAAATATCCGAAAATTCTCAAAATCACTATCCGAATCCGAATCCGAAATTTCGGATATCCGAATTTCGGATATTTCGGATTCGGTTTCGGATTCGGATATTTTTGAACACCCCTAATCACCCGCTACATTTACTTTGTTTTTAAATCTCCTAGGTTTAATTTCTTTACACAACACTAATTTAATATATTCTAACTATCAACTCTTATGTGTTTTAAAGTTTGTACATTATGCATTAATGAGTTGTACATATTATTGGTTTCTTTCTTCTTCTTCTTTTTAATAACATATGCGTGTGGTTCAACGTTGTTACGCCTATTTTTTTCTCATTTAACGGTCCCGTCGCAACGTGCGGATAGTCCTAAATCGACAAAGTTATTGTTTATAATGTTTTTATGTTTCACATGTGTGGTTTAACATTTTTACGTATATTTTCCGTTTGGTTTTATTTTTTTCGTTCTTATTTCTTTTATAATACGGGCTTTTTTGGTGGCGGTGATTGTCACACCCTCAAATTCCACAAACGGGGTATTACCGTTAGGCGTGTGACTTCCAGGATCTCAGCCACTAGTTACACCAAACGACACGTTAATTACAAAACATAATTTTCAAATTAAATAAAGTTTCTTAAAAATCAGAAATTAAATACGAAACATGAAAATAAGTGCGGAAGCGTATAAACCATAACTTAAACGGCGCAAACACGCGCAACCAAATAAATATAATTTATAGAAAAATGTAGATTGTTCATTTGACTCTACGATGATAGATGCAATGCGAGATGCTCCTATTCGTGCGCAGCTTAAGAACCTGAAAGAAACATGCTAAAGTGTCAACACAAGGTTGGTGAGTCCACAGGTTTTGATAAATTGAACATAACAGTAAACAGCAGTAATCAAGATAATATCTATAGATAGCTAGTCTACTCAACAAGTTACCAAGTGTATGAAGTTCGCAACCGACGCTGACAACGTAAAGAATGCCTCGGCTATGAACACCGGTCACAGCAACAGAATTAGGTTAATTAAACACCCGTTTGACGAACGTTGTGCTAGCGCGACTAGCCCGGGTGGGGTTTGTCAAACCCAGTAGATCTACTCAGAATTACCTCGCTAAGTACATATATTAACGGTTCGAAAGTGAGGACTTAAGTATGGTGTCACACTAGTAAACAAGTGATATTAAAGTAATACTGATCAGGTGAAAATACGTTTAGAACACACGTTTCTTTCACCCCAAAGAAAGTAAGTAAAGTGGGGCTGAGAACTCACCTTAAATGCAGATCAACAAAGTAATGCAGAGAACAGGTAATTAGGTTTCCGAATAACCTGAATTAATATTAGTTTATAATATTAATATTAATTTTTAACTATAAATATAAAGAAGGTACGGTTTCGCGTTTCATGACTCGGTTACGGGGTAGGTCATTAAAATCCACCAATTCAAACACGAACACAGTCAAACCCAACACACATTAAATGCGTAAACTCATTTATCACGTATAAAAATACACTTCTAATTACATGACATGTTTATAAATAAAACATACTTATAAATAACACTGAAACTACTTTCATTAATGCATGATGCCTAACTACAACCCACTTAGAGAAATTTACACACCTATGAAAAATTTGGCTTAGCACCACTAACCAAATAATACATCTACATATAAACATGTTTATAAAACTACAACCAACACCCACCAAAACCCCTTACACACCTATACATAACCACACACTAAAGATTCATCTCATGCAGAATCACATGATCACACACATTAACACACACACACTCATTAACACACACACACTCATTAACACACACATGCACCATCACCACACACGTACGCATTAACACACACACATTCACATACAAGAGACACACATTAAATGCTGCAGATTTCACTTGCAAAGGATACACACACATATGCGCATACATATACATACATAAGAACATACATGCATACACATTAGCAATAAATATACATCTATATGCATATCCATACCCACGGATCACACACATATGCATGTGTGTTCGCAGAACACACACCCACATATATATACATCGACCATGCGTATGAACAATGAACGCACACAAGCATTATCACTTTACACGAGCAGAAAGATACGAATAATATAGAGGCATACATGAATATATATATATACTAACGAACGTGCACACACGGCCGCAGCCGCCTGCCCCAAACCGACCCCATAAACATCCGCATACAAAGCACCAGCGGAACCGCAATAACATCCAAAAGAACACTAGATCACACACATAACACGATACACTCGGTGCAACTCGAACACATATACGATACACCCGATAAACACGTACATGCGCACATACATATATATACAAACTTCACACATCGCAGAACCACACCCATACATGCACTGCCGGGCCACACGCACGTACGTGATCAATATATACATACACGCACACATGCTATTGTTGACGGAACTGGCTGTGGCCTCCCAACCGAGCCCGACGCCACCCGGTTGACTCATTAAGGCCACCCTCTTGACCCAACCCGAGCATGGTACCCCGAACGCGAAAACGTAGCTTAACAACAAAGAAAAGAATGAGAAATCTAACCGAACACGCTGCGATACAGCTTTGATGATGTCGTAGGCTACCGGAGCGACGACGTTTGCCGGATGTATGATGGTTGTTGAGAGGAGAATTGCCGGCGGTGAGTGGCTTGTCGAGTTGTGGTCGATCGAAGGTTGAAGAGGGATGACGGCAGAAGGTTTCTTGCGGTTTAGGGTTTGTGAAATCGGGTGAATGAAGGGGAACCGTGGGTGGGTTTATAGCCTCAAACTATTTTACAAAAATGTCACAAATGGTCCTTCCAATTAATGTAAATGGCATTTTGAATTGGTTAACTTTAGTTAGTTTGGAGTTAACTAATTTAGAGTCATTAAAAATAATAATTTGGTTAATTATAAATTAATTGAGAGATTAGATAACGGAAGTGGTTGGTGTTAACCAGAAAACACGGGGTGTCACATCATCCCCTTGTTGAAGAAATTTTCGTCCCGAAAATTAGAACATCAGGTCCGAAAATTAGAACATCAGGTCCGAAAATTAGAACATCAGGTTAACCTAAAACGTCAGATTTAACAGTGATTATAGGAGGTCAGGTCAGAAGCTCTCTTATGATATGTTTTCTGAGATTTTTGAAATAAATCCAAAATAAAGAACGTAAGGTTTCGCGAGAGTTGTGACATTATCCCCTTGTTGAAGGGAATTTCGTCTCGAAATTTAATGAAATATATCTTAAGAATGGATACCTTGAGAGGTTGATGCCTGATCTTTGAACAGTTGTGGGTATTTCTTCTTCATTTGATCCTCGCGTTCCCAGGTAAATTCCGGTCCACGCTTTGAATTCCACCTAACGCGCACAATGGGAATCTTGCTACGCTTTAGGGTTTTGACTTCTCGATCCATAATCTCAACTGGTTCCTCAATGAAACGAAGTTGTTCATCAATCTCCAGTTCCTCTAGCGGAACGACGAGTGAGTCATCGGATAGACACTTCCTCAAATTAGATACGTGAAACACGTTATGTATTCCACTTAGCTCTTCTGGTAAATTCAGCTGGTAGGCTACTGGACCAACCCGTTTGACAATCTCAAACGGTCCAACGTATCTGGGGTTTAGTTTGCCACGCTTTCCAAAGCGTATTACTCCCTTCCAGGGTGAGACTTTTAGGAGTACTTTATCACCAATCTGAAATTCTAATGGTTTACGACGCTTGTCGGCGTAACTCTTTTGTCGATCACGTGCTGCCGCCATACGGTTACGTATTTGCACGATCTTCTCAGTCGTCTCGTGCACAAGCTCAGGACCTGTAAGTTGGCTTTCTCCAACTTCCGCCCAACAAATAGGTGATCGACACTTACGTCCATACAGTGCCTCAAATGGAGCTGCCTTGATTGAGGTGTGATAACTGTTATTATAGGAGAACTCAACCAATGGTAAGTGAGTTTCCCAATTACTGCCAAAATCGATCACGCAGGCACGTAACATATCTTCTAATGTCTGAATTGTACGCTCGCTCTGACCATCGGTTTGCGGATGATACGCAGTACTCATGTCCAACCGCGTTCCCAATGATCGTTGTAAGGATTGCCAGAAATGAGAAGTGAACCGAGCGTCACGATCAGATATGATAGATACCGGTACACCATGCCGGGAGACTATTTCTCTTAAATAAATCCGTGTCAACTTATCCATTCGATCAGTCTCTCGAATTGCTAGGAAGTGAGCGGATTTTGTTAGGCGATCTACTATAACCCATCGAGATCTGCTCCCATTTCCAAACTGGAGTTCTTGGTCAACTATATGGTATCGCATCCGCTATAACCCATATGGTATCGCATCCGCTGGGAGTTCTTGGTAACTTCGTAACAAAGTCCATCGAGATCTGCTCCCATTTCCAAACTGGAAGTTCCGGTTGTTGAAGTAAACCAGATGGCCTCTGATATTCCACCTTAACCTTGGAGCAAGTTAAACATTTGCTTACATAGGTGGCAATCTCAGCTTTCATGTTTGGCCACCAATAACATTCCTTCAAATCATGGTACATCTTATCTGAACCTGGGTGAATTGAGTAGCGTGACTTATGAGCTTCATCCATTACTAGCTCTCGTAAATTCCCATACTGTGGTACCCAGATCCTTTCCATGAAATAACGAATTCCATCAGTCTTGGCCTCTAGCTGCTTCTCCATGCCTCGCATGGATTCCGCCTTTAGATTCTCAACTTTCAAGGCTTCAGATTGGGCAGCCTTGATTTGCTCTGGCAGATCGGAGTGAATGGTCATTTGTAATGCACGTACTCGACGAGGTTTAGGGGTATCTTTTCGACTGAGGGCGTCGGCTACCACATTGGCTTTACCCGGGTGATACTTGATGGCACAATCGTAATCATTGAGTAGTTCTAGCCATCGTCGTTGCCGCATATTCAGCTCTTTTTGGTCATATATGTGCTGGAGGCTCTTGTGGTCTGTATAGATCGTGCACTTAGTTCCATAGAGGTAGTGTCTCCAAATCTTCAAAGCAAACACTACAGCTCCTAGTTCCAGATCATGCGTTGTGTAGTTCTTCTCGTGTACCTTAAGTTGTCTAGACGCATAAGCAATGACATTGCTGCGTTGCATCAACACACATCCCAAACCCTGGATGGATGCGTCACAATAAACAACAAAGTCATCTGTTCCTTCTGGCAAGGCTAGGATCGGTGCACTGCAAAGCTTGTCCTTAAGTGTCTGAAATGCTGATTCCTCTTGGCTGCCCCATTTGTATATGGTTCCCTTGTGAGTTAGGGCAGTTAGAGGTCGTGCTAACTTTGAGAATCCCTCGATAAATCGTCTGTAATAACCTGCCAAGCCAAGGAATTGTCGCACCTCAGTAGGCGTTTTTGGTGTCGGCCAATCCTTGATTGCTTCAATCTTTGAAGGATCTACATGTATACCCTTTTCGTTCACCACATGACCAAGAAACTGCACTTCTCGCATCCAGAAGTCACATTTTGAGAACTTTGCATACAATTGTTCATTCTTCAACAATTCCAGAATGATCCTCAGATGTATCTCGTGATCTTCCTTATTCTGAGAGTAGATCAGTATGTCATCAATGAAGACAATGACAAACTTATCCAAGTAAGGTTTGCAGACACGGTTCATGAGGTCCATGAAAACTGCTGGGGCATTAGTTAATCCAAAAGGCATTATTGCAAACTCATAGTGCCCATAACGGGTCCGGAATGCCGTCTTCGAGATATCTTCCTCCCGGACTCGAAGCTGATGATAACCTGATCTCAGATCAATCTTAGAATAGTAGCTTGATCCTTGCAACTGGTCAAACAGGTCATCAATGCGCGGAAGTGGATATCTATTCTTGATTGTCACCTTGTTCAGCTCTCGGTAGTCAATACACATTCTGAAGGTTCCATCTTTCTTCTTCACGAAAAGCACTGGAGCTCCCCAGGGTGAAGAGCTGGGACGTATGAATCCCTTGTCCAGCAATTCCTGCAATTGCTTAGACAGCTCTTGTAGTTCATTCGGTGCCAAACGGTACGGCGCCCGAGCGATCGGAGCTGCTCCAGGTGCTAATTCAATCTGAAACTCTACTTGCCTGTGTGGGGGTAGTCCAGGTAGGTCCTCGGAAAATACCTCCGGAAAATCTCTAACTATAGGGATGTCTTCCAGTCGTTTCTCCTCAGTAGTCTTTTCGGTGACTAGGGCTAAAATCGCCGAATGTCCTTTCTTCAAAAACTTCTGAGCTTTTATGTATGAAATGATACCAACTACTGCACCACTCCTGTCGCCTTCTACGGTGAGTATCTTTCCATCAGGCAAAAGTAGTCGAACAAGTTTCTCACGACAAATGATTTCGGCTTGGTTCTTAGACAACCAATCCATGCCGACAACGACATCAAAACTACCGAGTGTAATAGACAATAGGTCAATTTCGAAATCATGCCCAGATAGACTAATCTTACAACCTCTGTATATACGTGAAGATTCAATGATCTTACCGTCTGCTATTTCTACTGTATAATTGGTATCTAGGGCTACAGAATTATCATCTAGCAATTTACTGAACTTATGCGAAATGAAACTCTTATCAGCACCAGAATCAAATAGTACTGAAGCAAAGCAACCATTGATAGGAAATTTACCAGTTACAGTAGAAGGATCATTACGAGCCTCACCTGAACCAATGATGAAAGCTCTTCCCTTGGCTCCACCATTACCATTCTTATCGTTGTTTCCACTGCCATTGCCATTGCGGTTATCAGCACCATTACCGCCACCATTGTTCTTCCTCAGTTTTGGGCAATACCTCTTGATGTGCCCGGTCTGACCACACTCATAGCAGCCTCTTTGTTCATTCCTCTGGGCCGGCTGCCTAGATGTCATATTCACCCTGCAATCTCTAGCAGCATGGCCAAATGTACCACACCGCTCACAAGTATTCTTTTTGCAGTTCCCGTTGTGATGGTAGTTGCATCTGTTACACTTAGGTAACGTCCCAGAGTAGCCACCACTCTGCTGAGATGAGGATGATTGATGAGATGGGCGATAGTTGTCAAACTTCCGTGACTGTTGAGGTTGCGGTTGAGAGTTGTTCTGCTTGTTGGTGGAACCAGATTCCCATTTCCTCTTGTTGTTACTGTCGGAAGGGATCAATGTCGAACCTCGTGGAGGTAGTTTTCCTTGGATGACTGCCTGGTCAGTCAGTCTATGGGCCAACCTGATTGCCTCCTGTATGGTGTCTGGTTTGGAAGCAGTGACCATGCCTTGAATCTCAGGTGACAGACCGTGCAAATACCTCTCAATCCTTAGGGAAGGAGGGTCGACCATGTTAGGGCATAGGGTAGCAAGCTCGTGAGATCGAGTGGTGTACGCCTCGATTTCGGAGCCTGTCATCTTTAGGTTCCAGAACTCAGTTTCTAATTTCTGCACTTTACTCCGAGGGCAGTACTCCTCTTTCATCAAGGTTTTGAAGTCATTCCAGGTCGTCTGGTTTGCAATTTCAACGCCCAACATTTGGACTTGAGCGTTCCACCAAGATAACGCAGCACCGTTCAGGGTGCCAGTGGCGTACTTAACCCGATTTGCCACGGGGCAGTTGCACATCTCGAACACTGACTCAAGCTTTTCGAACCAGCGTAGGAGTCCCACAGCTCCTTCTGCTCCAGTGAATGGATTGGGTTTACAATCCATGAAGGTCTTAAACGTGCATACCCCTTGTCCTGCAACAAGTTTTGATCAGGCGTTTAGAATTTTGAATAGATGTTACAACTTAACCAGGGTGACGGAATGTTAACGTCAGGGGGAAATTTTGTATTGCTTACCGATTGGAGTGGCGTGCGGATTGAGATTAGGATTTGCGAGAGCATCAGCCACATGCTGATTGATTAGGGCTGCCAGTTCAGCTGGGGTCATGTTGATGGTGCCACGACCACGTCCGCGTCCTTGGCCAATTCCAGACATTCTTAACAATCACAACATACTAAAATAAGTAATATGAAACATATCTACTTCATTTAAGTACAAGTAATTAAAAGAATTTAGCACACACAACTAATAAGTTCAAATAATAATTTCTGATCAAATAAATTGTAGGTACGCATACAATTAATCAAATCAAATACCAAAATCCAAAAGTATCAGTCGGATGGGAAACAACCCTTCCCATCTAGGTGTGAAATGAAATAAGTCCAATGGAATAACAGAATAAATGAAAGGAAAGAATAAATGAGGAAGTCAGTGAGAGTCAACAGATCCGTCGCTGTTTTCCGCCTCGTCATCAGGCTGCTCCTCGGGTTCTTCTTCTGGCTCTTCCTCAGGGTCTTCTTCCTCCGGTGCTTCCTCGAGTTCTTCTTCCTCCGGTGCTTCCTCGGGTTCTTCTTCTTCTTCTTCTTCTTCTTCTTCTTCTTCTTCTTCTTCTGGTTCTTCTTCTTCTTCAGGTGCTGCTTCTGGTTCAGGCACTGCGTTCTGAGCGAAGACTTGGGATTCCAAAATTTCTAGTCGCTGGTCTGTGTTCTCGGCCCGCCCGACCAGTCCATTGTAACGATCTATTAGATCATTGTGGTATTCCAAGAAGTTATCGAATCGAGTCTCGAGTCGTTCGAGTTTCTCCGTGGTCTTAGCCGAGTTTTTCTTCAATTCTGCATTTTCCTTTTCGAGTGTGGCCACGCGCATGCGCTGCAAATGTATCGTGGCTGTCAAAGCAGCTATGGCCTGCTCTGGAGGGCAAGGGAGTGGTGGTAATGTAGGGGCATTTGGGTCCCTACCAGCAGTGGATCTAGTGCGTGGGCGGTTTTCGAGAGGTGGGGGCACGTTTTTCTCTAAAATGAGATCAGTAATGTACTGTGGGTAGCACTCCCACCTATGAACCGGTGGGTACACGGGTCTAGTAAGAGGTGGGTCGTAATCAAGTCTCTCGTTATTATTGTAACGTAAGGGCCAGTCACAGGAGTTCTCAGAGGAAGGAATATGATCGTAGTATATGGGCCTCTTCCCTCGAGAAGATGATGATGGCGCTGAAGAAGATGATGCCATTCTGCAAGAAACCGCTCACGGAAGTGAGCAACGTCAAGAAATCCAGCAGGTAAAGCAAACAAGCAAGGCCAACGAATAACCTAATCGTGTCTATATGCGTGTAACTAAGGCATCGGCTATAGTCTAAATGCAATGCAAATGTGATGCAATTTTTAATTTAGTTCGCTATAACCAGCAGCTCTGATACCAATCTGTCACACCCTCAAATTCCACAAACGGGGTATTACCGTTAGGCGTGTGACTTCCAGGATCTCAGCCACTAGTTACACCAAACGACACGTTAATTACAAAACATAATTTTCAAATTAAATAAAGTTTCTTAAAATCAGAAATTAAATACGAAACATGAAAATAAGTGCGGAAGCGTATAAACCATAACTTAAACGGCGCAAACACGCGCAACCAAATAAATATAATTTATAGAAAAATGTAGATTGTTCATTTGACTCTACGATGATAGATGCAATGCGAGATGCTCCTATTCGTGCGCAGCTTAAGAACCTGAAAGAAACATGCTAAAGTGTCAACACAAGGTTGGTGAGTCCACAGGTTTTGATAAATTGAACATAACAGTAAACTGAAGCAGTAATCAAGATAATATCAGTAGATAGCTAGTCTACTCAACAAGTTACCAAGTGTATGAAGTTCGCAACCGACGCTGACAACGTAAAGAATGCCTCGGCTATGAACACCGGTCACAGCAACAGAATTAGGTCAATTAAACACCCGTTTGACGAACGTTGTGCTAGCGCGACTAGCCCGGGTGGGGTTTGTCAAACCCAGTAGATCTACTCAGAATTACCTCGCTAAGTACATATATTAACGGTTCGAAAGTGAGGACTTAAGTATGGTGTCACACTAGTAAACAAGTGATATTAAAGTAATACTGATCAGGTGAAAATACGTTTAGAACACACGTTTCTTTCACCCCAAAGAAAGTAAGTAAAGTGGGGCTGAGAACTCACCTTAAATGCAGATCAACAAAGTAATGCAGAGAACAGGTAATTAGGTTTCCGAATAACCTGAATTAATATTAGTTTATAATATTAATATTAATTTTTAACTATAAATATAAAGAAGGTACGGTTTCGCGTTTCATGACTCAGTTACGGGGTAGGTCATTAAAATCCACCAATTCAAACACGAACACAGTCAAACCCAACACACATTAAATGCGTAAACTCATTTATCACGTATAAAAATACACTTCTAATTACATGACATGTTTATAAATAAAACA
Source organism: Flaveria ramosissima (assembly GCA_025215565.1). NCBI lineage: Eukaryota > Viridiplantae > Streptophyta > Magnoliopsida > Asterales > Asteraceae > Flaveria > Flaveria ramosissima. The sequence goes on from CM046045.1 coordinate 28,396,281, forward strand.
TACTTATAAATAACACTGAAACTACTTTCATTAATGCATGATGCCTAACTACAACCCACTTAGAGAAATTTACACACCTATGAAAAATTTGGCTTAGCACCACTAACCAAATAATACATCTACATATAAACATGTTTATAAAACTACAACCAACACCCAACAAAACCCCTTACACACCTATACATAACCACACACTAAAGATTCATCTCATGCAGAATCACATGATCACACACATTAACACACACACACTCATTAACACACACACACTCATTAACACACACATGCACCATCACCACACACGTACGCATTAACACACACACATTCACATACAAGAGACACACATTAAATGCTGCAGATTTCACTTGCAAAGGATACACACACATATGCGCATACATATACATACATAAGAACATACATGCATACACATTAGCAATAAATATACATCTATATGCATATCCATACCCACGGATCACACACATATGCATGTGTGTTCGCAGAACACACACCCACATATATATACATCGACCATGCGTATGAACAATGAACGCACACAAGCATTATCACTTTACACGAGCAGAAAGATACGAATAATATAGAGGCATACATGAATATATATATATACTAACGAACGTGCACACACGGCCGCATCCGCCTGCCCCAAACCGACCCCATAAACATCCGCATACAAAGCACCAGCGGAACCGCAATAACATCCAAAAGAACACTAGATCACACACATAACACGATACACTCGGTGCAACTCGAACACATATACGATACACCCGATAAACACGTACATGCGCACATACATATATATACAAACTTCACACATCGCAGAACCACACCCATACATGCACTGCCGGGCCACACGCACGTACGTGATCAATATATACATACACGCACACATGCTATTGTTGACGGAACTGGCTGTGGCCTCCCAACCGAGCCCGACGCCACCCGGTTGACTCATTAAGGCCACCCTCTTGACCCAACCTGAGCATGGTACCCCGAACGCGAAAACGTAGCTTAACAACAAAGAAAAGAATGAGAAATCTAACCGAACACGCTGCGATACAGCTTTGATGATGTCGTAGGCTACCGGAGCGACGACGTTTGCCGGATGTATGATGGTTGTTGAGAGGAGAATTGCCGGCGGTGAGTGGCTTGTCGAGTTGTGGTCGATCGAAGGTTGAAGAGGGATGACGGCAGAAGGTTTCTTGCGGTTTAGGGTTTGTGAAATCGGGTGAATGAAGGGGAACCGTGGGTGGGTTTATAGCCTCAAACTATTTTACAAAAATGTCACAAATGGTCCTTCCAATTAATGTAAATGGCATTTTGAATTGGTTAACTTTAGTTAGTTTGGAGTTAACTAATTTAGAGTCATTAAAAATAATAATTTGGTTAATTATAAATTAATTGAGAGATTAGATAACGGAAGTGGTTGGTGTTAACCAGAAAACACGGGGTGTCACAGTGATCATTGACAATTGTTTGAAATTGGTGCTACTTGGCATGGTATTACGCCCCCGCCGCAACGCGAGGGCTTAATACTAGTTGTTGGACTAAAACTCATCTAACATATGGTGAAAGATATATCATGGGTATGAATATTTAAACACCTTAAAATTATAAATTAACACCTCAAATTTCTATATGTGTTGTAAGCCACATATGTGTTGGTATAGGGGGGTCGTATAGCCATATACGGAGGCATATAACCCCTCTAATAGCCCTCTTGAATTTTTCCAAGAAGTCAGTGTCGAAATTTACTATACGCGTCGTATAGCCCCATGTGTGTCGCATAGGGGGTCGTATAAGACTATATGGGGCGTATAGCCCTCAGATAGCCCCCCTAAATTTTCATCGTTTTCAAAATATTTTTGACCCTATACGCCGCGTATGGACCTATACGCGGCGTATAGGGGGTGTCTTATTATCCAAATGGGTGTCTCTATATTAGGACCCTATATTATTTAGCATCAGATTTTCCTTTTATCTATCATGTACTTACAACCACTTACAACAATTTTAAAAAATGTAAAAAATTATAGGGGTTGAACAATGATTTCTTAAATATATAAATTAACATTAACTTTTATCTATCATGCACTCATAACCATTTACAATCAATTTTTTTTATAATACAAGAAACACGCTCACATAAGAAACCTATCTATTTCTGAATTATATATATTCCTTAAGAGTATAAATAAAGATGCAAAAAAGGAAACTTTAAAAAGGATCAAATATGTAATACACGGATTAGTTTAGGGACCCTTTATGTAAGTCGCCGATTGGATAAAAGAAGAAAACAACTTAACGTTATCCAATATTTGTTAGTCCCTCCCTAAAACCCTGTGGAGAAGATCTACTTCTAGTATAGCATAGCACTTGCGCTTCCCAATCGAACCTCCTCCACAATCTGCTTAATAATTGTAATGATTTCTCAAAGTGGTGTTTCAATCATCAAATCGATTTTGTGTTTGATTTGTTTCACTTTCTTCGCCTTCTAAAATGCATCTTCTTGTTTATGCAGATAATTTTGAGGAACATGATTTCTGGATGTGGCTGTGTGGCTAACAAATCTCCGCTCTTCTTTCAGGTTAGCTTAAACGATTACGTTTGTGTAAGGGATTAACTTTGACAACTAATGAAATTGCTAATTAAGCCAAGTAAGTATTTGAACATTTTACTGAGGAAATAGCAATCGAGTTTGATAGTGGTTGGACGTTCTTCAGCTCTTTGATGCTGTGATGTTTAGATAATAAGCTGTTTGAGTGTTTATCGAATTTTGGTTATTTAGGATTTTATATGTAGGATGATCCTTAATTCAATCAGATAATCTGAATAAAATTTGTGCACCTACTCCCAAACTATTATTTAACCCTAACTAATCAGATCATCGGAACCGGTTTCACTATACCCAAGCGCTAGGCACGAATTATCTGTTTCTTACAACACAATAATGAGATAATGACCTTCATCACTCAATGGCTTTTACCCGTTTGTACATCACATCCAAATAATGTCTAATAAAGGACTTCAATTTGTTCTTCATCAAGCATTTGAAACAGTCTTGTTATTTAACTTAATCTAGTAGAAAAATATTTACTTTTATGTGTGAACTTTGCGCACATCTGAAAGATGCCCATTTAATTAGTTTATACTGATGCATTGTATGAAACAAAATGTAGAATTGTAGCTGAGTTTTTGCTTGAAGTTAAAAAAAAACCAATTTAACATTATATATGTCAGCTGAAGTTCTTATGCATCTTCGTGGTCGTATTACAATATGATGCTGAATAGTGTTTGCGTATTTTTCTATAAATTCTGCAGACATCTCTCTCGGGTTCATTTCCAGCATCAGTATGGCAGCCAAAAATTAGGTTAAATACCACTAAAAGAGCTCCTTCATTTCCTTGTGTAAAATGCGAAAAAACGGATAAAGATGAGAATTCTTCTGAGAAACCATCTTTTGAGAAAGTATCTGTTGAGCGGGCCCCATATCATAGTTACAGGGACTCGTTATCTGGGCAGGTTGAGCCAGCTTCTGGTGCTCGGGCAAGTATTCTTGGACAGGATTATTTACCTGAAGGCACAGTCGGTCAAGCCAGGGCTGCTGGTGCCCCTGGGCCAAGTGATACATCATCTGGGGCTCCATCTTATGGCAAAAATCCAGGAAGCAGAAGAAAAACGTACAAGGCTACAGGTGCTGTTTCTGAGTCGACAGAAATGAATACGGTCGTTGAGCAAGTAGTGGAGGATGATGGTTTGTTTGAGAGATCAGAAGAATCAAATGATGAATCTTCTGATTTTGTGGTTTATCAGACGGAAAATGAAACAGATGAGTTAACTGGGTATGAACTTGACAAGAAACTAGGGCGCCCACACCCATTTATTGATCCTAAAGTTAGGAAGCCGATAAAGGAGCCACTTACAAGTGAAGAATTATGGTGGAATTGGAGAAAACCAGATAAGGAACAATGGTCCAGATGGCAGAGAAAGCGTCCTGATGCTGAAACGGTTAGTAAATAACTATATATTAGAAACTATACTTATTTATCTTGAAATTGGTGGATTTGAGTTATATTACATGTAATGGGTCAAATGGGTAAACTTAAAAAACTTAACTAACATAAAGTGATTGGACGGAGAGTGGTCCGAAGTTGATTCAAATGGTTACAAAATCCTATATCCGGGTATTTAAAAAAATAAAATAAATTGGATTATTGTATTTATTGTTCTAGGTTCTTGTAATCATATATTTAATGCACTAATTATTGATATTAATTTAAAAGTTGAGCAAAGGCTATTGGTTATCTGACCCGGCCTGAGTCTGGCTGTATTAAACTTTTGACCCATTTAAAAAAAAAATATGCTCATATTGGATATAGCAGTTCATTTTTACTAAGTGGCTATATAATTCTATTTTATTTTTTATCACAGGTTTTCCTTAAGGCTATGGCAAAGAGTGGGCAAATTAAGCTTTATGGTGAAGAGCCAACCTTGACTGAAACTGCACTTTACAGAGCTAGGAAGCATTTATACAAAGAAGAAAGGTTTAACTGAATTCTTCTTGAATCAATTGTTTTGCTATTATCTTCAACATTGCACCAGCCCCAAAGCCTTCTTGTAAAATCTCTAGTTTCTTGAATTACACTTTTAATTTCTCACCTGCAAGAATTATAGAAAAATAGAGTATATGCTTGGAGCCAGGGTATGTAAAAGATATGTAGTATATAACTTGTTGTATTTTTTATTTTTAACAAAATTATAGATTAGACTATCCCATGAAAGAAAGAAAGAAGTGATTGGTGTCTTATATAGGTTGCAGGCTGAACATGATAGATTGGAAAAAGAAGGCCCAATAGCATACTACTCAGAATGGGTTAAAGCCTGGAAAAAAGACACATCACGTGAAGCTATTCAAAAGCATTTTGAGGAAACTGGTGAAGATGAAAACACACAACTTATAGAAATGTTCTCTTGTCAAACTGCTCGTGAATATCGTGTAATGATGGGTACGGATTATCGTGTTTCACGAGATCCATTAGCCATGCGAATGACAGAGGATCAGATAAAACAAAGTATGTTCTTCAAACTTAAAGTTGTGATCTATTTACTTTTTTTTAATGGCTTGTGATCTATTTACTTGTTTGAGTGTCATATTAAAGGCGGGAATTTTGACCGTTTAATTCATAAGGTTAGATTATTTTTCGAACAGTTTAATTTTTATGGTCATATTTGACACGCAATTGTTATCCAAATCGTATCCCCAAACATTTGTTCATGTTATTGATTGGTGATTGATTTTTCCTGTTTCTTGAATATTTTAGTATACAGCAGCTAAGATATTGTTTGCATAAAATAAAGTACTCACCCATCCCAAAGCAATATGAACATTTTTTCTGCCCCACAAAAAATTCCACCATTTCATTTTCTGGAAACATTTTTTTTTCTTTTCCAAATATACCTGATTTCCCTTTAGTCATCTTACTAGATATCAGTGAAACAATTGTGGTCGACATGTTTTCTCAGCTTTGTCTTAATAAGGGGTGCTTTACTTGTAGTATGGGGCGGTGATCCAGTTTACCCGACAGTTAACTACATTCAAGACCCAGACCAAGTGATTGATTTCAGGGGTCCTGATTTTCATGAGCCTACACCTAATGTTTTGGCTTATTTGCAACAGGTTTGTAGATTTCAATTGAAATTTAATTTACTTTTATTTATACTCATTTAAGCTTAATAGGAATCTCAACATATCATGTTGTCATTTGTTGATAATTAGTTCAATTGTTTGTTTGATGCAATGATGCATTTTGAAAAAAGATTGACACCCGTATGTTGTTAATTGATTCCCTATTATTTTATTTTTATTGTTTTATTTTTATTTTTGTCAGAATGGCAATATAACATCAAAGGAGGAAATTGATAGAATTTTGGCTGCAGAGAAGGTTGAAAACGTAAAGGTAAAAAAATAATTATGCACTTTTGTAAACAATGGTTTTCTCCCTAACATAGTGCTTTTGTACATCTTTTATATGCATCAAACTTTTAAAGAAAGAATTTGCTGCTATGTTCCAAAAAGAAAATGTAAAAATGCAAAATCACTTGTGAAAATTATAAAATACCCCTAGCTTTAAGCACCTGATTATCTGATACTCATTTTTCAAGTATCAATAGTAAGTTTTAAAACACATATAGGCACACCCCCATATTCTTTAAATGATAGATTTCTCTTTTGCTCACTTTTGAATATGGACAATTTCATAAATAGGTAAAGACACCATTTTCTGATGATGATGCAATGGCTAAAGCTGTTGACATTGGTGAAAAGGAGGTAAACTAGAGTGCCATTTCTATTTTTGATTTTGGCTATTCTGAATTTTTAATAATTTTTGTTATATATATTGTATCATGATGTTGGTTGCATATATTTTCTTTCAACAGGATAGTGATGATGAAGGTAAATTTGGGGATGATGAAAATATCACACGTAATTGGAGTGTCTTAAAAACTACTCCGGAGCTTCGGAAATCTAAGGTAGTTATTATAATATCTGCTTTTATTCAGTTTTTGTTAGCTAGGTAGTCTGTTTCGATTTCCCAGAACTCTAAGGCTGGCAAGGAAGGGAGAGAAGAAGAGAAGAAAGAGGGGGGGGGGGGGATTCGGATAGGTTGGGTAAGTGGTCAAAATGGGTTTGGGCCAAATCTTTGTTTCTTTTTGTTTCAATTTTGAATAAACTAATATTGGAGCTTGTAAGCGTTTGAATACACTTCTTGGAACTTCGACCCATTTGTTCCATGTCATTTACCATTCCACATGTTAGAAATAATTATTAACCTAAATCGGTCCATTTAGGTTAATGGTTAAAAATTGCCACCTTTACAAAAAGTCTCAATGTAAGAAACTTGAAAAATGTAAAGGATCGATGTAAAAAATGATACTCTTTGTAGATTACAAAGTTTGTTATTTAATTTCACTTCTTATTTGCAGCCCAAACCTGCAAAAGGTAAAGGTAAGATGACTTTGGAGGAAGCTATAGCTGACTCTGAAAACTTGACTGATTTCCTGCTGGACTTTGATCAGGATAAGTGATTTCAGACGTAATTTTTACACGGTATGTCTCTAAATCACATTAATCTGCCTAAACTTGACTGAAATATGGTAAAAAAACAGAAAATTAGACATTCATATGTTACATCGAACTTGATTTTTAATTTGCATAGTCTTCGTACAATATCAATTTTGAATGTTCAACAAGTGTTGGTTAAACATACTGATTTTTCTACAATACATTCTATTTAATGTAATACACACACATATATATTCATTACAGAATAGTTACATATTGCAAGAACAAAATAAAAACAAACCTAAATCATTTAGTTTTTTGATCAATGGTTTATACCTCTTAAATTTTATACTTCACATAAATGTGTATGCTATGTACATAAAAACCATTAAACTAATGCGTTCATACGTTTTTAAATTTTTTTTAAACTTTACGTACATGTGTAGGTAAAATAACCTACACATGACTTACGCATGTGTAGGTTACATATATAAACGAATTTTAAAACCTTATCTTGGTGTCTATAATATATATTTATGTGTATAATTATTCACCAAATATAAAACGTTTGTGAAAGATCTTATCTTACAACCTTATCTTGGTGTTGTTATTTAATCAAAAGTGAGTTTTGCGTGTTCAACTACTCGACGTTGATTGGGTTAAACATCAAAGATTCTGACTATCGTACATGATTCTAATTTTAATTATATATTTATAATTGCAGAAAGAGAAGATGTGAGTCGCTTGTTTTATCTGCATATTACCCATAGGTGGTCTTAACTGTATGTTGAAGTTTTGTTCTTGAGGATGATCTCATAGTATGGTATCTTCTTGTTGCTGGTAAGCTGCAATCTTTGTGTTTGTATCCTCTGCTAGCACATATCATGAAAGTAAAATATGTAGCATTAACTAAAGTTACCATGGGTGAAGAAAATGATGTGGTTTTTGGACATTCTTATCCTTGTGAACTAAAAATATCATTCTTCTTGCATTGACTGCAACCATGTGAACTGTCAGGCCTGAATTTTTTTTTTTAAAGATTGTTGAAAGTTCTCTGTAATATGCAAGACAATATTTTTATATCAACGGAACCCAAGAAAAACAGAAAATGGAATATTTTACAAGCATATAATCATAACAAAACATAGAATCATAGAACCATTAACGGAATGTAAAAGGTTCAATCAATCCTGTAACAATTAACGTGGACTTTGTACTTGAAGCATTATTTCTTTCATTCCTGTAGTGCTTGAACTGTATTCTCCAAAAGTATCACTATTAGCAACAAGAGGAACAGTATAGAGGTCACGTTCTTCGGTTTCAACCATTAAGCTACTTGTTTCGGTGTAGTTTTCATGAGCAACCCAAGGATGACGTTTGCTAGACTTCCTGAGTGTTTCAAGCTCTATGGCCACTTCTTTCATGCTAGGTCTGTTTCCACCTACTTGGTTAAGACATCTACGCACCAAATCACATGCTGCTTTTAGCTGCTCATCAGTTGCTTCCTTTATCACATGATGGTCAAGAATCTCAAGCAATCGATTTTCTTTCTTTGCCTTAAGAAAATATGTTGCAAGATTTCTGTCCTCGAAACCTCTTTCTGGATCAATAGGTTTTTTTCCTGTTAAGAGTTCTGCAAGAACCACTCCAAAACTATAAACATCACTCTTACCTGTTAGTTGACCTGTATGGAAATATTCAGGATCCAAGTATCCAATGGTCCCTTGAACCAACGTAGTGACTTGATCATCACCCAATGGAACTAACCGTGAAGCACCAAAATCTGCAATTTTTGCGGTGTAATTGTCATCCAACAGTATGTTGGTGGATTTCACATCTCTATGAATGATGGACATTCTAGCATCCGTGTGAATATAAGCAAGTGCACTAGCTGATTCATAAGCTATCCTTAAACGACTGTCCCATGACAATCTACCTTTTCCACTTGTTGCATGTTGAATGTGACGGTACAGAGTATCATTAGAAATGAATTCATAAGCTAGCAGTGGGACATCAGTTTCGAGACAACATCCCAATAGTTGCACCACGTTTGGGTGATTAATTTGTGCAAGAATTACCATTTCATTTATAAATTGATCCCTTTGTTCTTGGTCTAATCTTTGGGACTTTTTGATTGCTACTACACGTTCATCTGGTAGAGTTCCCTTATACACGGTGCCATTACCTCCTCTTCCAAGAATATTATGTGTCGCGTAATGGTCGGTCGCTTCTTCTAGCTCTTCAACTTGAAATATTTTCATGACACCACGACCTGCGGTTTTAAGTTTATCTTCCAACAGTTTACCGCCATTTTGCTCAAATAATTGTTCTCTTAGCTTAATAAGCTTTCTTTGCTTGACAACTAAGTGCAACACTAACAATCCGATAAGTAATGTGAGGAATCCAAGTCCCAAACCTACATGCGATTATGCGTACATCGCTGTTACTTGATTGTTTACAATAAATTATATGTTTACAAACTAAGAACAAAAAGGATTTACCAAACTAACCAGATAGACAAAAATAAACATTCACGTGGCGATGAATTATGATAAAACATGGTTTAATATTTATTATTATTAATTAATTTCCCATTTATTTTCAATTTTGTTTGCTAGTTATTATTTTGTAACTAGTTTGAATATTTGCATAGACTAGCTTTTTATCATTATCATTAGTTGCTAGTTTCATCTTTCATTGGTTAGCTTTGTGAATATATATTTCTTTATAATCTCTCTAATACTAGCATATGCAAATCTGAAGCTTCTGTTTCGTTTGCATTTTGTTTTAGAAAAAACAAACAAGAATAAAATCATACGAGGAAATACAAGTACCTAACGATAAGTGAAGCACATTAAATGGTTTATGTCGACAACCACCTTCAAATTTGCCATCACCGGAATACCCTCTTTTACATTTGCAGGTGTAATTTCCCATAGTATTAACACAAAAACTTCCATTATAACATGGAAAGTTCTTCGGATCACTACATTCATCGATATCTATAAACCCCAAAAATGATTATATATATAAAAGCGTTATTGCAACATAATAAGCTAAAAGAATGAATCATATCATCATATATGTAGTTTGACTATTTTCACTGGTTAAACGAAAATACTATATATGAAGTTCTTAACAAATGCTAGATTTAACACACCAAAATTGATCTATAATATAAACTAAACGATTTGAGTGTAACACATATATCACTTGCTATATGCGTGTTATGGGACCCGAATGTTTTGTTCTATGATCGAGATCCATTATATTAAGTTGATCACAATTAACTATCTTTCTTAGTTACTTTATTTAATAATATAAACTAATCACATAATTAAGTATATCATGGTTTACACACACACAATATATATATATATATATGGTTCAAGAGAAAACCATTTTATACTAGAAAACCATTAATCTACCATTGATTAGTATAATCAATGGTTGAGATCATGCAATGGTAATATTGTAAATAAATATTGTTTTAAGGATTAAATCAAAAGCCTCTAAGGGTATTTTAGGAAGACTAAAAGTGGATTGACTTGAAATTTTCTTAATAACTAATTCTCTCCTAAAAATATGCAATCTTTCTCCTATCTCATCTCATTTAAGATTTTTTCTCAACATTATTGATCTATTTATAATAAACTAAACAGAAGAAAAGATTATATAAGAATTTGACAAAGAGTAAATCTAATAACCGATCATGCTTTGTGACGTGTCAAATATGTATACAAATATTTAACACGCAAGTTTACGTATATGTAAGCATGGGTTTATACGAATTTAAATGCATTGTTTATGTATGCGTAAGCATAATTTGAAAAGAAAAAAAAGTGTGAATGAAAAGACGGGAAAATAGAATTGAGAACTCATATGTAAAAATATACTAAAAATCTTTTGAGCCTAGATGCTTACGTATATGTAAGTATAAGTTTATGTGTATGTAAATGCATCGTTTACGTATATGCAACAAAATAACACTAAGAGTGGAAACATGGAGAACAAGAATTGAGAACTCATATCTAAAAGATATTAAAATTCTTTTTATTTATAATTATTTTTTATTTTCTTTTTATTTAAAGGGTATGTTGATGATGACAACGATGATGAGCGACTCCTGTTTGAACAAAAGACACACCATGGTGATGTAACTTGATGAACTAGATGATGACAATGATCATCACTGTGAAGCTTCGAAGAATGATGATGATGATTACGTATATACCTTAGATATACCTAAATAGAGAATAGCATAAGATGTTATCGTCTGTAGGAATCGATGATGATACGTATATGTAAGTGCACTCTATTTTTATGTGAAGTGTTACGTATACGTATCGCTTACTGTTACATAAAAACATTGAATATTTAATTGTATCGTTTCTTATTATAAAGAAATATTCTTAATTATTCTTCATTGTAACACTTTGTTCATCATGTGATGAGTGTTTTTGGTTCTACTTTGAGTTACTTGTGTGTAAAAATGGTAACATTAATATGAAGAATAAGATGATGATGAATTTGAAAAATTGATGATAAACTAGATTACACATTTGCATACATTATATAGAAAAATACATATAGCGTACATTAATTTTTACGCGTACGTACACGGAATATACGTATACGTACCAAGGCATGTTTTATTTCTTAGTAACTAGATCCACCAAATAAAACTACACCCTATATGCTTATATATATGTACCAACGTTCTTTAGTATATAAACAAACCCTAATCGCACTATTAAACGAACAAAGACTTACCAATATGCTTACATATACGGACCATACGTATACATACCAGCTATCCATTTGTTATGTATCTTTTAAGTTTTACAACCTCTTAATATTCTGCATTTTGTTTAAAAAATTAGGAAATTGAGATATATTTAGTGATTACTAGAGAGAGAGAGAGGGAGAGAGAGAATTTTTAAAATTAATGGTAATAATTGATTATTGGAAGTTACAATTACAAATATGATTTTCTTATTATGTCATTCTCCACTTAATTAGGTAAGATTTAGTTAAACAAAATTTACAAAAATGTCATGTTTACTTATGACCATTGATCAATTTGTGTAATGGTTAAGATTTGATTTTTCTGGTTTTCATTTATAAAGTGATTTTCATTAGATCCTCCTCCTATATATGTGTATATATATATATATTTATACACACACGTAGAGAGAGAGAATGTTACTATACAAACTGTTTTTTCGTGCGAAGTGTACGAAGTTTGGGAGTGGAATTATCAAGCAATAACAAGTAATATTTACGCAAGAAGGATTACACTTGCATAATATTATCACACAAGGATGGAATTATCACGCAAGAATAACTCCTTGCGTGATAATTCAACATTTTCTTAATAATTCCATCTATGCGTATTAATTCTAACACTTAGGTTATAATTCCATCCATAATGCTTATTCTTGTGTGATAACATCGTACGATGCGCACTAAAAATCACTATATATTGGTTTATTTTACATCCATAATATTTTATTCTTGTGTGAGAACTCATTTTTTTGTGAAAACTGTAAGCACCAATCTCAGCCACTAGTTTTCAATGGCAAAAATTATGATTAATAAAAAAATTATAAATCAAAAAATAACATAAAAGTAAAAAAAGGAAACCATAAAATGTTTCTGTCGATTCCCTCTTTCATAAAAAAATTAAAAAATTACAAAAAGTAAAAAAAATCTTGTTTTTTTACGAAATTCATTTTACAGATGTGTAATAATGGATTTACACATGTGTAAATCCGATATTACACATGTGTATAACCAGATTTACACATTTGTAAATAACGACTGGATCATTTTTTTTAAATATATCAATATGGTAGACGTTGAAAAGATAAAAAAAATACTAAAATTAATGGTGAAATTTTGCTGAAAAAATAATATCATGAAAAAAAGTTATGAACATTTTAAAATAATTAGGATTTTCTTTTTCTCATTCTTAGTTAGACGACCACATGAGATGACGAACCCAATCTTTTTCTTTAAAATCAATCAGAATAGGTATAAATTAAATCAATCAATATTGCGAACAAATAGGGGGAATGAAATTCAAAATGGAGCAGAGAATGAATATTATTTTATTTGACTATGACCTATATTGATACTCAACAAAGCAAACAAGGTCATACTTTTAAGATGGGTCAAGTTTGTTGGAATAGCAAAAATTGATAATTCTATTTGATTGACAAAATATTTTTGTCTGATAATAATCTCAGTGCCTCTAATAAATTTATATTTGTTTCAACAAGAACCGAAAGAAAGATTGCAACTTTTCGTTGATCTCTTCAAGTATTCACTTAAATCAACGTTAGTTGATATTTATGAGTTTTTGTTTCATTTGATTAATCATGTTTGTTGTATTTGATTATATGTATGTGATTATTTAAATTGTTGTTTACATATATGTAACAATGTTTGACCAACCCGATATATTTTGATGAGAAGATTCGGGCTTATTAGCATATAACTAATGATTACATATACATAACCCACATATTTACATATGTAAAATCATGGGTTACATATATGTATCTTTTTCATTGCATATATATGTAACCTCATTGTTACATATATGTACCTCACAAATGTTTTTTTAAAGGAAGATGTCAAGTTATGTATTCGGGTATGATACATATATGTACCAGGTTATAGATATGTAATCTTGTGAGATACATATATGTAACTTTGATAGTTACAAATACATATATGTTGTTTAACGTGGTTATATATATGTAACACTACGAGTTATATATATGTAAGCATGGCATTTGTTTTTACTAAAACATTTACTAAAACAATTAACATAATTTGATATAAAAATGTTGTTTATCATGTTTCTTACTAATACAAAAACTAATGTGATTTTATTTTTGTGTTTGTTAAAAAAGTATTAGTCAAACTAATTAGGAGAGAGAATGAGATATTTTAGGAAAGTTGTTAATGATTATGGGAGTTTATAAAACTAAACAAATTGTTTACCCATTATGCCCCTAACCTCTCTAATTATGACCATTAACTTAAATGAATTTACCAAATTAGCATTAGTTAATCTTAACCATTAATCAAACAAATCAAGGATGAAAAAATGGTTTTCTTAGTTTTCAATTATAATATGGTTTTCATTGGAACCCTCCCCTTATATATATATATATATATATATATATATATATATATATATATAAATTGAATATCCTTGATTAGTACTTATATATATGCATGCATGTACCTTGGCAGCCAGGAGGCAGATATGGATTTCCTTGATAGCCTTGTTTACATGAACAACGGTAGCCACCAACTTCTCTATTTGAGTCGACACAGGTGCTATTCCCTTGGCAGCCGTCAAAATCATCATCATCATGATCATGATCATGATCATTAATATTAATACTAATATTGCTTCTGTTGGCTAATAATTCAGCACAACTCAAATTACCAATAGCCCACTCAAGCACTAATGGCACACTAGATTCAATTTTGTTTATGAAGGAATTAAAAGTATCGTTTGTATCCCTTGCTTTTAAATCAGTTGCACCCTTAAATTTGAACGCCTCCTCCTCACCAACAAAGGCTTATGTGCAATAATATTCATGATCAGACGAGCTTGTTGCATATATCGTGTCATTTGAACTCCGAAAGGTACCAAGCTCGATGTCGAAGTATTTCATGTTACGCGGCGTGGACGAGCGACAACACCCGTTTCCGGAGCACTCATCACCTACAACCTTGTCAAGTTTGGAGCAATAGACCATACACCCTGTAGATACGTCCCTGTCGTTTCCTGAGTTGAGCCAAGCATAACCATCACATCCGATTACTATGAACTTATTCACTTCTGAGAAGGTGTATGGCCAGGCTGTTAAGTTGGCGTAGACACTACTGAATAACTTTGAGGAGCGATTTCGGAAAGGGCAATTGCTTGCTACTATATTCGAAGCCTGGACGGTGGAATCAGATATTCGTTTGATCGAGGCGTAATTTGTTCTAGTTAAATATGCCCTTGGAGGGTTGAAGGATGTGTTGCAATAGATGTCAAACCCCTTGTTTATAGAACACGAGTTATTTGAGTTGCTGGCATTGATTATTCCAAAAGGGTAGGGAACAATCAAGTTCCCACATCGGTTTTCGCAGCCTGGCTTTGCTAAGTTGGTTGAGTTGGTGAGGTTGTAGGTTTCATTAACATTACATTCTGTAAATGACAACAACAGAAATATAACACTACACAATACAACAAGGAATTGCATGGCTTTCTCTTTTTTTTTGTGGTTTCTAGTGTGTCGTTTAACTAATTTGCGTATTTGATGGTAATGTCTTTATATAGCCCACGAAACACCTTCTTTTACTATCTTCTAATAATAATAATAATAATTAAAAAAAATAAAAAAAATAATGATGACGTTATATGAAGCGTTATATGTAGACCGGGTTTCTTTCGATCATTTTCACTTTGAATAGTTCTTCAATGACCAGCTACATTATCATTATCATTATCATTATCACAAAACTAGCTAGGAGCCACAATTAAGTTAGATAGCAAAATTAAAATTCATATGTAAACAAGACTTGAAGAAATTTCATGGTAGTTAAATTAAGTTTGGACGAATTGAAAAATCTTTGATGTTATAATCCTTGATCATGACTTGAGAATCTTGTGTAGCTAGAGGACAAGATCAACCAAAAAGTTTTTCCACAAACTACTTATTACATACGATCAAACCCAAAGTCACTCAACCACACAAAAAATATGCAAGTATTAGCTAGTGTGAACACATGCGTATATCTATACTATATTTAAAACATATCTATACTATATATAAAACATATGTGAGTAGTATTTTAAAATACCATAAAATTAATAACAATAACTTTACTCAATGCATAAGATACAACCACTTTTGAGGTTAAAATATTATTTGTAATATTATTTATAGATTACATCTTACAATTAATTACATAATAACCTTATACTTATTGTAACTTAAATAAAATTTTACATTATCTACCCATAAACCAAAAAAAAATCTTAATTTTTTTTAAGATTTCAGTTATGTTTTTTAATCTATCATGTTTAAAAACTTTTTGATACACAATTGTAACATGTGTATTTTTTAAATATTTTGGTGTAAATTTTTTGCTAAGTATTTTATAAGGTACAATAAATTAATACGTAAACGTACAAGTCATCATGCAAAACCCATTTATTTGGTGTTTTTAACTTTTAGCTTAGAAAAAATATAATAGACTTTTGTAAAATTACTACAAGAATAACAAAAATAGAAACACGTGTTGGATGTAAATTGTCGCTCCGCCGCATTCACGGGCACCCTTCTAGTGTATATATATATATATATATATATATATATATCATATATCTATTATATATATATATTATAATCTATATCATATATAGATATATATATATATAATATATATATATATATAATACAGGGGATTTTTAAAGTTACAACCAGTTTGATGTGTTTTAAACACCAAGAAATATCATATATATGATTGGATTATGATTTCTAAATTATATATCATTAATTATACTTAAAAAAGCAAATCCGAATACCTTTCTCATTACACCTCTTAGCTAGATATGAACACATCGTAGACAGATGGAGGATATTCGATCATTCATTGATAAACATTTTGAGTCTTCAGTAGAGGATAAGCTAGCCAACTGTATGTACTTGTCTTTCTTCATAGTACTGATGTCCATCCAAGTAGCTAGTCTCCGTCAGTATTTAGATCATACAAGTTGACTTGGACGAGTGATACCAGTTGAGTCACTCGTTGCAAATCAAAACAACTAGACTACCATCGTGACCAAAAGAGTGTATCCACGTAACATGATCGAATTTATGCCTGATTTAAATCTTCATCGTTAAATGTATATTTTTTGGACAAGGTAACCAGATGTGGTGGTGGTGGTTTTCATTTTAGACTTTAGAGGGTGGTGATATGATGGTAGGGTGAGAGGTCGTCATATAAGCGGTAGGGGTGGGACATCCTAAGTTATGATGGGTTAGTTGTAGGGGTGAATAGTGGTGGTGGTAATGATCGCATGGTACTGGTAGGAAAACCTTAAACAAACAGTGGTTACGTGCTGGTTATGGTGGTGGTAGTTAAGTGATGATGATGGTGGTTGTGGTGGTGGTAGCGGAGCGGCAAGACAGAGTAGCAGTAGTAGTAGGAGCAGCAGCAGCAGGAGCGGCGGCGGCGGCAGCGGCCAGCAGCAACAAGAGCAGGAGCAGCCAGCTACCGCAGCAGGAGCAGGAGCATCAACAACAGCAGCAGGAGCAGCAGTAGCAACAGCAGCAGCAGCAGGAGTGGTAGCAACACCATCGCCGACAATAAACTCCACCAACACCACCGCCGGCAATGAACACCAGCAACACCACCGCTACTGATTAACTCCATCACCATCGCACCACCATTATTGTAATTTTCAATTATCGTTCTGTATCCAACCATCATTGTTCAAACCCATTTAACTAGTTTTATACTCGTCCGGTGGCCGGATAATTTAATGTCATAATGCCATTACTACAACTTGTTAACATAAGTAGTTAATACATGAACCAGTGAACCCAAAAACTCTTAAGTTTCTATAATAAATACATTCACGAGACAAGAATCATTATTAATTTACTTGCACAATAATAAAAAGAAGGTGGTCAAAAAGTAATTTAAGTCGTCTTTCTCAAGTACCCACTGTACTTCAATGTATCTTTATTCCTTCACAGCAAGAAAGGGAAGAACCGTTGCTGCGGATTCCAAGGGGATCGTGTACAATCCCAGTGCTCAGCAAGTAACCACTCATAATTGGTCCTTCTAGAAGGAATTTTGTGAATTTAAACGGATGAGATTGAAAGTTAGTGACTTTCAACAGTTGTGATCTTCTTAAAAGTTGGTTATTGTTCTGTATCCAACCATCATTGTTCAAACCCATTTAATGGTCGACGATGATCGCAATATGAACATAATCGAACTCGTAACTATGATCTAAACCTAATCGAGCCACCTCCACCATGAATATTAATCAAATTTATTCTTGAACCCAATCTACATCATAGTC
>CM046045.1:28419471-28656971 GCA_025215565.1 Flaveria ramosissima
AGAATAATAATAATAATAAGAATAAGAAGAAGAAGAAGAATAATAAGAAGAAGAAGAATAATAAGAATAATAATAATAATAATAATAATAATAATAATAATAATAATAATAATAATAATAATAATAATAATAATAATAATAATAATAATAATAATAATAATAATAATAATAATAATAATAATAATAATAATAATAAATGGAAAAAAAAGACTAATAAGAAAGGGGATGGATCATTTCATGATATGATATATAGATAATATGCGGTCTTACCTACATTTTTTAGAATATTGTAAATAGATAATCTACTTTTTAAAAACTTTAACCAATATATTATGTTCCCATTTACTCCTGTCCGCTACCGATTGGGTATTTTAGTTATGTCAATACCAACTGAGCATCTCTTTTAACTTTACTTGGTTCAAGCACACATATGTGCTGATGGATTTTAATCATGTTTTAATAACTGTAAGCATACCCAAAGGTACATATAGATAAATAATGTATTAACTTATTATTCGTTTTGCCACCTCTATTAAACTTGTTGAGGCCTTTAATAGGGCCTGTGCTAGTCTACAAACAGTCCAGAGTTACTTATAAAAACGCAACACAACCAAACTACAAGGGTTAGTGAATAACAAACATGCTATGCTGCTAACAGCATTTATTCATATTATTTTTATTTATTTAAAGTCCCAACACTTAAACAGGTTTGGATGGAAACAGTTTATCATAAATGACAAGCACTTTCTTTCGATCATCACGCACTTGATAATTAAGTATTTCAAGTGATATGGTAGTGTTTCCAGATGGACGACGACACCTAGCACGGTGTTCTTGAATTCTTTTAGCCATTTCTGAACACATACTGTCGATCGCATCAAGGATGCCAAATTTACGCGCCACTTTGTATCCAACAAATGAGACCACATAGTTGAGCAAGTGCTCTTGCATCTTTACAATATCTGTGCAGCTACCACGACGGATAAATGATCTCACAATTGAATGATAATCCAGAAGTCCACCGTATGAGACTCTTAAATCAAATGCTTCTTGATTGATTTCTGCTATCAGCTGCCTGAACCACCTGTCATTATATAAGAGAGCCTGCAAAACAAAACAAAGTGGATTATAATGAAATGAAAATTACGTCTGGAACAGCACTAACCTAAAATGAAATTCGTGGCTTTGTGTTTAGTCTAAAGGGTTCGGGTCGAACATGTTAGCTAAAAGGGTCCTGCTAGGGTCGACCTTTTATATCTTAACATAAACTAGTAGGGTACTTCATACCAAAATTAAAAAGATCCTATATTATTACCTTCGCAAAAAGAAACTTGGCAGCCCGATTTCCAATTTGGGTACATACGCAAATGAGGTCTTTTGGATGATGATGCATTGTGAAGTCCTCGGTCAAAGACAAACGTTGAAAGTTGATTTCCCTTAGGACGTGTACTCGTTCTGCAAGGTTCTTAAAGAGCTTGCATCTGATAAAAGTTTGCAATGAAATCAGTGATTAAAGCATCTTATAAAAAATGATATAAGAAATAAGCAAGCGGTGAATATTTACGTTGCAGAAACGCGTGCAATTTCCCTGGCACCATTTGTTGAGATCGCTAACATGATGATGATCAAATCCAGAATTTCCCAGGGTAACTGTGTTAAAATAACCATCTTCCTTCTTTTGGATGCAAGGACATGATTAACATGGCAATACGTCATTAACTAAAAACAATTCTTTTAATCTTAAACAGATGAAGAAAGACTTACTTAAAATTGAACAAAAAAAATCAATAAATAGAAAGAAAGTAAAGATTAAAAGTTACATTTCTCTATAATTTCCATCTAAAAACAAAAATCTGTTTTAAAATCTTTGAAAAAACTACTTAAAAAGAACACAAACTATGTATCCATTAACAGAAGAAGAAAGTAAACCCTAGAAACTAAATATTTAAAAGATTGCCATTTAAGCATAGGAAGAGGATCTAATAAGAACGGTGTATCTAGTTAAGAAAGGAATCATACTCAATCAAAATTGTTTAAATCATAGGCAGATTTATGAATCGGGAACCATAATATTTACCTCAAGAAATTGTTATTCTCAAGAAGACTACTAAGATGCCGAAGCACCTTTCCGATTATGCTTATGTAGATTTACTTCCTCTCAATGAAAGCAAAAATCACACAAATATATAGAGCTAGCGGTGACATAACCAAGCCTTGAATACCACAAATGCCATGAAAGTAGATAGCTACGATATTAAATCCCTATAAGAAAAACAGGAGGTTGCACAGGTTAGACATCAACAAATTCACGGTATGCATTGATTGATGAGTTGTTCAAGGTGTACGCAACTATGATTTGTCAAGTTCTAATTGGTTAAGGTAGAATTGAGCGGTGAGTCAATCCATCAATCCAATTTCCAAGAAGAATATTAGTCAAGTTTCAAAGGGGTTTTAAATTAATACTTTTATGTCTGAGCTGCTTCTAAGCTACTCTAGATCGGCTCGCTAAAAGTTCGAGACTTAAGCTTTTTTTAATTAAAAACCAACTTCATATACTAAGCTTGACTACGCTCGCCAGGTCCGTCCTCGAGAATCCATGAAAATTATGGGCCGTGGGCTAGTAGAAAAACGGCCCCTGTTATATAAATTCAATAACTCGTATATAAAAAGTCTATAATTTCATCCCTAGAGGTTGTTCGATCGCCCCTATAGAAAAAACAAGCCCTACTCACTAAGAGGTTTTGTTCGATCGTCTTGAGAGGCTGATCAGGTGTGAGGTGGACAGGTCGTCTAAGACCCTAGTTCGATCGTTGTGTTCTGATCGCTCTTTTACCACCCCCATCCCAAATCGCAAGTTTTTTATTTGGGTTTTAAATGGGTTTAACTTTTACTAATGAGTACATTGTAGTGAGCTAATTAAATGTTAATGAGCTCTAATGTATCATAGACCTAACATAATCAAAATGCTAATGGGTTTGTTAATGGCCTAATGAGTTTAAATTTTTAACAAAGTATATAGGTTTTTTTAATGTGTGTGTGTGTGTAATATAGAAAAATTTAATAATTCCTGTCCCCTAAGAAGATCGACCCCTGGCCGGTCGCCCACCTCGCACCTCCTGAGGAGCCGACCTTGACACTCGCAAGCCTAAACCTACTTATTATATATATTAACTATGATAATTTTATCTAATATAATAAATACATATCACATAACAAATATTATTATATACGTAATTATGATTAAAAAAATAACTAAGCAATATTATTATGTTTTTACACATATAAAATTATAATTATAAATCTATATTAAAAAATTACATATATGTATAGATAAAATAATTAAATAACTAATAAAAAGTAAATATTGTGTTTAAACCAAACTGCCATGTACAAACCCATACCTAGCCCACATCCCTACCAAGCCCACCTCAAGCTTGAAAATTTACCTACGAGCTGAGTTTGAGCTAATGAGCTCGAAAGAAGTCGAGCTTGAGCTCGAGCTCTATCAAGTTGAAGGAATCAATGCTCGGCTTGATTACACCCTTAGTTATAGGTAGTTGCTATGATGGTTATAGAGTGAATAAATACATTCCTTCTTAGGGGGGGCATTTATAAGGAAACGACTTTACTACTATTTTGGTATTAGTGACTTGTTGCATGCCATGCTTTGTTGTATGATAGTGTTGTTTGATCCCTTTTGTCATACGAGCACACCATCAACTACGTGTTGGAGTATGTTTGATGCTTATCATTTATCATGTTTTAACTTTCGGACTTTGTTCGTAGCTCCAAATCAACGTTGGTTCGATCGATATTTCTCGAAGCTGATAAGCCACAGGCTCCATAGCTAAGGATTTTGGAGCCATGTTCACTGATTACCTTGCATGTTTGGACCTATAACCCAGTCCATCATGATACAATTGTCGCGAGTATCATGGACTTAACCTCTTAATGATCCAGATAGCATGTGTATTTGATTTCCAACCATGCATGACGCCCATTGCCTATATGATATGACTTGCAAATTTCATGGGGATAACCATTCTTGGTGGAATAAGTAGCGTATGGGTTACGCAAGACCTTGGTAGAAAAAGGAATGCAAACCTCCCATGGTACAACAAGCATCTTGGTTAAGGAAGACCTCAAATGGACCACAAGGTTATTTGAACCTCTTACTTTCTTATTGATTGACATACTTTCTCTACAATCATCGAAACATAAGTTCTAAAAGAAGCGTAAAGATCCTAAGGTATTTTCCATATGTCCTCAACCTAATGCATCTTCCTCGAGAAGCGATATTGTTAAACCTTCATGCCTCGGAAACAGTTACGACCCGCAATGAGTTCTTTTAAGATTTGCGCATAGAGGTTCTTGATGTATTGTCCTACAAAAAGAATTACAAGACTTATTTACAATCTACTTCAGCTTGTGTTACAAAAGTATGAGACCCTCCGAGGCGAAGCACTCAATCACCTATGTGAATCATATGTTTTCACATAATATTTATTACTCCTACATCATATATTCTACCTTGTCTCTTATCTTCTCTCAATTGGCATATTAATAGGTAAGGACATCTTCGGCTCCTTTATCTTCTTTCTCGCCGTCTTTGAAGGCTCCATTACCTATTGCTCAAACTTCCATTGAATCCTTCAACTTCCATTACACTTATTTATCAAACTGTATCATACAATGTGTTTATATCTTTTTCTCGAATGCCATACGACTATCCAACTTTCACTTTGCTTTCCTACTTGTTCCCTAGATTCTAGTTTACATCCACGAACTAAGAATTAGTGCCTAATTTATCAAACTATGGCTCTGATACCAACTTTCTAAGAGTGTGACCATTATTGGATTTAAACATTCCAAACTTGGAGCATAACTAAACTAACACGACGCAAGTCTACAATATACATAAATAAAACCTTTATATGTGTTCACATTACTTAATTCACAATCAAAGTCACCAATCAAATGCCATAAATCTCTCCTTGATGGTCAAACTCCTCTCTCTTTCCCATTCTTACTAGGGTTTCACTTACTTTATCTTAGAAAACATGTTAAAACATGTGAGCTTATGATGGTGAGTTACGTTTTAAAATAACTTTAAAACCTTTCACTTAATAAGACAAAAGACGTGTCATGAGAAGCTTGTTTCTCACATTTTGATAAATCTAGAAACTTCACATGTACAAAGTTTACCCGTGAATCACATTTAGTTTCATTGCTCCCTCTTCTTTTGCCATCATGTGACCTACGCTTAGCCACCTAGAATGGACTTAACTCTACTAGCGTCAACCCGCTTTCTCCACAACCCTCCCAATGACGTTCGGCGAGAACAACACACACAAAAACATTATTATGCACTTAGTTTAAAACACAATCTTTCAACTTCAAAATTCATAAAGCCTACAAATAACATTTAAAATAAATTATTTGCATGTACTTCAACCCAAAAGAGTATAAAAGTGGGCATCAACACCTTCGCTTATCTCATAATAAACTTGTGGTTCGCCTGAAACCGCGCGTTAACTTGACCCATTGCCTAGACTCGTAAGGAATTGCTAACCGCACCCCAACTCGTAGTCACACATTGCTGAGCTGTTGTCAGCTTTTGCTTTGTTGTGTTGTTGTTAACTTCTGCCTCAACCGACTGTCTTCAGCATTGGTTCTCGTTGGTGCTCCATTAAAAAACAAGGCAATCGACTTTGGGTATGATTAGTAGGCATGTAAACGAACGGACATTAACACATGTTTTGTTTTCTCATTTTACATTCGTGAACGTTTGTTTATGTTCGTTCATATATGTTCGTTTATTTATGTTCGTTTGTTTACGTTCTTTGCTTATGTTTGTTCGTTTATGCATTTAGTGTACGTATTTTTCTATAATTTTTTGGATGAGTCATTGTGGATAATTTTTTAATGAATCCTTATGGATATTTTTTAATAGAATCATATTTTTGGATGAATCATGTGTAGTTGAACCATTAATTTACACGTGTTTTTTTGATGAATTATGATGTGTTAGACTTGTTCGTTTGTGTTCAGTAATGTTTGTTTGTATTTATTTATGGTTGTCAATTATGTTCTTTTATTTTTGTTTGTTTGTGTTCGTTTACGTTCATGAACTATTCGTTTAGCTTTTAAACGAACGCACATGAACATTTTCATTTTCTTAATGAACAAAGATGAACCAAAAATGGTGTTCAGTTTTGAGTTCGTGTTCGTGTATGGTTAAAGTTAAATGAACGAACACGAATATGGCGATGTTCGTGTTCGTTCGGTTCGTTTACAGGCCTAATGATTAGAATATTAGATCACAAGAGAGAATGAGGGACTCAGTCAAGTTCTATCCCTTAATCTCATTTATTTAAAACCGATCTTGTCTTAATCAACTTAAATTCGGTTAGGGTTCAATCCGCTTATCTCCTATTTACAAGTTTAATATCTTATTAGCTTCGGAACTTTCATTTTTGTCTCATAGTTCGCACTTTTGTTATCTCTAAAAATCATCAAATAATTAATAAGTATTTATTCCAACAAAAAAGTACAATTGTTCGATATGCCTCACAAATAAAAGCCATTAAGTGCTTCTTGACGTAGCTACACATCACGCCCATCGAAGCAATTTTTCACCGGCTCGTCGAACCCTAAACGACAAAGCTAACTCGTAAATGCGAAACTCTAAACCCTAAAAGCTAAACCCTATTTAGAGTTCCGCTAGAGTTCAATTGGAGTTCGTTTGAGCCGGTTCCCTATTTTTTCCTATACCCTTGTCAACCTTTTCCTATTCTTATTATTATAAATAAGTAACTTTTGTTGCCACATATCGACTTCTGGTAAAGTCTAGATTTTTGTTTCCTTGTCTCTCTCTCCTATTAAATTATAATGAATTTAAAAAATTAAATATATAAAATATAAATCTTCTTATTCAATTAATTTACTTAACTTAGACTTAATTACACAGGCGGTCCCTATGGTTAGGCATGATTTCACTTTTGGTCCCTAACTTTTTGAAATTACAAGGTTGGTTCAAAACTTTGCAAAAACATAACAACGATGGTCCCTGAAACGGATGGACGTTAATTATTGTTGTTAAGTGCATGTGAAATTACAAAAATACCCCCTTTCACCTTTCTTCTTCTCCATCTAGACTATTTCTCGTACCACCATTAAAGCCTCCACCTTCGACCACCACCCCCACCACCCTCAACCTTCAACCACCACCATCTTTAACCTTCAACCACCACCACCATCACCACCTTCAACCTTCAATCAACACCACCTTTAACCACCACCACCACCACCCTCAACCTTCAATCACCACCATCTTTAACCTTCAACCTTCAACCATCACCATCTTCAACCACCTCCAACGACCTCCACGTCCATCATCGACCCTCCACCTCCAGCGACCCTCCACCTCTGTCATCTGCATCAGATCTGATAGTTGTTAATGCGATTCAGATCTGCTCAACTTCTGTCGCCACCATAGCCATAAACGTCTCCATCACTAGAGATGGTGGGTTTCGTTGCAGCGGTAGGCCGCCGGAGTTGGAGGGCTATCGGAATCAATTGGAGAAGACAATGATACAAGGGTATTTTAGTTATTTTTAAAATATTAACTGAAAAACTTAACGGACATCCACTTTAGAGACTAAGTTTGTTACGTTTGTGCCAACTATTGACCAACCTTGTAGTTTCTAAGAGTTAGGGACCAAAAGTGAAATCGGTCCTAACCACAGGAACCACCCGTGTAATTAAGTCTTAAACTTACTAAATTATAAGAAGATTTCAATTATATTTTATGTTAAAATATACTTTTTATAGTTCTTAAATCTACATTATTTGTTATTGATAGTTCTTAAGTTTTCATTATTTCTAATTTAATCAGTTGTTGATGACATCCAACATACAATTCTACATAGAAACTGTTAATTTATATGGGTTTCTAACCTAGTTATGTGTGTGTGCGCGTATAATTATAAAGGTCTCTAAACATCCCCAACTTCCCCTTTAAGCACAAAAAGAAGATTACCATTGTGTTAACTTTTGTTTTATGATACAATATGATGCAAATTACTAGTTTTAGGTCACACTCTAACTTATATTTTTCTCAGTTCTATTAGCTGAGAAGCTACAAGAATTTATCAAAATAACAGGCTGAGTTGTTACTTGTTACAAAATCCAAACATCTATGATTTAGTATTTCCTAAATTGTTAGGCCCGTTGCAATTCTTTCTTTGTACTTTGCTTCGTCTACACTTCCTAATACTATATGCTTCTCCTTTTCTATTCTTATGAACAGTTGTGTGCAGTATAATATGAAGGAGAATTCAGATAATAAAGATAAAATAATGAACAATCAACAATAAACACTTGAAAAATGGAGAGAGAGATACAAGAACCTGACAAAATTGCTTAGGCCTGTTGCTGAATTGCAAATGTTATATGAATTCTTAAAAGTGCCACCCCCTAGCTCTCCAATATTTTCGTGCATTTTCATCATGACGGCTTTTTTTAACTTTTAGAAAAAGCTTATAAGCCATCTCAACTTTATTTGAAGCCAGCAGTTTGTTATTCAAATTAGCACAAACAAGTCTACTAGGGCAAAATCCTTTCTTTAGACAATCCTCCATGATGACCACAGCATTTTCAAGTTGACCATTGTTACAAAGCCCATGAATAATATACTCATAAACTTCTACATCAGAAACATAACCACTTTGTTCCATTTCATCCCATATTTTCAAAAGCATGCCACATTTACCAAATCGTGAGAGTCGTTTAAGCAATATCTTATAAGCATTTACTGATATTGTACACTTTGTGTCTTTTGCTTTCTTATAAATCATCATAGCAGCATGTGGTGGCCCATAACTACATAGAGAATCAATGAATGAGGTTATTGTCCCTGTAGCAGGAATGATATTCCGACCTAGCATTTCATCAAACAGTTCGAGTGCATCTGCCACCCTTCGAGTTTTAAGAAAAGCAGAGACTATAGGCACATAAGTATCAATGTTTGGTTCACAGTTACACCTCAGCAAAGCATCATAATATCTTAAACACTCATCAATATCTCCAATAGAGATAAAATTAAATATCAT
Organism: Flaveria ramosissima; assembly: GCA_025215565.1. NCBI lineage: Eukaryota > Viridiplantae > Streptophyta > Magnoliopsida > Asterales > Asteraceae > Flaveria > Flaveria ramosissima. The sequence continues at coordinate 28,428,585 of CM046045.1, forward strand.
TGCATTGAAAATAGAAGTATTCAGCTCACATAATTTATGTTCTTTCAAGTTTTCAAAGATCTTAACCGCGTTATCGATTTGACCATCTCTTCCCAAACCCTCGATCAGGTAGCTAAAAGTCAAACTATCAGGGTCAAACCCATCTTTTACCATATCCTTCAAAACCCTGTCTATTTCATTAACCCTACCAAATTTGGACCACCCACGAATGAGTATATTATACGTCTCACCATCATACTGCACTTTCCCTTTCATTTGATTTAGCAAAGCACTTGCAGTGGCTACATGAGAACGGTGACAAAGGCATTGAAGCATAACTTTTACAGAATTCAAATCATATTCCAGCCCAAAATCTTCCAACTTCCCAAACAAATGTAAAGCTTTTGAGACTCGTTTGGCTTTAACAAAACTATCAACAAAAATAAACAAACTTTCATTATTAGGGTTTAAGCCTTTCATCCTCATCTTACCCAACACATTCATCATAAAATCAAAGAATTTCCTTCTCCCTAATGCTTTAAGAAGTAGATTGTAAGTAGAAACATCCTCAAGCACCTTCCCATGCTCAATTGCCCAATCAAATAGCATAACCATAGATCCGCCATCTAAGTTCCCACTGTTGACTACATTGGCAACTAAATCAGCATTCACCTCAAGATCAACGGCAGCTGCTGTTAATGCACGTTTGACTGCAATACTTCCATTCAACTTCTGAATGAAAACCCCTCTTAACTTATCTGCAGGTGACAATAACATATCCTGATAGGGGTGGTTCAGTTGAGGTAATTCGGAACTATGTTTTTGAATTGAAGATGAGTTGTGACGCCGAATGGGTAACAAGACAGACAGCTGATCCAACACATGGTGTTCGTTGATGTTTTGGGTGGTAGGTTTGTTGTGATTTGAGTTCATGAGATCAGCTGTTTGAGTTGAAAAGGGTAGTAATGAAATTGAGGAATGAACAAGTGGATAACGGTACCTGATTTGGCCGAGTGTAGCAAGGAACATGATTGCTGATGCTGCTAGAGGATTCAAAATCAGGAAGAAGATGAGGCCTTCTATAACCTGCACAAGACAACGGCAGCTGATTTCCTCTTCACCCCTTTTTATCGCATCATCTCCAATCCCCTTCCTCCGTTTCTAGTAGAACTTCTTTATTTGATTATTGTTCTTGGTTTGATAATTCAACAGGAGAATCAATCGAAGGCCCTTACTTCAAATGGTTATCAAGGGTTATTATAGTCTTATTATGATGCACATTCCTGTGAATTATCAACCTTTTAAAATTGCATATCGCCTTTCTTGTTTACGAGCGACTCGAGTTTAGAGTGTCAAAATCAATATGTACTAGTATTGAAGTAGTTTTAAATAATTTCAAAAAAAAAATAAAAAATTAACCAAACTAAAAAGCCATCTAACTTTTTACACCTTTCTCCTCTTATGGTGTTAAAATGGATGAGTAAGACCTATCATAATTAGTAAACAAAGAATGTATTTCTGAAGTGTGGGCTTTCGTCTTTGAGTTAGCTATAGATAATGAAGGCAATTTACCTATATTATAACAAGTCAACAAAGCAAGTGCATTTGAAGTGTGGGCTTTAGTATTTGAGTTAGTTATAAATAAAAAAGGCAGTTTATCTAATACGGATGTCAATTCAGACTACCATAACTTAGCAAAAAGATTAGTAGATGCACTACAAACAGCAAAAGAACTGATCACTAACTCAACACTTGCTTTAAGTGTGGTACATTGAGTAATGACTTCAAGATATTGGTTTTAAATACCAAAGATAATAACGTTGGGTGTAATTTCTGCTTGTACGCACCACAATAAAACGTGATAGCTAAACTGAAAAATCATTTTTTTGCCTGAGATGGCTCAAGAATATCTTTTCATGCTCGTCTGCCTCAAAAATCTTAAGACTAGCCAAAACTACACATACACTACATTATTATCAATTGTGTTACTTTTAACAAACCACATGGAACATTTATATAATTAACTCTAAACAAAATGTTACTAGAAAAAGAACCCTACATACTAATAAGTAAACAAGAATGTCTAGTTCGGACTGCTAGTCGGCCTAGTGTTAAGACCTTCTAGACCATATCCAAGAAAAACCGAGCTTTCCTGGTGACATCAGACCCAAGTCTAGCTGGAAACGATATCCACTCAACAAGGTAAACTCAACATTTAATTCAAACTAAATATAATCATAGGGTACATAAAAGGAGACTATGTAAACCTAAGCTACTGCTGCATGATGAACCAAATACGAAAATGAAAAGCTCCAAGCATAACAAAGTAGAAACTATGAACATCAACATTCAAGTCCCTGGCAAACATTTGGCCCGAATCAAACAGATTTTGTCACTGAAAATCATAGATTTCAATCATCATCCTCATCATCATCATCCTCCTCATCTTCTTCATCATCACCCCCATCCTATAACGATAAAAGGTAAGATTAGAAAACAAAATTTGGCTTACAGGAACAGGTAGGAAGTCCCTAAAGTGCACTTCTAAAGCACATGACCTCTCCTAATTCCTAAAACTTACTACTAAAATGATTAGATTATTATCATAATAATATAGCACTCGTAATCTCGGATTTAACATGGAAATTCGTTTAACAAAAATTTAGGATTGTTTTGACAAGCAAATCTCCTCATCAACCCAAACCCGTTTCAACACATCAAAAAAGTACTTAAAATATATGAGCAAAGATTGTCCACTATAAAAGTGTTCATGTTTTCATATAGATTACTATTACATAAATAGTAAAATATTAAGTTAATTAAAAAGTGTCCAAATAAGCTTCCTTCCTTCGTCAATGGTGTTTTGTAGGATCTTTACAAATAGGTTGCAATGATTATCACTAATTAGTACACCAGATGATGAAAAAGAGGTCCCTTTTCCTTGAAATTAGATTGCTTATGTGGTTACAAACCCAGGATCTCGGTGGGGGCATGTAACCTTACCAGATTTTTTATATTCTAATTCTTAAGATCCTTACTCTTCTAGATAAATTTCTTGAAAATGAAAGAAAACTGTATGTAAAAGAAAAAACAATACCTGCCCGCTTTCCTCGTCTACCTCAGACTTAGATTTTTCAGATTCTTCATCATCCTCAGCCATGCTCTCCTATATATGTGTATGTAAATTAGAAGCGACAATTTTGACCCATTTAATTATTGATTAAGCAATTCAGGTTATGCTATCTGCCTATCTCTCTAACAATTCAAAAAGATAAAACAATATATATATATACACACACACGTAAAAAGGGAACGGGCCAAATGAGTTGAATGTGTCAAAAGTCGCCCCAGCCCCTAAGTGATTTTAGTGCATATAACCTCAGAGCCTCTTAGATATCTTTATTCAAGAATAAAATTACTGAGATGTTATCTATCACACTAACTTTGTAATAACAAATTTTAGAAAATGGAACAAAAATGTATTTTAGGTCTGCCCAACCCAACCAAATTTAATCAGTACAAAAATTTATCGGTTTGACACACCCATTTTGCCACCTCTTAACATAAATTTTAATAACCTTTTAGATTATTATGTGGTGGAATGAAATGCACATAGGTAACCTGTTTCTTGTTGTATGCAGTCATAAGTTTTTCATAATCGGTCTTTCTTTTTGCAGCTTTGGCTTCATATGGTGCTTTCTCCTGACAAAAGTATATACAATAACTAAGCCCATTTAAAAATTAAGAACCCAGCCAATTTCATCAATAAGAAAACTTCTGCAAATACCTAAATTGGTATAATGCTTATTCTCATATTTCTAAAATTACACATATATTTCATCAGTGGCTTTTGACCAAACAAGTATCAATCAAGTCTTTAAACATTGCAGTTATAGGTTCATTTTTTATTATTACTTCTATTTTTTTATTTACACTTGTCTTTCAAAATGAAAACAGAATTATTATTTTTTTGAGACAAGTGTCTTTTAACTGATCCGAAAACGATCATAAGATGATAATTACATGCTTTTATCCAATTTAAACCAAGAAGTTGCAATGTCAAGTGGTTGGGCCACAATATAGTAGCCCAGCTGCTCTACCACCAAACAGGGTGCACCAAAAACAAGGTTGTAGACCCACAACCGGGCCCAATGGCCCAAGCTCACCTAAATTAATGCATAGGACCCACACTGGTATGAGAAAAATACTATTTTATAAGGGCACTAGCATCTCCTTGATGAAATCAAAGAAATTAGAAAGTATAACATATGTAAACGTTTCTTTAAACTTACAGTTGCACTCATTGATTTCCACTTCTCTCCACCAGCTTTCCCAACCTATACGAGCAAAAACATACGCATAATATGAAATATTAAAAGCAAAACCCCTGAAAGCAGTCATAAAACCCTGATATGAAGCGCTTACAGCTGAAACAGCTTTCACGTTTGGATTTTCTTTCTTGAATGTCTTCCTGAAGTCCTCACTGTAACCATAAGAATGCACCCAATCAAAAGCAACATACTATAAGTTTATTTACGCTTCAGAATACAAAATAAATAAAATTACGCATACAGGAAGACAAAGAAAGCACTTGGGGGTCTCTTTGGCTTGTTAGGATCTTTTACTGCTTTACTGTCTTTAGCCTTGCTTTTGCCAACAGCCTTAGCAGGTGCCTTTCTTTTCCCTACCTTTCTGAAAGATCAAAGATGATACAAACCATTTAACTTCATCCAACACGTCATTTTTCAAATATAAAAAAAACAATTTTTGAAAGTACAATTGTTTCATTTAACGACTTATACAGTCCAATGAATAAACTAGAATGAAGTTAAAGCAATTGGCTAGTAATTACAATTTCCCCCTCATCAATATTATGCATGCTCAACATTTAACTCTAGAAATACACCATACTATGATACTGTGCTTATTTTATAAAACAAGAACTGCGTGCTACCCCTAAAATTGCAGTAGAACTTAAAAAGTAGGCATTTGGGGTATCTACAATTCAATCATTTTACAGAAGATGTTTTTGTCCATTTTTATATGTAAGTTGATCAACAAAAATAATAAGAACATGAAACTAAAACTGATCTTAACTTGTCATCAACAGGCTTCAAGCTGTCCTTCTTTGCTGCTCCTTTACCTTTGGCACCCTTCATATCTAGAAAGCCACAAGGAGATTAAAAATGAATATTAGGAATATGTTTAGAGGTTGGTTATAGAAGCTTTCATGAGTGATATTGACACAGTCCCCATGAGAATTGCAACTAGATCAAGAAAAAAATGTCCAACTAATAGTCAAAAACCTTAAAAACTGTTCAATCTCATGCACCAAAAGCTAATGCATCAATAACTTGCAATGATGACAATGTACGAATATGAACCTACATTTTTTTCATAAAGCGACAATGTTCTTGAAGAATAACGATCATTGGAATCTTATAATGTTATTCCACATCAATTTGAAGAAAGAATAAGCAAAAGTAAACGCACTAAAAATGACATGACGAATATCAATCTATCATAGAGAACAAATCAAAGGAATTGTAGAAAAAAGCTACAGAAACCCTAATTTAAATTGTTAAAGTAAAATATACATGAACTTCAGAACCTTGAGCTCCGAAACATGAAAAAATATATATAAGCAAACACAATACAGAATAACAATCAAATCAGCTACAAACAAAGCATGAATGGATAAATTTAGCAACTCCGAAGTAAGTAATAGTCATAGAGCAATCAGGCACATGTTGAAGAACAATTAAAGCAAAATTTCACAAATATAAAACAACAAAACATAAGAAAAACGGAATCAGCAGAAAATCAAACCGTAAACAGAGAAATTCACCAATTCAAAGTGGTTTTAGGGTAATTAGGTTGTAGTTGTTCGGTTTGAATAACATATTAGAGTAGAAATTGGCATATAATTGAAGAAAAGATCTGAATATACCTAAAGGCTAAGGGTAGAGAGACGATAGAAAGGATCTGTGATCGGTGGTGAAGTGAAAGAGAGTAAGTAGAGCAGAGAGAGAACCGGAAGCATCAAGGTACACACTTTACGAAAGAGTGACCGGACAAGCCGGTTGATTTTGCCGCAACGGTTCTATACTTCTGATGCGACAATCGGGTTTACCGGCTATACCCGGTATCAGACAGAACTAGCGGTACGAGAGAGAATCGGTTTTTAGACCCCCCATCTTTGAAGAAGGTTGTATATTGGGACAGAATTATTTAACTAACACCTCAAATTTTTTAGGGTTAAGTATCGTTAACTCTATCATTTTTATGACCCTTTCGAATCTGATTGAAAAGTTTATACTATCGGTAGTTATTCGGTCATCTTTCAACAATAAATTCATGACTAGTTGTACCATCCTCGTATTGTTTATACTAATTATAGTTTTTTAACATATTTATACTATATATAAAGCATATGAGAATGATATTTTAAGATATCATAAAATTAAAAATAAATACTTAATTTAATGCATAAAATACAAACACTTTTAGGGATAAAATAGTATATATAACACTATTTACATATTACCCCTTATAATTATTTACATAATAACCTCACATTTACTCACTTACATAAGATTTTATATTATCTATCCATAAACAAAAAAAAAACTTAATTTGTTTAAGATTCCAGCTATATCTTTTAATCTATCACGTTTAAAAACTACAATTATAACCTGTGTTTTTTTCTAACGTTTTAGTGTAAATTTTTGCTAACCCATTTGTAACTTGTGACGTACAATAAGTTAATGCGTAAATATACAAGTAGTCACGCATAAGCTATTTATTTGGTTTTTTTAAAATTTAGCTTAGTAAAAACATAATAGACTTTTGTAAAAATACTACAAGAATAACAAAATATTAGAAAAACATGCCGGATGTAAAATGTCATACCACCGTATTACGCATGTACTCTTCTAGTAATTCTTTAGCTATATTGAAGCAACTTTATAATACGCTGATCTCTAAATAATAGCAATTGCGTACTTGCACTCATCTCATATTCTCATTCATAAATCATGAATGACAGAAAGTTAAAACTTAAGATGCTTAATGGGCTACTCATTTTGCTTATTGGGCCTCTTTTTGGTTCCTTGTTGATACACAGGTTTTATATCATCATATATGGGTCATGATAAGTTAAATTCATCTCATGTTATATGTTACTTATATAATTATATACATCTCTTTAGCTCTAACTAATTTCATCAGATACCCTATGAAAAAAAATCATTTACCTTGACAACACTTTTAACAAAGGTATCATAGATCTTTATATAAAAAAAAATGTAATTCTAACTAATTGTACGGATATACTAAAATTCAATTATTTTAACAACAATTTTTGATGAAGATTGTCATCTAAAGCTAGAATCCACGCACTCCACTAAGAGTCACCACTACATATCAAACATTCTTCGGTCTTCACAAGCAGATAAGGTCTATACTCTCTCATCCATTAGATGCTTACTGTCTTCAAGTAACAGTCCCAAATATCTCAAGTAGATCATCCCTTCTCACCCATTGAACTTGATACATCACCGTTTCACCACACTTTCTCACTACATTTTACACATTACATACTACACACCACCTATCACCACCAATGGCATCAACAACCGTTGCCTCTTGCCACCTCCTCCTCCTCCATTTGAACCCGTCCCTAAACCAAGAAAACACCCCCCAAAAAAGTATCCAAAAACATTACATCAAATCATCCATTATGGTACCCCTGGCCAAAAACTCTAGTGTATTTAGACGGGAATCTGGTTGGAGACGGAGTTGACCTGTTTGGTTCGAGTAAACTAGCAGAGTAAATGTAGCATGATCTGGACTCATTGGAACAAAACTTGGCGAAGAATATGGTCGGGGAAGTGATTGGAACCCATTCGAGAGTGCATATGTGAAGTCGACCCCTTCCAACAATGCAACAAGGTTTTCGGGCCGCAAGGCTTAAGGAGTGCGAGTTAAACATGAGATGGTCAAAATGCAAAATTTTAAAGTAATTATTGTAAATTAAGAATGCTATGCAAGCATTCACGCAAGCATGTAGTATAAAAAACTTGTATAATATGCATTAATGTTTTATGTTTGACTTTTAATATATAATATTAGCTTTATTCGACTAGTACTTTTGTTTACAAAAATATACAACGATTACACGATGGGTCGCTATACGAACACCCGGACACTCCAATTCCCCTGTCCCACCAATGTCACACAACACTGTTTGAGTATTTTGTCAAATTGTTGTTTGTAGAAAATATCAAATCTTATAGCTTATCTACCTTTTTATTTCTCATGGCTCTACATTTTAAAAATGTCGTTTATAGTGAAATTCAAATGGTCAATTGGAGTGAAATTAGGTGACGTGATATCCTATAACAGGAACCCTATATGATTTGAACTGATCAATGATCTTTGACAACCAAATATTCCTAAGATCTGAAAATGTCGTTTTCAACCGAGATCTATGTCGTTTTGCACACGTCAAAGCATCTTTTTCTTTTTTAATCAATCATACACACTTATTACTTTTTAATCTTTCAAACCATCTTATACCATCACTGTGGTGGATGACTAATTACTACAAACATATAACACTTTTAATTAAAGTTGATTTGTGAATGAGGACGTTACAACAAACCGCAATACTTTTTATTATAATATGGATAGAAGGTACTTATAAGAACGACACTAATACAACTGTTCGATGATTTGAGAACTAGAAGTATCACTTCGTAGGCAAAAGCTTTTACTGAGGGTTGGGAGGACGGCTATTAGCAGCCGAAACTCTTGAACCCCACTCGAGCAACTCTTTGCTCGTATCATCCTTGTGAGCCATCACTTCAATGAAGCACAAGCAATCCTTTTTATCTCCCGTTGCAGTCTCTATTGCTTCGATCAGATCTTCTTCACAAAACACCTTCAAAATTTAACGAGTTTATTGTGAACAAACAAGCTAGCTTGAGGTGACAAAATGAATATGTAGTATAGTAGGTCTACATGGATTCATTTTTTAGCTAACTGACCCAATATATGTAAAATATAACTTGAATCATATTTATGAATAAATAGGTCTAATTAACTATCTTACCTTAGTAGTCCAACACTTGCCCTCACCATTGTGAATTGCATCAACAAATCCAGTGTAGTTCCAATTCTTGATCACATTGTAAGGCCCATCATGGATTTCTACTTCAATGGTGTAACCACCATTGTTTATCAGGAAGATGATGGATTTCTGCCCACATCGCAGCATTGTGGACACATCTTGGGCTGTAACCTGTTATGAATAGAAACAAATCAGTTTAGTAAAAACGGTGTTCAGAACAAGTAATTCGATTGAAGAGATCAGGGTCGAGTTGTGTATACTTGGAAGCTGCCATCACCAATGCAAGCTATCACTCTCTTATCAGTAGCAGCCTGTGCATACCCAAGAGTAGCACCAACAGACCACCCAATTGACCCATATTGCATCTGGAATTCATATCTACAACATTCGTTTTCATCAATTAGAAAAGTGATTATATAAAAACATGTGTCATTCGTCAGATGAATTAATCGGCTGTTTGATGCTTACCCACATCCTTGTGGCAACTTTAGTTTCTGACAATTGAACCAAGAATCACCTGTTTCAGCAATCACAGCTGTGTCACTAGACAGCATTTTTTGTATGTGTTCAAAGAGAACGTTAACCCTTAACGGCTCCCTAGGAGCACATTTCAGAGGATGCCCTTCAGGGACAAATATCCGATGGTAGTTTTCATAGGCAGTGGTGTTTTTCTTAAGCCTTTTGGCTAGAGCTTGCAAGAAATCCTTCATGAGAATACAACCAAACGTAGGCCCGTTTCCTATTACAACTCGATCAGGATGAACAATTAGTGCTTTCTCTTTTTTGAGAAGAAGAGAGTAACCTACAGAGCTGTAATCGTTGAATATAGGGCCAGCAAAGATGTAAGCATCGGCTGATTCAACAATTTCTGCACAGAATGCCGTGCTTACAGCACCCCAGTATGTCCCAATGAAGTGAGGATGGTGCTCAGGGACTAGCCCTTTTCCTGCTGGTGTAACCGCAAGAGCATAGCCAGAAGCGTTTGCCAATTCAACAAACGCCTGGCATGCATTTGAAACGCGTAGTTTAGGTCCACCCACCATTACAGGCTTTACTGCTTTGTTCAAGAACTCTGCAGCAGCCTCAACAGCTGCTTCCAAACCCATCTTATTACTCAGCCTACAGCATCAAATTGAAAGCCTTCATTAGCTTAAAGCTTACATAAAACCAATGTTAATTATAAGTTTAAGAATATTTGTAGAACATACTTGGGGGCTAAAGAAAATGGAACCGGTTCCCGGCTAAACGTAGGATGAGGAATTGCAGGCAGATTACAGCTTATGCTGATGTAAACAGGCTTGCTCTCTTTCAGAGCAGTCGAGATCGCAGTATCGATCAGTTCATGCGCATCATCCAAGTTATTCACCACAGCCTACGTTTACAGCAAAACAAGTTAAGCTCAGATATGAATATTGCAAAAAGCTGTTCATGGCTTATTTATGCATAAATTGAAACCCTAGAAATCTCTCTGGCCAGTCTCTAGCTAATCTTCCTGCAGCACAAGTTAATTATATCCTAAGCAAAATAGATGATACACAGTCAAATCGATCTTCAACTAGTGAATTAGTGTAGAGCGTTTATTGTGTACTTAATTGTGAATCTCTACATCGCAATGAATGGATCTCTTGTGCGACCAATTAAGGGCAAGGTTTTTCATATACAGAAACGGATCAACAGTTAAAATCACTACGTACGTACTATGAGTCTATGACATGTTGAGTTAGAAGAAGTAAGTATTCAATTGTACCTGATAGCAAGTGAGAGTCTGGAAGCAACGAAGCTCCTGGGTGAAATCGGGCAATCCGATGGTATGATGGAGAACTCTGTTGGTGCCGTAATCGTTGGAGTTGGGTCCCCCGACGATGCATATGAGAGGAAGATTCTCACTGTAGGCACCGGCAATGGCGTTGAGGACGCTGAGTCCACCGACGGTGAAGGTGACGACGCAGGCACCGACGCCGCGAGACCTGGCGTAGCCGTCGGCAGCGTATCCTGCGTTGAGCTCGTTGCAGCAGCCCACCAGGTTGAGCCCGGGCTCAGCGATGAGGTGATCCAGCAGCGTCAGATTGAAGTCGCCGGGCACGGAGAAGACGTCGGAGACACCGACCTGCACCAGGCGGCGAGCCAGGTGGCGGCCGAGAGTGGCCTCGCCGGAGTTGAAGGGCACGGCGGAGGACTGTACGCAGCAAGTAGCGCCCACTTTGGGAGGGCAACCGACGTTGCCATTGGGAACAGAGGTGATATCTGAAGCACCGATTTTCGTATCCATTTTCCTCTCAGTTTAAGTTTCAGTTTCAGTGTGTGGGAAATTGAGAATGTATTGAAGAATATATATATACAGAGCGGTGAGCGATGAGCGGTGAGTGTTTGCGTGTGAGAGGGGAAATACAAGGGGCGGTTTACAGAACATAGAATATATAAATTTAAAAATTATTACGAGTGGGTCCTTGCTGGACAAGAAACAAACTATTTATAGAATGGATTTCTGTTAAAAAAAGTAACGTATCGAGTTTAGGGAGGCTTAGTTAATTTAATTATATTATATGTTGATTGTACCTTTTAAGTCTACAAAGAATTATTATTTAATATACGTACCTGTGCTATCCTCTTGTGTGATTAATTTATAAGTTATTGGATTTTAATAATTCTAACTTTTAAATATTGGTCAATATTAATCTCTACTTAGCAAATGTTTACCGACACTTCTAACTTTAAGTTTATTTTTCTTCAATAATCCATTATTAACTGAGAGTTAACACCCGTTAGTGTTTTTTGATGAAATAGGGCTAACTTTGAGTCATTTTTCAACTCCACCGCCGCCCAACCTCTATTAGGTCTTTTTTCAGTGTCTAGCATCCATCGTCACTTTAAATCTACCTTTAACGAGTCAAGTGATTCAAATCAGAAGGTGAAGATTAACGAGTTTCAGATTACAGAAGTTTTAGATTGACGGACCCGACAATTGATTTTAACTTTCTGCTTAGCGTTTTGGCCATATAAGTAGTCCACGTCATCAAAAAAACTAACGGTATTAACTCTCAGTTAGTAAGGGATCGTTGCAGAAAAATAAGCTCAAAATTGGGAGTGTCCGTAAACATTTATTGAGTTGTGATTACTCCCGGCCAATATATAAAAATTGAGATTATTAAAATCTAATAACCTTTAATTAATTAACAAAACAAAGCAAAGCAGTATAGAAAAAATCACATCACATAATAAAATAAAGTCCAATAAATCGGTGGATTCCACGGGAAAGGAAATCAGCTGGACGGTATCAAGTCAAGAGCCCCCAACATATCATTTTCACATCACATGGACTCCACCACCAAAGCAAAGGAAACAAGAATCATGAAAAATATTAAAAGGCGGCTTAAATAATTAATCATATGAGCCAAACAGGGTACTACTTTCTATATTATTTTAACTGGTTTTTTTTAGAGCATTTACGGTAGGCTGGCTGGTTTTGGATGATTTTACAAAGAGTTGAGAATATGTAAATAAAATCTGCTAGGACTTTCTAAGTTTCTGACATCCAAAAACATATTTCGTAAGAGAGGAGGAGAGAAGATGCGTTTTAAGACCACAACGAAATTTACACCACTAAACAAATTAGTTGGCATGTTATCATATCATTTCTTCCTTTTTGATCATACGCATGCCTGCATACATCCACAAAGAAACATTGACATGTTGTCGAAATTAAATCTAGTTGCAGAGAAAGGTCTACAAGTATGTTCTAAATATATAAAAGAAAGAAATAGATAAAAAACAAATAAATATAAAAAAAGAAATTCTACATTTGATTAGCCTGGGGATACAACGAAACCATGACGATTAGGATCTCAAGGCGCAACAACACCTATGATGCAAGGGATGACTCATATCTAGAACCTCCGTTGTTTTATTAAATAATACACACGTCATCTAGTGATGATGATAAATGTTTCTAATAAAAATAATATACTTTGAGTTAAATCATTACATGTAGCAAGTTGAATAGTTGATAAAGAGATTAGAAGAGTTATTAATGTTGTAAAAAGTACCCCCTCCCCGTAAAGAAAAAGTATTAAAATATATAAATAAATAATGATTTAAACCCTAAAATGTTATTGGCGCCACTTAGAGCCGTAAACGAACCGAACGAACACAAACGCGGCATTGTTTGTGTTCGTTCATTAAGAAAATAATTTGTTCATGAACTGTTCACGAACGCTTACCGAACGAGATTTTTTGTTTGTGTTCGTTCATTAAGTAAATGAATATGTTCATTAATTGTTAACGAACATAAACGAACACAAATGAAGACTAGCGAACACACACAAATATCATGAACATTAATGAACACAATTGAAATTTCTTAAAACAAACAAATACAAACCATCATATATTGATCTTTATATTTATAATCACAAACATTATTAATATTCACAAAATATAAATAAGTGCTTAACATAATTATCGCAAAAATAACTTTTAAACAAACGAACACAAACGAATATTCACGAACATAAATGAACGAACGAAACCTCTATTCATGTTCGTTCGTTTAACTAAATGAACGGAAATTTTCTTACTCATGTTCGTTCATTTATTAAACAACGAACATAAACGAACTTCTCGCCAAATGATTTGTTGAACGTTCGGTTCGTTTACATCCCTAACGCCACTCCTTCGGCCTCGACAATTGTCCACCTAGCTGACCGCCTCCTTCTAGCCAATCTGATATCCGAACACCATTTCAACCTCTCAAGAGGCCCGTTTTTTACGCTTGTTTTCTTCTTATTTAAACTAGCCTAACCACCCGTGTGTTACACGAGTTAAAGAAAAATAAATTTAAAATAAAGTAAATTACATGTATGGTCCTTATATTATGTTAAAATTTTGGTTGTTACTTAAAGTCTAAATAGGATCTCTAATATATTTTTTCTTTTTCATCTACGGTCTCAAATTCTGTTAGTTAACAACTGATAATGTTAAAAATTAAAATAATTACATTTTACCCGCATCGAACATCCATTTAATTTAAATTTTAAACTATGGTATTATTTTTATTAAAGAAAGATTTATATTATTGTTTTCAAAGTTTTTTAATTTTTAATATTTTCATTATTCATTATTAATATGTTTATTATATAATAAAATACATTTTAAATACAGTAAATATATTTTCATAATAGCGTATTTTATGAATGTTTGTTTTTAACATGTTTAAACCGTCCGTTTCTAAATGTTGTTCTTGAATCCGTTTAATATTTTAAATGTTTTTTAAATATTTTTGGTTTTATAAAGTTTTTTCTTAAACCATTTAGTTTTTTAAAGCATCTTTAAAAAACACTCACTTTTTAAACATCTTTTTCTAAAACAATTCATTTTCGAATGACATTTTTAGTATTTTTTTAAACGTTCAATAAATAAATAGTTTTAAAAATAATATTTAGAAAATGAATAATTATAAATATTATATTTAAAAAACCAAAGGGTTTTAAGAAAGACGACAATGCTTTTAAAAAGTACAATTAAAAAATCAAAAAAATTTAGAGAGGCAAAAAATCAAAAGTTTTAGAGAAACATTTAAAAACCTGAGCATTCTAAAAATAACATTTTAAAAATATTATATATATATATAAAATTAAATTACATTGATAATCTTTGTATGTAAAATAGTCATTTTGAAAAAATTAACATTAATAACTAAACTAACAGAATAAGAATTATTAATAAAAGATAAATATAACATTAGGGATTATATTTGAAATTTTAACAGTTTAAAAATCAAATCCAAAATTTTGACCAAACTACAAAAACCATCCATTTAATTTACTCTTTAAAAAAATAGATACATAAAATATCAATTACTATGAATAAGTTTGTAATATATACGCATGTGAATGTCAATTAAATAAATGTGTATACATGTAAGTTAACTGAAAGAATTAAATAAATAGAAAAACAATATTAATGTTTATAAATATCTAAAAACTTTTTTGTATACAAACTTTTAAACAGATTTAGTTAATAATTTCTCAAATTTAATAATTCATCTTTTTAGAATACTCCCATGTCTTGTAGTGTCCTATGATAAAAAATAAATAATTAAAGATGTATAACAGATATGTTTTATAAGATAAATATTAAAATAATAAGATAACTATTTGATTAGTTGAACAATACATCCTTCTCAATCATAATAAACTCAAGAGAGTAAGTTTCTACCCGATTGTTATACATTGACTGCCTCCATAAACGAATCACGAAGTGATATGTCAACATACTTTAAGAAAGTTACTTCTAATACTGATAATGTCCTATTGAGAAGTAACTTTATGGTTTATCAATAATGTATAAACCATTATACATAAATAAAAAAATGAACGAAGTTAAAGATATGGTTGCACGATAAAAAATATTAATATTAAGGTTTATCATTAAAAACTTGTTTTTTTAAATACAAGTGTGCGTAATATTGTAATTGAATACAATATGAAATTAGTCGAATATAATGATTGTGTGAATAATTGAGAAGTAAGAGAAGTTCTTCATGCAGAATGTCTGGACTTTTTGATTATAAGAAAAGTTATTTCGTATATTTCTGAAATATTTATAATAGTGGAAGAACCGTAAATAGAAAAAAACTTATTGTATACATAATAAAATAATGGTATTATATTATATAATGCAAGCAAATATTATACGATATTATTAATATATAAAGAAGCTCAATAATAGTAAAAAGACAGCTTAGTAGTAAAGGAAGACTTCCATTGATCGCTAAAAAACATAGTTAGTGCATGAAATTACAAAAGACATGGGTCAAACTTTGATAAAGATAGCTTAGTAAGTAAACCTTTGCACTAAAGAAGTAAAAACTATTCGATCAATGAAGTTCCGCTCGAATAGTGGACTGCAAATAACCTAAAATAGATTCTTAAAGAAAAAGCTCTTCCGACGACACTATAAACTCTATAAATACTGTTTTTCATATCAGATAAAAGAGATTTCCGTGATCACCTTCATAAGTCTTTTAGCTTTATCTCTCACTCTTACTCTTATACATATTGTTAATATTTTCATAAATCTCGTACCTATACCGACTAATCACTAAAGCGTTGAAGGGCATGTTTGGGTTTGCTTATTAAAACAACTTATTGACTTATTGACTTTTTTAATAAGTTAATAAGTTAGTATGGAGTGACTTATTGACTTATTTCTCTCACAACCATTATATTGCCAAACACTATAAAATGACTTTTTAACTTTTTAAAAGTTAATAAGTTAATAAGTAAGAAAAAAAAAGCACTCCCAAACACCCACGAAGTGTCATTGAAGCTCGAGCTCAAGTGCCCGCAAACGGATTTCTTGTGGTTGCAGGTCATAAAAGGAAAAAAAAAACAATCCTAAACATTCTTGCTTCTTCTTCGAGTCGCCTGAAGAATTTGGAGCTAACAACGATCATACAATTCTCCTACTCGACACCCGATCAATGCTTGAATCTTTATCTCCTCTTCCATCTTTTATATTCAATCGGAATCCTTTCATTTTAGAAACAGCATTCGTTAGATCTTCTCCATCAGTTGTTGAGGTAATTCCGGTAACCCAACCCAAATACAGGTAACTATATATTAATCAATCCAATCCTGCTTTACTTCCCTCCCCTCTCCCTCTCCCTCGAATGAATTGATTCATTGAATGAATGGAATCCCATGAAGCGTCGATGATAGAATCGCCAAACTTCAATCGCACCCCTTTAGAATTCAGATAGTAGAATTCCTTAAAGCAATCTTGCACGCACTTCATTTTCATGCTAATGGAATGGCCAAACACGTCTTGGCTAAGCAGCTCCATCTCCTTAACTCTTCACATCTCGCCACCCTCTTGCAACTATGCCTCAACTCAAAATCATCATCCAAACAACCCCAATGCATACATGCCCAGATCATCAAATCCAGATTTTGCTGTGAAACATTCATCCTGAATAGGCTAATTGATGTTTACGGAAAGTCTGGTTCGATAGATGATGCATACAAGGTGTTTGATCATATGCCTGAGAGAAACATATTCTCTTGGAATGCTGTTCTATCTACCCTAACGAATGCGGGTCTTTTAGATGAAGCAAACAGGGTTTTTGGATCTATGCCCGTGACTGACCAGTGCTCTTGGAACTCTATGGTGTCAGGTTTTGCTCAACATGATCGGTTTTCCGAGTCCCTTGAGTTTTTTGTACGTATGCACGCTCAAGATTTTGTGCTTAACCAATATTCTTATGGTAGTGCTCTTAGTTCATGTGCGGGTTTGAGGAATATGAAAATGGGTACTCAGATTCATGCTTCTGTCTTCAAGTCTCCTTATGAGCGAGATGTTTACATGGGCAGTGCTCTTATAGACATGTATTCAAAATGTGGAAACGTGGGTTGTGCTCAAAAGGTTTTCAATGATATGAATCAACGAAACACAGTTTCTTGGAATAGCTTGATCTCATGTTATGAGCAAAATGGTCCGGCTGATGAAGCTCTTGATGTTTTCAAGAAAATGATGAACAGTGGAATTGAGCCCGATGAGGTCACTCTAGCCAGTGTGATAAGTGCATGTGCAAGCTTGTCAAAACTGAATTTGGGACGGGAAATTCACAATCGAGTTATAAAATTCAATAAGCTAAGGGATGATATTGTCATATGCAACGCGTTGGTTGATATGTATGCAAAGTGCAGTAAAATCATAGAAGCAAGATGGATTTTTGATACAATGCCAATCAGAAACATCATAACAGAAACCTCCATTATTAGTGGTTATGCTAAGTCAGCAAACGTTGAAAAGGCACGTTCAATTTTTGTCAATATGCCAGATAGAAATATAGTATCATGGAACGCATTAATTGCTGGCTACACGCAAAGTGGATACAATGAGACCGCATTAGGACTCTTTCGCAAACTAAAACGAGAAAACGTATTTCCAACACATTACACTTTTGGGAATCTTCTTAATGCATGTGCAAATCTTGCTGATTTGAGATTAGGCCAGCAAGCCCACGCCCATGTCTTAAAACACGGGTTTAGATTTCAATCTGGACCCGAAAGTGATATCTTTGTAGGAAATTCTCTTATAGATATGTATGTCAAATGTGGATCCATAGAAGAGGGGAAACAAGTTTTTAAAAACATGGCTTGTAAAGATTGGGTATCATGGAATGCAATCATAGTAGGATATGCTCAAAACGGTTATGGGGTAGAAACAATTGAATTGTTCAAAGAAATGCTGGCAACTGGTGAGAAACCGGATCATGTTACAATGATTGGATTACTTTCTGCTTGTAGTCATGCTGGTTTAGTTGATGAGGGTCGTCGTTATTTCAACTTAATGAGTAAAGAATTTGGAATACAACCAATGAGTGACCATTATGCATGTATGGTTGATCTACTTGGTCGAGCTGGTTGTCTTGATGAAGCCAAAGACCTGATTGATAATATGCCAATGCAACCCGATGCTGTCGTATGGGCGTCTTTGCTTGGTGGTTGTAAAGTTCATGGTAACATTGAGTTAGGAAAATATGTGGCAGAAAAGTTAATAGAGATAGATGTGAATAACTCTGGTCCATATGTTTTGCTTTCAAATATGTATGCTGAAATGGGAAATTGGGGGGAAGTTAAACGGGTTAGAAAGCTTATGAAGCAAAGAGGCGTCGTTAAACAGCCAGGTTGTAGTTGGATTGAAGTCGAGGGTAAAGTTCATGTTTTTATGGTGAAAGATGGACGGCAAGCTAAAAAGAAAGAAATTTATCTGGTGTTGAGAACACTTGGTAAAGTAATGAAGTTGTTTGGATATAATTCTAATGCTCTTGAGTTGGAGGGGAATTTAGATTTGGAATCAGTGGAAGTACCAATTACTGTGGAAGCTGCATAATTTTGCAGGTCTTTTTTCCTTCTTTTTTAGAAGGTCTTGTTTTTTGTTGTAAGCTAACCATTATTTCTGTAGAAGTACCGCCGGTCACTGATTTCATTACCGGCTCTCTGGAATTATAGCTGGGTTTTGTTGGGGTAATTAAGACTTAAATTGAACTTGGGGCCTACTGAATTTCTTATGCGTCCTTACAGTTTTTCAGCTGATACATTGGTTCTTTAATTGCAGCCTCCAACCTGTGAATCGTATATGAACAGAATATCATATTTTTTTCTAATATATTGGGATCTCATGATCGCAAAAGAACGAAAGTGGTAGTGTTATAGCAATCTGAACACTTTGATGTCAGGTATTTGGAAACTATAGTATATTGATTGTTGAATTAGAACAAAATCTCAGGTCCAAGAGTCTTCAAGCATAATAATATCTCCGGTTTTATCAGACAAATTAATACTTATGCAAGTCACTTTTTCTGTTTCAGAAAATGAATCCATTTTCTTGATCTTTAGCTTCTTTCTGTTCATATGTTTTGTGTAAACAGTTTCACATGTACCAACAAGAACATGAGAGAATCCAATTTGAAGCCTGTGAATTAACATATTGTTTAAAAAGGGCTGGAAAACTACAAAAAGACATCTAGATGACTTCTTGAAGAAACCACCCCTTGAATTCGAATTCACACCTCCATTGATGGAAAATAGAAAGAGGATCATCAGTTGAAAATAATAAAGATTAAGTTTGTCTTTCTAATATCCCGGTTAGTGAGACTACAACTGATGATGCCTTTCTAGCATCAAACACAAAACCAAATTGTACCTATTTGAGTCGGCTAGTTAAGACCTAGCTTTGTGTGACCCGTTACCAGCCCCGCTTGTTTTGACATGCATGTTTTTAAAATTGAACTCTTGTATATTTTTTTTATAGGAGACCATATCAAATCCTTAAATCCATGGATCATTACAAAAGATATATGTGAGTGGAAGACTAAGCAAACTTACTGAGTGCAAGTATGACAACTCAAGTGGCTATTTAAGGCATTAATGTTACACAATGAGTGGGAGGTGTAGTATAATGGATCGTTACAAAAGTAGCTATATAATTGGGTGTCTTATAGACCTTTCTGAACATGCAGCTGGGGATCAAACGAGTTTTGGGTCAAAGTGGGACGTTTTAAGAAATGGGCGTTTTGGTTCAATTTTGACTAAAATGGGTACGGGTCTAAATTGGCCGGTCAGTTTGGACATATATGATACATGCACGTGGACAACGTACCTAGCTAAAATTTCAATACGTATGAATAACATTTAACTTAGGACAAACAGATCTAATCATACTATCACTTTTCCAATGGGATCAGAATCCCAAGTAACAAGCAGGTTCACAAAGAAAGACCTAAAAATAACACAAGCAAGCAGATCCATATCTACTGCAAATGATCATTCTCGATCCTCATCAACCACCATAAACTTCACAAGAAACATATAATTCTTTCTGTTGTTGGTAGCAATCACACAGTTTGCATCTCAATCGACCAATGTCATCTATCACAAAAGCTACCAACATAACTAAACCCGACTGCTAACGCAAATGCACCGGTTACACTTTCTGAGTGGGCGGCCAGGCTACATGTTCGAGACTTTGTTAGATACATGAAGATGAAGATGAAGATGAAGATGAGGTGTGTGAAGTGAACTTAGGAATCAACTCGACTTAATTATTAAATCCGAATCAAGTTATTATGTCTGAGTATACAATTAGTCACTTTCTAAATTTTCATTCTTAAGATCGATTTTCTTCTCGCATAAAACAATCCACATTCCTTGTTTCTAGACATCAACTTTTGTATATATATATATTTCATAATTCATTCCAAATCCATGTATATTTACGAAAGATTTATGTGAGTGGAAGGCTAAGCAAACTTAGTAAGTGTAAACGTGACAAGTCAAGGGACCATTTAAGGCATTATACGTAGAATAACGGATTAAAGTGCCTATAAACTTAGAGCATTCACATCCCAATCTTCATCTACATCTTTATAATTACACTAAAATCACTACTTTTCTTCCTCTTTTTTAGTTAAATAATACTTTTTAATATTTTTATCATTACTTTTTCTCTCTGCTACTCATAACCAGGGGCGGAGCATAGTTGGGACCGGGGGGGCCGCCGCTCCCCCTCTTTTTTTCGCCGGTAGTGTAAATTTTTGGCCCGGTAGTGTAAATTTTTGGCTCGATAGTGTAATTTTTTATATAAAACTCGAGTTCGCCCCCCCTAAAAAAAATTAATCTCGCCCTCGCCCCCCTAGAAGAGTGTTCAAGCTCCGCCACTCCTCATAACCACTTTTAAAAAATATTAAAAAATTAATATAGATAAACATTATTTTATCAAATATAGAGATGAACATTTTAAAATGTTGATTTTACATTTAAATTTTGACTTTTACATTTATATAATGTGTTGTTTACATTTAAATGTTGATTTTTTTATTACTGTATCTTTTTTTTATTATGTAACCAACCTGACCTAACTTGAACTGACTAGGCAATTTTTATGTCTACTTTTATATAATTGAAGCATTTAAAAATTATGATTCCATTAAAATAAATTTCTGAATCTATTACTAAACTAGTTTCTTTTTGTATTAACTTAATTCGTTAAGAGATGTTTTCATTTCAAAAAAGATACTCTTCCAACTTTTATTGATAAACCATAACTAAAATCACCACATGCATCAAATCTATACTATATATAAAACATATGAGATTAGTATTTTAAATAAAACATATGAGATTAGTATTTTAAGATACTATAAAATTAAGAATAATCACTTTACTCAATGCATAAGATACAACCACTTTTGAGGGTAATAGTATTTTTAACATTATTTACCGATTACCCTTACAATTAGTTACATAATAACCTTACACTTATTGTAACTTATATAAAATTTTACATTATCTACTCATAAACCAAAAAAACATAATTTGTTTTAAGATTTCAGTTATATCTGTTAATCTATCATGTTTAAAAACTTTTTGAGATTATAATTGTAACCTGTGTATTTTTTAAACGTTTTGGTGTAAGTTTTTTGTTGAACCGATCTGTATTTTGTGAGGTACAATAAGTTAGTTCGTAAATGTATAAGTCGTCATGCAAAACCCATTTATTTGGTATGTTAAATTTTAGCTTAGAAAAAATATAATAAACTTTTGTAAAATTACTACAATAATAAAAAAATAAAAAAATAAGTGTCAGATGTAAAATATTATCCGTCGCATTACGCAAACACGCTTCTAGTAAATACTAAACTGTATATTCCTGCATTCAGGAATGACCGAGGAAGGTACTTGCCCGCTGTTTGAGGGTTACAGGTTACAGCATAATTATTGTCCACAAAGAAATTGCATGCATGAATTAAGAAAAATAAATAAAAAGGGGTATTAAAATTGAAAAAGAAAAGGAAGTATATTAAAATGATTTATTGAACAAAACAAAGTGCCCATGTAGGTTGCAACAACATCGAATTTAAAATTCACAATCGCCAAATGTACAGATACAGCATTTTTAATGTGCGCTAATTGTTGTTGACAGCCAACCATATGTTCTCACGTTTTTTATTTTTTACTTGTATATTCAGTTATTTTTTTCTAACGACCAACAAAACATTTCATTTATTTGCTAATAAGAAATTTAGCAGATTACACAGCTCATTTGGTGAATATTGAATTTACACCATTCATCTCATGATTAATTTTATTATTTATCGATTATTTACCAACCAAAAAGGCTTTTATCTTTTCTAATTATTAAATAAAAAGAAATGTTAATTATAACTAATTATTGAATTCAAGGATACCATGAAATCTGTCATTTTAATGTGTTATACTATTATATAAATAATAGGACAATTAGTTACTTGCACCCCACGCATTCCAGCAAGAGCATGTTGTGACTAGAATTTCAATAAGCCGGAAACAAAAGCTAGTCCAAGAAGACGCTGAGACGTTGTCCAACTACTTGAACTGTTGCCCGTGTTTTCAAACCTCAAATGACACTCCCTTGGCCGTTTGCAAAATTTTGTTATTGTTATTTTTAGTATTCTTTATCTAATTTTTAGAACTTTTAACATATCTATATTGAATCGTATTTAGATAAAAATATATAAATAAATAATAAGAAATAAGAATTCATTTGAAACTTTTAAACATGATATATATCTTTCACAACGAACAATAACAATGAATATGTTTTAAAAGACGGTTTAAAAAAACACACTTCAATATAAAAGAAACATATTTGTATAAACATATAGAAAAATAAGAAAATAACATGTGACACTGTTAAAAGCTTTATTATTAGTTATAGTCTCAAACTATTTTGTATTAAATAATTATAATAATAATGATGATGATAAAATTATAAAGATTAGAGTAAATCATTTATGAAAGTTTAATGGTTTCATGGCAATACAATAAATAAAACGTAGTAGAACAAATATAATATGTAGATCGACATAAATTATATATACGAGTAAAGAAAAGAAACAAAAGATTCTTTGGCGGAAATATAGAACGGCTTAAACCTTGGCCGTTCACTGAAAATAGGTTTTAGGTGGCACGTAATAACCAATCGATCTAGATTCTTTTTGGTTTAACAATTTAGAACTATTACATTTACGTAGGAGAAAAACGGAATAAAAAATAATAAAATCACTACAAAAACCGATATCTCTTTTTAATAGATATAATATATATATATATATATATATATATATATATATATATATATATATATATATATATATATATATATATATATATATATATAATACTAAGTAATTAGTCATGTGATACACACAAAGCCAAGATCACGTATGTAAACACTTGCATATCCTACTTTCTGCTCAATATCTCATTTAAATGCATTTGTTTCATGTGTGAATTACATACTCTATATAATAAATGAATGTATCTTTATGTACCTTCTTTTATCGTGTAGCTGAACTCTTTTATGTAAAATGATTATAGTTCTACGTAGTTAGTGTTTGTTAGGGTTTGATACGTTTTCTTTCCTAAATATCTTTGATAAAGTTTTCATTAGTTATTG
Organism: Flaveria ramosissima; assembly: GCA_025215565.1. Taxonomy (NCBI): domain Eukaryota; kingdom Viridiplantae; phylum Streptophyta; class Magnoliopsida; order Asterales; family Asteraceae; genus Flaveria; species Flaveria ramosissima. The sequence continues at coordinate 28,452,697 of CM046045.1, forward strand.
TTGTTTAAATAAAACTTGCTAACAAATCAATTCAATACAATATAAGGGACAACCTCGATCCCATATTAAAATACATTATTAGGGATATAAACTACATTTCATAGCATCTTGTTAGTTTAGATTTATTGTAAGGGTTAATTCTAAGCATGTATTAACGACATTTTGCGTTAGCGTGTTTTTAGTGGGCAAACATAATTGCCTTATGTTAAATTAATATCGGCTACAAATTGTTCAGACCTTATTACTCGACTAATTTTAATAAATTATTACGACTTTAGTAGCACAACACAACTTCAATTTATTGCATTTCTTTGTAAAGAGAAAGGCGCTAGTGGAATTGATTCAAATTATGTAGTTATTAGTTTTTGCTCTTAGTGTATTGGTAAAAAAATTATTAAAGAAAAGCATCTATGAGATATCACTGTTACATTAATTTTTCAGGTTGGTATGTGATCAATATAGAAAAATGTAATACATTAGAGCAAACCTCTATAGGGTTGACACATGTTTGATAACTATTCGATGAGTCATAACACATGTTTGATGGCTCGACACCATCGCCAACTGGCACCAAGTTTGGTAACGGTCCGAGTGCGTCTGCTATGGATAAGGCAGCCGCAGAGGTCCGGTGGCGGACCACCACCTAGACCCATAACGGTTTGTGACGGGGCAAAGTTCAGCTTATAAATTCAGTCGCAGAGGTCTTTTATGCATTGTGTAATGATTAATTCAGTCGCCCCTCACGCATTCCGCCTTTAGGGGGGTGTGATATCCAGGGATCCAGTAATCTCTAGCAACTTTAACTACGTTCCAGGTTTGATTTGATTAATTTAACACGGTTTGGGTACGACGTTTGAGGGTAATCATATCTAGGTTAAGCAGTGGTAACATGGTGCCAGGTTATGCATAGCCTGATCATTTATGCCTAAACTATGACTAGTCGTCCATTGCTAACCTCAACGATGATCATTCATTTCTCAATCTTATTCATAGTCACCTAACTAAGTACATCTCTACAATCGACAGGATGGAAGTCAAATACTCTTGTAAACCAGTTTTGGTAAAATAAACTCATGTGAGTTATCATGATTGTTTTATAGTATGATATGCTCATCTAGCAAACCAATAATAACGAGAATGGCACAATATATCATATGTTGATGGGGGGTATGTATGGATCCTTATACACATAATGGGATGGGTCGAGGAGTAGGTTGTCCACACAACTAGGGTTTGAAACCCAATAGCAAACAAATTCCCATACCCACGTGACAACCAGGGTGGACATGGTCCGATGCCAGTGGTTGTTAAGGGAGCCATGAAAAGCACAAGGCTTTAACGGAAAACGACCCATATTGTGATGTATTATAAACTGTCTACTTTTAAATTGTGATTCATGAACTCGCTATTAGTTGATGTTGTTTTTTCTTGTATACTTGTGTAGGTAGTTAAGTGATGTGTGAGCTGAAAGGATAGTTATCCTCAATAGGCTTCTGAAAGCTTAGGGCATTATACATACTATTTTGTAATCTAAGTTTTTGTAAAATACTGGTTTGTAAATATAATAACTAGTTTGTTGTTTTCGTTGTTATCAATTTTGTAATTCACTCAGCACCGCAAGTAGATTGTTTACAATATTTACAATATTTTCTTAAATGAGTTCTCTAAAATTCATGTTTTAAGTAATAAACTTTACCTAAAGAAGAAAAATAATGTATTTGACTCAGCTTGCATCATTTTGAAGTTCATTTGGCTATAATACAAGAGTGAAAAGTGGATACATGAGTGGTGCATCATGTACGATGTGATTTTTAGACTAAACTTATAAGATTTAAGACTACTACACATTAAAAAGTAGACACACGACACCTTAGTTATCTATTGCTGAACTATATACGTAATTAATTTCAGACATTACATAAACGTATCACACACCCCGAATATATAATCACTTTTGTTATTTTCTCTTATCATTATTATTTTTTGAAAATGTCTTTTAATCAATTTATGGCTATGATTAGTAACTAATAAACATGTTTATACGAAAAAAAAACTAGAATGAAATGTCTTTTTTTTTATAAAGTCATAATAATTTTGTTATTGTTATTAGTATAGCACCAAACCAAAAGCGACAAAATATAAAGGTTATAACTTCAATTTATAGGCAAGACAAATACAACTTTATATGTGTTAAAATGTTAAAAAGAATAATATTCACGAAGAATACATATATGGTAATACCTTTTAATTATACAATTTATATTATTTTCGTATATTTTTCTGAAAAGTTAGCATACATCCACGATGTTTAGTGACTTGACTTTCTTCTTACCAACTTTAATTTGTTAGAAATTAAAAAAAGTTAACAGCATAATTATCGGAATCATATAACTAAGCATATTTTAGTTTTTATGTATCTATCACAAAATTTAATAATCATTTTATAACGTAATAAAGCCACGAGTTTTTGAAAATTCGTACACATAACATATTTTATTGAAATTATATATATATTAAAGGCAAAAATTTTATTGAAATATTTAATTATCTAATCTGTAAATGACCTTTTGTTTTCTTTTTCTTGTCGTTTTGTCCTTTTATATTAAGAAATTGAAAATAAAGTATCTAGTGGAAACCACGACAAAGTTACTTATTAATATGACAAATTACGTTATGGCCTTCTTTGTTAGAGTATTCACAACATATTTCCCATCTTTAATCGTATAATTACACTAAGATTTATTATTTTTTTCTCTTTTTTTAATTAGATAATATTTTTATATGTTTATTATTATTGTTTCTCTCTCATTCACTCACAACCAATGTTTACGCGACCGGATCAGACCGGCCGGTCCGATCGGTTCGACCGGGGATCGGCCCCCTAGCCGGTCTGGTTCGCTATGGTTCGTTTTTGTCTGGTCGAACCAGCCTGTTCGTCGGAACCGGCGGTCAGACCGGGAAACCGGACCGGTTCGGACCGGATTTTGTTTTTTTATTTCAATGGGTAAAAACGGGGCGTTGAACCATAAATTAATGTGTTGCATATACAATTATAGTTAAGTTTTATATATAACTACAAAATACATATATAAATCATATATAAATTACTTATATTTATTTACATATATACTATATATATAATTATGACGTCATCCGGTTCTTAAATCCGGTCCGACCACCAAACCAGTAAGGCGTCCGGTTCGACGTTCGATCCGATTCTGAAAACATTGCTCACAACCACTTAAAATATATTAAAAACATTATAAGGTTTTGAATAGTGTTTCCCAAAAATACAGATTGAACAATAAATTTCTTATATCATTCACTCACAACCACTTTTAACCGTACCATATAATATAAAAAATACACTCACATAAACTTAGGAAACGGGCTGTGAATGCTCTTACTACGTGCTTTACTAAAATCGACATGTTGATAATCGATTAATTGTTATCATCTCTTTTGTCAACAATTATATATTTTTATCTGAGACGTTAACTATGTTCTCGTAAAGACTAATCATATTGATGACCCAAAACGTGATTAAACAACTTCTTATTAGAATCGGGTTTTGTTTAGACTTTCAAACATTAAAAAACTGGATAACCCGAACAAATTAACATAAAACCTAAATACTAAGCCTATCAACACCTAACTAGGATTGATTGACCGACTAAACTAGTTTAATTAGCTATTTAAGCTTTAAAAACATTAGATATCAACACACAGAAATATGATCTATTAACCTATAGTTAATTTAAACAATTAAGTATTTTTAATAAAATATATGCTAAATATTGACCTCTATTAAGTTCAGTTTCAATTTAAGTTTCCCTGATATATTTTTTATCCATAAATAATTCTAAAAGAAATTAGAAATTGTTATAGATTCGTTATCAGGTAAGTTTTCAAATAAAAAAGTCATAAATGAAAAAGGTATAAAAAGTAATATTAACCAATAATCTTCTTAATTAAAGTTGGCGACTAAAATTATAGTAAAAAAGTTTGTTAAATATGTATTTAGGTCTGACCATTTTTGTTTAGTTTTTTCAAATTGTCATAATTCAAATGTTCATAATTTTTGTATGCGATATTATTATATATAAAATTTACAACATAAAAATATCTTTTTTTTTACTTTAAAAATAGTACAATATCATTATATAAGAAAATATTTCTTTTACATTTTTCAGCTAGTATGGTTTATGTTCGTCGTTGTGTCTTTGCTTTAGTTCATAACGTCTTTCTGTTTGTTATTTTATTTTTCTAAAAACTATTATATTTTCTATTATGATGAACTCTAAAAACCATAATAGTAAAATGGATTGTTGTGTACTTTTAGATGGTGTTTGTTTTTTTGCAAAAGCTCTTCCCACCTTTTCATCTGCGCGCACGCAGACGCGAGAAGAGGTTTTGAGTGTGCAAAGTGTTTGTTTTTTGGAAGACGTTTCATTAAAAAACGTCTTCCTGACGTATGCGTAGAGAAGATGTGGTTACCACTTCTCAAGTCTTCTCAACCTCTTCTCCTTTACCCCCAACCCTTTCAGACTTGTTTTCCTTCATTTGTGTTCAACCCTTTACCCCCACCACTCCTCTCCTCCACCGCAGCCCTCCCCCTCCGCCGCCCCCACCGGTGCTCCTCCATCGCAGCCCTCCCCCTCCTCCTCGCAGCCCTCCGTCGCCGTCTGTGGTCCGCCGTCTCACGGCCGCCGCCTGCAGCCACCAGCCTCACGGCCGCCGCCGCCTGCGAGATGCGTTGCGGCAGCCTCCATCTTCTCATCATCAGGTATATGATATTGGTGGTTGTGTCTCCATGATGTCTCCCCATCCTCATACATTCCCGACCACTGTAATGGTGTAAGTTTTGAGGAACGGATTTCATGGCTTCAGGCCAACTGGGTAGCAATAGGTTCTAACTTCCCCACTCAGCCAAAGAAAAAGATAATCCTCTTGACTTTATGGGTTAGGAGAAGAACTAAAACCAAATCTGGAGCTGGTCCATTGACCCAATTGGGTTGACCAATTGTTCTTCTTACCTTTAGTGGGGTTATATCTTAAGCCCTCAAAATTTTGACTAAAGAGATGTCTAAATACAGATGGAGAGATGAACAATTGCTTAGTCCCAACCTTAATACTTTTATTATAATTAATTTGTTTGAGACTAACCATAACGTATGGAGCATTATCCTTTTTTATTTTTGTGTTGTATGATTTTTATTTAATGTTGAAATACTTTTTAAAGTTTAAAAAATAGGTTTACTTTAATTACAGAATATTTTAGCAGTCTGCAGATGTTATAAAACAAACAGTCTTTTTCTTGCAGACTGCAGACGTTTGGTCCACCTCTTCTGCTGCAGATGTCTGCAGATATGATCCGCAGACTGCAGACATTTTCCTGCAGAAAAAACAAACAACACCTTACTGTCCAAATACAATGATGAAATAATAACTAGAGTTAAGTGCGGTTTTCATCTCTGAGATTTCATAGAAATTGTCATTTGAGTCCAAAAGTTTAAATTTTATCATTTGCATCCAAATGTTTCATAAAAATTATCATTTGAATCCATTTAACTACTTCTAATTAACATCGTTAATTTTTCCGTTAAGTTTCCTATAGTGGGGGTATTTTTGTCAAAACAACTACAAATAAAAAAATCAACTTTACGTGAGAGGTTTTATGTGTTTGGTCCTGTTTGGTAATCATAGTTGGGATTTGAATTCGCTTATTAGATAAAATAAAATATGATTATAGCCACCTAAAAACAACTTCTTTATAATTTTATAAAATATACACCGCAGAGAGTTGATTTTTTATTTTGTGAATGTTTTGAAAAAAATATCCCTAATATAGAAAAGTTAACGGGAAAAGTTAACGGTGTTAATTGGAAGTAGTTAAATGGATTCAAATGACAATTTTTGTGATATATTTGGATGCAAATGCAAATGTAAAACTTTTGGACTCAAATGACAATTTCTATGAAACCTCAGCGATGAAACCGCATTTAACTCTAGTAACTAAATAATCTTAAACATTAGAATCATGACAAAATGATTCATTGTGTTTTTTTCCTAGTTGTTATTGTGTTTTCTTGAATACTATGAGTTTTAAAAAAACACATCGGTGAAATAATATTGTTGGGTTCTTATAATCGTAAAATACAATAATAAAATAACAATAAATTTATATAATACATAAAAACAATAACAAAAATAACACGAAATAATCTAAGACATAACATACAATAAATGATTTGACGTATTAGACATCATGACCTAACATATTAAAAACAATGACCATAAACACTCCCCTTTAAAAACAATATGTCAAGCTCATAATCTTTGTTAGGCATTTTGAATTAAATATTATTTTTATTATAACCTAAAAATACACACAATATGAAGTAGCACTATATTGTTTAAGGTTTAGTAAATGCTATCTATCTGGTACTTTCATATAATGTATCCAGTTATAACTTTTGAGAATCGTAGATATGGTATAAATAATTTGCAACTCATTCTTTTTTAACATTAGGTAAAGGACTCGGCGTACAGAAATTGGATATTGTTTTGGTTTCTTCTACACAACCAAATGTGAGATATTAACATTTTCTATACTTTTAGTTTTTGGACAAAATTGTTAATTAACATATGTACAAAATGCAAAAAAAAAACATAGATATTAAGTGTATCAAACTTTTAAAGGATATTTTATATTTGCTCATCTCAAATGCTTTATAAGATAAACATAATCTGACCCGACATGTCTTAATTGACATTATTATTATTATTATTTTAATTTATCACAACTATGTGAATATTTAAATTTTACTAATTATCAAGTGATGGTTGTATTAATTGTTTTACCATGTATATCTTTTTACCTTGTATTTATAGTATTCTATGATGTAAGTAAAACATCATGTATAATGATGGAGAGATCCCAAAGAGTTTTGTTACACAAGTGAGGTCTACCCCTCATACGATCAGGGTTGTGATACATCAACGGTTGGGATTGATGATAATTATACATCTCTAGATGCGTGACACGTGTTCATGCGATGCTTTATCGTGGGTCAAATCCTATCTATGGTTTGCGGGTCCGCCGGGTCTTCAGGTACCCATACGTCTACAATAGCGAATTGACTAATCTCATGCTCATTTAATAATGTATTAATATCACGCAGTTTATTAAATATGCCAAAATTAAAAACTAATGCATATAACACTTGTACCTTACGTACCAAAATGAATACTATGCATCTTAAAATGGAGAGTACAAAATAATTTTTATCATCTTCAAATGATTTACATAGTAATATAGATTTTTGTGTTTTGTTCGTATGTAATGAGCATTTTTCTTTCTTTTTTTTCAATAAAGCACAAAACATTTTAAAATACATGTATAAACCCCAATCCGTCCCCTATCAGCTAGCTAAGCTAACGACCGACCTAACCCAATAACTATCTCATCTTCCCCCTAGTTAGAACCTGTCACATGTCTCTCTTATATTTATATCTCTCCCTTGCTATCGAGGGCTTGGTCTAAAGATTCATTTGTTTGCGTCATAAAGATTCTCAAAAACACTTGCCAGAACAATTCTTACTTAATAATGTCTTATTTCTTGCAATGAATATAGTAATAAGAAAACAAAAGTTTAAACTTGAATCGGTTTGAATCCATTTCAATAATTAGCAAAACTTGATACCAAAATAGAAGAAAAGATAAATTGATAGACAAGTAAGAAGATTAATTTATTTCAAATTAACAAAACTGATTAACTTTAAAGAACACATGATGATGTGCTATCAACTTCAGTTTTTATTTTACTTTTAGAATTACATCAAGTGTAACGACGTGAAGGGAGGCACCACGATGCTGCGATGTGGCTCCCATGTAACGACACGATCAAAGGGTTTCGAAGAGGTGATGCTCAAATGCGACAATAATTACACCTTAACCATTACAGATGCCCTTAACTTGAGACTATAATCAGTTTTTTTTTTTTAATAAAAGCTTAAAGTAATGAAGTAAATAATGGGCACGTTTAGAAGAAAATGAGGAGAGAAATTATAAGACGAAAATACCATTGGGATAAAGGCACGTGGTGTTAAGATAAAACTGATTGACATTATTAAAAGGACCACTACACACCCATTGTCTAAAGTTCAGGGGGCCCATTTCATCATCGATTAATATAAGCATCATCATCATCCTATTTTTTTTGTACTATAAATACTCCATATATCTATTTGGTCTCTTCTTCCCCTTCAAGTAGGGTTTTGATTTGTGTAATACATACATACATACATACATAGAGTTGTGAGATAAATCGAGAGAATGGAGGCTTATGCTTTGCATCTAGCTATGTCGGCACTTGTGGGAGCTTCGTTTGTTGCAGTCTCGGCTTACTATATGCACCGGAAAACCCTAAATCAGCTGCTGGAGTTTGCCAAATCGGTTGAGAAGGAGAGGGAAGCTGGAGAAGAGGAGTATTACAAGAAGCAGAATAGCATTGACAAGACATCGCACCGGCGCTTTCAGGCAGGTCGGAGAAATGGATTCTATCGTCGGGCTTCCACGTCCTTGCCTGACGTCACCTCCATTTCTGGCGCTCATGATGATGATGCTCTTCCGCTTGGATTGCCTAAACTCCATACCCTTCCTGAAGGTAACTAAATCATTTTCCTGTTTTATTGGTGGTCGCTTAGTTACCTGTTTTATTGCAAGCATTTGACTTTGTTTTAAAAGATTACAGTAAAATTGTATATGGTTGTTTAGCTACCTTCAGTATGGTCAGTTTCTTGGAACTACCTTAACTCTTTTTTAAGTTGCCCCAATCTGTTCACTTCTTTTTTTATTTCGTTTTCTAATGCTTGATTGCTGGAATTGTGACAGGGAAATCTACTAGTCATAGTGGGTTGGCCAAGAGAGCTTCAATCATACTCAGACCGACTTCTCCAAAGTCTCCGGTTGCAAGTGCAAGTGCTTTTGAAAGCGTTGAAGGCTCAGATGAAGAGGCTGATGTCACCCACAATGCTAATCTTGATCCTGCATACCTTAACTCAAATGGGAATGCGGTAAATTTCATATTCATTATGATAAGTCCCTTTCCCTAAACTTACTACTAAAGACATATACAAATGAGCAGGGCCCAGACGCAAGTGTTAATGCAAATGGTGAACAATTGCCCATAGCTGCAGCTACTTTGATTCGGTCACATAGTGTATCTGGTGATCTACATGGTGTACAACCTGATCCTGTTGCTGCTGATATTCTTAGAAAGGAGCCAGAGCAGGAAACTTTTGTACGGCTTAGGATCACTCCATATGGTACTCATTTCTCTTTTTCTGCTTCATCTCTAAGTTTAAATTAACTATAGAAGTTGGACTGCTTTTTCTATATCTTTTAGTGTAGGAGTAACCACCGCAGGTTACTCCTATCTTCTATCTTTTCAAAAGAACAAGTGGAAGGAGAACTGTAGTTCTTTTAGATTGTTACAGTAAGATTCTTCCCCTTTAAGGTAACAGAATGTTTTAATTGTACACAAAACAAGAATTTGTAGACTCAAAGAGCAAGAAATGATTTTCTGAAAATTATTGTTAAGAGTTATCTTTACAAGTTAAAATTTGGAAATTCCAAGCCTTTGACACGGTTGGAATTTACAATTGGCGTAGAAAAATGTTTGGTAAAAAGAGAAATAAAGGGAACAGAGGTAGAAAGAGATTAAGAGATGAGAAGAAAGAGTCATTCTACAGAAGTCTAATCAAACCAGTATCATTCAGGTCTACTTCCAATTTGGAACTACATACCCATTAGAACAAAGATAAAACTAACACTGTTGACGATGCTTGTTATTATTCTAACAATAAAAGAATGAGCTCTTAATTAACCTAACATAAAGCCAATGATAAAATTAATATTTCTAGCAGTAATAGCCTATCATCAGAAATAATGTAATTTTTTTGAATTTCATTTCCTACTATAATAATTCTCTCAAGTTCGCTCTATTAGATCTCGTTTAGGAAGGCTACAGAGAAAAGTGAGTGCTAATTAATGAGTGTTCAGTTATATTCATTTGGCATATTTGTTTGAATCTGTTAATTGTTTGGTGTTTTGAAGTTGCTGATTAGTTATATATGAACACATCTTATGCTATAAATTTTGGTGATGATGATTCTTAAGCACACACATTGATATAGATGTAAATTTTCCTGCTAAAATGGTGCAATTTGCTATATGAGGCATGGCGTTTGCACTTTTTCTCATAAGAGAACTGAATTGACCTCCCATATGTATCAATAAAATTAAACACCATTAAATTGGTAATTTCATCCTAAATCTATGCCAGAGATAAAAAAAAGGTCAATCAAAACAGGTGATCTACCCACAAATTAGTTCACTAAGTGAAACTGTGGCTTTAGTATGCAAAAGGTAAACAACTAAATTTCATATGAAAAAGCAAAACAATTTTATAATGATTTTTTACTTGACTGGTGTGTATTAAATTTCATAAACAATTGTACTTGAACATCATACAATTTGATTATTTGCAGAGACACCATCACCTGATGAAGCAGAGGTTTACAGGGCTTTACAGGTTTGCCTTGAAATGAGAAACAGTTATGTGTTTAGAGAAAGCATTGCACCATGGGAAAAAGAGGTCATATCTGATCCTAGCACCCCTAAACGCAACCCGAATCCTTTTGATTTTGTTGCCGAACCAAAAACTGATGTGAGTATTAAACCATTTTGTACTTTCCACAAAATTATGTTAAATCAATATAAGTTCTCTTGACACAACATTTTAACCATGCTACAGCATTACTTTGAAATGGAAGATGGAGTCGTTCATGTTTATGCAAATAAAGATTGTAAGATCCTTCTTAATGGTGTTATTTTTGTCTATTCAAACACAAACAAACAAACATACATACATACATACATATATACACACTCACTCACATGTATGTATGTATGTCATATGTATGTCGTATGTATGTCATATGTATTTATGTATGTACTTCAAGTGTACTTTTTAACTTCTTGCAGCAAGAGAGAAGCTTTTTCCTGTTGCTGATGCAACAACCTTTTTCACTGACCTACATCACATCCTTAAAGTGATAGCTGCTGGTAATACACGGACAGTATGTCATCACCGGCTTGGCCTTTTAGAGCAGGTTTGTTACTTTGTCGAGTATTTTGTGTTTGTTATGTTTTGCAATCTTTTTGGGTGATTTGTTTTCATTTATCTGATTTCAACTTTTTTCATCAAGAAATTCAACCTTCATTTGATGTTAAATGCGGATAAAGAGTTTTTAGCTCAGAAAAGTGCCCCACACCGTGACTTCTATAATGTCCGGAAAGTTGATACCCATGTTCATCATTCTGCATGCATGAATCAAAAACATTTGTTAAGGTTCATCAAGTCTAAGTTGAGAAAAGAACCTGACGAGGTAATAAAATAAATATTGCGTTGATTTGTTTTTCATCTTTGTTATATTGATTTCTGGTAGTGACTTTGTGCTTGCTTCCTTTAGGTTGTAATATTTCGGGATGGGACGTATCTAACTTTAAGAGAAGTTTTTGAGAGCTTGGATTTAACTAGGTAGTCATTTGGATGCCCAATTAAAAGTAATTAAATTATCACAATAACTTGTCTAATGATATTCAAATTTCTTGATGCAGTTATGACCTCAATGTTGATCTGCTAGATGTGCATGCAGACAAGAGCACCTTTCATCGTTTTGACAAATTTAATCTCAAGTATAATCCCTGTGGTCAAAGTAGGCTTAGGGAGATTTTCTTGAAGCAAGATAATTTAATCCAGGGTAAGCTTCATCTATTTCAATTTACGTAATAGAATTTTTACTGCGATTTCAGAAACATAATTTTGAAATTCTCTATGAATACCATTTTTGTCAGGGCGTTTCCTTGCTGAGTTGACAAAGCAAGTATTTGCAGATCTTGATGCAAGTAAATATCAAGTAAGTTCTGAATTCTGGAATTGTTTCACGTTTGTTTTCATAAGTAATTCCAATGACTAATCTTTCTGATTTTAAAACCGTTGCATATCACAGATGGCTGAATACAGAATATCCATATATGGGAGGAAGCAAAGTGAGTGGGACAATTTGGCAAGTTGGGTTGTAAACAATGAACTCTACAGTGATAATGTTGTCTGGCTGATTCAGGTACACCTATTAAGTATTAAGGACATTAATATTTTACATTTCCTACAATTATATATATATATATATTTAATCATTATTTAGTTCAGGATGAGGAAAGGTTTATGAACTTTATGGAGCACAACTTTTTACTGACACTGATCTATGTTTTTTTTTTGGGGGGGGGGGGGGGGGGGGGGGGAGTTGGGTGGGTTCTGAAATTGTGCATTAAGACATAAACATCACTTTCTCAGTTCTAAATCTTTATTTTTTGTGCAGCTGCCTCGACTTTACAATATATATAAGGAAATGGGTATTGTGACATCATTTCAGACCATTCTTGACAATATATTCCTTCCTCTTTTTGAGGTTACAGTCGACCCCGGATCACATCCACAGTTGCATGTTTTCTTGAAACAGGTTCGACTTATAAAATTTAAGATGTCTCCCTACCTATGTGCTGCATACATGTTTAGGATCCTGAAAATTGTGCTTCACACACCGTGCAAAGCTTGTAATCCTGCTTAAAATTTGTTTTGCGTGTATTGGCACATTAGTCATAATTAGTTTAATTTTGAACTGCAGGTTGTGGGGTTGGATTTAGTGGATGATGAAAGCAAGCCTGAAAGACGCCCTACAAAGCACATGCCAACACCTGCACAATGGACCAATATATTCAATCCTGCATTTTCATATTATGTATACTATTGCTATGCCAACCTCTATACCCTAAACAAGGCAAGTATGCTTATGCAATATGCACAGTTTCATAAAAATCTGTTTTCTAAAAATGCAAATACATTCTGATAAGAAAAATTTATGATTATGAGTTTCTTGATGTTGTTTCTCAGCTTCGTGAATCAAAAGGCATGACTACCATCAGATTCCGCCCTCATTGTGGTGAGGTATGTATCGCCGACCCCTTCAGCTCCTCCTTGTTCTTACCTTTTGGAATTATTGATTCTTGAGTTGCGTTATTTATCTTTTTTACAGGCTGGTGACATTGACCATCTTGCTGCTGCGTTTCTTACAACTCATAACATTGCACATGGGATTAATCTGAGAAAGTCTCCAGTACTTCAATACCTTTACTACCTTGCACAGGTAACACAAAAGAGACTTGTTTTCCTTTTATGTTTTTGACCCTTTTTGGTTTTTAACTTTTAGTTAGAAGTATATCTGATGGTATGTTACCTTCGTTATCAGATTGGTCTTGCAATGTCTCCTTTGAGCAACAACTCCTTATTTCTGGATTATCATCGGAACCCTTTTCCAATGTTTTTTCTCAGAGGCCTTAATGTTTCTTTATCTACTGATGACCCATTACAAATCCACCTAACAAAGGAGCCATTGGTGGAGGAGTACAGTATTGCTGCTTCTGTAAGCATCACTTTCCTGTTCTTCATTTTGAGTTTGGTTGTGTGGTAGATGATATAGGGTTATATAGTATAGATGGTTTTTCGTTTAGTTTTTGTGAAGGATGATGAATGAATCAAATCATAGGGTAAAATGAGTTTGGCTCGCATGTCAGCTTTTTTTAAATTCTTTATGTTCGTAAATAGTTAATGTATTGACGGAACCATAATACGTATATATTATAAAGGGATGATGCTCGTAGAGGCCACCTGAGTATTACTTTTCTTTTCTTCTTCTTCTATCCTTTTTTTTTTTTAAATAAAAGCCACTCTTGTAATGAGACTACTCTATAGGCTGCCCAAGTAAGTAGTAAGGTATCTGATTTCATTTATACCAACTTCAGCCAAAGCATGTTAGTTATGAAACAGTTAAAAAACTAATGAGATCTGAACATGTTCTAGGTTAAAGATCTTGACATGTAGTTTAAGAAATTCAAAAGGGGCATTATGATCACCTGTCATGTTTTTATCAGAATTATAGGTTATGATCACTCTAACAGTTGAAATTATCCCTGTATTAGAAATTGTGGACGTGGCAAACACTTGAATACATGTTTACGATATTTGACCCCTCCTTTTTCATTGTTACCAAACTTTCATATTTAACCTGTTACCGACTAAATACAACCTTCCATGTAAATGGGTTGAAATTCCACCGTCTAGTGTTTCACATCATTTGCAGGGAATATTCTAACCTTCTCTTTTCACAGGTATGGAAATTGAGTTCTTGTGACCTCTGTGAGATTGCCCGTAATTCAGTATACCAATCAGGTTTCTCACATGCTCTGAAGGTAAAATTTTCACTATTGATGCCAAATTTTTTAAGTTTTTTTTCTTTTATGGTTGTACATGTTAAATGTTGTTGGAATTAGTAACTAAATTTCTTTTTTCCAGTCGCATTGGATTGGTCATGAGTACTACAAGAGAGGACCAGATGGAAATGATATTCACAAGACGAATGTGCCACACATCCGACTAGAATTCCGTGACATGGTATGCATTTTAATTGAGATTTTGTTACCTAATATTTCAAGTGAAAAATATACATATATAGTACGTAATGGAATCATATAGAGAGGGTGTACTTGTTTATTATATTGTTGCATAGACTCCAGAGATGGAAAAATAGCATTAGAAATTGTTGTTGGTGTATGCATTACGGTTAGAAAGATAAATCTTGCAACAGGAAATTAACTTGTATTTGCTTTTTAGTAAAGTTTTAGAGTTTCATCATTTGACCCATTAGCAATAAAGTATATAGTGTTCTGAGATTAGTTTGCGTGATACAGATCTGGAGAGAGGAGATGCAACAGATATATCTAGGGAAAGCTGAATTGCCTGAATACATCGAAACTTAGCTTCTTTAACGTCATCCACCATTTGTGGTTTTCTGGAGGTAAGCAACTTCTGATTGGAACACTTTCAATGGGAAACATCGCAGTTATGTAAAAGAGAAATACCATGATTTGGAGCCTTCTATCTAAAATTCATCTAATACAAAGTCTTGAGAAGCCCAGTCACACTTTTTTGCCTTTGCAGTTCCAGTAACCAACTTTAGGTGACATCATGACACTATACAACTGAGACTTGGCATCCCTGAAGCTTAAGAGCTAATGTGGGTCAACTCCAAAGTTCAGTGAAAGCTTTAGGTCAACCCATCTAAGTGTATATTACAAGATGATCTTATTTAGTCTTTTGGTGCTGTCATCGAAGTCAGAAGAATAATCAAAATACTTGTTATAAGATATATGTATGTAATAAGTGCCTTGTATGTGCAATTCAAGTGTTCTTCTACTTCCATTACTATATGGAAAATGAGTGGCGTGAAAGAAATAGCTTGTTATTATCTCTTATACTTTGTTGTTTTGGATAAATTACCACATGTGATGTGATTAGCAATTGCTTAAATGTATGATTAATGAGACTTGCCAAACATAACAATATGGAATCATGTTTAAACAGAATTGCAAAAACATTCAGTACATAAACACAGAGAAAGAGGGAGAGAGATTAACAAATAAAAAGAAAAAGTGTATATACGGTTCATACATCTCTTTATTTAAGAAAGTTTATGCATAAACAATACTCTTAAGAATGACAGAATTTCATATATCAAATCATGCCATCAAACCACATTAAGACAAAATCTTGATAATGTAAAATAAAAACAAGCAAACACAATGAGATATCATTTAAACTGACAACATAGTGGTGTCTTGAACTGATGAAACAGCTGCAACAGTTTCAACTCACATGGTACTATCTACGAGAACAAAGTGACATATTTTGGTCTTGTAAACTAAATGCTTCCATGGTTATATATATGTTGACAACGAAAATGTCCCACAATCAATCATCAATGATTCTTGGACTGCAACACAGATAAACATAAATTTTATTACTTTTAATAAATTTTAAATGCTTGTGCATCTTCTTGAAATAAGATGGAAAGAAAAGGATTGCCCACCTCAAAGTTCTTAGACATTTCCTTTACCTGCTCAGCAACTTCTTGCCTCTTTTTTGCAGCTGCAAACACCAAATCGAGAACAACATTCAGGGACATGCATATCACATGTGTTAAATCCTGGTGGATATAAGCCCAGTTGGGTGGGTCAAACAAATTGTGGCTTAACACATGACTCTTTATTGCATGTTTGGTTGGCCTGCCTGCCACTTTTCTTTTTTTACTTCTAAAGATTGTTACAGATAATTATTCTATTATATTGTAAAAACAATATTACTACAAATTCATAATAATCTAATTCTTCAAAAAATAAAATAAAATTAGAAGATTGTAGGCACGTTTTGACCCATCAACTTAGCAATTTTCTACACAACCCAAATCAATAAATTCATAAGTAAATGATTTGCTACCAGTATATAGGTTGTGTTTTGTTTTATTTACCTAGGCTCGACATTTCTTCCAATGACTTTGAAGTCTTCACAGCAAATCGTTGAAATGTGCGGCTAAAACATTACATTCCATGAAAGTAAAAAAGAACCATTGTTAAGTTCATGTAAAAGAAGTGTAACAATATTGTGGTTGAGCACAATGTAGGTAGAATGATATGAATAATAACATGGTCTTAAAAGTCCTACAAATCACAGCAGACTTTTTGAGACATTTTTTATACAATAATACAATCAATGAACACCATAGACAATAATGCATAATAAAAGTTGTTCAAAATGATTTCATGCTAAATTATTATGCTAGAAAAACAGCAGGAGAAAGCAGCTAGGCTTCATGTGCATTAAATTGAGGAAAGAAACCAAGAAATAAATAACATTGCACCATCAAAACCCCAAAGTCATCTTCTTGGTTAAATAAGTAGAAGAAAAAAGAAGCATTTTGTATGGATAAAAGAGGTTGCAAATAATTCATTGTGCAGAGAAGATTAACTTGTGTCGCTTGGTATGTTTATAACAAGACTCAGGTATAAGTTCCATGACTGAATGAATGAAAAATGATAACATCCCCGTTTTGTAATATCGTAGATTATGGCAGTTTGGACATGAAGCAGCTTTTGTCATATGGCACATAAACTTAGAGAGAGAAGGCATGAGAGATGATCTTAGGAAATGTTTAAGCTTCCGAATCCGTAATAGAATATGTCATATGTGAGTTGAGAGTTTAAAGTTAAATGTTGAAACATCAATAGCATATGCTAAAGTGAAGTATAGCTATTAAAAATCATAAGTATTGAAAATTGAAAAGAAAGAGAGAAAGAGAACCTGTTGGCGAGGCTGTCGACTAGGATCTCATTAACAAGGTAAGACATAACTCGGTGCACAAAATTTCCTCCCGCCATCTTCTTCTTCTTCTTCTTCTTCCTGATGATAGACGATTAAGCACGAAATCAGAATAAAAGGAAGGAAGAGAAAGTCGTCGATACAGGGACCCCTTAAATTCATGATTACACAATTATCAACAACAACAAGAAGAAGAAGAAGAAGAGAAAAGGAGATGTTTTATGTACCTGTGACCTGTTGCCTGTGGGTGGGATATTGAATTCTGCAAAGAAATCCCTAATTCTTCTTTCTCCAAACGGAGAGAGGAAACCAGATCAAAACAAAAGAAACACGACCAGGTTTATGACTTCATCCCATCCCATTTTCTTATTTATCATGGGTTTCTCACTACCGTAAGACTTGGGCCTTAGGCCCATTCATTAATAATCATTTATTAACCAAGACTCTTAAGGGTTTGAATACGGTAACCTTTTCACCAAAACATTTTTAATCTTTCTACTCTAATAAAAGAGTAACTTGAGGTGCCACGTGTCAGCACCACAATCATCCTCATCAAAATTTTCCCGCCTCTCTCTCATCTTAAATAATTACCTTAATTACTAATAATATTATTTAACATTTTTTTGCATTTAATAAATTAAAAAAAAGATCTATTTATTAATGATATTTCTAAATAAACAATTCTTTTTATAAAATAATAAATTTTTCTAAAGCATAAAACTCTTTTAAAATACGAAATATTTAAAAATTGGTACTTTTAAAAATTCAATTTTTCAAAACCAAAAATAATTAATTTGGGAGTTATACTAAGAAAATGTTTAAAAATAATATTTTTATACGGTTTGTTTTAGAACAAAATTTTTTTTAACATTCTTTTGCATTTAATAAATTAAAAAAGAGATCTATTTATTAATGATATTTCTAAATAAACAATTCTTTTCATAAAATAATAAATTTTTTTAAAGCATAAAACTCTTTTAAAATACGAAATATTTTAAAAATTGGTATTTTTAAAAATTCAATTTATCAAAACCAAAAATAATTAATTTAGGAGTTATACTAAGAAAATGTTTAAAAATGATATTTTTATACGGTTTGTTTTAGAACAAAATATTTTTTTTGAAAAAGAATTAAAAAAACATTTCTCATACGTAATTTAGTAATATTCTTAGAATATCATTTTATAATTAACAAATGTTATTATATTAATATTTTATTTATTCAACCCGTGTAATACACGGGTTTACTAAAGCTAGTATAAAATAAATTAGTTTCCGTATCTTAATCCAATTATCTTTAGATGCGACCAAATATTATTAGCTGTGAATGAGATTTTATTCTAATATGTTTGATTGTTTATTTCGTACGAAATTCAACGTTTATTTCTATCTTACTATGTCGTAACATTTTTGTATTGTTTAACTTTGATTCAAATGTTCAAGTTAAGCCCATCGTGTTTTTCTTTTTTCTTTAGTGAAAACTTCATTGATTGTAACGTAGATCCATCATTTATTTATATATTTATATGAGATCATCAATAAATTCTTTGTCTTCAATTTTCTTGTGAATTTCTTCACATATATCAACCTTTAGAGATGATTCCGGTAATTCCTAGCTTTGAATATTCATGTATGTTCCTAACACTACTTTTATGTTTTTTTAGAAAAAATAACTCACATACCCTTTGATAGACCAACACGAGAGAGAGAGAGAGAGAGAATGGGGTTGTATTGTATGTTGTTTGATTAAGCGTACATAGAGAAATGGATGCGAATAAGTGAGTTGGTGTTGGTTAACATTACCTAATTAATATTAATATTAATATCCCCTAATAATTAAACAACTGATTCGAATTACGCTTTGCTTTCATTGTTAACAATCTGCAACCACCGTCTTCCAATTTGTGGTTTCAATGGAAACCGAAGCAAATTCTTCGAGGGAAAAGAGCAATTTCAAGGTACGGAGCGAATTGCAGGTGCTCGAATTCCAAGATGAATTCGTCATCAGATCAATCGAATTTCCCGATCAGGGCTTTTCTATTGCTCGTTCCGATGGAGGAACCTTTCATAAGATTCAAGGTTTATCTTTTTGTTTCCCCATTTCTTCTTGTACTAATTTCGATGCTACTTAACCCACCCACCATCTTCTTTAATTTGCTTACCATACCATATAAGTCCAATCAACAAATAGCATGCTTAGAGATTGCACCAAATAATAACAATAATAATAATAATTCCCTGAGTCAACCAACCATTGCTATTTCTATTTGCTAACACGGAAATTTGTAAACTCTCGCAGGTGAAGTTGATTCGAAAACTGCTACCAAGGTCTATACCGTATTTGGAGTTGCTGGATCGATTAGGTTGCTTGCAGGTGTGCATCTTGATGATATTCGATTAATTTACTTTGAAATCCATCCTTACAGTTTTAGATTCGTTTTGTTGGATACGTATTGCTGCTAAAGGCAGAAAGCCATTCAAATTTCTAATTTATGCGACTTGTCCGTGTTCATTAGAATTTTTCCAGGATCTTATGAAAGATGCCAATTAAGTTGAAAGAATTTAGTAAATTATGTTCTGTAAGAACAGTAACTAAGTCTAATTTCATGGGACCTTTTTGCTAGTTTGTTTTTTTTACAACGGCTTACTCACACACCCTCTAATCTACACCCACCATGAGACTTGAGCCCTCAACCACTTGAGGAGGTAAACATTTCTTACACACCCTGGTACCACTAGGCCACATGCCTTTTGGTGCTTGTTTGTATCACTAAGGGGTAAGAATATGTTAAAGAATAATTAGAAAAACATGTATAGGTTTGTATAGAAGATACATCTTGCCTACTCACTATAACTCTTCTCTGATAAGCTTATGATACTCGTGTCATATTCAACTCATGTGTAAGAACATAATCATGCAACTTATTTGGATTATAAAGTTAGTTTTACATCCCTTTAAAGCTGGATCTTATGGTAAATAATTTATCATGTGTCCTTGATTTATTTTCCTCTTAATGGATGCCGTGCACAATAAAGCAGTGATGAGAAACAAGTCTAACATAAAAGTAACTCCAATATGCATTGTGCATCCGGATCTTGGGTTTGGGTTAATATATTTCCATTTTCAAAAACTGAAAAACCTTGAAGATTAAACACATCGAAGATCAAAAGGTTCAGCTATCACCTGGTTCTTCAAATAGGTGATTTGATAAATGCACTGAGCCTTTTGGATAAAGATCATGGGTAGTATTCAACTTATAGTAGGTCCAAAATATAAAACCTCTTCAAAGTAACTGCTTTAGGAATTCATGTGAAAGATATTGACTTGCTAAATTGAGTTCCTAATTTTTTCAAGGGATGACAAGTTATAAGTTTAAATTTTACATCTATAGAAGTACATATCTAAACACGTTCTCCTCACTGCACATATTTAAAAACGTATATTAGCTTGACCTAGTTAAATGCTACTTGAAAACTTGAACTTTCTTCTTTCCATTTAACTTTCACTTAGGCGTTGTCTTGAACTGGCCCTTTACAAGGCCAATACTGAAAATTTTGTTAGACCATACACCATTTTCTTGTTGCATCCCTAGTTGAGCGAATATTATCCAACTCTGGGACAATGGAAACGAGTCATGTTGTCATACCTTTTGCTACTTTCTAATTATGCTAAAGTTTATTATGTTTTATTTTACTCCTTTTCCACTTGCTCAGCCGGCAGAAAAGTTGATTTTTTGTTCCAACTTCCAAATTTAGAATTAGTATGCAGCCACTCTTCCTGCTTGTCATTGCATAAAATCTCCATTTTGATAGAATATTGTCAGTTCTGTGAGGAGTTTGGCTTATTATTCTGTGTTAATAACGTGCTTAACACACCAAACTTTTGGTAGAAATTGTATGTTTATCATCACACAGTTTATTTGTGTAACTTATTCCTTTTGTGATTTTTACGTAGGAACATATGTATTGGTTATAACTTCTCGCAAGGAGGTTGGCACCTACCTTGGTTACCCTGTCTTCCGAGTCATGTCTATGAAGTTTATATCCTGTAACGAAGGTGTAAAAAATCTAACTAATCAGCAAGTAAGTTCAGTTTGCAAATAATCTTTTCCATTCAGCAAATATAAAGTCCAAGCTTAATTGTTTCATAAAACCATCATTATACAGAAAAAAGATGAGGCATACTTTCAGACATTGTTGAGAATTGTGGAGGAGACACCTGGCTTGTATTATTCCTATGAAACTGATATTACATTGAAGTATGTTTTCTTATTGTGTGATGAGCTCCTGTTACACAAGTATTTAGGTTTAGTTAAATTACATTTAAAAGAAACTTGATATCTTGCAGCTTGCAGAGAAGATACAAGATGGCTGATGGGTGGATGAGTAAACCAATTTGGAAGCAGGTATGTACACAGATGAGTTCTGATGTAAATTTTCATCTGAAATAAAAAAATTCATATGCTTATTACATGTGTTTTGGATCTACTTTCATTTTTGTTGAGTAAAGAGGACCACATTATCATCATACAACATGCAGTCATTTAATTTAAACTATAACATAACCATCATATATCATGCATTATGGTTTGTAACAATGATAAGAGCTCTTATTGTGGATCAAAACCTTACCTGTTTGTATTTCAGGCTGACCCGCGCTTTGTTTGGAACAAGAATATCTTAGAGGAGCTTATTGAGAACAAGGTTAGAAATATCCTCTACTTTGCATTTTCTTCTTTCTACTACTGCTAATACATATATTATATAGATGGCATATCACAATTTATATTACATATTTATTGTCACAGGTTGATGAGTTCATTTTGCCACTATTGCAAGGAAATATCCTGTCAATGTGTCTGATTGACGCATGTACATATTCATATGCATGTTTTTTTTCCTTCATATTTTGTTGTATATATAAATGTGAATAGTTGTCTACCAATGAAATTTGAAAGAATAAATTGTTATTACATTCCCAACAGATTATGACACTCTCCCTTAACTAAAAATTAAGCTTCCAGATGGGAAGGCTAAAGCTAAATAATTTAACATCCACAATTACCTTAATATCAAGGAGGTGCACAAGGCGTCTTGGTAGTTACAGATGAATATTATTTTTCTTAATCTAAGATTGTGACATTTGTATTTGTCAAACTTTGAGGTATTTGATATGAATCAGGTACTAGAATGTGGAGACGGGGAGCTAATCTAGAAGGGGATACTGCTAATTTTATTGAAACTGAACAATTGTTGGAGTATGACGGATTCAAGTCATCTTTTTTGCAGGTACTTACATTTGTGAAAGATATTGTCCATTGTAAACTTAATGTATTATTGTATATTTGTATTAACTACAGATTTTAACTTATATATGTTAGTAGGTTTGTAATATGAATGGTTTATCTAAACCTATTACTTTTGCTTGTTTCTTGGTATCTTACTGCAAATGTGTTTATATTAAGAAAAACAAATTTAGGTTGGAAGTGTATACGGATCTAATTTACTACGGAGTTAGAAGTTATAATTCATTAAGAATATTGAGGATGTTATATCGGGTCTGATTAGTAAAGTTACTTTTTGTTTTCTTTTTTCAGGTTCGAGGTTCAATTCCGCTCTTGTGGGAGCAAATAGTTGATCTGAGTTATAAACCCCATCTTTCTGTTATTGAACATGAAGATACGGTGTGGACTTTATCATACTATATTAGTATTATAATATTAGGATTCTTTAATGTTGTGTCTTGGACCTAAGGGGTTGTTTGGTTTGTGGGATTTCAATGGGAACGGAATCTTAATTTCATTTCAAAAGTGTTTGGTTCGCATAATTACAATGGAAATGAAATTCGAACTCAAATGATAACATGTTTGGTTGGAGAATGAACGGAATTGGAATTGGAATTACCTCAAATTTAAATTCAACATTCATTCCAAATTGGAATTGGATCTTCCACTCCCTCACCACCACCACTGCCCTCATAACCCCGCCGCCACCACCACAATACTCCAACATTTTTTGCAAATCAACAAATCTATTATGATTATTCTACCAACCAAATGCATCTCAAATTTAATTCCTTCAAATTTTAGTTCCAAATTCAACTTCTTCAAGTTTCAATTACGAATCCAATTCTGACAAATCCAATTGATTCCTTCACAAGAGCTTGGTGAAACAAGCACCCCCAAGCCTATTTGGAGTACTTGAAGTTCAAGAATTACCTAGCCTATAAAAATAGTCTCTAGTAACGCTATTCATAAACAATTAATAAACAAATAACTGTATTATTGTATGGTTTTATAGACTTCCATATACACAGATTAGTCTTTAGTTTTGAGCTATATTTTATTGAGTATATATACAAGCAGTCACCGATAACCATGTTTGGTTAACTGCTGGCAGCCCATGGTCGTGAAACGCCACTTTCATGATCTTATGCAAAGATATGGAAATACTATTGCTGTTGACTTAACTGATAAGGTAAGTGTTAACCAACTAAAATTTGATTGCATTGTAATGTTATTCTATATGTTGATATGCTTTGTTACAATAATCTCATATTCTTTTGGTTACACGCAGCATGGTAATGAGGGCCAACTGAGCCTTGCATTTGCCACAGAAATGGAAAAGCTGCCAGATGTTAGGTGATCCTTTATTCATGCTTTGACTTTTTGATATATACTTGTTACATTCTAGACCCCTTTTGTTACATTTACATAACAAAGGAAACACTAATCTAAAATTTAGTTTTTTTGTTAAATATATATTCACATGGTGGCATATTGCAATTTTAATGTGGATTTATTATTGATTCAGATATGTCTCATTTGATTTCCATCAACGCTGTGGCGGTTCAAATTTTGACAGTTTGAAACTTCTTTATGATGAAATAGCTGATGACTTCGAAAAACAGGGGTAATGGCAAAACTTGACTACAATCATTACAAGTTATTCTCCTGAAATAGTTTCCTTAAATGGAACTATGATGGTTTTTTCATAATACAATTTATGATATTCACCGTTCCAGCACAGCAGATACTTCCTCCAAACTACCGAAGGGGAGTTGGTAGAAGAGCAGAAAGGAATAATTCGATCCAACTGCATCGATTGCCTTGATCGAACAAATGTCACCCAGGTTCAAAAAAACACGTTTATCCTTTACGCACTTATCTAGAGTTGGTATTTTTGGTCCATTTACTTAGAAATGGGTTGATTTTAAGTTATAATTTCTTTCTAAAGAGTCAAACATGTAAACTTTAAGCTTTGTTAAAAAAAACAGGACAAATGGCTCGAAATCTATTTCGAAGTACATTTGAATGCTTACAATATGTTAACTTTCTTTATAGAAATAGCTTATGATGTAGTTATTTAATACATTTTACAAATGTAAAGGAAAGAGGAACAGCAAATTTCGGTAGGCTAACCTTGACCCAACCTGGTTGACCCATTTTAGAACTTACCTGTTCTGTCCTGAACATGTTTCGACTCGTTACCTCACCTCCCCATTTTGCCAGATTTTAATGGTTATCCATGGATAATTTTATTTGTTTAAGGATCAAGAGATTCGACCTAACAAGTTTTCCTTGGAATTCTGTTATACTTAAAAAACCTTTTTCTTTATTTGATTGAAATTAAAACTACAGACCCTTCACGCCCTAAAAGCACAAAATTGTGATGTTTTGTTATTGCAGAGCTATCTTGCACGAATATCTTTGAATCAACAATTGCAACGGATGTGTGCATTAACATCTTCTGAACACGTTTGTACTTTTACAAAGGAAGAAGATCTTGAGATTTTCAGGAATTGTGTGTACTAAGAATATTATCATGTATGATCCTTTCCCAAACCAAAACTGTGCACACTTCTGATATATGCAACTCTTTTTTTAATAGTGTGGGTGAATCAAGGTGATGAGATCAGCCTTGAGTATTCTGGAACCAATGCTCTAAAAGGAGACATTGTCAGGTAACATAGGAAGAAAGATTGAGATACAGCAATCCTTATGTTTTCCTTTTTCTTATTTTTTTACTTCTTGCAGATATGGGAAACAAACTTTTTCCGGATTAATAAAAGACGGGATTAGTGCTCTTTCTAGATATTATTTAAATAATTTTCAAGATGGAGTTCGACAGGTATGCTTCTATATAACATAATTTTGCCTTCCTAGTTTTGTTAATCTTTTTTCGGAGTATTAATGTCTTATTTCTTTCTCAGGATGCAATCGACCTCATTTCTGGAAACTATACCGTCAGTGGACACAGTCTTTCCCCATTTCAGCTAAACAAATTTGAATCACGCACTGTGAGTAATCATATTTTTATCTGGATATTTATGATGCTAGTTCTTCAACTAACGTACGTTCTTTATTCTTCCAGAATTAAAATTTATATTCATAGTTTTATACATAATCTAGTATAATGTCTTGAGTATTATTTACCTCTTATGATCCTTTAATTAAAATAACAAAAAAAAAACTTGTGTGAAACAATATAAAGGTACAATGATTTTAACTTTTTATTAAAATTCCATCCTAAAATGTCATATATATATATATATATATATATATATATATATATATATATATATATATATATTATAGATAACATAAAAGAGGGTTATTCTAGACAAAAGAGGAGAATAATTGGGAATAGATTGCCAAACCTCAAGGTATATGGTGGTGGTTTGATGGAATCCCATTTTTATGGGTATGAACTCTATTTTAAAAACCCATATCCTCAAATTAAACACATATTATCTGTTAGAGATCCTGCTGCAGTCGTCTTGGCCACCACCAACCCATTACCTGATAATCAAACACCCATATCCTTCACATTTGGCTGGTTCTTCATCTGTTATCATGTGTTTTCCTTGTTATTCCGTCATTATCATTCCTGTTCATTTAGTCACTTACCCTCGTAGCAAACACACCCTTACTTTTGGATCTACTTTGGAGAGGAAAATTTAGTCAAGTGATTCTTATTCTTTACCTGCTTACTTGTATTGCTTAATACTGAAAAAGTTTGAACACATGATGTTAATATTAGATGTTACACTTTACATGGAACCCTTTTGGTACACTCTCTAAACAATTTGGGTTATTTGCAGTTATTTCCAGTGGCGTCGGTTTTATTGATTGGAAGCTTGACGGTTACATCCATTACTCTTAACCGAGGTATTGTACAAACTTCATTTTAAGACAAAAATATATGCATCTCATTTTTTGAAATTGTAGGAGCACATTTATAAGGCCCAATTCACAATACAGATTACTAGTCTTTGAAGCTCTTTTTATATCAAATTAACCGAATTACAGCATCACTTGTTTTTCAATCATTGCCTTTTACAAATGAGCCGATGATAATTACATGAGCCAACAAGCTTCACATATGGTATTTTTTGAAGAGTATACTGAGAAAGTAGTGAAACAGTGAACTACAAAAATTTAAGCTAAAAACTAGACCCACATGTGACATGCACGGTGTTTTGATCTCCAAAATGAGGAAAAAAAGAAACTTTCTGCTGCTAAAATTCAACAGGGCACTCCGTTGCAGGATGTGGATGTAACTAAACTAACTGTCAGAAGGTTAAAGAAATTTACCTAACCACCCTTTCCTTTAACTTAAAATGTAAGAGTCTTATTACCATCTCACTAGCGTATCACCATATCGTGTCCCTTTTCGTATCACTTTATCAAATTATCATAATTTGGCAAGCGTATGTTGAACACATCCAATCACTATCTCTTACTATTCATTTTATCTATCTATCCATCTATCTAGTGTGGGTTTTGAGATTTGGAAATTGTTAACTGCAGCGGGACAAAACGCGCAGAGCGTTATATCTTCTGTAATATGTGCGGGTGCGACTGCAGGGATGATGGCTCTCGTAAAAGCAAATGGAAGACAAATCTGCTCTAGGCCTCGTTTGTGTGGCCTTTTGTAAATCAGTTACTACATTTCATATTACTCAAAGTTCATAGGATCTTGACTGCGTCATGTCATGTATTTGAATCATCTCACTTTGCCATTTAAATAATAGTGGGGGTTGTTAGAAATTGTTATTAGTTAATAATAAATACGACCAAGGATGAACGTTTTTCTAAGTGAAATAAGATTAGAGACGAGTAGTTCTATTTGTTAATAATAATTAAAATGAAAGCAATAAAAGAAAATCAGATTCTTAGTGAAGTGAAATTAGAGAGATCATGCTATTATCTGAAACTCACAATTTTTCTTTTTATAAATATCGAGTTAGGATAAATCAGGAAAAAAAATTAAAATTGGAGATGCGGGGTATCGATCCCCGTACCTCTCGCATGCTAAGCGAGCGCTCTACCATCTGAGCTACATCCCCTTATACCAAGGATTTAAAAACCATATAATAAATCGGTGGTTTGGTATAACTTATTCAAATCAATCAGTGTTTGTTTGCTAAATTAACCCCAGAAATAAATATATAATGAAATTACACAAAAACAAATAAATAATGAACTCTAACGGCCTCATATTTTGTTTCTTAGTAGCAACATCTTTCCACTTAAAATTAAAGATTATTTTTTAAGAAATAGTATTTTTTTTTGTTGTTATGCTGAATTACTTGTTTCAATATGGGTTTTTAGGGGTATAACTTTTTAATAAAAATTTAATCATTTAACAAAGTCAAAACTTTCTAAAAGAAATTAGCATGCAATAGAAAGATTTTTTTGACAATCATATATTGGCCTTGCTAATTGTTCAACATATATTGTATTAACGATTAGAAGTAAATGTTGTCTACTAAGGTTTAAATATCATCTTTAACTAAAACTTCTCTCGAAACAGTCTTGTAATGCATAGTAGTTGTTCGACTGGTCTGAGTACTTTGTTTTTGTATATTAAATTTATGAATTAAACTAAAAAAATTAAAACTATAACCAAGGATCAATATAAATCAACTACAACCCCTGAACTTAGAAATAGATGGTTAAATGTTGTTAGGTCTGGACATGGTAGCGATCAGGAGGTGAGAGAGAGTTTAAGAGAGACATCGTTAGAAAAGAAGATGTGTAAGCGACAGCTGTGACACTTAATCATGCGTTAAAGTGTTAGTAAAGCAAAATGAATAATAGACATGAAAAGGTCATTATTTTTAAATACAAGATTACGATGATCATTTTAAAATTCCAATATAGAAGAAATGAACATCTACTAAAAAACCTAAACATATTATACATAGTGAACAATGAGTATTGCAGGTAACGTTCTAAAAATGTGTAATTATGTAAAACATGTAATTTAATACAACTATATGTTTTGTTGGTACAACAAAAATAAATACAACATAACATTAAGATATTTTTTAAAACTATTTATCTTAAAATATAAAAGTACATGAACATAATAGCATTTATATAATATCTGGTTATCAAATGCTATAATACACTCGTGGTCTAGTAACGTTGTAATTGTAGTAATTGTCTTAACAAAAATGTTCTTGGGTTTAAACCATTGTTTGTGTAATTTAAGTAGATGATATTTAGGAGAAACAAATTATTGTGTAAAATAAAAATACTATCATAAAGAGGGTTGGTAATTTGGTATGGTTTACTTGCTCTTATTATTATTATTGTTGTTTGTTGTTATTCTGAGTTTATTTTTGGTTTTGAAATCAAACAGCTGTTGCTAAGGAGAAGACTTCAAAGCATCACTCGGTAGATGATACCAAATCAAACAGTTTTCCAACAACACAAGAATCGGAAGTCATGTTCGCCAAGAAACTGTTACAGAAAGCTACGAAGCATCACAATCATCATCATCATCATCAGGTACGCCTTCTCCACATCATCCACGATCACTGATGTTGACCACCATGATAATCGACTTTGGAAAATTTTTATTTGGACAAAAGGATGCAATACCATCGTGAATCTGTTCACCATCAACTGCTCAAGTGATTGTTACTTTAAATTTTAAATCTTTTAGCATTTGGACTGTGGTTTTGTTCGCCAACTGTTTGGGATTTTGTGACGAATTGAATGCCTAAATCATATATACGTACTGGTAATTGGACTGCATCAAATTGGGCGTGTTTGGGATCTCATTGTTAAGTGCCTATCTGCTTATTGCGTTTATACATGTTCTGAAGGTGTTTGGGATTGCTTTTCTGATTATTTGTGCTTTTAACAAGGATTGTGTTCTGCTACAACATAAAAGACAAGTTTGAAAGTGTAACGGATTTAGTTTTTTTTTGACCTACTTTCTTATGAAAGAAGTTATACAGATTGGTTACTTACATTATAAAATGTCAAAATAAAACATGTTGAAGCATTTTACATTACAAAGTTTACTTGAAACGGTAACAACAACGTCAGAAAACAAGAGAAACTAGGTAGGTGGACCAAGTTGCATGGCCTAGATAAGTTGTAATGATGACAATTGCAAGATGACCAATTCTAACCCGAACATTTTCAAAATAAAAAAATGTGTAATTACCAGAGATGGGGGAAGAAAGAAATCTAGAACCACAATGAAAAATCACTACAATTGGGAGACAACAGTTAGAAGTATTATTTTCGTTCTCATACATGCTTTTTGTAAATTATTAATGTTAGAGTGTGATATCAGCCTTCATGTTTGTTGTCTACCAGAATCTAAAAGGCTGCCTCACACCAGAAGATTTGGACTTCCGAATAGCAGTCCATTATGGTATCCCATCTACTGCGTCCGTGCTTGCCTTTGATCCTATTCAGCGTGTATTAGCCATTGGAACATTGTAAGTTTGTTGTACTCATATATAAATATATAGAATATATGAAATGGAATTATTGTTGGGTATCCCATATTCTGAGTTCATATGCAACTTTGATTTCAAGTCTTCTTCCTGACACCAAGGAAGGTTACACTCTTATTTGAAAAGAAATATGTCTAAATAAATTAAATCAATATGTAATAGCAGAAACATATAAAGTTCATATCTTTCTTATTGATTTCATGCAGAGATGGCAGGATAAAAGTGATTGGTGGTGATAATATTGAAGGACTCCTAATTTCTCCAAAGCAAATACCTTTCAAGTATTTGGAGGTTTGTTATTTTCTTCCTTTTACCTTTTCATTTTGTTGACTGATGTTGTTATGTTAAGTGTGTTCTTTCCCTTAAAGCAAGATATAAATGTAGGAACACTTAAGGAATAAGGATATGAAACACATATAGGAAGATACAACAACAATAAAATATTCAATATATAAAGTTATAATGTTAAACAAAAAAACAAACTTATAAGGTTATGCAAGAAAGACAAATAAAGATTGGACTTCTTGGTAAAGTAGACAACCAACAGAATACATATGAATATGATTATTGGTTCTATGCATACAAATATTTTTAAACCTAAGATATAGTTAAAGAAGATGACAAGTAGAAAGCAGTCTTGGAAAGATTAAAACACATGGCTTGCATGTTTCATAGTCATATTGTTGAATTCCGTTTGCTGTCCTTATGAATTCCTTAGTAAGTTTATGATGTCACCTGTGAACAGTTCAAGGTATGTATGATATACTTAGTTTATTTTTCTTGCAGTTTCTATCCAACAAAGGTTTCCTAGTCAGCATCTCCAATGACAATGAAATACACGTAATCACTAGTTCCTTGTTAATCATTATTAAAATCAAGCTGACTTTAGACTTAAATTACAACCTTTGCTTCATGACTTGATGCTACTTTGCAGGTGTGGAATCTGGAAAATAGGTCCATTGCTTCTAGTTTGCAGTGGAGCTTTAACATTACAAGTTTCTCTGTTATATATGGCTCCTTCTTCATGTAAGATACTTGAAAAAGTGCAATAGTACTTGCTACATAATGTGTGGTGTTTTAATTAGGTAGTGTGTTACTACTGAATACAGGTATGTCGGAGATGAAAATGGTTTGATGTCTGTTTTAAAGCATGAAGAGGATGCAGAGCTTTTATTACTGCCATATCAAATTTCAGCCAAATCCCTTACTGGTAATATCTTAGTAAATAGTTATCCTTTGCCATATGGAAGTATTTGTTTTGAATCATAAATTTGGAACAAACTTATTCTGGTATTACTTTATGAATTTGGTGGCATCAAAATTACTTTCTTTTTTCTTTTTAGCATATTACAATAGTGTATTTCTACTTACTCCACAGAAGCTGCTGAGTCATCATTTCCAGATCATCAAAGTATTGTTGGAATTCTTCACCAACCTTGTTCTTCTGGGAATAGGCAAGATACAAGTATTGGTTGAAGTTCTCTCCTTTATATATGTTGGAGTTTAGTTTGCATATACTACACCTAAATCATTATCTTGTTTTCAAGACTATTATTAGCTATGTTTTATATCATATTTAAGTATTATTATTAGTTTTAAGTTTAGATAACTTAGATTAGAATATATATGAGGATTTAGATAACCATCATTTGAGAATTCACAAATTTCTTCAGAACTGTGAGAATTCCTATCAACACGCAACTTTTTTATTATTTATGTTTTATGTAAAAATGATTGAATTATAATATTTAGGTGTCTCTCTTGAAGTTCAAAAAGAAAATAATGAACGAATTTGTAATCTACGCATATATAAGTCATATGTAGGTCATACTATCTACACAAGTGTAGCTAAACAAATAAAAAAATTTAAAAACATATGCCAACAATAGTTTGATGGGTTTTTATGTTATTTTTATGGTTTTTAATGTATATAGACATACAAACTGTTCGCATTAAGTATAAAATTTAAAAAATATGACCTATTGATATTAGTTCTTGCGATTCTTAAGATATTTACTAGTTCTCAGATGATCCTAACCCTAGGATTGGTTTCCTATATCTATATATTTGATTGTTTAGATAATACATAAATATTATGATAATACTAGTCTTCTCAAGTTTCCAGAATATTCTGCTACATATTAGTGTGATTGTGTAAAAGAAACGGTATTTGCGTACACTAACTAATTTTTGTACGGCTTGAATAATTTGTCTGAGGATTTTCCAAATATTTGACAGATAACAACATTACCATATTCTGATCTGTTGTTCTTTTCCAGAGTTTTGGTTGCATACGAGCGTGGCTTGATTATTTTATGGGATATCTTTGAAGCTCAAGTGGTTGTAGTTAGAGGTGACAAGGTTCTTGAACTGAAGGATGGAGTTGTTGACTTTTCTGGTCAACCTGAACATGATTTGGAGGAAAAAG
Source organism: Flaveria ramosissima (assembly GCA_025215565.1). Lineage (NCBI taxonomy): Eukaryota > Viridiplantae > Streptophyta > Magnoliopsida > Asterales > Asteraceae > Flaveria > Flaveria ramosissima. Next base: position 28,485,226 of record CM046045.1, read on the forward strand.
AAATAACCGCCCTTTGTTGGGCATCTTCTAGTGGAAAAGTTGTTGCTGTTGGATACATAGATGGAGATATTATGTTTTGGAAAACATCAACTGCTGAATCTAGTAAAAAACAAAAAACTGCAGCATCAAACAATAATGTTGTAAGGTTACAGTTGTCATCTGCCGAAAGGAAACTACCTGTCATTGTCTTGCACTGGTCAGCAAACATTAAATCCCAAAATGACAGTGATGGCCAACTGTTTGTCTATGGTGGTGATGAAATTGGGTCCGAGGAAGTATTAACGGTGAGTGTAACAGATTGATAGAGATGGTTATTTAGACCCGTTTTTCTTACAAATGGGTTAATTTTGTTCTGTTTTATCTGTTGGATTGACTGATTTTTGTTGTATCTCAAATGAATCAAATTCCATTTACATTTTTTTAGCTAAAGGGGAAGCGGGCCAAATGGGTTGAACAGGTTGACAGTCACCCAAAGTCAGTTTTAATGCCTACAATGTTTTATTTAATGCTTTAGGCTTACTATTGTTAATAAGTTGTTTCAGTTATCATAGTAAACCCATCGATTTATAAAAATTAAAAATATGATAAACAATGTTTACAAGTCAATCCAACCCGACCACTTTTGAACGAGAGGTGACAATTTTGGCCTATTTGTTTCTAACCTTCTGAAGATGTTTTACTTTTTATTTTATTTTACTTTATTTTATTTTATTTTAGTTCAAACGATTTAAAATTAATTTTGAGCTAAAAAGGGAACTGTTTAATATGGTATTTTGTTGCATACACCCTCCTAAATTATTTTATTCGAAAATTTAGATTATTCTTGTCATGGTAGCTTTTAATCATATTCAAGGCATTAATTATATATTGAAAATTCTAAAAAGACTGGACTAAGAAGTATTTTCAGGCAGGCCAACTCATCCATCTTGCCACCTCTAGTTATAAGTTTATATATATTACAGGTTTTGAGTCTTGAATGGAGTCCTGGGATGGAAACCCTAAGATGTGTGGGTCGTGCAGAGATCACTCTTATTGGCTCGTTTGCTGATATGAGTTTATTACCAAGTGCAATAAACAATCATGGTGCTGATTTATTAGTCCTCACAAGCCCGGGACATCTGCAATTAGTCAATCATAAGAATTTATCTGCCTTAACATCTGAACATGAAAAAAGAATTACTTTATCTTCTCTAGAATGCCCTGTAGTCATACCTACACTTAATCCAGTCCTCAGTGCAGCAAAACTCATCTCATTAGTTGGCAGTGATAACACTTCAAAGTTTCTTTTGGAGGTAAGGTATATACTTATATGATGCATTTATGGTTTTACCTTCAGTTATGTATTCTTAATATAAATTTTGTTTTAAATAGATAGCTAGAAATGTGAAGGCCAGTTCAACACAAAAATTGACGGGGGGGAGTTGGCCCATATCAGGAGGCATAGTATATCAATCTACTTCTGAAGGTTATGTGATAGAGAGAATTTACATAGCTGGTTACATGGATGGATCTGTTAGGATCTGGGATGCCACCTCACCAGTCTTGTCAATCCTTTGCGTTATAGGAGTGGTGAGTAACTACCTTAATTTTTTAAGCATAGGGAGTAGAGATGGCAAGTGGACAGGTCAAAATGGCTACGAGTTGATTGACTTGAAACATTTTGTCCTATTTTTTAAAGTAATTTTAGAGATAATTGGTGTATTAAATGATTACAAAGTTGTAAACTTTATATCATTTCAATAATAGCCTCAGTTTTTTAACAAAATGATTTAGCGGGTTTTAAGCATAGGAAATCACTTTGGATGACTTTCAACCTGTACCTTTGAAGATACCCACTTGATATGTAAGAGATAAACATAAGTAGCTGGAATCAACCCATTAACAAGCAAATGGATCAAAGAGGATTTCATTTAACAATTAACATACCTGAGGCAATTGGCAGATGAAAGATGTGGAAATTGGTGGTTCAACTTCTCCAATTTCAGAACTGAACTTGTGCTCCTTGACCTCACGATTAGCAGTCGGCAATCAACTTGGTTTGGTAAGAGATGCTTCTACAGTAATGGTTTAACAGTTGACCATGCTTGACCTAATTGCATACTAATATTTTGAGTTTGTAGATCCGTGTATATAATCTCAATTCCAGCTTAAAAGAGACGGGCCTTCACATTGTCACAGGAGTTAAACAAGAAGGTAAGCTTATTTCTAACATAAATTTCTACTGTTTTATGCTTTACTTAAAATGAGTTAGTACTGTTTTCAGTTCACAAACAACCCCAAGGTGGAGGTCCCACTTGTATTGCTTATTTCCACCTTCTTGATTCCCCTGTTCAAGCTCTTCAATATATGGACCATGGAGCTAAACTAGCCGTTGCTCATGAATGTGGTCGTGTAAGTCAACACCCTATCTTTTCTTTCTTTCTTAGTTTCTTTCAAAGAAGAGTACTGAATACTGATTTAAGCATTCAACACATCATGTTTATTCTTGGTCTAAAATGCCCTCATTGCAGGTTGCTGTGCTTGATATGAACTCATTCTCTGTTTCATTCCTAACTGAATCTTTATCTAATCCTAGCAGTCCAGTGATCTCCATGACCTGGAAATCATTTGTGTATAATGGTGGTCATGTTAAAAGCCCTAAAGATGGCGGACCAAAGAATATTGATAAAAATCTAGAGAAATTGATGTTTGTATCTACCAAAGATGCAAAGTTATATGTGTTTGATGGTAATAATCGCATGATCAACTCTAAACCAATGCAATTGAAGAAAGATACAGCTGCTATATCCATGCATATTGTAGGCAAGTATGACTACTTTAATATTAAATGTATGCTTCTATGGGTAAAACTAAAGAAATCAGCTAAACAAAACGGTTCAAATGGTTGAAAGAATATTTAAGATGCATAATACTTTCTAATCATGTTATTTAAAAACAGATTTTGATCTTAATAGTATGGTATTGTAATAATATCCAAAACATTATTATATTTACAATTCGAATAAGAAAAGAGAACAAAAAGTGCTAGCAGATCGGCCCAAAGTGACCCAAACTAAAATTGACTACTTTGACACGAACAAGTTATCCACCCAGCTAGCCAGCTGACCCACTCTTTTCTTCACATCTACTCTATCCCATGACAATTGCAGTTTTCTTTCTGTTTTTTCGCAAAAGGGTCCTAGTTAATTTACCTTTTAGCCTAATTGTCATTGTTATCATATTGTTTTTGGTCACATGATTTCTGTACTTCGTCTCAAATGAAAGAAGTTTTGGATTTTTGACGAATAGTCAGATTTTAAAACTGTGCCAAAATATGGAGGAAGTATTTTGTTTTCTTCTTTTACAAATTTCAAAACTGTCATGCTTTTTGGTATTGGTTTTACAACTATGATTTATTTAGCAATAATACCAGTATTATTAATATTCTTTCAGAGGGAAGTACTACCATAGTTGAGTCGGTGGATCAAAAGGAGTCAACACAGTTCACAAAGAATGTTGCAGCCAGAAATGAACCTACAAGTGAAATAGACCAACATAAGGCCGAACATATCAATTCAGGACATAATGCAATGGATTCACTCATTTTACTTTGTTGCAAAGATGCTCTGCAGTTATATGGTTTAAATTCTGTAGTTCAGGTGTGGCTATGGCCAACCGTTTTTTCAATTTTTTATAGAGGTGGCGAAACGGGTGGGTCAGGTAATGGATCTGAACAGGTTCAGTTCAGAACATGTAATTATCAAAACGAGTCTGATCATGGACGTCTTGTTTCTGTTACCTTGAATTTATAAATTATTAATGATTAATATATTAGATATGCTTGTTAAGTAACTTTATGAAGATGATAATTTACTTTTCTTGGAGAAAAATTTTCTGGGGTTAAGCATTTAAACTCACTTCATGTCACTTTTGACTAGTCTGTTCTTTACTAAGTTTTATAAGCTTACCTGTTTGAGCTGATAGATATAAAATACAACCATAATCAACCCATTTTACAAGTAAATGGGTCAAAATTGTTGGTGGCGAGCTAAATGCTAATAATTACTTCTGTTTTGCTAGGGGTACGAAAAACCGTTGCTTAAAGTAAAACTTGAAAAACATTGTTGTTGGACTTCAACTTTTAAGAAAGATGAAAAAACATGTGGATTAGTATTACTATATCAATCTGGAGAATTGGAAATCAGGTCTCTCTGTCTATTTTTCATTCCTACAGGCATACAAAATGGAATGTGTACTTATACATATGTATACTAAATATGGTATATTGACACATATATTTCACACAGATCTTTGCCAGACTTAGAACTGGTGAAAGTAACCTCATTAATGTCAACATTAAGGTGGAGTTACAAAGCAAATATGCAGAGGACTATGTGTTCTACAGAGAACGGGCAGATTGCCATGGTATCATTCTAGAAACTTTACAACCTTTATAGTTTATGCATAAATATTTTCAGAATTTTGTTTAATGAATTTTTCTTTTTGATCAATTTCTTTATTATGTAGATAAATGGGTCTGAAGTGGCATTTCTCTCTTTACTAAAAAGTGATGATGATCTCAAGTATATTTCTGTTTATTTAGTGACACCATGCCTTTTCCACATAAGATGTTTCTTAATAGTCAATATAATGAATTAATGATGTTGTGTTGCCTTCATTACTGTAGGGTTACAGAATCTTTTCCTTCACTTCATGATAAAGTTCTTGCAGCTGCAGTAGAAGCTGTGATTAGCAGTTCTCAAAATCAGAAGAAAAAGCAGGTTAAAATTGTGTCTAATAATTTGCTATGGTAGTAATAAAAGGGTGTCAATATGATCAATGACTCTGCTAAAATGTTTATAATGATTAAAGATCTTGGAATTTCTCTTTGTTGACACAGGGTGTCCCTGGAGCACTTGTGAATATTCTCAAAGGATTTAAAGGAGGAAAAACTAATAACAACATCAACTTACATGAAGAATTTAAATTAGGTTTCAACAATCTGGACAAAATCTTTTCAAAGAATCCATTTCCAGATCCACTTGAAAGTAATACTAATAATCAGGAAGATGTAGAACTTGATATAGGTAGGCTGGATGTCTTTTTAAATAGCTTCAAAAGTATACATTACAAGTGACAAAGGACGGGGGGTTGGGTCACGGCTCCAAATGGGTAGTTTTTGGTATGGGCCGAAACAAGTTGACCGTAACCAATTTTTTCCAAAATTCTAATTTGTTTTTAAGAGGAAAGTGAATCTGAATATAATCAAAAAAGTTATACTATTCCAATAATAATCTGAGTTTGAAAGAAATGATTAAAGAGATAGTACGCTTTACAAAATTATCCTGTCATGATCATAGTTATCAATAGCGAATAGCGGTATAATAGCGACAAGCCACCTATTATGCTACGTAGCGAATAGCGGGTAAATAGCGACCGCTATTTGTGTTTTAGCGATTAAGTAGAATAATATGTAAAAATGTTTTTACATTCAAGAAATAAACCATGTTTAGCAATAAGTATGTAGTAGAAAATCTAAGCAACATCCCCAAAATAACTAAAACACTCTATTACTAATCATCTAAATCTGATATTTATCAGAAAAACATAAAAAAAAAAAAAATTAAAAAAAAAAAAAATAAATAAAAAAATCAAAAATTTCCGCTATGCAGTCGCTATTGCAAATAGCGAAGGGATGATCGAGTCGCTACATAGCGCGCTATAGCGGTCGCTATAGGCGCTATGAAAACAGGGGTCATGATAACTTCTAATCTTCTATTTTATGCATAATGCTGGTTTTGTTTTTATATTTATACCACTAGTTTACTTCGATTAATATATATATATATGTGTTAATGCAGATGACATAGAAATCGATGAACCTGTGTCTGTATCCATGCCTACTTCATCACATACAAAACAAAAGGAGGAAATTGGTATGTTTGGAAATAATTTTTGAATCTATGCTTTATTTATCTTTACTTATAATGAATATGTTGTTATTATAATTATTATGGATCTTATGACACAGGAAAGAGAACTGACAGGGAAATGTTGCTTGATGGTGATAATGATGAGCCCAGACTGAGGACACGTGAAGAGATTATTGCTAAATATAGAAAGAATGCAGGGGTAACTAACACAGATGTCCTATGTGTTGGTAAATTGTAATTTCAATTAGAGGTGGCAAAATGCACTGGCTCAGTAACGTGTCAATATGGGTAGTGTTTAGTACATGTGGAAACAAGAAACGAGTTGACCCAACCCTTTTTTTGTCATAGTCTTAATTTGTAACGAAGTGATGCATTCAATATGGTTATGATAACTATATGTCTATATCATGAAAGCAAGAATGTAATGTTCTTTAGTAAAATGATTAAGGAGGTTGTAAGCATTTGTATACACTTTGGGCAACTTCCTACTCGTTTAAACCAGTCAACCTATTGACCCTTTTCTGTCCAACCCATTTACCAGTCAAATATTCCGCCCTTACTCTGAAGCATCGCTTGCTTCTAAAAATTTCAATATTGTAAATTCATATCATTTATTTCTTGAATTCATTTAGCCAGCATTTTCTCATTTGTCAGAAAATCAGCAAAAGGACTCAAGATCTAAGCAATGAAGCTGAAGACTTCGCATCCTTAGCAAACGAGCTTGTAAAGGCAATGGAACGCAGAAAATGGTGGCAAATATGATCATTCTTTGCAGGCAGCAACAGCATTTCATCTTCCTTCGCTTTATTTTATTTAAAGCATATGAAATTTCCTCTTGCCAATATTAAAAATTACACATGCTACGTGATTTCTCGCACATTTTCAGAACAAGTTTTACGAACCTTGTTCAGGTATATATATATATGTATCATACAAAGTTAAGTTAAAGAATCTGATGTGCTTTATGGATTTAACTTTCAAATTTTAGACAGAATATATGTGCATTTTCAGTTGTTGTATTTGGTTTTAACCTGGAAGTATTCACAAGTGTTTGGTGTAAATAGGATATTCATCTCTCAAGTGTTCCAAATTGAAGAGTCCAAAAGTAGGTATTGAAGGTTAGGTTAGAAGATCAACTTGTTTAGTTACACCTTATTATATTCACTTTCAGCGAATATTTTATCATCAAATTCACAAAAATATCTCTCTCTATATAGACGGTATAGTTCTAAAAACTAGATAAGCTAATTAGTCATATTATTACTGGTTGTTGTATTACTACTATTATTATGATAAACCACCATTGAATTGAATTAAATAAAGAACAACATAATCTTTGGTATTGATTTTAATTTACATAAAACGCAAGAAAGTAAAAATGAAATTTATTGTTGTCTGCTGTGTTTTTATATTTGCTTATGTTGTTTCTAATGTTTCTATCTGGTACTTGTGTGCTTTGTTTTGGTGTGTCTAGTTTATCTAGATAGGATCCTTGTATGGTATAGTTTTATTTTTATAGTTTTTTTTTTCTTTCTGTTCATGGTAAGACGTTCCAGGCATGGGTTGTGTGGTTTAGTTTGTATTCATTTATTCTGGCATACTATTTTCCTAGTGCAGCCCATTGACCAAAATAAAAATGCATTTGTTGTGACATCAAACTAAAAGCTAAATGAATATAAGCTTGAAGCGTAACCTATGTGTCACCCTCAAATTCCACAACGGGTATTACCGTTAGGCGTGTGACTTCCAGGATCTCAGCCCTAGTTACACCACAACGACACGTTAATTGTAAATAAAATTTTCAAATTAAATAAGTTTCTTAAAATCAGAATTAAATACGAACATGAAAATAGTGCGGAAGCGTATAAACATAACTTAAACGGCGCAAACACGCGCAAACCAAATAAATATAATTTATAGAAAAATGTAGATTGTTCATTTGACTCTACAATGATGAATGCAATGCGAGATGCTCCTATTCGTGCGCAGCTTAAGAACCTGAAAGAAACATGCTAAGTGTCAACACAAGGTTGTGAGTCCACAGGTTTTGATAAATTGAACATAACAGTAAACTGATGCAGTAATCAGATAATATCAGTAGATAGCTAGTCTACTCAACAAGTTACTAAGTGTATGAAGTTCGCAAACCGACGCTGACAACGTAAAGAATGCCTCGCTGTGAACACCGGTCACAGCAACAGAATTAGGTCAATTAAACACCCGTTTGACGAACATTGTGCTAGCGCGACTAGCCCGGGTGGGGTTCAAACCCAGTAGATCTACTCAGAATTACCTCGCTAGAGTACATATATTAACGGTTCGAAAGTGAGGACTTAAGCATGGTGTCACACTAGTAAACAAGTGATATAAAGTAATACTGATCAGGTGAAAATACATTTATAACACACGTTTCTTTCACCCAAAGAAAGTAAGTAAAGTGGGGCTGAGAACTCACCTTGGATGCACAACAATTTAATAATCAAAAGCACAAACGTTTTAAGATCCGATTAACCTGGAATTCAATTAATATATGCAATCAATATTAAATACTTAATAATGAAATCGTACGGTTTCGCGTTTCACGACTCGGTTATGGTACAATGCCGGTGACGATAGAGTTCCCACGTTCAAACGAATATCAACACGTACAACCCATAAATCAAGAACCCAATATACATGTATAGGCTAATTTATAATACAAATACATAAAATCCTTTATATATATATACATATATATACAATACACACACATGCACACCAAAATCAAACATATGCATGCATTATCACAATAGGCAACCATACACATTACCATGCACACATACATGCATGAGCACACAAACACACGTATGCATTAGCACCCAACCACTAAACACACACAAAAACACATTCATAAACATAGGTATGCAGAAAACAAACATGTATATACAGCCCATATATAAACACACACATACAACACATTAACACACACCACTCATACATGCACTCAATCCACCCACACACCATACCCCATGCGCTTGCCCCCCGCCATACGCCCACAACACCAACTTTAAACATATAACAAATTACGTGTACATTAATTCCTCACACCATTATGCACGCAGAATGCATACATGCATAAATATGTATATACAGGAACACATACATGCATAAGGACATACATATGTGGAACATATATGTATATATATAAGAACATATCTATGCATGCGGAAGGACATACATATTATTGAGCAGAAGACATATGCGTTCATATACATGCACAAAAACATACCTGCAAAACATACATACGTACGTACGCAGAAACATACATATACATATATAAACGCATGATCACATACTTACATTATCAAAGGATTGTACACCCATAAAATCACGCAGAAGCATTCATAACCATACATAATGTCACACGAACATGCATGGGTCCAAACAGACGCACCCGAACCATAAACACACCCCCAACCGAGATGAAACCGAAACCGCAACGCGAATCGAAACTTAAGGATCATAGCAACCCGAATAGGAACAGGGGTCAAGGAATCATACCGAGTGAGAGACGGGGCTGCTATGCTTGCCGTTCACCTTTGCCGGTTACTCGCGGTTGCTTGCGGTGTTGTTGTCGATGAGAAGGTTGCCGGTGGGAGTTAACCGCGGTGCGGGGCGGGTCGGGAGTACTCACTTGCGGGACGGTTGTGAGAAAGGGTTGACAAGGTGGAGAGGCTTGGTCGACGGCAGGAAGCAGGTGGTTGAAGTAGGGTTTCGGTGTGTGTAATCGGGAGGAACCGTGGGTGAGGGTTTTTTTTTTTTATAGATGTTGAACTTTGATAAATGACAGTTTAGGTCCCTCGATTTATGAAAAGGATTTATATTAGGAATTTTATGCTCTCGGTTAGTTTAATGTTAAACCAAGATCAAGTGGGGATAATAATAATAGTTATAGTATAATGAGAAGGTTAGATAGGGGTAATGGTTTTAGCCTGAAAATACGAGGTGTCACACTATGATAAAATTGTTAGGGCAGACGTAGAGCGTGAAATATATTTAAGACATCGTAATTATAATACATACTAATTCTCCTGCGTTATGAATATTGTTTTAGTAGGTTCATCATTTGTCATGTGACACCAATCATTTGTCCACTTTGTTTTTTATTTATTCCGTCAACCGCTTTATGTATATGGACTGCACTATGTCACGTGGTGTGTAAAGAAAAACATGTAATGCAAGATGCAACTACAAACACACATTTATTAACTCTAGTAATAGAGTAACTTTATGTTCTTAATAATATTATTCTAATGACATAAATTTAACCAATGAATTTTTTTAATTAATAAAGAAGTGTCAAATTAATAAATCTTAAAGTCTAAATAAATGTTAAATTAATTTAAGTTTTGTTCCTTTTTCTATATAAATTTTCAGTTACTCAAAATTTTGTTTATCTTATATAAAGTTTCGACTATCGGTTTAGTTAACATTTTGACATTACGCATGAGTTTACGTTTATTAATTTTATTATTAAATATCTTACGGATTATTTTAGTTACTAAATATCTTTCTTGGTATAGATTACTTTAATAAGGATAAAAATAATATTTAATAGTATCACAATCAAATTGCGTAGTCGCCCTTAACTAATTACGATTTAATCATATTTCTAAGAGACTAAAATATTTTTATTAAACATTAATCCTCTCAAAACTTATTTCAAATCTACTTATTAAATAATTACCTAATAATTATAAAAATACTTACTACATTAAAAATTAACATATCATAAAAATATAATTAAAATCACCATCCATATTTAGATTATATACATGTATAATATAAGTAGTTTAGTGAAAACACACCATCTACCTAATCCGAATTCTTTTTCCCTTTATGGGTGTGAAACTTGTATTTTATTGATTAAAACATAAACATCAGGGACGTCACCTTCTTGAAGTGGATGTTGAGTCATGGATTTGGATCATTCTTAACAAATTGACCAACAACAACGAAGCTCGTTAAATTGAAAGTTTGGTTCTTGGTACTAAACTATTAAACTCGTGTAATACAACATGTTTACGAATTGGTTACACACATTGCAATGGTTACTAATACATGGTTAATTACGTAAAATAAACTTATGAAGTTGTTATGGCTCAGTTTTAAATATCAAACCATAGATAGGGAAGAGAATTATATATCACACGTTACGACATAATTTTAAAAATGCAATTAAGAATAAAAAACTATTTTAAAAAAAATAAAAAATGTAGTTTAGGAGATTACAACCCATGGTATTTGACTCAAATACGAGGGTTTTAACCAACTCATATACCACTTTATTTGTTAATAATGTTTAAAAGATACGTATTCAATCAGTAAATAAATAGATGGTTAGATATAGTAAATCAAGTGGTATGTTTTTTAAGTTTATAATTCATATTTTAGGAATTAGAGTTCTTCTAATATTTTAAAGTTCTCATAAATATACAAGAGAATGTTTAAAATGGTGAGAAGGGTGTGAAGGATTTTAACCATTGATCTAAACACTTCAATGGTTAAGATTAGATTGTTCAATATTTTGAATATAAGTTGCGTAAAGTAGGGTTGGAATTATAGAAAAGGAATACTTATTTCTTGTTTTTTTTCTAGAATTAAATGTAGTTTCACTAAAAAAATTTAAGATCTATTAACTTTCATATTCTTATTATTAAAAAAGTATACCAAGTAATAAAGAACTATCTTATCTTCGATTTGGGTATAATATTACTACAGTTTCTTTAGAAATTTTTTTTAAGATGATAGATAGTTTATTACATAGTATGTAATTACGTAATTAAACATAGAATTTAAACAGTTATAAAGATCTTCTCTTAACATCTTCTAATATATCCTTGTCATAACATCTTCTAATATATCCTAGTTTTTTATCCATCAAAACATATTCACATTTGTTCCTCCATCACTTTTGCCATTGATGAGGTTTTGGCGTTATAAATATTATAATTCGTGGCCTTTCAAAGGAAAAAAAACCTTTTTTTTTGGTTTATTAACTTTTATGTAAAATTATGACTATCCTACATTAGTAACTTTATAAAGTGACGGTTTGAATCCAATGATAAAACTATCGGAGATAATGTTGTAACGAATTAGTTTAAATTAATGTTGGTGTAAATATAGTTGTGAATATAAATAAAGTATATGTGAATTTGTTATTAAAGAAAACATAAATAACTTTACGGATTAAAATGTTATTTCCTTGTATTAATGAAAACAAGAAAGGAAATCTAAGGTGATGTGAGAGAAATAAGACTCCGACCCATATGATGATGATGATGATGATGATGGTGATGATATGATGTAGTTGCATTGCACCCCCATTGGGCAATTGGGGCAGACTGTCTGCCTGCCTCCTACACACAGACTATATATATATATATAATAAACATACAGATTACACACATACCCACCCGCGCATCTTAGTTTGGTTTTTAGGGTTAAAGTGGGAGGAGAGAGCACCATCATCAGGGTTCTCTCAAATGGCAGGATTGGTGTTATCAGGCTGCGCTTTTTCCCAATCTTTAGCCATGCCCACAAAACCCAAAGCCTTCCTCCACAAAACATCCTCCATCATTCTTTTAGAGCGCTCTAAAGATCCAATCTTTTCATCAACAAGAACCAATCCTCACGCCTTTTCTAATTGGGCAGCCACAGTCAGCGCTCCTTCCAATTCCAACGAGTTTGAGGCGGGGTCGGCACCACCGCCGTTCAATCTGGGTGATATCAGGGCTGCTATACCAAAACATTGCTGGGTGAAGGATCCATGGAGGTCAATGAGTTATGTAGCAAGGGATGTTGCTATTGTGGCTGCCTTAGCAGCTGCTGCAGCCCATCTCAACAACTGCCCCCTTGTCTGGCCACTTTACTGGGCTGCTCAAGGGACCATGTTTTGGGCTCTTTTTGTGCTTGGTCATGACTGGTATTCCACTAATCTTCTTTTCTCATAATTGGTAATCTGTACATTCTCCTATCTCTAAAAATCAATGTTGAGGTTTTGTTATGAGTTTTTGCTTTTAGTGGTCAACCTAGACCTTTTTTATGGTTTAAACTTGATAGGAAGTTATATAGATGTACATGACACAAGAAATGCTATGGGTATAAATATGGCGATAAATTGCAACTTGTTTTCACTTAAGCTCAAGTTTGATCACTACTATAAATGGTTTTTAAAGTCCCTGTACTTTCAAATTGGCATAACATAACCGCCAAACCTGTATTTTGCTGTCATTACTGAATTTTTTCTAGCAGCCTTTTAAAAGTTTGATGGTTCCGTAACATATTTTCAAAATTCAAGATTTTGCAAGGATTTTAAAAGTCAGATGATATTTTAGTAACAGTTTGTGAAGTCCAATGACCAAATTGGAAATGAAGTAAGTGTGTTGCTTTTCCCCATACCATATCAAGGGCCACCTTTAGACAATATTATCCACTACAGATTATAAAGAATGCCCATCAATTTTGGATTCAACAAAACGAGCCATTTGACTACAAAAGTCAAAAGGAGCATGGCTGAAAGTTTTGGTTTTTGATCGTGTTTATGTTGTATCAATTTGTAGTGGCCATGGAAGCTTCTCCAATAATCCCAAGCTTAATAGTGTGGTTGGGCATCTTCTACATTCTTCAATTCTCGTGCCTTATCATGGATGGTATGCTTTAATCAATCCCACTTGGTTCACTTATAACCTCACTATTTTACCATATGAATTCTTTGAGTTGCATAAATAGGCGAATGAAAATAATTTTTTCATGTTTTTTATGTCTTTATTTAAGTAGGATTCTGAGTTTTTAATGCAATCCATGTCATTTGCATGACGAATCAAAACCAATGATCATAAATTTTTCTTGGGAATTCATAAAAGATGTTTCATGGATGAATATTACAGGAGAATCAGCCATAGAACACATCACCAAAACCATGGACATGTTGAAAATGATGAATCATGGCACCCGGTATATTTCTTATGGTTAGTTGTAAAATTCTGTTGGAAATTTATGATCAATTTATTTAATTAGCCTTTCTTTTCTTCTATAGTTAACCGAGAAAACATTCAAGAGTTTGGATTGGATGACACGAACACTACGCTTTACCCTCCCTTTTCCAATGCTTGCTTATCCTTTTTACCTGGTAAGTTTACTTCTTTTTACATCATAGGATTGATTTAGTATCCTTAAAAAAGTTCAAAAGTTCATATATATTCTTCTAAATTTCATATTTACCCTTTCAAAACACGAAAAATATCATGTGTATCCATCCATTCCATAGTAAATAAAGTAAAATAAGTTCGTGGCAGCAAAGAGGATTTGTTTTACTTCTTTTAAGTAACTGGCTTTTCATTTACTTATAAATGAGTAAATATCAAAATGTTTTAAGAGAATAAATATGATATTTTGAACATGAGGGGATGTATATGAAAATTTGATCTTTTAAGAGGATATATATGAAATTGTCCCATCCTAGAAATATTCAAAAAATGAGCTGTCTTCTCTCAACTTTTGAGAGCACTGCCTTATCATTTTTGTTAATTTAGATTTGTTTTTTTAACTATGTAAGCAACATGAGATAATACACCTATTATAATGAATTATTTTTTGGCTTTTGTGGAAGTGATGATATGGCAACAAACATGTTTCTTCTTTTGTAGTGGAATAGATCTCCCGGGAAGAGTGGTTCACACTTTGATCCAAGTAGCGATTTGTTTGTCCCGGTTGAGAAAAAAGACGTGATTACCTCAACAATTTGTTGGACAACAATGTTTGCTTTGCTTCTTGGTTTGAACTTTGTTGTTGGTCCGATGCAAATGCTAAAACTATATGGCATTCCATATTTGGTAATTTCGATATTCATAACTGTATTCTCATTTTGTTGTTGTTATATTAATAAGCCCGGGTTTTGAATTTGGTGTAAAAGAACTATAATAAGGAATATCTCATGTGGGATTTTGGTTTGATTTCAGATAAACGTTATGTGGTTGGATTTTGTTACTTACTTGCATCACCATGGTCATGAAGATAAACTTCCTTGGTATCGTGGAAAGGTATTAGCTCTTCAAATTATGTTCCTATTATTTGGTATATTACTTATTTTTGCTGATCTATTTATTTATTTTCATATTCTGAAACCTGATAGTTAAGATTCATTAGACTATGTTCCAAAAAGGAAAAGAGTGTATTAAACATTTGATTTTATGGGGTAGTCTCCAGGTCCCCATAAAAACTCTTGTTGTTTCCCTTTTGCTATGTGGTGTAACATTCATTGCAATGTTCTTTTTCAACAAAATTGCCAGCCAGGGTTATATATTTGCACACTATTATTATTATTATTATCATTATTATCTTGAGTAGCAATGCCTCCGTCCTTCCCCTCACCCAAACACCCAACAAACCAAAAAAAAAAAAAAAAAAAGAGAACAGGATTAATCATTTTTATGCTATTATTGAAGGATATTGTGGATTTTTCACTGCTAATCTAACACAATTATAGCAATTTACATAAAAGAGCCAACTTTTGATGTTAGTGATTCGCACCTAGTACCTCAATTATAATGCTTATATAATTTGCCAATTGCAAAGTCCTGTTTGCATGGTATAGCCGGGCCCCACCAATCAGATGTATGAAATGGTGGAGCAGGCAAGAAGAATGGACACACTCTTGAAGTTTGAATCAATTTCTTGTTTTCATCAATTATTTGTTTTTATTTTTGCAGGAATGGAGTTATCTAAGGGGAGGATTGACCACCGTTGACCGTGATTATGGTTGGATTAACAACATCCATCACGACATTGGAACTCATGTCATTCACCATCTCTTTCCCCAGATCCCACATTATCACTTAATCGAGGCGGTTAGTAATTTAGCATCCCTTCACGAATCATAAGAAAACATTCAGGTTTCTTATGTTACACATTTCAAGAATGCACAAGTTTGATTAATTTAGTCAAAATTATTATATTAGGATTCTTAAAGATGACATGGATATGCTGCAATGTTATTTATTCTATTAATAAAGATAATACAAGAATGATTTAATTATTAAGGAAATCTTGAAAAAGTTACAGAAAACGTAGCAAATTTGAATATGAAAATCACATGGTTTGATTCATATAATCGAATTTTCCCCTTCTTATCTCCAAAGACTTTTTCCAATTGGATATATAAGATTTTGCATTTATATCATGAACTCTCAACTCCTGTGGGTCCCTTTATCTATAGAAGTTTGGTGCAAAGTTTAGGTTGCACTCAATAGGAGAGAAGCTATCCTTTGACAATTTTAGTCAAACCTGTTATTCTTAAATGGTTGATTGTGACATAAATTTTGTTACTGTACAATGGAACATTTTCTATGTTGCTGTTGTTTTGACAAGTAATTTAACTGTCTTCACATTGTTAAAAGTCTTCAAGAAATTCATTGGCAATTGGCGAGGATGAAAATCAGTCCCTTTGACGACCATTTTAGAAAGAGTCCTTTTTTTTGGCTTCAAAATATAAACATAATAGCATTTTGAGCTGGATCTATGAAGCCCTGCGTTTGTGTTAACATCTGTTGAAATCAGTTGCATTTTGATGGGAGCTCTGGAGAATAGCCACCCTTTGACTTCTTCAGTCAAATATTTTGTTCTAAATTTGATAAAAATAATATGGACGTGCAACATGTGTTCAGCTTTTATGTAAACATTAATAGTCAAAACTCAATAGCGATTTATAGATGACTACATCTTCCATTTGACCCCAAAGTGAAAAATGTAATCACTTTTACTTGTTATTTATAAAAGTATAGTCAATCCCATTGGTAACTCTTACATTTGCACTCATAATCATTTATTTATTTCTTGCAGACGGAGGCTGCAAAACCAGTGCTTGGGAAATACTATCGAGAACCAAAAAAGTCATCGCCTCTACCTTTTCACCTACTTGGTGAACTAATTAGAAGCTTGAAAAAAGACCATTATGTTAGCGACACCGGTGACATCTTATACTACCAAACTGACCCTAAACTTAGCAGGAAAAAATAGTTACAGATTTTTTTATCACTTACATTGGATTTTGCTCGAGATGATGATCACGTGTCTTATTTCTAGCAACATTCTTTCTGAAGAAGAACTGATTGATGTTAATAGGTTTACAGATAAACAGTTTATTTGTATTTGTTCTTACCCATGTAACAGTTAGTTTATGCATGGATTTTGATGGGAAAAATAAACCACCTCATTTTCCTCCATGATCAAACTTTAATTAAACATTAAAAGTCAATGATAGATTAAATATTTATTCTGTTTATTTTTTGGTTGCAAGTCAAACTAAATTTATATACGTAATGGACTGAGACCTTACATTGCCTAACATCATAATTAAAGTTGCTGATGTCTTTTGTGACTTTATATATTATGTTAAATTGGTGATATTGACAAGACAAGATAGTGACAAATGGTATTAGTAATCGTGGTTTGAAATAATTTGTTTCATACTTGGAAAATGTCAATAGAAGTATGAATGGAAAATAACATAAAATAATACTTTCAAACGTAAAAGAGTTAATTATAAAATAAAAACAAATTAATAATTCCCTTCATAATGTGAACATCTCATTATGAAAACGAGTGGATTTGATATTTGAGGATTGAGAAGTCAAAGTAATGATAACAAGAATGTGCGAACACAAGAAAAGTCAAGAAAAAGTTTTTGTGTTTATAAGTATGAGGTGAGAGATTTTTAGGAAGTTAAGCCACGTTGTTGCATGATAATGGCTAATCTTACATTGAGCAATAAGTTAACCTTACAAATTAATATAAATTAATCAAAACTAGTGGTGTATGTATCTATGTAAGCTTATTTAGAAGAAGAGTTATAAGAGCATCTTGTTTCTGAGATCTGGTTTCTTGTTTAAGCCTTGTTTGTTCTTCCCTTTGACGGCATCTCCTATCGAACGCCATCTTCTCATTCTCCAATGCTTCCATTCTCCGCCTCCACTCCGTCTCCCTAGCCCTCCTTTCCTCTTCCTTGGACTCGTATAATTTCATCCATTGCATTTCTATTTGCATCTGTTGCTTCATCAACTTCTCCAGTATCTCTTTTAGATTAACGGAGGCCGCTTTGTAACTATTAACGTTGGTTGTAATCTTATTCCTGCTTTTCTTCTTCTTCTTATTATTATTATTAGCTGGTGGTGCCTTGTCCACATCACTCTCCTCATTATTGTCCTCGTCATCGGAAGATAAATGCATCAGCTGCAGGGATCTCTTCTTGGAGGATGATGATTCTGCTTCCATCCATAGCATCCTTTGCATTCGACCTGTGAAGATCGCCTGCAGCTCGTTATAGAATGGGAATTGTTGCCTCATACCACCTGCTTCTTCTTCCATCGTTTCATATCCCTACAAATCAATCAACTTAAGACCCACGCATGCAATCATGACCATCACAATCCAACTCATACAAGTCAAGTACATATATATATATATATATGCACAAACACAATCTAATTAATTAAATTCTTTCTTTGAAAGGAAGAATTAATTAGGTACGTGTATATTATATAGAGATGCATGTAGGTACCTTATAACGTGTGACAAGATTCTTCCATTTGCATTTGCACTGGTCGGCGGTGCGATTATAACCCCTGTCCTTCATGTTTGTAGAGATAAGCTCCCATAAAACCTTATTACGTTTGGTCTCCATGAAGGTCGGATCCAGCTCCGCTCTTATCATCAAGAAATCCCTCGTTTCTTGCACGCTCCATTGCGGAAACCTATCACCTCCGCCAACCGAATCCACACTCATATGATGATCATGACCACCACCCTCCATACAAACATAACATACATATATATATATATATATATATGTATGTATGTATATCTCTCTTGATCGACCGATATATAGACAGATAGATAGGTAGATAGATAGATAGATAGATAGATAGATGAGCTAGCTAGCTAGTAAAAGTAGTTACATATATATATATATATATATGTTTAAGAAATGAAAATTTGTTTGTTGATGGCTTTGGCTTTGGATTGGGAAGGAAGAAAGAGTGGAGGGAGAAGTAGCTAGAAAGCTTTATACCACACCACACCTCCTCCCTATAATCTAATCTAATCTAATTTAATTAATTATAAGTGGCCGGTCAAAGAGAAAAAGCAACAGAATCATATATACCTAGCTATTAATTATTTATATATATATGCATTGCATCTACATCTACGTATATATATACCATATATGAACGTACCTTACCATTTTTATTCACCAACAATATTAATTATTATCACTATCAATATTATATGTTATTATATTATATTATATCCGAGGTCATATTAATTTACGACTAACTTATTCTACTTCTAGATTAATTTTTTTTTCTTTTATAAATTACTTCCACTTAAAGATCAATGTGACATATATATTTAATCAGCGTTAGACGTTTCTGTTAAATTTCATATAAAATTAATGTTGGTCTTTTTTAGATAAAAAGAAAAGGAATGAATAATTATGAATGAATGGAAAATACCTGGAGAAAACAAAAACTTTGGTTCTCATCCTTTTACGCGGAAACTCTAAGTCTAACCATTTATTTATTTATTTTTCTGACTCCTCCTTTTTGTTGATTCTTTTTTACGTACACATTTGTTCACATTGCCATACTCATCGTCATGCTGACGAACAATATCATCGCTATCGCCTTCTGTTTCTTTATAAATAAGAATCGGTTGATGTTTGTACGTTATTAAAAGTTAGAAATAAATGTTACTCATTAATTATTCCTCACAAAATGAAAACACAATTTAATTAGCATAACCATAAAATGAAAAATGAAATCCCAATTCAATTAGTATAACCTTAAAATGATAAATAAGAACCACTTATACATTAAATACAACTACTCGACCCATATTCTTTGATGGCAAAATGGTGATTTTCTCAAACATTAGTCTTTTTTTATCCTCGTCCCATTTCTATAAACTTAAATTTATATTAAAGCCTTAATACTTACATTTTTTATTCTCTTAAAATTACATTTTTGATTCTCGCCATGGCCTCACGGTGTGTATGCCCCCTCCAGCCTAAAAAAACAATAAACAATATGACACTAACAATCCATGAATAATAATCATAAAATATCAATCATTGTAACGATAATTAAACTTTTTAACCAAATAAATCTATTATTTAAAAAGATATACATTAACAAGACATGACAACAAAAAACTACCATGGAGTCAAATCACAACTGCAATTATCAAAAGAGATTAAACGCATAAAACTCATCACGTATAGTTTTTTTTATTTTGTAATTGTTTTGACAAAAAATACTCCTAATATAGAAAGCTTAACGGAAAAAGTTAACAGGGTTAATTGAGAGTAGATAAATGGATTTAAATAATAATTTTTGTGAAACATTTATATGTACATGGTAAAATTCAAACTTTTGGACTCAAATGACATTTTCTGTTAAATCTTAGAGATGAAAATTGCATTTAACATTATAAATTTTTAACAAATATTAAAGTATAAAAGAGGTATTCGAGATTTAAAAAATCTAGAACACTAATTCGTCGATTACCAAAATATTATAAGTAATTAAGTGAACCAGTTTAAACCATTCATTTATTATTATCAATTAAACAAAACTAGAATTAAGCTCCCCGCGTTGCGGCGGAGACGGAAAACCATGTCAAATAACAACAATCACACCACCACTAACGACCACCAACACTAAAGTTGCAGTGTGTTAATATGAAGAACTTAGACCAAAACATAAAACATAGAAAAATATAACTTAATCGATCTAAGATCTGTGCGTTGTGACGAACACTTCAAAATGGGAAATAAACGTAAAAATGTCAAACCACACAATATTGTGTTGTGTTAACTTATCAAATTTAGAACGAAACGTAAAAATATGGAATCACACATGCATATTGTGTCGTGCTAACTTGCATAACTTAAAACGAAACGTAATACGATGATTTACGAAATATGAAAAGTATCAAGGAACAAAGTTGAAAATATAAATGTTATGAGATTAAATTGCAACAGATGAAGAGTTTTGAGTTAAAAGTAAAGAAAATCAAATTTGAGAAGTTCAATTGTAAAAAAATAAAAAAAACTTTGTGTTAAAAGTGAAAAATTAATTTTTTTTGAAAAACATCCTATGCATATGGTACAACACCATTATGCATAGAGGAGTTGGTAATTAGTATATAAATATGTATAAGTTTAGAAGGTTAATTGATTTCTCTCTATTTAATTAACTTCACTCCCCTCACTCCTGAGTTTCATACATTTGTGCAGATAAATTAATTGTAATAAACATACATAAGTTTAGATGATTATAATATATAAATACAAGTTAATATGTGTATATAAAAATAAGTTTACTCAATCAAATATTTTACTCATCATGTTAGAATCTTAATCAAATACACAAATAAATATATGAATTAAGTTGGTTCTTACGATTCTCGTAGTTTGTGATTTTAAAAAATCTTTTCCCTCTTACGGTTTTTTTAAATGATTCAAATGATTATATTATATATAACTTAAATAATATTTTAAAAGATGTCTCATCACGTATGATAGATAGAGAAAAATTAATTACCGTAACATTTCACATCAATGATTTCCCTTGAAGTATTGTTACAAAATAATCTTCATTGATATAGAATATGATCTTTGTACTAGTGCACAGACTCTATTGGCTCGAAGTAGTATTCATGATCGTGTTTTTTTGTTCCTCCTAAGGTGGAAACCCAAATGCGAACACCATAGATACTCATTGAAGGGTGTGGAGGCTTTTGCCTTAACGACCATCTGCCAATAATTACGTCAACAATGATCAACTATGAATCTAGCAAATTAGCATATATATATATATATATATATACGTGTAAGTATCATGTGTAATGTGTAGGAGATCAAGCTGAATCTAGTGAGAGAAGAAAGAGCATCCGGTTATGAGGTTGCATTTCCTTTAGAAGAATGAAATAGGCTAATCCTAATAAGTTGATGTATGTTGGGTCAAAGACCACCAAACTGAGCTCGATATAGATATCCTAGAAAAACCTATCGATCTAATATGATATAATTCTTGCTATGCTATAATAGAGTTGCACCATTTGATTCTTCATTTCTTATCAATAATGAGTAATTATGTATAAAACATTAACATCATAGGCATTAGAAAGTTTAATCAACTCATCCAAGTAGTGCTCCGTTTGGATAACTCAAGGTTTGTATATATGTGTCTCTGATCTTCCCCCACTAGGCACCCAAAACAACCAAAGTAGATCCAAGTATTATAAGGAGCATACAACTATGTCCAATCTTGGTGTTGGGCTATGCATCATAAGAAGTGTTTGATCAGAGTTGCATGTATGGTCCTAGTAGACCTTGCATCATAAAGAGTGTCATGTAGAGCATGACGTCCGACCCAACAAAGGAGGCATGTATTATAAGAAGCGTCTCATGAAAGCCAGATTAATCTCACAAAAGCGACGGCTCAAATAATATTAAACATTAGTTTGTATTATGGCATGGATGAAGCATCAAGTACTATAGTAACGTCTCAATATTTACAATTAATAATTTATCGACACTCTTTTTACATCATGAGTTGCATATTACAACTACCTACACCACACCACCCCCCCCCACACACACACACATACACACACACACACACACACACACACATATATATATATATATATATATATATATATATATATATATATATATGTGTGTGTGTGTGTGTGTGTGTGTGTGTGTGTGTGTGTGTAGGGGGAGGGATCCCTTGGAAATTGTATTATAAACGAAAACAATAAAAACTAGGCGGTTACATATATGTAAGTACATGTTACAAAGTGTACAACTAAGAGTTACGTACATATATGTGTTATTATATGTAAGTATGTGTTACCAAGTTTACAGCTAAGAGTTACGTTATGTAGCTCCTACAAGTTACGTATATGTAATTCATTTCGTCATAATCGACGTTGCTTGGAGTTTATATTAATAAATATTTAATGACCTTAAATAATAAGGTTGAAGTTTACTCAAAGATACTTTAAACAATTAAAAAGTTAAACCAGCTATAAATATGTGACTGGGTAGTGGTGATATTCATGATTTTAATTATAAACATGGTACTGGCACGGGTCTTTTGGTATAGAAATAATTTCGTTCGCACCATAATTACGCATATAAGATGCATAATTACGCATGTTATATTCGTTATTACGTAATTTATATTCATAACCACACAAGTAAAAATTACTCAAGTTATAAATAATAATTACGCAAGTTATATTTATAATTACGCAATTACTGATCACACAATTTATACACACAACACATAAATGTATTTTTAAAAAAATATTGATTTTTTTAAAGTGTAGCAATACTATACTCAAATTAAAAAGAATAAAATGTTTGATTGTATGATGTATTTTTTTAAGAAAATAATGTCGTATAAAAAGTTATACGCATTTTAAAAAATTGGGGGAATTTGAAAAAGTCAATAATTATATGCAATTTCCATATTTACCCCTCCAGATACCTTCCATTCATGATTATTTCATCTCTAATCTGGACCATTTATTCCTTAGATCAACAGTTGATATTACTTCGTATACTTGTCACAAAAACACCACTTTGTATTTTTAATATTTTCCTATGTCCCCACTGTAATAAAATGGTTACTAGGAGGACACGTGGCAATATCATATTTCTCATCACCAATTTTTTCCCGCTTATTTCTCATATTTAATAAACATATTAGTTACTAATTATGCTACTTAATTTTTTAGATTAAAATAATTTTTTAATAAATTAAGAAAGAGATTTTTTTATATTAATGTTATTTCTAAAGTAATAAAATTTTGTAAAATAAGAAAAAAAAATTTTAACATCAAACATTTTTAAAAATACAAAATATTTTAAATTGATGTTTTAAAAAAGTAAATTTTTTATATAAAATATTTAATTAAAATTGAGAGTTATAACAAGAAAGTTTTTGAATATGATATTTTTTGAGAGTGTTTGTTTTGAAACAAAAATTTCATTTTATTTATAAAAATCATGTTATAAATGAAAACCATAAATACCAAGTGATATATATATATATATATATATATATATATATATATATATATATATATATATATATATATAAGAGTACGTGTTACAAAGTATACAACTAATAGTTACGTACATGTAGGGGTTATGTATATGTAAGTACGTGTTACAAAGTGTACAACTAAGAGTTACATACATGTAACTCATACAAGTTACGTATATGTAAGTCGTTTCATCATCATCATCATCTTTTCTTTGAGTTTGAATTAAAAAATATATAATAATCTCAAAAAATACAATAAAGTTTACTCAAATATACGTTAAATAAATAAAAAGTTAAATCAATTAAAAATTTTGTAATTGGGTAATGGTGGTTTTCACGGTTATAATTATACATATGGTTTTTATTTGATCCCTCATTTATATATATATATATATATATATATATATATATATATATATTATAAAGATCAAATGTAAACTCTTGTTTGTATGAGAACTTTGTGAACTCCTTCTTTAAATATGTTTACACACACCTAAAAATGTGTAAAAGAGAAAACTAGTTTACACATATGTAAACATGTTTAAAAAAGGAGTTCCTATAGTTGTCATAAAATTCAAAGTTATTGTTTATACTTTTGTGAGAACTATGAGAACTTTATTTTATATAAGTTTACACGTGTGTAAACATGTGTGAAAAAGAGTTCTAAGACTTCTCATAAAAATAAAAGTTCTCAAGAATACCATTATATATATAGAGTTTGCAAATGAACGCTACCCTATATTTACACAAACACACACACAAATACTAGGTTAGTACTCTATGTATTACACAGATTGAACAAATAAAAATAAAATTTTATTTTATATAAAACAATACTTTGAGATAATATATGATTGAATATGTATGAGTAAGGATTATAAGTTATTGTTTTGTTAAAAAAAAATTTTCAACTTTTTTAAGATATGTTAAAAACCGTTTAAAAATGTCATATTAAAAAGTTTCTTTATTATAATTCCAAATTTTAATTATTTTAGTTTATTTTGAAATATCTCGTATTGTTAAAAATATTTGATAGTTTAGAAAAAAAATTATTTAATAAAGTTATTTCCTTAGAATCTACATCAATAAAAAACCATTTTCTTAATTTATTAAAAAAATTAATCTTAAAAATATCAGATAATATTATTACTAGTTAATGTAGTTATTTGGACAAGCAAGAAATTTAGAATTAAGAGGTTTAAAAATATGTTAAGTGATTAATCAAAATATTTTTCATTATAATATATAGATATAGATATAGATAATGTTGTTAGCAATGTCTCTTGACGATTATAGCTTTCACAAAGTATCTTCATTTTATATTACCCTATATATTTATAAACCAAGTTGAAGAAGCAGTGTATATTGGGGTTTTTCTGATTTAGCCACATAACTTTAGAGTGTTTTCTCTTTGCTCGTTCTCATGTGTGTTTATATAGATAGAAAAGGGGTTAACCACAAAGTGATTTTTCTCGGTGTTATGGTGGTCGTCGACGATAGCAAAGGCGACATGATGGCAATGTTTCGTGTGGGTTTTTTTGGGTGTGTTGCTGGTGGTCGGCGGTGGCGAAGGCAACGGTGACGGCCGGTGGTGTTGGGATCTGCCACCCCTCTGCGGTCAAGGTGGAGGAGGCGGCGGTTTCCCGACTATGTTCGATTCCGTCGGTGGTCGTGCGGTGGTGGTGGCTCCGCTGCCACTCCGCCTCCCGTCTATGGTCGAGGTGGTGGTGGGCTCCGCTGTTTGATCTACGGGCGGTTTCCGTTGGAGTCAGTGATGGTCTCTCTGCCGGAGGAAGCTGAAAAGTCGTTGCCCGGCCGTTTATGGCGGTGGTGATGACGACGGGGTCGATTGTCGGTCGACCATCCTTTTGTAGTTTGGTAGACCTCGCGATGGGCCTCTTGGGTCTGAGTGGTAGCGGCAATGGTGGTTCAACCATTATTGTTGCCCTTTTCTTACGTTTCCCTTAGAAACCCATTTAGGGTTTCCAGATCTACAGTGCGCCCTGTCAACGACTATGGTGCGGCCATCGTTGTCATCCACTTGTTGTTGCCGATTGTTGTTGTGGCCATGCCCATGTCCCATCTCCTTTGTCTGGTTCTTGGTTTGTAGATCCGTGGTTCTCCATCATTGGTTACCACTCATAATGGTTTTGTGATTCTAGTTGTATAACCGGCTTATGCATGTGGTTGGGTATGTGTAATTCATCGATGGAATGTGTCGATGATGATGAGGACCATCTCATCTAAGACTTGGATTTTTCTCAATGTTCATCACTGGTTTTTTTGTTCTCTTTTTGGTTTGTTATTAATGTTTCGAGGGCTGTGATGAGATTTAAGAGTGGTTTCGGTTGCTTAGGCGTGGCTACCAATTATTGTTACCAGCCGCAACTAAATACTGATTCTGAGCCCTAAGTTATACATTTTCATAATTGTTTCAAGCCGGCTATTACGCGCGCAACGCGCGCTGACGATAAACACTAGTTATTATTTATAAACAAAAGTCGAAATACTTATCATGTTTTAAATATATAATTGAACTATAAAAACATTAAAATTTTATGTTATGGTTTTTGAAGGTATCATTATCTTTTAACTTAAACATTTTATTAACGATTACCAAAAAAAGTTCAAACACAAAGTATTTTAAAACTAAAAATGGTAAGGAAGATTAAGATGTTGACACATGTCCATCTGATCAAAATTAGGTTGGGGACAAATTTGGTAATGTTCTCTTTCTCAAGTTTTATATTTTTCTAAACATTCATAATTTTTACATATGACATTATTTTTATAACAAAATTACACCATAAAAACGAGCTTATTTTAATATTTAAAACACGTATACTATTGATATAAAAAAACAAAGTTTTTTAGTTCATTGTGTAATTTCATCAGGTCATTATGTAATCTTCTAATTTGATGAAGATTACACAATTATCCGATGAGGAATACATAATGATTTTGAATCATAAAAAGTCTATATTTTTTATTATTATATTATTCGAAAATCATTATTTTAAAAAACACAATTGTCAACATTAGACATAATGGATAACACAATGACCAACACTAGAATTTATGATTAGCAATGAACACAATGAGCTGACTGATGAGGATTATACAATGACATGTACATAATGAACTGAAAAACGTAAATTTTCTTTATATTTTTAGCATTATTTTATCTGAAAATCATCATTTTAAAAAATACAATAGATAACACAATAGTCAACATTTGACACAGTGGATAACATAATGACCAACACTAGACTCGATGATTAGCAATAGACACAATGAGCTGCTTGACGAGGATTATACAATCACTTGATCAGGATTACCAAATGAGCTGCATAAACATAAAAAAAATTACATTTTCAGCATTATGTTATTTGAAAATCACCATTTTAAAAAACACATTGAGTTATAATGATATTTTTGATGAGATTTACATAATGACTAGATCAGGATTAAACAATGAATTGAAAAACATAAAAAAAATTATATATTTAGCATTGTGTTATCTAAAAATTATCATTTCTAAAAAACATAATACATAAAAATGGTTAACATTAGCCACAATGATCTTATGGATATTACACAATAATCTGATATTACATAATGAGCTGAAATAACGTGAAAAAAATTTAGTTTTTTATGTATCAAAATTATGGTGTTTTAAAGATTAAAAAACACTTGTTTATGGTATAATATTTTTAAAAAAATATATTATGTAAAAATTACGAGCGTTTAAAAAAGATTAAACTTGAAAATGTGCTTAAAACTAAAATACCTTGGCATATCATTTAAAGTTTAGATTATTTACTATTATAACACCGGATTTTCTTAGCACTTGAATTTAAGATTAATGGATAAAAATACTTTTTACCCTTTCTAATTTCTCATTATTTTTAAAAATAACCCCACCCCTATAAATTAACTCTAATGCTTGATTGTGCTGTCACACAAAAATAAATTTGCTCGACTTATATAACCTGGTTCATGTATATTGTAATTGATGCCTCAAATAAAATACAATTTATGATGAATTTGAAATGGTTACGTGTGAACTTATATGAAGTTTTAAAACATGCAAATATGAAAAACTTTGTAGAAAGTGTTAGACATTTAATGAACTTTCTAATGATAAAGTAAAAACTTACAAAAACAATTATTCTTTTTTCTAACTCAATTTTATCAAAGGGAAATTATCATTCCATCTAATACAATTATATATTTTCTAACTCAATTTTGTTTAAAAGAAAAATATATAATACCATTCCATCTGTTATTTTAAGATCAAATGTACGAACTTGTTTCGTAATTTATAGAGTTATCTTAATATAATCTATTTATTCGTTTCTATTTACAATCGCACCCCTAGTCTCCCAAAAAAACCACAATTAAAAAAGCCCCTAACTCATTCCATAATATTTTTTACATCGAGCAAAGTTCAAACACAAAGCCTCTTTCATTTCTATTTTCTTGGGTAGCTTCATCATTCCTTCTAACTAAGGGGATGTTTGGTAACTTCTGAATGATTAAGTGTTAAAGCGATAAGAGGTTTGAACCATTAAGAGCTAGTATATCGTTTAACTATTCAAATGCAAATGTCTGACCAATTCAAATAAAAGGTCTTAATCATTCAACATTAGACCTCTTAACCATTCAACACTAGTATAATGCTTAACCATTTAGAGGCAAATGTCTGAACCATTCAGACATTTGCTCGCGAAATAACAGTTTGAACCATTAAGTGTTGAACCATTCAGACATCTAAACTATTAATAGGCTGATTAAGAGGCTGTCAAACAGCCCCTAACTTGTGGAGTAACTTAACGAGTTATCACAAGTTTTGAGATATCTTTTGTGGATGCTACTAGACACCAATGAAATCCACGTGGCAATCACGTACAGGTGGCCCGCGGCTTTTTACTTTGTTCACACGCATCCCTCTTGCTTGGCATAGACATATTCCCATTCATTTTTATTCACCTTTACAATTTTCTTTTTCTTTCAGAACAGTATGTACTTATAATATATTCTACTATTAAAAATATTAATTATTGACAAATATTAATTCTAACTATGAATTTAAGCAGTATTAATCGTAACTTTTGATTATGTTACGAATAATATTTTCAGTATAATTGTTCGATAACTCTTTTAATTTCTATAACGTATCACGTGACGTGGCTTGTGTTGTGACGTATAATATAGTTAAAATTAGAAATATAAATATATTACTCAATTCTTATCTTAAAAATAATTTTTTAAAGTTATTCAGCGTAATGCTTTTGTCGCTGGTTGAGTAACATGAAAATAAAAAGATATAAAAATGATATTTATATTTTTTTTTATTTTAATTATGCTATACACTATGTCACATGTCACATCATAAAAAACTAATGGAGATAACGAACATTTAGACTGAGACTATTATAGATAACAAAAACGAAAGTTGAGACTAATATTGGTCAAATTGATAGTTAGGATTAAAACCGGCCAACAGTCAATGGTTTCGATTTTTAAATCCAATTTTCCAAAAAAATTATTACATGTGATTGACTAGTGGCGCAATCAGAAACCCTTTTTATGGGAGTCAAAAAGATTTAATGATTGATTGTCAGTTGCTAAATATAATATTTTTGGTTAGGTTTGAATTAAAGAATTATATTTAACTGTAGTTGTTTCTTGCTTACCATATTGTGATCTTAGCCTGATCTAATAACCAACCGGGAATAGGGCCTGTTTCAGGTGATCAACCACAAGCGGCTGATGGCGGAGGGCGTGGTGGGAGTTCTTCCTTCCATCTCTCTTTAGAGATGATCGAAGCACGAGCACGCCAATTAATTCACCCACCACCTACCATACGAATTGAATTGAAGGTTACGACAGTCGTGTTGGGGTGGCCAAACTCGATTGGAGTGACATGGTTGCTTCTTCCTTCACTTCCAAACCAACTGGCCTTTTCAACCCTAATCCTACCTATAGCTAATTAACCATACATGCATCGCTCTCTCTATCACACCAACTTAGTTTTATATATATATATATATATATATATATATATATATATATATATATATATATATATATGTATATGTATATATATATGTATATGTATATATATATGTATATGTATATATATATATATATATGTATATATATATATGTATATGTATATATATATATGTATATGTACATATATATGTATATGTATATATATTTGTATATGTATATATATATATATGTATATATATGTGTATATATATATGTATATATATATGTATATATGTATGTGTGTGTGTATATATATGTATATATATATATACACACGCACACACACGGTATGTGCTCATTCATTTGGTCCATTTTAGAAAATATAACTCAAAATAGTTTTTAATAACATTTAAACCAATTAATTAGAACACTAGCTAAGCTACTTCCTGTATAATACAACACAGAATTAAAGTTATCTATTATAACCATAAAAAGTCGTCACACATGATTGATTAAGAAGACCTGTTAATTAGGATTATTTGCTTTAAATAGGACATATTATTCAACTTTGTTGAAGATTTTGTTTTTAAGGACTTCTATTAAAATAAATAAATCATATATGTAAAAAAGACGTCAATGTTAGTGGACCATAGGTTAGTCAACTAACTAATTGACATGCGATAGAATCTATATGGCCTGTCAATGTGAAACATGCATACGCATTCAACTATTACACGTTTGTGTCTGATATTCATTGAAATGTTCCTTTAAAGAAAGTTAATTTCTTCACTATTGGAAAGTCGTTTAGAGAAATGCTGATTGATTTCAACACAAACTAACTTTGACATATATCAGTCAGATCTACATGTAGAATTTTGTTTTTATTTATAACTACAAAATGCTTATGATTTAGATTGTCATGATCTAATAAAAAACAATTTAACTTAAGGCTTAGATCGCCTATACTAGTACGAATAAGTAAGGTCGTCTCCAAGAAAAATATGTGGTAAGTGTAACTCTAGTTTAATGGTTTTAACTTTATAAATAATATAACTTTGAATTAATAATCGATTTAGAAAACAAGATTGCAAATTTATAAACTTGATTGTTTGTAAAAACAATAATAAGAAAGGATACACTCTAGGTTTCAGTTTTGTAAAACACAAGTTATAACCTAGTTATACTTAGCAAACAATCATCTAGACATAATTTATTGGTTTGATTGATTTTAATGATAAAGATGGAACGGTTGTTAATTGAGCTATTCACAAAATATCAAATTTAATTTTTTAATCAAACCTAAGACTCACAATATTTATGATGTGAAGAAACAAAAAACTAATGAGAATTAGATAAAGATCTAAAACAAATAAAAAAATATTTAAAGTAATCAACCAATAAATAAAATCATATGACTTAACATGTCAATTAAAACTTTAATATAATCTATGAAGAACTAAAGCTAAACAAATATCCACAAACCTAAACTCGAAGAAGATCAGGGTGGTTTAGCTGCTAATGGTTGTCATGGAATTAAAAACGGGTTTTGTAGGAATCGATTGCATGAAAGAATGGATCCGTACGTGTTCATTGCTCTCAAAATTACTCATTGAATGGCCAAAAATGATTTAATGAAAAAGAAAATCGCTGCCACCTTTTTAACCTTTAATTAGGTCTCAAAACCCTAATCTCCGTGTAAGTCAGCACAAGGACGTAATTTACATCCTTAGGGACATAATTTACGTCCTTGAATCAATACTTTTTCCTTCTGTTTTACGTCCTAGTTTGCGTGCTTTATTTTGACTTATCACACATAGGACGTAATTTACGTCTTTAGGGACGTAATATATGCCCCTTCACTTTTTTTTATTTACTTATTATATTTTTTAAGTGTTGCTTCCTTCTTAAGTTTTCGGCTTCCATTCTAACTTTTGAAGAACACCCGAATTATGTCCGTTAAGCTAGGAATACTTGAATTTCAATAAACTCTCAAAGTAATTGTATTTCACATTAAACATGTTAATATAGTGAAAAACACCGACACATAAGCGCACTTAGAAGACATATATATTCGACATGAAATTAAGGAAGTTTAAACGAGTTGATGGGTTAGAGAAAAAGAAATATAATTAATATTGTAGTAGGGCCTTGGTGAGGGCGTACAACGAGGAAGTTTCAAAAGTTTGTGGGAAATTGATGAAAATATTTTCCTTAAACCTTGGATTAGAAGAGGATTATCTTGAAAATGCATTTGGAGGGGACCAAATTAAGGCTTCACTTAGAGTTAACTTTTATCCCAAGTGTCCACAACCTGAGTTGAGATTGAAAATCTCACCACACACAGATCTAGTGGCATCAGGGTATTATTGCCAGATGATCATGTTTTAGGCTACAAGTTTGTAAAGATGATGCTTCACCTTGGCTCACAATTAGGGATCCGTTTGATTTGCGCTGACTGGGTTGACTGGCTGACTCGGTCAGCCGGTCAGTGTGTTTGATAGTTGTGATGTTGTGGTCTGACCGGGTCCTGAGGTTCTGACCCAGACCCTAAAAACCGTGATTCTGACCATGAAAAGGCCAGCCCCTCCCGTCGCCAACCCTCTGCAATCGGCCTCCCCTCCGCCAAAACCTCCGCAATCGGCCTCCCTCTGAGGTCTTCCACCCGTCGGCGACCCCCTCTGTGAACCCCCATCTCTCCGGCGGTCTCCCCACTACGAACCCCCATCCTCCGACCCCCTCCGCCAACCGCCATCCCTCCGGCGCTCCTCCCACTATCAGCGCCACCGTCGGACCATCAGTGCACCATCGCCCATTGATTCATCTCCTCTGATTAGCATCGGTGGATCCACGAGGTTAGTTTTGTAACTTCGTTTGTCAAAGCCCTAGATATATGTTTGCTTTGTTCTCATATTTTGTGTGCTGGTTAGTTTTGTAATAGTTATTGGTTATTTTAGTGGTGGTTAGGAGTGTGGAAGTGGAATTGAAGCTAATTGAATTGAATTAGGAGTTTAGGTTTTTTTTTTCCTTTAAATATTTATCTTTGTTAACCTATTATGAATTATAATGATAGAGACGTTAATTAAGTACGTGTAGCCATGTAGATGGTAAGCAATGCAAAGTACAAAATTTTTGAGCATCGTGTGCTTGTGAATTCAGACCAAGAGTGAGTATCTTTGGCCTTCTTCTACAATCCAAGCAACTACTAACAAACAATGAACCGACTTTATACCAACCTATGACATTTAATGACTATCATACTTTAATCAGGTAAATGGTCTTCGGGGGAAATCACAAGTTGAGTCCCTTAAATCTCCATATAGTCATACCAAATGCATATCAATTTTATGCTATATGTTTATCATTTTAAGTACGTACTAACCGGTCGTCTATCATATAATGGTTGGTGACTTTTACGTCGTATTGATTTGAAATTGTCATTTGCTTGGACATTGTTACTTATATTTCACTCAAACACACCAAATTGTCCAACACATTATATTTACCAAGTTTCTTACTTTACCCATCAATCATCTCAATTTGCATTTAGTACATTTAGTTAAAAGTTATGTTCATTATAAATTTCTAATATTGTTTTTTTCATTGTCGAAGATAATTTTAAAGAGGAGATGTAGGAGTAAATGAAATCACACTTTATAGATAACTCTTCGTTTAATGCACCAACCATTTTTCTCACAATCACACACATCATAGAGGGTTGTACTTTGTAGCATCTCTATATAGTATACTTGTTTATATTTAACTTCTATTTCATCATATCTTTTAATCTTTTTATTATAATAAAAGGTAACTAAGGATGACACATGTCAACATTATATTTATTTTTAGTAAAATTTCTCCATTCTCTCTTCTATTAAATAACTTCATTAATTACTAATTATATTATTTAATTCTTTTTTGATTTAAATATATTTTTAAAAAGATTAAGAAATATGTCTTTTTATTAATGTATATTTCTAGAGAAACAAATTTTTATACAAAGAAATTTTTCTAAAGCATCTTACTTTTTTTCTATTACACGAAAAAATGACATTTTTTGAAAATATTTGTTTTGAAATGAAACGTTTAATTTATTTTTTAGGAAAAACAAAAAAATTTTAAAAACAAAAATTTAAAAAGTTGATATCATTGTTTTATTGCTTATAGTCCTTACTCATACATTATTTAAATCACATATTATTTTATAACTAATAACCTTTTATAATATTTAATATTCTATTTATTCAACCCGTGTTTACGGGTTCACTAAAGCTAGTAAGTATATATTCTATAATTTTGCAATAGGATGTATATTTTAATTGAAAAGGTAAGATTTAACATCAATGAAATTAAGGAGATTTGATTTCAAGTGATTGCTGACTACATCTAGTGAACTGATAATCTAATGAAGGTAAAGTTGGCCATTGATGGAGTATATATGCCCATCGTTTGTTGAAGTCATAAGTTACCCTTAATATCGTCAATCATAACTCATAAGGGAAGGAAGCTATATTTATAATAGGACAACATATATTGACAATGAACTACTAGACGTTACTTAAACCACATAAGATATGTTAAATATAATGGTGTTTTGTCTTCATTGCCACTAATAACCATTTTACATTGAGCAGATAGTAAACTACCAATTAATTAAATAGTATGTAGTTTGTAGTTTACATCGTTATAGCTATGCAACTTGTTTCTTCTAATTGCTAGTGTTCTAGTGCTTTGGCCATTTCTATAATGGATGAATTGCAATAAATAGCAATCCCCTTTCACTTCATATCTAAATTGGTCAATAAAATCAACTGAATAGGATATACAACTATTAAATCATTCAATTTTTAATAGTTGTTAAAAACCAATCTATACTCTGAAACTCTTACGAAAAAAACCATTCCATCACGTAATGTTTAGAGGCCAAAATTATAAAATAATTAATTTAGAGAGTACAATGCTTTATCAAAGTCTCGTAACCAAATTATAGATAAAATAAAAGTACGTTCTACAAATTCATACAATTTTTTAACATATCTAAAAGCAATAAAATAAATTCAATCAATATAAACCAAGTTTCAAGATTAAAGTAACTTCAACATTCAAATACAAAAGCAATCAAGTCAAAAGCTTACCTAGTACCATAAAACATCCCTTGATTTTTTTTTCTTTATTGTTCTCCAAGTCCTTCAAATTACAAGGCAATGTGCATTCAATCATGACCCTTTACCTAGGCGGTATACTTATGATCCTTCGCCACCACTAGTAGTTGACTCCTTTAGCTAGGGGCGGATACAAATTCTGAATTGCCCGTCTATTTTAATTTCATTGTAAATTGAAGCTATATTCATGCAATCTAAGGTTCTGATGATGAAAAGAAGCAAAAATGACCTTCTTTTTTTGAGAAAGAAGAAGATCGATGGATGCATAGAACCTCTTAAAAATCGAATTTCTGTTTTTTCATCATGGTTGGTGCACTGTGTACACATTGATGCACTCTAGGGTGTTGTTGTAAGTGTGCTTTTTTGATTTGACATATAAGCAAGTGATGTTGTAAATCATAAAATAGAGTTTGGGGTGAAAAGACTTTCATATTAATAATATAGTAATAGTGGAAATTTACTATGAAAAATATGTAATGAGTTGGGCCTGGGGTCCAGCCTGTTCCCAGCGCGTCTGCACTGTAAACTCCGAATTCCGTTTGGAGGACAAAATCGTAATTGGCCACCGATGACAACCGGCAAACAAAAGAAAAGTAGATCTGTCATCTCATCTCATCTGAAGTTGAAAAAAAACCCTAGGAAAGGAAAGGAAGAAATTTGATGATTTTGTGTGGGATCTGAGGAATTGAAGAAGAATGGGGGATTTCAATCTGGCGCTTGTGATCGTGGCGATAGTTGTTTGCGTGCTGGTGTTCATCTTCAACCTCTACCTGCTCGTGAACTACCAGCACCCTGATGACAAAAACCAGGCCTACTTCCCGAAGCTGGTGGTGGTGTTGGGGCTGTCGGTGGCTGCGATCTCCATACTCATGCTCCCCGCTGATGTCGCCAACCGCCAGGCCTGCCAGCACGCCATCTATAACGGCGCTTGTAATCTGACACTGCCCATGAAGGATCTCTGGCTCGCTATTTACATCCTTGATGCCATCCTTGTCTTCTTTGTCATTCCATTTGCCATCTTCTACTACGAAGGCGACCAGGACAAGTAACTCCCCCTACTAACTACTTACGACTTCCGCTTCTGCTTCACTGCTTCTTCCACTACAACATCTACTTAAAAACAACTACATTTGCCTAAATCCTTTAACCATCACCAAAAACACTTGTTCAGATTGACTTTTTTTTTCTTTTTAGCTCTTATTAAGAGGATATTGTCAACGATGCTTCATCTTTTTAAGAATATGGCTGCCACCAATAGAACAAAACGTTAGCCAAGTTGTTTGAGCTATAACTTGGAACTGATCTCCTTTTCACAACCAAAACACTTGTTCCATCATGTCTGTGTTTATATCAAGTTTTTGTCTGTAGGTCTGTTGGCAAGAGGATTAAAAGTGCACTGCTGTGGGTGATAACTACAGCCATTGTCTGTGGTTTGGTACTGGGTATTTTATACGGTTAGTCTTCTCACTTATCAAATGTATTCCTTTCCTATCACAAACAATTTTCCGTTATCATCAACTGCAATTATGACCAGAACTAGGCCTAGTCAATTAGGTGGCTGTCTTACATCTCTGTGACTTCTCATGCAATCTGGTAATATGTGCACAAAAGCATTAGCTTACGAAGGGATTTGACAAAGTTTACTGCAGTTTTGCATTTTGTCTTGTTACCTTAAGATATATATATATATATATATATCTAATTTTTATTGTTATAAGCATATTCTAATTGTGACTACTGGCACGGTGATACTAACTACAATGTATGGACATGGTGCTTGTGTTAATATCAGTTGTTGTATGATCTCAAATGTCCTTAAAAGGATGCAAATTGTAAGAGAAGCAACGTGATATATGATTTATGACGGCATCTCAAAGGACATGAAACAAAGTCTTCCTTGTAGCAGCTTAGCTCTTGGCCATGTGCGTCGATCGCACAAAAGAAAATCATAAAATGTTGTATTTTTTATATAATATCAATATATTTTGGAACAATATGCTACTTGAACCTACATCTAGGGAACATAACTCTGATTAGTTATTAGTAACTAGTAAGTATCAGTAAAACACAAGAAAGCTTAAAACTTTCCGTATACTTATAAGAAAATGCTAAAACCCACTATGGTTCTGTGGGTGAACATTGCGCAGTAAACTTCCACATATTAGATGAGCATAACCTGAGTTTCTATGTGGAGGTGTGTGTGGCTATAGAATGATAGCGCTGCAAATGATGCTCAAGAGGAATCATGGAGGATATTGGCACCCGCCATTTTAGACATTGAGTTATTAAATTTGACACGTTTAGTGGAATATAACCAAATGAGTTGACTTTAAGTAGCACCGTGTGGAAGGATATTTTTAATTTTCTGATTGTGCAGATGACCCACTGTTGATTTCTACTGGTTTTCACCTTATACATAGAAAACAAAATCTACTTTACGCCACCGTGAACTAATAAGTATGGGATAGCCGGTCTTTTAGATCCATACTAGTCTTATCATAAGTTCATCAAGTATATGTTTTAAAGAAAACAAAAAAATCTTTGAACAGTGTGTGATAGAAAATGTGTATATATTATATACACATTTCCTTCGTAACAATATTTTTTTAATTTCCATTCAAGATTTGATGCTTTAGGTGCATAGAGATACAAGTTTTAAAGAGTTGGGTGTGTGTGTATGTGTATGTGTTGGGAGAGGGGGGAATGGGGATGAGTGTTTAAGTCTAGTGTGTGATAGAAAGGCGCGTTAGGTATATTTAGATCGCTAATCACAACCAAACAATCACACACACAAAACAGTAATCAAATGGAGAAACGGAACACAACATTTACGTGGTTTGGCTGGTGTTACCTACGTCCATGGTTGCAACTAGTGGTTCTAATTTTTATTTAGGCGGTCAAGAGAATCAAAATGCCTAAGACTATATTTATAGAGTTCCAATTAGCACTACGATCTTGATTAGCAAGAAAACTTAATTATGGCAACATTCCATAAATTTTGCACAAGAGATTAGGCTGGCTGCACAACCCTTCTCTCAAAGCCTTTACACCCCAACAAAGCTATCTTTTCCATGTGCTAAAAGTTGATTTTTTTACCATATTTTCCTTATTATCTCTGTCCTACATTGATTGGGGATATCTTGTATCACCTTCAAACCTAGGTTGCTTACACTTCCTTACAGATATATACATTCTACATGTTACTTGTGGTAGAATTATTGTCATAATATGATCTTAACTATAGGAATTAGACGCTCTTATATTTCTTCTTACATAATGACTTACTGACAGTTATAAATGACATAGCAAAAACTCAATGTACTCCACCCTTGGAACTTGGAAGGGTCTTTGTCTAGTTACTAGGTTGTTTCTGATTTTGCATGTTATATTTTAAATATAGAGTCTTTGTATCATACCCTCCTTTCCATGTTTGTCTCGGTAACTTTTGATGTCACATGCCTTATAGTGTGGGATAATACTATATCTTTCTAGATCATGCTAATGACTCTTTTAGCCTTTTATGTCTCAAGTTATAGCTTGTAGTTTGTAAATAATTTGATTTTAATGCCTTGTTACCTAGGTATTCTACCAATTAAAAATTGCCATGTTTTGTCTAGTGTAAACTGTATCCATAGTTCTATTTGCCATTATTTTATTACACTTCACGTAATAGGTTCCAACACATATATTGATATAGTGTAATTTGATATGAAGCCTGTAATAGCTCATATCAGTTCTTTTGTTGGATGCTATTGTTGTTGAGTTGTATGGAATTTTATGTGCTAGGTGTTATTGGAAAAGTTGATTTTACTGTCAGACACTTGTCTTCTTCAACAATTTCATTCCCAAGCACCTTCCAGTTATCTAGTGGTCAACCATGTGTCACCAATGGTCGCCAGGACCGCCAGGTAAACAAAGCTTGTTTTGTTTATGTATTTCATTCGCTTCGGTAACTTTTTTCAGCGCAGCACATATTTATCTCATCTTGTTGTAATATATATATTTTTTATTTTGTGAATGGCAGTGTTCTGCCTATGATGCTAGTCCTTCATCAGAAACAACATGGACCATGCGCTCAACTTTTCCAGAATATGTTGTTGCTCTAGCCACAATTGTTGGCTCCGTGCTTTTCTCCGTAAGTTCATTTCTTGGATTTATTATTGTGAATTTCATGTAGTATGTTGAGTACTAACTTGTCTCTCTGAAAGTATTTCATGGCAACATAGGACTAATTGGCTTTTCATATGTGAAATATTTTCTGCATGATCCTAAAGCTTTGCCTTGTTATGATAGATATTTGGTGGAGTTGGCATTGCTTGCCTCCCTTTAGGGCTTATATTTTCTTTCATAAGGCGGCCAAAGGCAGTGATTACTAGATCACAGTATATCAAGGTAGGCCTTATTTTCTTCTATTTATAAATCACATTGCCATGCAAATGATTACCATTAGAAATAATTGTTTTGTTTGGTTTTATTAATTGTTCAGGAAGCAACAGAACTTGGTAAAAAAGCAAGAGAATTGAAGAAGGCAGCTGATGCACTTCACCAGGAAGAAAGAAGTGGTTCTAAAGGAAGAAAATGGCGTAAAAACATGAAGGCTGTAGAAAAGGTATGGCGTCTTAGTTTTAAAGAATCAGATAGTTGTAAATGCAAGAAATATTTTCAAGTATGAAGCATATAACATTATTCACCAATTCCAGTTTGTATATATCTTGTAAATAGCATGTGTTAGCCATTCACACTATGATAATTATAAAGTATGGGGATCAATTTATGGAGGTTGAATATAGTATTCTGTGAACTTTTTTATTTGTCATGCTACACATGCTAGCCTAACCACGTTATCTTCCTCAGCTGTTAAATTATTACAATGTAAGGAAAAATGAAAGGAGAGACATAACATTGAAACTGTGTTATCTGTATACAATCTGTTTCTCTGTGTAAATTAGATAATTAGTTGATTTCAAGGTTATGTGAATATTT
Organism: Flaveria ramosissima; assembly: GCA_025215565.1. Classification (NCBI taxonomy): domain Eukaryota; kingdom Viridiplantae; phylum Streptophyta; class Magnoliopsida; order Asterales; family Asteraceae; genus Flaveria; species Flaveria ramosissima. The sequence goes on from CM046045.1 coordinate 28,525,441, forward strand.
CTACCCTTCAGGAGTTGCTTCTTTTGGAGGATGACGTGAAAGCTTTAGAAGAGATGTACCCTCAAGGAGAAAAGGTGATAAACATGTACAATTGTGTTCCAAGTTATTGCTTTATGTATGTTTTTGCTAGTTGACCACTAAATATTGTGTAATCTAATCTATTCAGGCAGAGGCCACGTGGGCTATGACTGTTCTTGGCTATCTGGCAAAGCTTATACTTGGAGTCTTTGGGTGAGTCATATTTAGTCTGTGGTTTTTTAACTGAACTTCTTTTGTTGTTAAGAATCAAAGAAATTATGTGTGTTTTGAAATTTCTATGTAATGCTGCTTGTATAATTTAGCATTGATTTTGTTGTTAAGAAGCAAAGGAATTATGTTTGTTTTGGAAAATATCAAATATGGTTATTATAAAGTTGAATCTGCTTTTGTTCTTGCAAATATGATAATTTCTGAAAGTGATATGAATCATGGACCAACTATTCTATTCTTTTGTTGGCGCTATACATTGATCGTTTTCTACATATTTTAGATTAATTCTTAGTTCAGTCAGAATCAACTATCTTTACATGGTTTTAGTTGCATTTATCATGTCTAACTGTGCTTTTTCCTGTTAGGTTGATTGTTTCAATTGCTTGGGTTGCACACATTGTGATATATTTGTTGATTGACCCTCCACTTTCTCCGTTCTTAAATGAGGTTTTCATAAAGTTGGATGATATTTGGGGTAACATTCGACTACTATCTTTTTTTCTTTTTATATGTAATACTTTGAGCGAACACATTTACACTGGTCAAATACTACTTCACCAGGTCTTCTGGGTACCGCGGCCTTTGCATTCTTCTGCTTCTACCTTCTGCTTGCAGTAATTGCTGGGGCAATGATGCTTGGTTTGAGACTAGTGTTTATAACCATCCATCCAATGAAGTAATCCCCTTCATATTCTTAATAACAAACTCTGTTATTTTATATTTGTTATTTGGTATCCAGTTGAATATCTTGCGGTTATTATAACCTGTGAATTGATGTTATAGGTGGGGAGCTACTCTCATGAACTCTTTCCTATTCAATGTAGGTCTCATTCTTCTTTGCTCCATCAGGTAGGCTGATTCAATTTCTTAATTCGTTTTTCCTTTTACTTTTTTTTGTAACTATTAAAGATCATGAACTCTGTTTAATTATTTATTTACAAGTTATTCCTTCTTCTCATGGTCTAGTCTTATACTCGGTTTATAATCATTGTGTTTTTGTGGTTTTAGTGTGATACAATTCTGTTCAACCGCATTTGCGTACTATGCTCAAGCTACGGCTGCCCAAGAAATATTTGGTCACACATTGCAATCTCTTCGTGGCATCAAATACTTATACAAGTCGGTCTCAGCTATTTCATCCTTTCACAATATTTTTATGTGTCTTTTAATCTATATTCATTGTTGATTATCTCTTTGGCAGGTATAACATATTTCAAATAGCATTTGTCGCTCTAGCGGGCTTAACCTTTGTGTATTATGCTGCCTTTGTAAGTTTCTCATATTTGTTACAATGATTTTTGGACCAACATGCCAAATACTTCCTTTGTTTTCTATCAGTTTTTATCACACCTTTTGACTTTTAAGTAACAAGTGAAACAAATTGATATGAGTTTGGTCAAGTTACTAGGAATAATTTATGACTATATGAAGATGTATAAATACTGTCATAGATGAAGAGTTGGTGTTAAAATGTGAAGCAAGTATTTTAGAAGTTAGAACTAAAAATTTCTTAAATACATGATAGGGACTTAAGGTTAGGGGTGGCAAAAGTTAGCTGATCTCAAAGAATAAAAAATGCAAACCGGTATCGGCTGTATTGAGTTTGGTTTGTGGCTATAAAGTTTCTGAAAACTGGTTTATCTTGTGTGGTTTGTGTGGGAGATTGTGTACAGTGTTTTTTTAATAAATCTGATTGGTTTTGTGTAGAATTTTGTTTTGAACTTGGAATGAGGGTACAGTAACAGCTAATAAAATGATTGGCTGTGATTGTTCAGGGATGGAGAAGAAAAAAACCGAGTGGCAGGTTCCAACTATCATCTTGAAGGTGAAGTGTGCGCATGAAAATCGTAACTAGACGAGAGGGGGAGGGAAATTGATTTACTGTATGCGCCTCTTTCTATCGGTATAGGGGAGTTGATTATGAATGTTGAATTGATGTCTTTGTTTTTTGGGTCTGATTTTGTATGTATCTTGGCTGTATTGTCTCTCTATCTATCTTGTGCTTCATTAACTGATGTAATATATAATATACTTAAAGCAGAAGAGGCATCCTCTGTGTGCAATTTATTTTCGAGGATTGTTAAATTGGTGGGTGAAGAGGTTTTGAGTTTTATAGCAAGTTGATCACTTCACTTCACTTCACTAGATATGGTTCGTAATAGTTATATCAATGAGAACAATCTATAGTAGGGCTGACAAAACAAGTATAATCGTGTTAAACAGGTCAGACATGGCACGACATGATTAACATGTGTATCCAACATGAACATGTTCCGTTTAACTAATCATGTAAGATACCTAAACAGGTTGTGTGTCGACCCCTTTATGATTGTGTCATGATTGTATTAACCTGATTATGAATTATATTTGTTTAGCTTAAAACCCAAACCCACTTTAACTTTTGTCGCGCCATGTCATTTAAACAGGTCGTGTTAGAAATTGGCAGCCCTAATTTAAAGTGAATTTAGAACGTTATGATGAAAAGATCTAGAAAATCGATGCTCATGTCAAGATTCCTAACGGTTTAAATATGAAAATCACATTACCATAAAATATTACTTGCCAGGAGAGAGTATTATAAACTAGAAATGATTATGGAAATCCTTATACAAGCCCTTTTCATATTTATTTCCTTACACAATGCCAGTATTATTTTTACAATTCATCATATCTCTTTTAAATATATGATGCAGATTTGCTTTTTTTTTTTTTCTTTTTTAGTTATCAGATTATTTACTATTTATGAGTGTCGTAGATTATTGTTAGAAATACAAAAATATGAAATGAGTTGATTGGAATGTGAGTTGTTTATTGGTGTCGTCGTTGTGTGGAGGTGCACGTGCACAAGCTGTCAGTCACCAAATCCCCTTCCATTTCAATCTTCGGTCGGACGTTACGTAAAATCCATTTATACCAAACAAAACCAAACCCCACCCTACCCGATAACCCGACCCCTTCGTGCACTGTTATAAAATAATCGCACTCACAACTCATCCAAACACCAACTTCCAAATTACACCCTCTTTCTCTTTTCATCCACACCTTTTTTTTTAATAAACGAAAAATGTATAAACTTGTTTCGAATGACAGATGATACCCTAATTGGACCCACCTATTTATTTCTTATGTGGGATCTTGAAACGAATTCAACATTTAATTTACTAATGTTAGCCAAGTACCTCTCCAGCTTAATTTATCCACAAAAAAAAAACATGGATTCATTCTTGAAATGATGAAATCCGCATCAACGAAGTCAATAAATTCCCGAGTGATCACTTGCAATGAACACAATACAATAGCCAATCTAGCAATACACTAGATGTCAAGTGTAGAAGACTGAAAAGAACACCGTAGGTTCCGAATTTGTAAAGAGCCTGAATATCTTAAAGTCGTGTAAAGATCATTATCAACTTAAAATGCTTTGATAATACTACCACTAATCCAATTGGGTAATTCAAAGAGAAAATACAACGAATATGCAAGTTATGTTATGAAACAACATACACCTGCAAAACCAGACTTAAAACTCAACTTTTATACTTATGATCGTCTGAATGTTTTAGTTGACGATTGACGTTTATATTTGTCTGCGGCAAGCGAATTAATAGTAGAAACTCTACTAATAGTAACTCACTTATTGTTAAATTTTCTATGTTCTATTGATGGCCGACTTGGCCTAGTGAGATAGATAGGTAAGATAACTCAATTTATTACAGCAAGGAACTTAATAATGTAAAAAATATACAATTAATGGAGGGTTTAAAAGGCGTATAAATAAAAATTTCAAGAAATACAATATGGGATGAAACACATCACATTATTTATATAGTTTGCTCTTGATATATTTTTACTATATGTATTGGTGACAATATTAATTGAACATATAAATTAATTAGGAAATAGAATAAAACAAAAAAGTTTCGTTATATTAACATTTATCACTAAATACCCATTACAATCATTTTCCTTTACCCAATCAGTTTTGATCAAGTTCAACACAATTGGTGGATTTCGGATAAAAGATTCTATAAACGTAATGTCTATCGTTTTAACTTTTTATGTTACAACATGAATATGGATTTGGGTAGAAAATACAAAAATGTTTATGTCTAATTGTCCATCATGAAAAAGATATCTAATAGCAAAATAATCGAAATCCCCTAAAAAGAAAAAGAAAAAAAAAACATGCCATTTTGTAATTAGAATCATGACATATAATTGTAAACATATGACCGCGTGTGCCTTTAATTTGAAATAGGGCCTGTCATAATCATAATATTCAGAAACAATAATTTCCAGAGTCTTTTTTTGATATTGCAACTATATACTAATTAATGTGAAAATATATGTACTACACTAGATTAATTTGGTATAAATCTTGCATATCTTTATATATCTACACTAGACGAAGTAAATACTAATGCAAAATGTAATATAACATAATACATTACAAAAGTAGCTAATACGTTATATGCTTATAACAATGACAGAAAATAACTAGGCATATAGTCATGGTTACACAAATCCACTTTCGTATGTTCTTTTTATTATGCATAAATATTGCTAGTGTAAAATCATCTTGTAAATGAACAAGCGGTCATGCATGAGACCTTCGGTCGCATATCGTGAAAAAATCTCCATTGGATGGTAGCTAGTTAGTTGACCAAATTTAATGGACTTGGGCATTATCCAGTTTCTTCACGTATTTAAGTTTAAAATGACAAAACAATATTTGGGCTTTCTTTTAAACGTGAATATTAAACAATGAGTGTCACCAATTAATAACTCCTTAACAATGTATATGAGCTCTCTTATTTTCATATTTTATTCACGCAGTCTCGATAAATTTATTGATGTCATCTGGGCAATTGTGGTCGATTAATGCCAGGATTGGTGGTTTTAGAACTAGATTTTGCCAAATATGAAGTTGAATCTTTCCTCTTTGCTAATGTATTGAAAACTATGTTGTAGTAATTAGTGCTCTCAAAAATAATATCAAACATACACATACCAAAGGAATACGAGAAGGTTAGCCTGCAACATCAACCCGTATTCGAACACACATTCCATCATTTCTCGAAAATAATATAAAAAATGCACCTACCAAAGGAGTACGTAAATGCTAGTCAGTTTGCACATGGTCACTAGGTTTGAATGTCTTTAGGAGCAAGTTGTTCATTAATGTTGGAATGGGTGGTTTTGAAATATTGAGTCATGAGTGCCCGAATGGTTTCCATTCGTGTTATCAAAACATAAGGGTTAATCAGTAGAAAAAAATATTTGAAGTTCTAGATATGATCTTTTGTTCACAAGCGTCTAGGTAAAATGACTTTCAATAACCCGACTCAAACGGCTGACACATGACTAAGGGTCCTTAACGGTGAATTAGTAAACTTATCATCAAAACACATGTCATTGTCTACAAAGTGACTTGTTTTCTCACTTACTTTCTCTAAATGCAATACTATAGTATGTTAATTCAATGAGCTACCCATAGGCATCGATTACACTTAAATGTTTCCTAATGAGAACACTTTTTGCTTGAATATGCAATCTTAGTCTTGCTAATATAGCACTATTTGTCGATGGTTATGTATCATTATAATTCATATTCATTTTTTTTAATATAAAAAGCTAGTGTGATTGTTTTTAATTAGTTATTATATATATAATATCATTTTATACCAGGCAAAAATATATGTATCAAAGAAAACTTTAATAGATTCTTAAAATCATAAAATTGTAACATCATTTTGATTACATAATGACCTTGACTTAATAATAAAAGAAAAAAGTAGTTATCTTTAGTGATTACTCTAAACATCATATTCATTTTCACCTTTGTTATTATGACCTTAAATTCATTACTCACCATCATATTACTACACCGGAATTTAAAAGCTGTAAGTGCTCGCATATTCATTTATCTCTTTTTCATTTATTCTTTTAAGGAAAGCAAAGTTAACATACATATGGAGTGATATTATTAGTGATTTACCAATTAACTGTCGTTCAGTGTTAATATTAACAAGGAAATGTCATTTGACTAACTATTTTTTTAACGACAAATGTACGATGATGTTTAGGAATATGTATGTTATTTTAATAGGCTTCATCTATCCGTTTCTCAGTAGGGGGCACACCCCAACTTTTTTAGGAGTAAATTCACAATTGAAAAAAAAAAAACCCTCCATGGCTCAACCACAAGCATTTTTACTGAAAATGAGAGTTGTGCTCAAAACCTTTCCATTTCTAGTCGTTTTGAATATCATCTCAACTACTTGTACTAATGATCATTGGTATTTTTCTAACTATTTTTATCCTTGAACGGCTAGTCAATTAATGTAGTCTCACTGTTATTGTTAACATTAATATAATTTGACATTTACTTTTTATTTAGATACATATTTTTAAGAAAAAATAATGTAAAAGACACGCAATTTATTGGTAATTTGTTTATATAAGTTATATTCTCTCTTTTATGAGAGAAAAAAAAAATTAAAAATTTGCGTTACAACCGAGGCCAGGCGTCAAACAATATCATAGTACAGGTCAAACAATCCACAACCAAAAGACATTTCATAGGTTAAAAATTAAAATATACTTTACGCGCGTGAGATTTATTTTGATCCATATTAGAAGATTATATATTTTTATATCGTGTTATCTTTTTTAGTTTTTTTATTTATTTTAATAATTACGGGCAATTACTCACATAGAAAACTAAAGGGTGAATCTTATGAAGAGAGACATTTTTACAACGTACAGATCGATTAGTACCCCCTTTGGTGGATACCATATATGTTATTAATCGCACTATATATGATCGAGTATGGATATTCATCTTGAAACTTAGTTGTGATGATAACTGAATGTTAAGTCGTAAAAATAAATGATGATATATAACAAAAACGACTGGAAAAGCAATATATATACCCCGTGAGATTCAATCGTATTCGTGATTCAAGAATAAATTAATTAAAGATATGTATCCACTTATATATTAAGAAACATGAAATAAAGGAAGGCGAAATTTAGCGCGCGTATATATATAAATAAATACTGAGATCGATCTAGCTAGGTAATGTTGATTTAAGTAAAGCACATGCAAGATGCGTTGGCGTAATGTATATGTAAATTGAAAAAAGATGGATGTAATTACAACTACGTACGCATTTACACACACGAGCTCCCTCCCTCCCACCCTCCCTCCATGTAAAAGAAAAAGAAAAAAACGTACATACTATGATATGATATGATATGGTATGGTATGGTATTTCCATTGGATGAAATGAAGTTGGGTTGGGTTGAATTCATGGAAGTGTAGTGGAGGTCTGGGGGCGGATGTCGTTGTGTTTCCTTGAGGGACCGGAAGCTGGAAGCGGTGTTTTTCTCTTAGGCAAGAAGCCGAAAAAGTGGCCGCGTGAAGAGTCGTACTTATAATACTTCCCAGGATTAAACACCACATGTACTGGTAGTACATGCTGATGCTGATGCTGATGCTGATGCCTCCTTGATCTAATTGAGCATTCTGCAGTTTCTAATTCAGCAACCATGAAGACGATGATCATCAATACCACCACCACTGACCGCCATCCAACTACATAACTGTAAATATTCATCACATCACCTACCTGCCTATACCTACCTACCTTCCTTTCCTTCATATATATATATATATATATATATATATATATATATATATATATATATGTATATATATATATATATATATATATATATATATATATATATATATATATATATATATATATATATGTATATATGTTTGTATGTTGAGAGTTGATTTATCACAAATAGCTGAGAGTTTGTGTGTGTGTGTTAATATATACATATATATATATATGTAGGTTGTGTTACTTTACTGGATAGAAAGATAGAGCTGAGGCCGGGTGACTGTGTGTACCTTAATTAACTAATTAACTATAATATTATATATATATATATATATATATATATATATATATATATATATATATATATATATATATATATATATATATATATATATATATATATATATATATATATCTTATTTATTATCTATTCCATCCTCTAAAATAATCAAATATTATTTAAGTAACAAATTACATTATCAATGTTATAATATATATATATATATATATATATATATATATATATATATATATATATATATATATATATATATACATATATATCGAAATTTGGCTAATCATTTATCAAAATAACTTTGTTATTATATTTTTTAATATTTCAACATAAATATGATTGACAAAGTTATTTCTCAAGATATTCCAGTATCATCAAACCAAATTATTGATATTCACTTCCATCTACTGCAATTAAAAGGAAGAAAATAACCCTTTGTTAAATTATCAAATCAATCATATATCTTCCTTTTCTCCTTCTCAAGTCTATTTGATGATTTATATCGAGTCTGCATATAAAGTGTTGTAAAATGTAGCCTGTAAGCCTCGATCGTATTTCTCAAGATATTTCTGGTATCCTTTATTTATCATTATTTTTAGTTATGTGTATATAAAATGTTATACTTAATTTCTTTATAGATATTATATATTTCATTACACAAAAATTTAATTAAAGTTGATTTGTTTTAGCAAACATGAAGACATTTTCTTTGTCTTGACAAATTTATTAAATATCTATTTATGCACTTCTTTGAATTTATTAAATTATGTTAACATAAGATTTCTTAATGGCATATGCATTCGAAATATCAGGCTTGTTATTTGTAGCAATAATTTTTTTTAACGCCAACTAAACTTTTATTCCAAAAAGTAGAGCCAACAACAACAAAGACTATGCATAAACAAATAATATATATATATATATATATATATATATATATATATATATATATATATATAGAGGAAGGATCAAATGAAAACCACTCTTTTAACTAAAAACCATGAAAACCACATTCAACCAATCATATAATTTTTCTCAATTTATTTATATATTTATTTAAAAGGGTAATTTGGTAACTTAACATATAAATTAATTTTAGTAATATGTTGACTAAATACCACTCCGATCCCCTTGGGATTTTTAATTGATTTTCAATTAACTTCTTTAATATCTAATCTTCTTCAACGTAATAAGAACATCGTAAAAAACGTTCGGATCCTTGTTCAATACCAGCAAATTGAAGAACCTAGAAGAAATATTTGTTCAAAAATCTTCTTTGAATCATAGCGATTGAATTCTAGGGACGCCTTCAAAGGTATGTTTATTCATTTAATCATTGCTTTATTCGTTTTTCGCTTTCTCCTTTTGTGGGGTTTTCGCTTTATGTGTTAGATGAGATAATTTTTTCTATACTCTAATTTACAAGACTATATACAAGACCGTGTATTATGTAGGTTGTTAGGTTAAGGCTCTTGAAGATACAGGGAGTTGTTCATCTTCGAAAGAACTATAGGCAAATGATGTTTTTTTAACAATCTTAAATTTTATTTCAGTTGTTAGAACTATTAATTTATTTATAAAACTGACAACTTATTTTGGATTTTAAAAGGTTCTTGCAAAGAAGATGATGACGACAAAGAACATAGTGAAAAAGACGAACATTTCGATTACATAACTTTTGGTACGTATATGTAACGATGATTATAATAGGTCGAACAGTTATAAGGAAATGTCTGGCTTCAAACACGAATAATACGATGAAAATGTAGAACATAATGAACAAGACGTATGTCGTTACGTATACGTAACGCTGTCGTTACGTATACGTAACGCTGCCGTTACCTACACGCAACGCTGCCGTTACCTATACGCAACGTTGCTGTTACGTATATGCAACGCTGCCTTTACGTATACGTAACACTGTCTTTACGTATTCGTAACATCGTAACACACTTTGTTTGATTAATTTTTGCTTATGTTTGGTGACATTCGACATGTATTTTCATTAATTGTAAGTCGATTGCATGCATACTTCTAATGAAAATATCTAGTATTTTTATCTGTTGCATGAAGTATATAAAAATTTTACAGCTTTTAGTGTTTTTTATGTTACATTATGTATGTAACATTATATGTTACATATATGTATGTAACTATCGCATGCTTCGTCGCTGTATTTGGTTTTTTCGGTTTAATAATAGCTCTAATCAAAGTTCTTTTTGAAACAAAATCATATTTAGATAATCAGGAAATTGCATTAGGATACTAGATTCTAAGGTTTTAAAATTTTTTATGTCGGTCTAAGGTCTTAGCAACAATGAAAAAATGGTATTAAGGGAAGTTTAGATTTAAAATTTTCGTGCTAATGTACGTATAGGTAACTCCATTGTTAAATACATGTACTCTAGAAATCTCTTTTAGCATTGAAAACAATTTTGGTTTAAAAAATATATGTAACTCATTCTTGAATTTCATATTAATTCATTAAAAATGCTACACATGTGTATGATAATGTTACATATATGTAACACATAATATACGTAACACGGCGTTATGCATGTATAACTAGTCGTTTCCTTTAGTTTAATTGTCTTTATTTTAAATAACCATGATTATCTAATTTTACAATCAAAGTATAAAAAATAATACATTCAGTTATCAAATATTTAATAAATATAAGAGAAAGGTGAGAGAAAAAGAGAAGATGTGAGTAAATTTAGAAATTTTGTTAATTATATGTGGTAGTTACCAAGTTAATTTTTTATGCTCTTCCTATTTTGCCCTTAATGACTATTTAAACACTTATAATCTTCTTTTTAATTACTAAAATGCCACTAATAAATCTCAATCATAGATTAAAAAGATCAATGGTGGATAAGTGGTTTTTTTGGTTTTCAATTATAATATGGTTTTCATTGGAACCCTCCCCTATATATATATATATATATATATATATATATATATATATATATATATATATATATATATTCATTCATGTATCATAGTATATGTCAACTTGATGAGAGAGAGAGAGAGAGAGCTTATACATGGGACTGGAAGAGAAAGTGACTTGATGAAGGGGAAAAAGCTTAGCAGGAAACATGGGCAATTGATATGTTTTGATTTTCAGTATCAAATTATTATTATTTTTAGGATTAATTAAATAAATATATATATAGATAAATCCCTAGGATGTCACAAGTCCATTTTCACAATTTAATTTTAATATATCATCTAGAATAGTTACTCTCCCCTACTTTAACGGTTCCATTTTGATAAAGATGATTTTTGTAATACGAAATCTTCCATTAATGAAGCGTCTAAAAATAGTATTTTGCAAACCAAAGTGCATGTTGCTTAGTAATATCAAGCGAGGTGTTATGATGTATGACGAGTGTTTAAGCAATTAACCTTGCTTTATATATATATATATATATATATATATATATATATATATATATATATATATATATATATAGAGAGAGAGAGAGAGAGAGAGAGAGAGAGAGAGAAAGAGAGGAGAGATCCTAAGAAAACCATATAGTTTTGAGAAAACTAAGAAAACCAAGTCCAGCCAATCATAATTTTTCATTGAGTAAATTGTAATTTTCATACCTGTGTTTTGGGGTGTTAACAGGATCAGGCTCAGCTTAACAGTTTGCATACCTGAGTTTACGAATGCTAACACTTTGCGTACCTCCGTCCAATTTCTGTTAAACAATCATTAAATCTCCCCCACGTGCTCCTCACGTGAGAGGCAAAACTGTCTATTCACCTAATTTATTAATCTTTTAAAAGTAAATTGTAATTTTCATACTTGTGTTTTAGGGGTGTTAACAGGATCAACCCCAGCTTAACAGTTTGCATACCTGAGTTTACGAATGCTAACACTTTGCGTACCTCCGTCCAATTTTCGTTAAACAACCGTTAAATCTCCCCCATGTGCTCCTCATGTGAGGGGCAAAACTGTCAATTCACCCAATTTATTAATCTTCCACCGTCGTTAGGGTTTCGGCGTGTTTATGTCGTTTGTGTTCCGTTAGTTTCCATGTTCTGATCTTACTGTCCTGATGAGATGTGAACACTTTTCCGTTATGAAACGTGAGGGATTTGACGAAACCTGATGATGAATCGCTGCCGGTAAAAGTGTCGATGATGAATCGTTGCCGGTGGATGCGGTCGCCGGAGGCGGCGTAGAGGCGGTGGTTGTTGACGGCGAGATGGTTGATGTGGGTGGCGGGGTAGGGTTTGAGGGCGGTGAGGCAACGGTGGGAGACGGTGAGCTTGAGAGTCTCCGACGAGAGGTTTTGGAGGGAGGGGATAGAAGGTAGGGTTTGGAGAGAGAGGTTGCTGTAGAGGCTCACGGTGAATTGATAGTTTTTCTCTCATGTGAGGAGCACGTTGGGTAGATTTAACGGTTGTTTAACGAAAATTGGACGGAGGTACGTAAAGTGTTAGCATTCGTAAACTCAAGTATGCAAACTGTTAAGCTGGGGTTGATCCTGTTAACACCCCTAAAACACAGGTATGAAAATTACAATTTACTCTTAAAAGGTTAATAAATTGGGTGAATTGACAGTTTTGCCCCTCACATGAGGAGCACGTGGGGGGAGATTTAACGGTTGTTTAACGGAAATTGGATGGAGGTACGTAAAGTGTTAGCATTCGTAAACTCAGGTATGTAAACTGTTAAGCTGGGGCTGATCCTGTTAACACCCCCAAAACACAGGTATGAAAATTGCAATTTACTTAGTTATATTTATTATTTTTAAGGGGTGTTTTAGTAATTTGATATACAATATATTTATAGTAAATATCCATAATTATTTAAAATTCCGTCTTTTTCTCCCTGATTGAACAAAGTAAAGCAGTTTCAGTTTTTGAAAAACTAATTCATCGATCACATAGATTCTTAACACATTCGAGTATTAGTTGTTTTTACATAACCTATTTGAATAGATCGATTCTAATAGAAGAAACTGATAATGAAGTTCAGCAAAGGAAGAGATTGTCATGAAATCAAGGTCAAAACTTAGTAATGGTGATGAAATCAAGTTGGAAGCTAGCGAAAGAAAGAAGATGAAATCATCAAAATCAAGTTAGAGGGTAGCGAAAGAAAGAAGATGAAACAAAGATGATGACAAAATAAAGCGAAGAACTCAAGGAAAATGATATCAGAATAAAGATAACCAGTGATGAAGATGATGACATAATGCTAGGGTTACGTATACGTATCAGTTAAGTATTGATAACAGTGATGAAGATGATGGCAAAATGTCAAGGTTACGTATACATATCAGTTAAGAATTGATACTAGCGATGAAGATGATGGCAGAATGTCAATGTTACGTATACGTATCAGTTGAGTATTATTGATAAACTCAATGACTATATCCAAGAGTTGAGTAATGATGATGGACTCAATAAAGCGAAGAAGGAAATAAAGATAATGTTAAACAAAGATAAACAATGATGAAGATGATGATAGAACACCACAGATACGTATACGTAACAATTGAGTATTGATGATGAACTCGATGACTATATCCAATAGTTGAGTAATGATGATGTACTATGCTGAACTCGATAAAAAATATGAAGTATAAGCTTAATATTCAAAAAAATTAGTCGACCCCAAAGATGATATTGTACTCGGTTACTTGGTGTGAAGATGATGAATTCCAAGAAGATGATGAACAGGTTTCGCTTAAGATTTTTGTGTGTATTTCTTGTTGTTTACATATATGAGAACACTATCTAAAAATACATAATCACTTGTTTACATATGTATAAACCTAGGTTTTCATGTATGAAACTTTAGTTTGGTCCATGGTTATGTGTTTTGATTTTGTTTTTGGGTCTTACATCGTATTACATATATGTAATAGATATCAGTTAGATATATTTGTTTTTGGCTTCTTATTCTTCTTCTTTATAATGTATCACTTACATATATGTAAACAAGTTTACTTACATGCAAACATACGTGTTAAAATGATTACATAACAAAAGCATATACGTAAGCATACCTACATATACGTAATCATATATGTAGATGCGCTTAAATATATGTAGGAATATATGTGAACATGTTTACATATACGTAAACACGTTTATATATACACAAACATATATATGTGAACTTGTTTACGTATAGGTAAGCATGTATGTAGTTACAAAAAAGAATGCAAAAATATTTTCGTTCTTTTAATTTAATTTGGGTTTGTGTTTTAAATTAATTAATATGATTTTAAATAGGTTTGTTATTATGTTTAACTTTGGAGAGAGAAAAAGAGAGAGAAATATAAAGATTTAAGGGATTTAGGTTGTTTCTAAAATAAAAAAATTACAATCTACCCAATATACTCCTGAATCATTTAAGTAAATCTATACTTATTAATAAAGAAATAACTTTAGTGTCACATGGCATTCTCTTAAGCCTCTATTTTTTTCAATTCCCGCCTAAATATGTATCTGTTCTTAGTGTTAGTTTAGGTTCATTTGACTAAAAGTTAACTTATATACAAGAGATATTTAAAAAAAATTTGAAAATTAACCCTAAATTAAAACACATCTTTTTTTGGAAATTAAATCATACCCGATATTTTTTTCTTTTTTCAAATAATGCATCAATAAAAATTGTACAAATCATCTATGGTTTTCTTCATCTATAAAATTGGTTTCTTGATTGTGTTTTCCATTATATACTCGATTTATATTCAAATCTTGACAAAAGTTACAGAATTTTTTAATCGACTCATCTCCAGTTTGAAGGAATTCATAGGTATTTTTTTTGGAAATGAAATCATACTCGATTTTAAAATATTTCTCAACTATCCCAAGTTTACGACCCTCGCGATTTGTCTTTATAAAGTCTGATGATATCGTATTCAACAGACTTCATTTACGTTCTCATTTTGGCTTTGGTTTTATCAAGTTTTTCTTCAACAAAAGGTATTTATTTTTTGTTATATTTGAACTTTCATCATCTGCGATTATGATTTAACATATCATTGTCTAAAATTGTGTTTTTAGATTAATATTATTTTACTTTAATTTTTTTAAAGGTGATCTACTTCAACAGTCAATCTATAAAGATGTATTACATCTTTTACTTTTTAAACTTTTTTATTTTCTTTTTATGTGTACTGCCATATTATTATTATTATGTTTGATAGGAGTTCGTTTGATATGTACAAATAGTTTTGATGTATCTGGAAGTAATATTAAAAATCATATTTTTATTTAACGGTTGGCTTTGACACCTTAAGACAAAAGAATTTCTTTTAAATTTCAAAGAAGACAGTTGTTGTTATCTGTGTGTTATGCAATAACAATAAAACAAGAGCCAATGATAATCGCTATCCAAAGTTGGTTTGTTTTTAAACATGGATAATGATCAGCTCTATGTTGTATTATCTCGAGTTAGACGTAGATAGAGGTTAAATTATTAATATTATATAATGATGGAAAAATAACCAACAAAACACCAAATGTTGCATACAAATAAATTTTTTGATGTTTATGAATTTGAAATATTGTTTTTCATGTTCAATTTAATTTGTTTATTAGTTAAAGTTCTTATTTATTAATTTATTTCATTCCATATTATACACTATTTAGATGTATAAATATTAATAGAGAAAACCTACTAATGTTAGATATAGTTAATGTTAAAAATTATACATAAAAGTCGATATACAAAATATTATCAACAACATTATAACTTACATACTTTTTTAAACAACAATAATATTTTTTTATTGAACCGGTGTGTTACACGGGACTTTAGCCTAGTTAATTATATATTAAATATTTTACAAATTTGCCATTGATGGATATCAACCATTGATCAATCTTGATCAATGGTTTAAAACTAGTTTTCTTAGTTTTCGTATAAGTGGAGGTTTTCTTAGGAACCCTCCCCTATATATATATATATATATATATATATATATATATATATATATATATATATATAGGGGAGGGATCAAATGAAAATCATGTTTACAATTAAAAACCGTGAAAACCACCACTACCCAATCACATAAATTATAATTGATTTAACTTTCTAATTGTCTAAAGTATATTTAAGTAAAATTCAACCATATATTTTACAGTCATTATATAATTTTCATATAAACTCCAAGTAACGTCAATGATGAAGAAACGACTTACGTATACGAAACTTGTAGGAGCTACATGTACGTAAATCTTAGTTGTACACTTGGTAACTGATCGATGTCGTGTGGTCGGTCAAAGATATATATTAAAGAGTACCTAATCACCCTTAATAGTAAAGGGTAAGCAGGGTGTCGAATCCACAGGGAATCACAGGAAAGTGCTAGTAACGATTAAACTAAAAGAATTAAACATTGAAAAAGGAAATTGCTTGATTAATTGAATTGGGAATTAATTAATTTAACGAAATAAAGTTTAAGTTTTTAACAATCTTGATTGAAAAGCAATCCACTTCAGGATTCAGGTTTGGCAAAGTTACAATCTTTCTTAAATGAACCCTAATGAGAAGCCATTAATGGTGACCTATACATGATATGATTTACGTGATAATTATGGATTAAAGTTTAAAGGACCTTATTCACACAATTACCAATTCGAATCATGAAACCCTAAGTCTAATAATTACTCACACAATGATTAAAGACAACCAAAGTTAAAGAATATCAAAATTAGGTTAAATCATAGTTAAACCGTTTAACGAATCAAATCATAAATTGAATCCAAAAGAACTTAAGAGGTTCAAGATTCAATCCCAATCTAGGTTACAAACAAAGAAAAACTAGAACTTGCACAAACCCGTCCCCCGAAGTGAATCACAATGGATTTAGCCTTGCATCTTCATCGATTCTTCAACAAAAACGTAATTGATCATGTAATTCGGATGAAATCGACGTTCTTGATGTTAGAAGAGCTTGAGAAGGATCCCAGATTGCCAAATTTCGTCCAAGATTGCTGTGTGTAAAGTTCTTTTTCGAATTAGGGTTTTTTTTCTTTTGAATCCCTTCAAAATAGGCTCCATCTCAACAAAAACCCGGACCCCGGCGTCGGTGGCGCCTATGGAGGCGTCAGTGGCGCCACCTTCCTGTGCAATCTTGATTTTCATGTGTAGTTTTTTGAGACCTTTCCGTTGATAGGTTATGGGTCCCGTAACTCAATTCCTAGCTCAAGTTATGCTCGTTTTAAAATACCGTTGCCGTACAACTTCGGTTTATCATATCTGGACTTCTCGAGTTCCAATTATTGTCCTTTTTCTTCCATTTCTTCGTATTCTTCACGTTTAACCTACAAACACAAAATACTCCCAAAGTAACTCTATTTCTCATACATTTATACATAAAGCCCGGAAATAAAGTCGTTAAACGTTAAACTTTCACCACCCGATCACAATCCCCACACTTAACTTTTGCTTGTCCTCAAGCAAAGCTCAATTGTAATTTACAAAACCATCATTGATAATTTATCTCACTAGTCACCTATTAAAGATTAACTAAGGTCAAAGGTCATGCCCCGTTCACACGACTTACATCGTCTAATGGATTTATATTCTAGCAAGTCAATCATGAGTAAAATAAGACATCACCCAACTAATATTATCATGATTTTGATTTTTAATCTCATGTACACACCCCTCACAATAATTCACTCCTCTCGGTTAATTTTTGGACTAGTAAAAGATGTACTAGTGTAATCACTCACTAACCCAATATACCACGTTGTCCACATAAGCTTGTATAGCGATAACACCTCCACCATTTGCATAGATCTTGCACACGTCTAAAGGACTTATGGGTTTTGGGTTTAGGCACGGGTAGGAAGTTTTGACTTTTAAAAATGGCTAACATACATCTAACTATAACCCAAATCATTAAACCATCCTTATCAACATGACTCAAAGAGCTAAATCACTTTAATCCTCTTTTTTCCTTCCCCTTTTTTTATTTTATTTTTTTTATTATTTTTTCATAATATAAGCTTGCCTTTGGATGCTCTTTCACTTTGAATGGCTTAACGATTGGTTATCAACTAATAACTTGGGCTTCATGTCTTGGGTTTAACAAAAGAATGGTTTAAGGCTCAACGTGGCTACTAAGGGAAATGATGGATGAAACTGACAAACGTTTAACAAGTAGATGGGTTCCTAGATTGCCTTTATCATTCATGTGCAAACACCTTGCTTATGGTATTGGTATGCATCAACAACACAAGTTCTGTAACAACATTAATATATGGCCTACCCTCAACAATTGAATATGTGTATGATGTGTATGAAGTCATAGGCTCAAAATCTCACCAAGTAGGAATTTAGGCTGTCGATGTGCACATGAGTTTATTATATCAAATACTTGTTAACACTAACTGGGTATCCATCATATTTCCACGAATGACCCGCTAGAACACTTTTTCTGAACTTGAGGAACATGGCCATGACCTAAGATCTATATCACTCTCTAATAAACAACAAGTGAGGGTTCTAGTTTCATAAACACACTGAGCTTTACTTGAAAACTTTTGCACAAATTCACATTTTGCAAAATGGTTTCTTTCTCCCCCTTTTTTTTTTTTCAAAATAAAAATTTTTCTAATTTTTACCATTGTTACCCTAATTTGCATGACCCCCCTCATCCCCACACTTAAGGGGTGCATTGTCCCCAATGCACCATTCAGTCTGTTGGAGCAATTGTAGATTTAAGGGGAGTTTTCATCATCATATCCATGCTCTCCCACTCATCAAAACAAGTCATCACTCGGGTTGTACCACAACACACCTACCATAGATTCACTCATTCCCACATACATAGTTATTGTTTTACACTCCCAACCACAGGTTAAACACACCAAAAGAGTGTTGACAAGAATAATAGCAAATAACATGTTTGAACATAAAACAGATAGAGTGGAGAAACACATGGACCTGATCAAGTGATCAGAGAGTGTTCTGATCTCATCCAAACGGAGGTCTGGGCAGTGGTGGTCCAAAGAAGGATTCCATCAGACTTTGGTGCATGGCGTGCATATCGAAGCTGCCAGCTTCCCCCATCACGTGTGAGCTTCCATCCGGGGTTGTCTCCGTTGGTATCCAATGTGAGGGTTGAGCTTGTGGGTACCTCTCATATTGTTGTCCGGGCCTATGTTCAGGTAGAGCACTCCAATCCACCGGCTGTGGCCGAGCTTGATATGACAGCCCTGCATGATAGTCATTGTACTGGCGAACCTGTTCCTGATACAGAAAATAATCGTTAATAGCCTGTTCGCGTGCATACGCGGAGTCACGCGCATACATCCTCATGTCATCATGCAGCTCTCTGTCACGCTGTTCTTGTGCTGCCCATGCGTCCCTTGACTGTTGCTCATACTCTTCTGTCCTCCTATCATAGCTCTCTCTCCACCTTCTTTGTCGCTCTCTTTCACGTGACTGTTCATCATACATGTGCCTCTGATCTAAGGTCCATCCTGAAAAGCCAAAAGGTCTGGCTCTGATAACTGCTTCCTGGATTTCTTCTTCCTCGGTTGGCTCCCTTGTAGCAGCATCCATATCCTCAATTGCTCTCACACCACCTTGACCCCTAGCAACATCATCCGTATCCGCATATTGGGGAACATCATCTCGCGGTACCATCAACACTCGCCCACTATCCTTATCTCATAGTTGATAATGAGTGGCCGTCTTCTTGTATTCCCATGATTGTCCTCCCAATCGATTAACTTTGAATTTTAAAACCGTGATTGGGATGGCCAAAGCCTCGTTGGATACAACCTTTTGTTTGCGCAACAACATGGTAATCAAGCGACAGTGTGGAATCATCAGCCGGGCCCTGCTTTCTCGGCTTTCCCAAATGTTCATCATCACCAATTGTCGGTAAGACAACATGTGTCTACCGGTGAGGAGGGCATGAAGCACTCTCAGCTCATAATGTCGCACTCTCCCCCTGTCAGAGATTCTAGGGATCACGTTCTTGTTCAAGATCACTGTCAGTAGCTTTGGTAGGATCTTCATGTTACTTCTGTTCAGATTGTCAGAAGTTAAGGCAGTGATAGGAACAGCAAAGATATCATTCAAGACCTCCCGCAGGTAGTCCCCAGTTGGGATTTCCAGAATTGAGCTTTCGTGTAGAAATTCATAGGGCTCGGGTGCAGTATCAAACTTTGCCACTTGAGAGATTGTCTGAAAAGACATAACCATTGTTTTCCCACCGACCTTGCCAGTTAGTGTAGTGGTGTGTGGTGGGTTTGATCCATCCTTTCTTACCAGAGTAGACATCCATTCCATGATTTGATTTACATTCACATGTGGCTTATCCATCTTGACAAATGTCAACACCTCTCTCCATCCCAACCTTTCAAAACACTCAACCACTCCAAACAGTCGAAACTCCGGGAGTTCCATTGGTCTTTCACAAACCATGAGTGTTGTGAGGTCGTTCTTGTCTTTGAATTTGTCCATGTATAGTTGTGGTTGCATCTCTCGTGGGAACTTGGACAATGGCTTCTTGTACTCCGTCCAAATAGGATTCCCCTCGGAATCATAGTCGATGTCATCGCCACTGGAATTGGTCCCCATTGAGTCATCCCTTTCGCTTTCGGAGCTTGTTTCAGTTATATTGCTTCGCCTTGTACGTTTTCCTGAAGGCTCCGATGATGAGGCGGAAGCTTTGCCTTTTCCTCGAGAAGTTGATTCCTTGGTTCGTGGCATGATTCCTGCGATGAACAGATATCAATTTAGCTCCCTCATGAGTAAACAACAATCATATGAATTATGAGTTCTATCACACCTAATTAATAAGGATTTTCAAGACTACATTACTCATATAATCCCCAAATCAATTCTATGCCGTAACAGAAATATCACTAACCCATAATCTCAACATTAAGTAACATTTTCACGAGTGTCTCTCAACGTGAATATCCACCATAAAGTTCATAATTGCACACATGAAATGCACATAACATAAGTAAAGTTGTTGGCCTTCCACTAAGTTCTATACAAATGATAAGGGCTTTTAAGTTTATTGACATCATAAACACCAAATCATTTATATGAAACAAATTCATTGTCATCATTTTACCAACACTTTACTCTATTATCGTCATATGTCAACCTAGTTCCCAAACTCATGTAGAATTTAGCAACGTATCACAAATCAACACAACTTAACATGCTCGTCATTTGTATACTACTTCATTAAGCAATTGATATAAAATTCAAGATTTTACCCAAGGAAATAAACATACCATGGTCATCTAGGAGCACAACATGTAATGAAGCAATAAAATACATACCTTGGCACAATGTGATGTGTTTAGAGGAACAAAAAGACGAATGGAGTGATTTTGTGTAAAAACCCCCAAAAATCCGAATTTTAAACTCCCATTTTCTCGCAAACGAGTGAGAATCTTGCAAAACTAATCGGTGAAACGTGATCCCCTCGAAAAACTAAGCAAGATGCACCTATGATTTGCTTGATTTGGTGAAGGATTGGAAAAATTAGAAACTAGGGCTTGGTGTGTTCTTGAGAAGTTAAGGAGAAAAAGTGGAGAGAAGATGATGAAAAATGAAGTTATGATCCATATGGACCTTCAAATCTCAGCAAAATTGTGTTTGTGGTTGTTGTTTACCGGGTAACCCACCCAAAAATGGGCCGACCCGCGCCCTCCTGGCCGCGGCGTCGGTGGCGGTGGTATTGGCGTCGGTGGCGGTGGACCGGCGCCCAGCCCAGCGTCGGTGCACACCGCCCGACAGAAACTTTCTGGGCTTCTGACGCCTTCGGCGTCGGTGGCGGTGAGGATGGCGTCGGTGGCGGTGGTTTTGGTTTTTTTTTTTTTTTTTCAACTGATTGTAAAGTAAGATAACAAAGAAAAGAATAAGAATAATAAAAAAAACTCTATCAATAATAATATTTAGCAATCAATTAAATATTTTTGTTCGTTTTTCTGAAATCGTGCCACCTTTCGCGCACCCCACCGAAAAATTTATGATTCGCCCCGAATCGTGGATAGGTGTGTTCACATACCTTATGGGTCAAGATTCTCCCCACACTTGGGTGTTTGCATGGTCGTGCATAAAAAGAAAAGGAAATTAAAATAAATAAAAAAAATACATAGAAAAAAAAATAAGTCTTAAACTCACTGTCGTAGGAATCACGGTTGCATTTAGCATATGCAACAAGCCTTTTAAACCCCTCGGTAACCCCGAGTGGACGAGTGAAGTCTCGTGAGGGTTTCTAGGGAACATACCCACAAAGTTCTCCGAGGTGCCTCTCGGGAAGCGCTAAGTTTTAGGTCTTCAGCCAGACCGTTACTGACCCTTACGGAGTTGTTGTGTAGGTTGGTGCACTTACCAAGAAGCTCACCAATTCTTCATTGGTTTCGCTCATATCCTTGCTTTCCAGATAATGTTTCAATCGATGTCCATTCACCAATTTTCGTACACCGTCTTTAGGGTCTTCAATCTCGACATCGCCAAACTTACCAACTCGAATTACAACATACGGTCCCATCCATTTGCTTTTCAACTTACCGGGAAACAATTTCAATTGTGAGTTATACAACCACACCTTCTGGCCGACTTCAAAAGTCTTCTTCGTAACTTAGCGTCGTGCACTTCTTTCATCCTTGCCTTGTATGCGGCTGTCGTCTCGTATGCCTCGTTCCTTAATTCTTCCAGTTCGTTCAAACTCAACTTCCGTGCAGTGCCTGCAACATTGTAATCAAGATTAACATTTTTAATTGCCCATAAAGCACGATGAGCGAGTTCGACAGGTAAGTGACATCCTTTCCCGTAGACTAACCGATATGGGGTTGTACCGATAGGTGTTTTGAAAGCGGTACGATAGGCCCATAAAGCGTCGTTTAACTTGGTGGACCAATCTTTACGGTCCGATCGTACCGTTTTCTGTAAGATTTCCTTAATTTGCCTATTGGAGACCTCCACTTGACCACTCGTTTGAGGGTGATAAGGTGTTGCTATTCGGTGATCTACGCCATAACGCTTCAACAACTTTCCAAAGTGAAAATTCTTAAAATGTGATCCTCCGTCACTTATGATCACACGGGGAAGACCAAATCGTGAGAAAATATTACTTTGAACAAATTTACACACAACGTGGTGGTCATTTGTTTTAGTGGCAATGGCCTCCACCCATTTTGACACGTAATACACAGCCACTAAAATATATAGATTGCCATACGAATTTGGGAATGGGCCCATGAAATCAATTCCCCAAACATCAAAGATATCAACCACGAGAATTGGTTGCATGGGCATTTCATTACGTTTTGATATACTTCCCAGTTGTTGACATTTCAAACAATTTTTAGCAAAATTATACGAATCACGAAAGATTGTTGGCCAAAAGAGTCCACAAGATAGGATCTTGTGACCCGTTTTCTATCCGCTAAAATGACCACCACATGCAGATGAGTGTGCATGTTCTAACACGTCTTGAATTTCGGATTCAGGAATGCATCTTCGGATGATTTGATCCGCTCCGACCTTGAATAGATCTGGTTCGTCCCAAATGTAATATTTGACCTGCGACATGAACTGTTGTCTCTTCCTCTTGTTCCAATGGTCGGGAGTGGTACCTGCAGCCAAATAGTTTGCAAAGTTAGCATACCATGGTTCGGAAGATATGGATAATAATTGCTCATCTGGAAATGTCTCATTAATCTCATGGTGTGAATCAGTGGTTTGATGCACCACTCTTGACAAATGATTGCGACTACATTTTCGCTTCCCTTCTTATCACGTATCTCCAAGTCAAATTCTTGTAGTAACAAGATCCAACGTATAAGTCGAGGTTTAGCATCTTTTTTCTCCATTAGATATCTGACTGCACTGTGATCAGAATAAACAATTACTTTACTTCCCCATATATATGAACGGAATTTATCTAAGGCATATACTACTGCAAGCAATTCTTTTTCAGTTGTTGTATAATTTAACTGAGCATCGGCTAATGTTTTACTTGCATAGTATATTGCAACGGGTTTCTTATCCACCCGTTGACCCAAAACAGCCCCAATTGCAAAGTCGCTTGCATCACACATAATTTCAAACGGAAGTGACCAATTAGGTGATTGCAAGATTGGGGCCTCCACTAATTTCTCTTTTAACGTGTTAAAAGCATGCAAACATTCTTTATCGAACACAAAGGGTACGTCTTTCAAAAGTAAGTTACATAAGGGTTTAGTTATGACACTGAAGCCCTTAATGAACCGTCTGTAAAACCTTGCGTGTCCTAAGAATGATCGCACACCTTTAACATTAACCGGAGGAGGTAGAGTGGAAATTACCGTGATTTTGGCCCGATCTACCTCAATTCCCCGATTAGATATGACATGCCCTAGAACCGTTCCCTCTTGAACCATAAAGTGACTTTTCTCCCAACTTAAGACTAAGTTTGTTTCAACACATCGTTTCAACACTTTGGTTAATTCATGTAGACATTTATCAAAAGTAGAACCAAAAATTGAAAAATCATCCATGAAAATTTCTAGAGACTCCCCGACCATATCTGAAAAGATACTCATCATACACCTTTGAAAGGTGGCCGGGGCATTACACAAACCAAATGGCATTCGTCGAAAAGCGAATGTGCCATAAGGGCAAGTGAATGTCGTCTTTTGTTGGTCCTCAGGATGAATAGCAATTTGATTATATCCCGAATAGCCATCTAGAAAACAATAAAACTTCTGACCTGCCAATTTCTCAATGATCTGATCAATGAATGGAAGTGGAAAATGATCCTTAGATGTGGCAGCATTTAGTTTCCTATAATCAATACAAACACGCCACCCGGTTACCGGCCGAGTGGCGATTTGCTCACCTGTATCGCTTTTGACCACTTGAATACCTGCTTTCTTCGGTACCGTTTGAGTTGGACTTACCCATGTGCTGTCAGAGATTGGGTAAATTATGCCGGCATCCAACCACTTAAGTACCTCTTTCTTGACCACTTCCCGCATGTTTGGATTCAACCTTCTTTGAGTATCACGTGACGGTTTAACTTCGGCATCAGTTATGATCTTATGCATCATCGAAGGGCTTATTCCTTTCAAATCAGCAAGTGTCCATCCTATCGCAGCTTTGTATGTTTGAAGAACCTGTAACAATGAGGCTTCTTGATCTTCTTCTAAGTCGGCTGCGATGATTACGGGCAACGTGTTGTCTTCTCCCAAAAATGCATATTTGAGGTGCTTAGGAAGATCTTTCAATTCCAACTCCGGTGGGCTTTCCAATGAAGGCTTTATCTTTTTGTCTATATGCTCAGGCAAGTTCTCAACTTGATGTGTCCATGGGGGCCTACCAGCATCAACAATCATGACATCTAACTTTTGTGCCTCAATTGCTAGATCTGTCATATGATTCCAACCTGCATCATCACAAACAAAACAAGTCTCTTTGGTGGCATCCTCACTTTCGTGAGGATTACACTCCTCAATGATGTCTGCCATAAAGCATTCATCATTTGGTAGAGAATTGGGTGTATTAGAAAACACATTTAAACGCAATTTCCTATTACCAAATGTCATATCCACTGTACCGGTTCTACAATTTATCAAAGCATTTGCGGTGGCCAAGAATGGTCTACCAAGTATGACATTAGGTTGCTTTGTTCTATCATTTGACACATAGTCCAAAACCAAGAAATCAACCGGGTAGTAAAAATCTTCAACCATAACAATCACATCATAGACGATCCCTCTAGGAAGCTTAGGTGTTAAATCGGCTAATACCACCGTGGTATCTGCCTTACGAAGTGGACCGAAATCATATTGATCATATAAGCTCCCCGGAAGGATACTTACACTTGCTCCAAGATCCAATAACGCCCCTGCCATTTTAAAGTCACCAACTTGAATTGGTATCAAGGGCGTTCCAGGATCCCGAAGTTTCAGAGGTAAGGAACCCATCAACACAGCACTCACTTTTTCTGTTAAATCAAGCATTTTTGGAAATTTATTATTTCGTTTTTGAGTACACATGTCTTTAAGGTATTTAGCATAAGCCGGTACTTGTTTAATTGCATCGAGTAAAGGAATATTTACTTTAACTTGCTTGAAAATTTCCCACATTTCTTCTTGTTGAGGACCCCGTTTGTTTAAAGTTTTTGACGTTTCAGGATTTTCTAAAGCCTTTGGATAAGGTATGGTATTAACCTCCATACCCTTACCATTGACCTTAGGTGACTCATTTTTAAGCTCAGATTTTGGTGTATCTTGAAAGGTTACTTTTTTCTTTTGTTTAACACTATGGGTGTCCGGTTCACACTCATCATCACTTCTCCCATCCTCACCAAGGTCCTCCACCACTCCGTCTTCGAATGGTGGTGTGGAAACCACTTTATTATCATAAACTTTACCAGAGCGAAGAATACTTACCTGATTGATGTTTGCACTCTTTGTATTTCTTGCACCCGGTGTTTGATGCTGAGGATTGACAGTGGTGTCACTAGGCAACGTTCCTGGATTTCTTCTCAATTGTGCCATCTCTTCCGCTAGTTGTCCAACTTGTTTTGCTAATGCCTCCACGGTTTTATCTCGTACCTCATTGTCTTTCTTAATCTCTCGGAGAAAGTCCATGACCTCGGATGAGTTGCTTGAGCTTCCTTGATCGCCATTAGGTTGATAATTTCGTTGGTAACCCCTGTTGTATCCTCCTTGGTTGTAATTCTGGTTGTTATACATCGGTTGTCGGTTCTGATACGATTGACCTCCTTGATTTGGTACCTGAAAATGAGGATTAGATTGATTAGATGTGTTACCATACTTAAAATTGGGGTGATTACGCAAACCTGGATGATATGTATTAGAATTCATATCATATTGCTTTCGATCACCATATACTTGATTTACTTCTTCCTCAGGTCTACCCACTTTCATTGGACAATCCATGATAGCATGGCCAAGATCACCACATCCTTCACACACGGGAAAGATTGGTGCGCCTTGAGGTGTCATATTTCCCCCATTAGGTTCAAACTCGCCAACTGACGTTCCAACATTTGATTTGCTCTCTCCAATTGTTCTAATCTTTCATTGGCATTAGTAGTGGTTGCAGATCTAACAATGGCGTGTTTCTTCTTCCTATTAGATTGAGCTTGCCTTTTTGAGTTCACCGCCATTTTCTCTAAGAATTCCCAATCCACCTCCACATGATTGGAAAGGAATGTTCCACCCGTAGTAGAGTTCACATCCCGGATGTCATCAGTGGATAATCCATCATAAAATGCATTGATCAACTCCCATTGCGGAATACCATGATGAGGGCAATTCCTTAGCAATTGTTTAAACCGCTTCCAAGCTTCATAGAAAAGTTCACCTGGTTGTTGTTGAAAGTTCCGAATGTTAGCCCTTGCATCACTTGTTCGTTGAGGTGTGTAATACTCTTCTAGGAATTGTTGTTGCATATCCTCCCATGTAAAAATGCTTGCAGATGGCAATGATAGAAACCATTGTTTCGCAGCGTCCTTCAAGGTGAATTGAAATAACACGAGCTTAACTTGATCCGGTGTAAATCCTTGTCCTCCAATTGTGCCACACACCGCTTCAAATTCAGAAATGTGGAGGTACGGTTCCTCGGTTCCTTTACCATAGAAAGATGGCAACATATTCAATCCTTGTGGCCTCACTTCGAAAGATCGACCATGTGCAATAGGGCTTACTATTGGAGATGAGTTGACTGCAATTTGAGGTCTAAAATGGCTCTCAACTCCACGAATCGGAGCACGATGATGGACTTGCGGGAGACCATCATGATGTTGAGGAAAACCCGGTTGAGGATGTTGATTCATTGGTTGCCTCATGGCTCTTGGTGGACCGTGATTAGCCATTTGGAAGACTGGATTAAAATGATGATTGTAGCCTCCTAGATGCTGATAACCATAGTTGAAACCAAATCCATCTTCATCTCCCACTCCATATCCAGCATTTGAATTCCCATGCTCCATTCCATCATCCCAATTTGATACCCGATCCCTTATATCTTCATCACCATTAACACCATCATTCCGGCTCGAGTTGGATTGATTAAACTGAACTGAGGGATTTCGTGGAGCCTCATAGTTAACATTTCTAACCGGTTCTTGTTGAATAGGTGGATTAGGTTGTGGGTATACACGAGTAGTGTCACCCGTTTGAAATTGTGGTGGTGGAGGTGTAGGGTTTCCTTGAACTGGGTTAAATGGTGGAATTTGTTGCTGAGGTGGTGGAGCATTATGTGGTGGGAACAATGGAGGTGGAATATCACCTAGAGGTTGCTCCCTTTGTGGAGGAGGTTGAGTAGACGGACCACTTTGATTTCCCGAGTTATTCATGCTGTTGAATGGATTACTTTCCGGTGTTTTGGAAAGCCTTCGTAAGATTTCACTAGCCTTAGCTGTTGAGGTTCCTTCTTCAGACCACACACTTCGTGGAATAGGAGCTGATGAGGGATTTGCCTTATGAAAAACTCGGTTGTCTCTTGCTGTTTTCTCAATCTCAGGATCAAAGAGTAATGGGGAAGTCCTTCCGGAATGCCTCGTATGCATAAGAATCTCAACTATCTGAACGACAAAAAGAATAAATAAACTAAAGCAAAACAAGAAAAAGAAAATCTTTTTTGTTTTTTTTTTTATGGATTTTTAAGAAAACAAGTAACTATTACTAACACTAAGCGCAACGATTCCCCGGCAACGGCGCCATTTTGATCGATGTCGTGTGGTCGGTCAAAAATATATATTAAAGAGTACCTAATCACCCTTAATAGTAAAGGGTAAGCAGGGTGTCGAATCCACAGGGAATCACAGGAAAGTGCTAGTAACGATTAAACTAAAAGAATTAAACATTGAAAAAGGAAATTGCTTGATTAATTGAATTGGGAATTAATTAATTTAACGAAATAAAGTTTAAGTTTTTAACAATCTTGATTGAAAAGCAATCCACTTCAGGATTCAGGTTTGGCAAAGTTACAATCTTTCTTAAATGAACCCTAATGAGAAGCCATTAATGGTGACCTATACATGATATGATTTACGTGATAATTATGGATTAAAGTTTAAAGGACCTTATTCACACAATTACTAATTCGAATCATGAAACCCTAAGTCTAATAATTACTCACACAATGATTAAAGACAACCAAAGTTAAAGAATATCAAAATTAGGTTAAATCATAGTTAAACCGTTTAACGAATCAAATCATAAATTGAATCCAAAAGAACTTAAGAGGTTCAAGATTCAATCCCAATCTAGGTTACAAACAAAGAAAAACTAGAACTTGCACAAACCCGTCCCCCGAAGTGAAAGCTTGAGAAGGATCCCAGATTGCCAAATTTCGTCCAAGATTGCTGTGTGTAAAGTTCTTTTTCGAATTAGGGTTTTTTTTCTTTTAAATCCCTTCAAAATAGGCTCCATCTCAACAAAAACCCGGACCCCGGCGTCGGTGGCGCCTATGGAGGCGTCAGTGGCGCCACCTTCCTGTGCAATCTTGATTTTCATGTGTAGTTTTTCGAGACCTTTCCGTTGATAGGTTATGGGTCCCGTAACTCAATTCCTAGCTCAAGTTATGCTCGTTTTAAAATACCGTTGCCGTACAACTTCGGTTTATCATATCTGGACTTCTCGAGTTCCAATTATTGTCCTTTTTCTTCCATTTCTTCGTATTCTTCACGTTTAACCTACAAACACAAAATACTCCCAAAGTAACTCTATTTCTCATACATTTATACATAAAGCCCGGAAATAAAGTCGTTAAACGTTAAACTTTCACCACCCGATCAGTAACGCGTACCTACATATACATAACTCATACATGTATGTAACTCTTAGTTGTATACTTTCTAACACGTACTTACATATATGTATCCCCTGGTTTTCATGGTTTTTAATTATAAACATGGTTTCCATTTGATCTCTCCCCTATATATATATATATATATATATATATATATATATATATATATATATATATATATACACATATATATATATATATATATATATATATATATATATATGTATGTATATATATATATATATATATATATGTATGTATATATATATATATATATATATATATATATATATATATATATATATATATATATATATATATATATATATATATATATATATATATATTGTAAGGCCCCGTTCCCGGGACGCTTACAGTTAGTCATTCATCGCACATAAAACATACCTTTATAATTGTATTTCATAAACATCGCAGCGGAACATTAAAATAAGATTTCATTTCTATATAAATGCTTTTGCAAGTTAATACAACATTCGTTACAAAATAGCTTGTTCGCATTACAATGCAAAAACATCAAACAAAAGAATGCCATCCCAAAAAGAGCTGAGTAGCTTCACGGTGCCATCCTCAGCAAACACTACCTGCCAACTGGAAAACATATAGAAAGTCAGCGTTGCTGAGTGAGTTCTAGTTTTATTATAAAACATACTTTATTTTCATATAAAACCATTCGTTACTTTTACATGATCACACATCATACGTACGCATAGATAATATCATTATTATCTTCTTCATTCATTCATTCGTTCATTCGTTCATTCGTTCCATATAACTTTACTTGCGCATCGGACATCATCCATACCAATACCATGTGCTACACCCCGATCAGTCTTAGCTACCAGGCCGAAGTCAATAAATGAACAGCTAAACGTATGCCACGGTACTAGGAGTAACCATCAGTCATAGCTACTGGGCCGAAGTCAATAAATGAACAGCTAAACGTATGCCACGTACTAGGGGTAAGCGGTAGAGGTTCCACATTAATGGTCAATCACAAAGAAGGACCCGTTATCCGATGCATGCAAGACGTTTCCTTTCTTTCCACTTTACGTTACATAATACTTCATTTCATTCGTCATAATACGTAAAGCCATAGGAAAGATAATATACATCATACCAAGGAACATTAACATGCATCAACATCACATCATACAGGGCAACATCATACGTACATAACATGCAACATACATAAACATGCAACATCATCATCTCTATGCCCTACATGCTTTCTAAAGCCATAACAGCTATCTTACATGCTCTTACGGGAACCTTTACGTCAAAACTTACATCTACACTTTTCCCCGAAAGCCAGAAGTCTAACTACACTTTCCTTCGGGTGCAACAGCTCTATTCGTGCGTATGGACACCCTTCAGACGCATGACCTTCATGCGACTGAATATCATGCGAGTAAACTCATGCGGATGAACATCTATGCGAATGGACATCTAGTCGTGCGTATGGACCTTATGCGGATGGAACTAATGCGAATGGGCACCTAGGCGATTGATCTAATGCGAATGAACTCATGCGACTAAGCACTTATGCGACTGAACCCTCAGTCGCATGACTCCCCATGTGATTGGACTCCCAGTCGTGCGACTGAAGCCTTTGCAGGACCGGTTAAGGGCTTGAACAATTACAACACAACAACACAATGAGGAGAATAACTAAACTTGATCAAACAGTGAACTGGATTAACCAATATTGATACAAAGAACACAAGTAAAGTAAAAGAGACAGAACAAGAGATTTGGGTTTCAAAGGAGGCAGTATATTGCTTTCTCAAGTTCTTTTACAAGTGTTACAAAGCATAAAGAAAGATACAAGAACTTGGAATACTTATACTACAACCTACAGCAGCCGGCTATACTTTGAAAGCCAGCTGGATACAATTGACTAGACACAAACAAAATCAATTGTAGGATCAAAAGGCATATCTGCCTTTTGACCTTGTGACTATGACATGCCATAGCTCACATCCTTATCTATTACAAAAAGGATAAAGTACATAAAGTAGAAAGTTACAGACTCAAGACCTCAATGTACAGTTACCAAAAGCATGGACCTTTTCACCAACTCATGAAAGTTGTTGACTTTACAGAGATGCAGCGGAAAGGTGTCCAGCTTTATGGAACAGTACATCAGATAAAGCATGTTTACTAAAAGTCTTCGGAAGAAATCTGTCTTCATAGGTTGAAGCTTCGGAAGACTTTGTCTCTGAGGCTTCGGAAGACTTCATGTTTGGCTTCGGAAGATATTGGTCTTGGCTTCGGAAGATTTTACACTTAGAGTATTTTCTAGTGTATGGTGTAAAACTTCCGAAGCATTTCTTACTTCAGTACTTAGTGCATGTGTTGCAGAGACATTGGATGTTTTGGTTTGCATCAGACTTAAGGAATCCTTACAGCCTTAGTCGTGCGATTGAACCCTCAATCGTGAGAATGAATCCCAATCGTGCGAATGACCTTCAATCGCCTCTCATTCAGCCGTATGGCCTCCATTCGGTCGCCTAGCCCTAGCTGATGCAGAATGGAGTTCATCCCGAACCCAATATGCCATTTTCGGCCTCCAAGCTCATCCAAACCCATTCTAAGCCTAAATTAACCCTCCTGGACCTTAGGAATGCATACCATAACACCATACAAGCACACACAAGCCCGGAAACATACACGAAACGCATCATACACATCCACACCCAAATGGGTCAAACACATACTCACACCAAAAACGGGTTTTAACATTTCCAGCCCCAAAATCAGTTGAAAACAAGTAAAAGTGGGGTCCTAGAACTTACACAAACGAGCACAACGTCAAGGGCTTCGATTTGGCTTGCTACACAGCGAGTTTGGCAACCCGAATCACCCGAAACACTCCTTTTTCTCTTTTTTCTTCTCCTTTCTCTCTTCTCCTCTCTTGAAAGCTGAAAATTTGTGTATGGGGGAGAGGGTAAGGGCTGCCCTCTCCCTTATATACTCCACTCACCCGACTTCCTTTCGTTGGCGAGTTTGGTCCCTTGACTTTGGACTTTATTTTCTTTTCTTTCTTCGCCGGCTTCAAAACAATAAATATTCAGGTGTTACATATATATATATGTCAAGCGTTTGTGAAGATGTTAAAAGAAGAAGGGTTGGGATCTTACTAGAGGGGTCTTGGACCTTTTCGATCTTATCGGAATAGCCCCCTACGTTGCTGTCAACTTTTGTGTTTTTGATTTGTACGTCACCACTCCGCCCATCATCTTCCTTTCACAACTGTCAACTGCGATTAGCTAGATTAATAATGCACTTTTGATCAACCACTAACAGTTCATCTTCTTAGATTCATTACATCAATAAATTAATATCCACTCCATCAATAAAAACTTTAAACAGTATAATCTAGTAGCACTGTAATAAATTTAAGTATTTGTATATATTTGATCATATCATCAATCAGGGTATAGAAGTCTTTGCCAGAAAAGTTTAGGAACAAACCTGAAGCATCAATAGTGACGGCCTTCGTGGCCGCTAGCATTGCCACCCTTACGTGCTACCCCTTGGACACTATTAGAAGACAGATGCAGATGAGGTGTACACCTTACAAGACTGTTTTAGATGCTTTTCCTGCTAATTCTTGATCAATTTTATATATAACTAATCTTCCATCATCCATTTTTCATC
Organism: Flaveria ramosissima; assembly: GCA_025215565.1. NCBI lineage: Eukaryota > Viridiplantae > Streptophyta > Magnoliopsida > Asterales > Asteraceae > Flaveria > Flaveria ramosissima. Next base: position 28,559,096 of record CM046045.1, read on the forward strand.
AAGAAAGTAAACGTTAAAAAGAAATGAATTCGATCTCAAGTTTCATCTTTAAAAACTGATGAAGTATATTCTTTATGTGGATTTTAATGTTCAGGTATTGTTGCTCGTGATGGTGTAGCTGGATTACACAGGGGTTTTGTACCAAATGCCTTAAAAACCTTACCAAACAGCAGGTAATTACTCATGCAGTTAAGTAATATATACATATAGTAATAGTGATGATAAAAGATGTGTCTTCTTTTGTGTTGTAGCATCAAGCTGACTATCTTTAATGGTATGAAGCGGTTGATCTCAACAAGTGAGATAGAGTTCCAAAGAATCATGGAAGAAAACCGAAAGCAGAGCGGGAATGGTTCAGCCTTTTAGATTTATTTATTCAAGTTCAAGGTATGGTTTGTTAGAGTTGAAGCCATTTGGCATCCAACTGCCACTAGTATTATCATATCTTTGATTTGAATGTCATTTTAACATTTTCTGATAGTTATTTCCTACCTACAAGTATAGACTTTACAATCATTGAATGTTGTTTTGAGCAATACATAAGCATTCAACAGTTACCTAAAAGTATTTCTGTTGAAGGTTCAATAGATCAACACCTGTGCAGCTGGAAAAATACTCTATATCACATGCACTAAAACCACAATTTGTTGATTATTAGCATCTCTTTCTGCAGTATGCTTAAATATTACATCATCCCTTCTGTATGGTTTAATAACTAACTTTAGTTTAAACACATAATTATATGTATATAAATATTTGTGTATATGCATGTGTTTGTTATTTCCTTGAATTAAATATGGAAGCATTTCCATCAAAAAAATCTTAATTTGATGTTTCTTTGATAGACAAATAAGATGGTTAGACATGGTTCTTTTTTCGTTAGTAGGAAGAGATTATTGAGAATTTTACTTTTGGTGATTTTGAGGTCGAAGAAAATTATCATTGACATCACATCACACCTTCTCATGTATAATATGGCTCAAAATAAGTTTATCATTCAGCGTAAAACAAACCGCAACTTCTTTTTGTTGACAACAATATATATTTTTGTTGTAATAATCTCTTATCCTGAATTTTGGAATATGGAAACTGAAGATCCCATAAACATTTCCAGTGACTTGTTACATTTATGAATTTATTCAAGTGCAGAAGAAGATGACAACAACAAGTGGCCAATTTCCCACTAATGTATTCAACCAGACTCGATGCTTTTAACCAACTTCTTCGCCTGTCCAACAAACCAATTACAAAGTGATAAATCATATGAACTTGCTCTATTCATGTTAATTTTACTCTAAAATAACCTTTCATGATAAGGATCAAAGGTGCAAGAGAAGCACGTGTATCATATCAGAAAATATAATTTCAAATACATGCATTCTTTTATGCTATCATCAATAATTGCAACAAATGTAAGTGGAGAACATGTAAGAAAGTAGATTGTTCAACCATTATTAAAATGTCTTGACTAGAAAGTGGTTGTAAAGATTGTTCAACCGGCCATTATTAAAAAAATTGTCTTTAAATACCCTTTGATATCAAACAAGAAAATCATAATCGATTTCATTAGTTGTTTTTAATGAAGTTTTGACTTTTAGAAGTAAAAAGATTGTAAATTTCCATGGTACAATTAATATACCTGCTCCAAGGTCAGAAACATGATGACATTCCAGGAACCCAACCTTCCAAAATTTGGGATAAAGCCTTTGTAAAAAGCAAATGGTCCCTGACAGACAACATTAAGGAAATCAAATTAACCTAAAAGGCTAGCTGTACAAGATCACATTCATTCTTTTTTATACACGACTTGCTAGAAGCTAGATGACTAAAGTAATGGCCGGGCTGCTGAAAACACAAACTGATTGATTTAAGTGTATATATATATATATATATATATATATATATATATATATATATATATATATATATATATATATATATATATATATATATATATATATATATATATATATGATTCTTCTCAAATTCACATTAACAAACTTGTGTTGATAGATAGATATCATGTTACACGGTGAGTAAGTTGGAGCTTACATCATTCTTGAGTGTCTTCACAAAACAATCTATCGTCCCTTTGTAACTTGGATCTCCCATCATTCTTGATTTAACCTTCAAAAACACAAATGCAAGTAATCTTCACAAAAAATGTATGATGAGAGAAATAAAAATGCAATCATATGTTTCTGCACTCAAATAGATGTGTTTTGTTTGTTCAGTTCTAATCAACAAAAATCTTAAACATTGTCTGTCATTGGCCTCATTACTGTTAGGGTTGATTTAACATAAGAATTGAATAAGAACAAAATTACATATGTTATAGATAAGTACCACATCCACCGGGGATCCAACACAAACGGCAACAAATCCTGCACCTAAACCCGATAAAAGATGGGTGAAGACATTATCAGTGAATCCAGGGATCTTCAGAATCGTCTGAAATGAAATATTATCGATAAACAGTTAAAAAGAAGTTGTCAAAGTCTGATACTTTGTTTTATTTAGACAATGTATGATACCTGCTTCACTTGATCATAACTTGCTAATTCAGCAGCATTTATTATAGCATTACGGGCAATATTTGGCCCCAACCCAGTCCACAGAGCTCCAATTCCTTCCTATATATATATATATATATATATATATATATATATGATTAGAGATTGAAGATTAAAGATGAGAATTAAAAAGCAAGCAATGAAGGTGGTGGAAGGTGGTAACATTACTTGTCTGGCAATGGTAGAATAAGCATTTAAAGCACCGGAGTAACGCCTTGGCACACCAGCTGCTAATTTGCCTTGAGCTTGAAGGCGGACTTTGACAAGATCAGTAGGATTTGCAACAGATATTGCAACAGCACCTTCATGTATTTAATCATCAATACACATAAGATAACACAACCTACAATATATGTTTGAGAGAATTCGATCATCACATATACATATATATATATATGTGTGGGTATTGTTACCGGTTGTGAGGCCAGCAAGTATTTTAGTGGTCAAAGGAACGTCTCCGACAAAGTTATCGCCCACGTACAAGTTTTTAATCTGTTTGACAAGAAGTATGAAATGAAGTCAAGACTGAAGATGAAGATGATGATGATTGAGTAGAGAAAGAGAAAGAGAAAGAGAAAGAGATGGAGAGGTAGTAGGTAGTATACTTACAGGCTCATACAATCCAATTCTTAAACCTCCGAACAAACACTGGCGATGTAAACCTGGTACAATGCCTTTCCACAAAGAAGCAAGGCCTTCTTCCCTTGCAATGGTGGCTACAGTGCCCACCATTCCCCTGTATTTTGCTCCATCACCACCTGCAACTGCCTTCTTTTGTAACTGAAGCCTCACCTTTGCAGTGTCTAATGGAATTGTACAAATCTGTACGTTCAATATTTCAAACTCTTCTCTTATTATTATTATATATGTTAACTAACTTATTCTATGATACAAGGATTAATAATCTCTTATAAAACTAGCTAAAGCTAGAGGGAAGAAAAGCAGCAGGATGGAGTTACTAATTTATAAGGACTGGAGGATACCTACTATACATGTCCTACTTACTAGTTACCTAGCTTAAACATAAGCAAGCTATAACTTTTTTGGAGGCTCAAGATAGTTTATCAAAAGGGGCTTCACTGAAATGGTCATAACTTGGGTTAGAAGTCTCCGATTTGGGCATGCGACCAGTCAGAACGACCGTTGGACCGAGGACCGAGGGCCTGCGATCGATTCAGCCCAAAAACAGCTTATTTTAGTAGTTATTTTAATTTTTGTCTTATTTTTATATTTTGTTGGACTTTACATCTAGCCCAGTTTTTGACCCGTTTATGTTTTGTGGTCCATTCGACTTTTGATTTGTTTCTTTATATGCATGTAAGAGATTGAATGAATAATGATTGAAATTTATGAAAAAATCTGTTTTTGCTCTCTATCACAGTGTGTGTTAGTGTGAATCCTGATTATCGGTATTATTTGCGAATCAACGATAGTTAAAAGAGTTGTTCCTGGTATTCTCGTTGAATCAACATGTTTAATTATTTATCTTTTTGTTTCCGACTGCATCAATATATTATTTATTTATTTATTTGCAAACAAAGAAACAAAATTAAGTAATAATAATAATGTTGGATATATATATATATGTGTGTGTGTAAGGAAATTCGTAAGGTAGAAATATAGAAGGATGGATGATGGATGATGGATGTATTGAATTGAATTATTATTAATATTAATATTAATAAGAAGAATAAAAAAGAAGTAGGAAGGACCTCAGCGAAACAAGCGGCGAAAGCGCTGCTAGCGAAGATACCCGGAAAAGAAATATCCGACGACTTTGTGTCGCCGGAGACCATCCTGCCGTTCACCAGATGAATAATGCAAATGCAAATGCAAACTTTAATACAGAACACACAATATACATATATCTATCTATATCTATATATGACATACCCAGCCCCACCCACCCACCAAATGAAAGAATCTTGGGAAATGGGAACTTGCCCATCACATGCCTCACGTCAAGTCACGTTTTTTTTAATATCTCTTCTTTTATTTTATTTTATTTTATGCTAATTGTTCTTTTAACAAACAATTTGAACCTAGTTGTTTATCTACAATGATTTAGTTTGAACCGCGTAACAAGGAGGGAGAGGGAGAGAGAGAAAAGTAAACTATTTTATAAGGAGAAAACTTTGTATTATTAAAAAGTTTATTACTATGCCGAAAATTTATATTAACGAGCCAAAAACTAACATTACTAATGAAAAAAAGAGATGGGAGGAAGGCATACTAAGCTTCCCTATGTATAGAAATATGGTATAACAACATTCAAAGTAAGTTTCAAATATATTATAAGTGTGCTTTCTATATTGTATACAATGATTGTAAATGGTTTTGAATAAAAGATAAAAGAAATGTTATTTTTCATTAGGTCACTCATATTTGATCTAAATAAATATGAAAAACGTCACAAAATAGTAAGCAAGTTTTACAAGTGTTCAAATTAGGTCACTCATATTTTGATTTGTTCTACTCAGGTTACTAGTATTTTTATTTGTTTCAATTAAATCATTAAGATTTTAGCAGTGTTTCAATTAGATCACTCATATTTTTTTAATTTTTTAAGTAATTCAGTTTTTACAAATATTGTTAATTTTCTAAATATTTCAATTTTGAAAAAAAAATTATATTATAATTTATGAATGTTGTAATTAGAACAATCCTGAAAATTTAGTGACTTGACTAGGATAAAAAACTATGAGTGATTTGATTTGGATAAAAAAATTATAAGTGAACTGATTAAAACAATCCTAAAACTTGATTCTCATTTTACAAAGTTAACATCACCTCTATTTTGTTGTTGGTAATATTAGATATTATAAATTATAATATGTTTGGTTGATAATTAATTAGGCATTTAGATATTTTTCCTCCCTAAGAGTATTCACAGTCCGTTCCCTATTTTTATGTGAGTGGGTACCTTATACATAATTGTTCTTTTTAATTTAGTTTTTGCAAAAATTTAAATTTTTTTTACTTAATAATGAATTCAATTGATACCAACCAACATTGAATTCCCGCCACATCGTGCGGGTTTCCTGCTAGTTATTTAACAATGCTTTAACCATTGATAACTTTAATATGTCACTTAATTTTTTTTTTAAAATTTTCATAACACACTAAAACTGATTGTTTAAATAGTTAGGGGAAATTTGAATAGGATGCAAATAAAATGATGATGAGTTAGTTAAGATAGATTTTTTAATAAAAATTAAATCATAAAATTGTGTGATTTTAATCTTTAAAACTTGTTAATTGGTGACTGGGTTGTTTAATTTGTTAATTAGGAAAGAAAAATCAAAGATAGCATATTTGAAAGTGTGTTTGCTTTGGTAATCGAATTTTACATTTTTTTACAAACAGTTTTGATTGTCATGGTTGTAAAAAATAAAATCAACCTCTAAATTCATATGTTACTCAAACATATGTTTAACAAAAACAAATACCATAATTGTTATTGCTCAAAACAAAAGTAAAATGATAGCATGCTACTGTGCTAGGAAAACATGTTATTGTTATATTATTATGCTCGAACAAAAAGTAACAAATATATATTCAAAAAAAATTAAATGAGAACATTCGAGTATGAAATCATTAGACCTTGTTTGTAATTGTTTAAACTATTTAGTATGAAAGATGGACTACTGAAATGATCGAGTTTAAAACTTGTGGTGTTGATTGAAAATGAAGTAATGAAAGGATTGATTGAGTATATAAAAGGTCCCAAATAGATTTCTTCCATTGAAATAGTAGAATATGAAATAGGGATGACTTGGTATTTGAGTGAATTGAGTCGACCCGAATTCCCAAAACCTAACTGAAAGACCGACTTGAAAGATCTTACTACAATTATCTTTATACACAAAGTCGGAACTTTCCCAAATTGAGATCTGGATTGTAAAGAATTGTTATCGTCGCAAAGACACAAGTGGGGAGGAATCGGCCATGGTCCAAGAATTAAGAGATTCTATGTGCCTAAATGATCTGTTGATCGTATGGATGTCAACCTCCGGGAAGTCGCTGACCAAGTAATTGACCTCATCAACGAAGACAGTGGTAGTTTAAACTTGAGCAAAATGGATCTTATGCTGCTAAATGTGAGAGAAATGGGTGATGTGGCTTGGATTAATTCAGTTGAGGAGGAGCCATCATTTGTCTTTCTTGTGTATCCAGGAAACTATGCTTATGGGGGTCTGGTTCCGTGGGTGCTCATTGGGTAAATGCTAATGGGAGGTTAATCAGTATGTGGGGTCCATCAAAATTTACGATATCCTTATGCTGCAAAAATCAAAACTTTCTTTGGGGAGGATTAGAGGTTTGGATGAGGAGATTCACATTGTTAATGTTTATGCTCTCCAAGATGGGAGGTCCAAGAATCATCTATGGGAAGCATGAAACTTAGGGGATCATGTAGGTTATTGGGTTTTTTTATTGGTGAGGGCATAGTCTAGTTATACTTTCCTTGGAGGATTAGAACTTCGACCCCATTCCTTTTCGCTTCTTTAATTCCTGGTCCATTTTTGAAAATAGTTGTTCTAGAAGCAAATGAGTCATTTCATTATGAATGGCCACCAGATTTGTTTATTGCCTTTAAACTAAAAGCTACATTTAAACCTGGAATGCAAAAAGCTGGTTCAAGATTTGGATCACAAAAAGTGGTGAAGGCGAGGGTAAGATGGGCAAAGGAAGGGGATGAAAATACAAAGTTTTAAAATCGGTGGAGGAGGTGGGTGTGATCTATTTTAAAATCGGCAAGGTCATCGGTTCATGTTAATAGGTCACCTACCTTTGAATTCCAGTGTCAAAGGGGTGTTCGTCAAGGAGACCCATGGAGGGGTTTGCCATTCAAATTCCTGATAATGGTCTGTATCTTTCTCATCTTATGTTTGCTGATGATGTTATGTTAATGGGCGAATGGTCCAATAGCAATATTAGAAATATTATACGCATTATAATATCGTTCTTTTTGGTCTCCGGTTTGAAAATGAAAAAATTTATCGAAAACTACCATCTATGGAGTTTGAGTTGTTAGAAGATGAACTAAGGGAGGTGGCAGGGGTTATGAAACTTAATTTTGGCACGATTCCTTTTATAAATCTTGGTATAGTCGTGGGTGGTAACATGAATAAAGTCAACAGTTGGAACAACACAGTTATAGAAACCATTGAAAATAGATTATCATCTTGGAAAGCCTCTAATTTATCTATAGGAGATCTTTAGATTGGTGTTTGATGCACTATCGATGTACTATTTTTCTTTGTAAAAAGTACCTAAGAAGCTCATTAAAAAGCTTAGAAAGAACTTTTTCTGGGGTGGCGCAAATTAAAAATTGCAGGAAGATCCATTGGTCTAAGTGGGAAAGAGTCACGGCTCCAAAGGGTGAGGGCGGTCTGGCGTTTGGCAACCTGAAAGGTCTTAATGTCAGTTTATTGTATAAATGGTGGTGGAGGTATCTAACGGAACAAAACCACCTATGGAGAAGGATTATCGAATAGCTGCATGAAAATCAAAAAAATTGGTCAGTCATCCCATGTAGCAAATTACAACCTGGAGCTTGGAGGAATATTGCAAATTTAAATATCTTTCTTATGAAGAAAAAAAAAAGGTTCTATCACATAGTTTCTTTGGGGAGGTGGGTAATGGGGAAACAATCAGGTTTTGGCTTTTGGGTGGATCATTGGATTGGGTCGGCTCCATAAATGGTTTCCTTTCCAGCCTTGTTCAGAATGGAGTCTCAGAAATCCTGCCTGGTCCGTGATCGGTGTCGCTTGTCAGGTACGTCTATATCTATTACATGGGCTTGGAAATTAAAAATGTTTTCCACTTTTGAGTTTGCAAGAACTTGGGCTGTGTATCGCATTGCTGAATCAAGTAAGTTAAAGGGACAAGTGGAGTTGGAGTAGCAGTTCGGATCCACCCATATATGCTTTCTCGGCCAGTGACCTTATGCAAATCCGCAACTGGGGTGATCTTTGTGAAGCCAAGAAAAAAGGTGTCCATGGTATAATTGTCTTAGCATGTTGAATCAAGTAAGTTAAAGGATGTACCAGACAAGTGGAGTTGGAGTAGCACTGTAGCAGTTCGGATGGCCAATTCTCGGTCAGGTCTCTTCGAATGTCTCTAGCAAAGCAAGGAGAGAGCTTTCCAAATCCTAGATTTCAGTGGAATAATTGGCTCCCGAACAAAGTTAATATATTTGGATGGAGAGTTCTGATAAATGGTATTCCTACTAAATTGGTGCTATCAAAAAGGAACATCCAGACTAATTCCATGGAATGCGTTTTATGTGGAGAAGGGGTTGAATCAGTGGAGCATATATTCACGGGGTGTGTTATAGCATCCATTGTGTGGCAAAATATTTAATCTTGGTGCAAGCTTCCACCCATATATGCTTTCTCGGCCAGTGACCTTATGCAAATCCGCAACTGGGGTGATCTTTGTGAAGCCAAGAAAAAAGGTGTCCATGGTATAATTGTCTTAGCGTGTTGACTATTTGGAAGGCAAGGAACAGATGTGTTCTCGAAAATCAAGCCGTATCAATTTCAAGTATCATTGAGGAAATAAATTCGCTGGGGCATCTATGGTTCAAGAACAGAAGCAAGCTTTCTCATCTTGATTGAAATAAGTGGTGTAGTTTTGCTATTTAGAGTATCATTATCATGTTTTTAGTTTTTTCTCTGCGATGTAATATTGTTCTCTGTCATGTTGTATTTGGTTTGCTAGCTTCTTGCTGGCATGTTTAATAAAATCTTGCTTTAAAAAAAAAAAAGATGCATGCATGTTAAATGCAGTTATCTTTATTTTTTTTCTTCGAAATATACAACAGCATGCTGATTTAATTAAGCTGCTTAATTTCTTGTTTGTTTTGTTTCGCGCATGCAGGTTGAAGAAATTCGGATGAAACCAAACAACAATGATAGTAGATGAATCTTTTAATGCACATCTCTCTAAAGACTCTGAATTTCAGATGATTGATGAAATCAAAATCTTGTTAATAGTGAAAATGGACGACTTGCAGATATAGAAAGACATGCTTGCATTCACATGGTGCAGCCACCGTTTAACAGCAGATGAAGCAGAGGAGCTAAGAAGAATGAGATACGGTGTGTGTGAAGCATTGGAAAGAGAAGGAAATAAACAGCAAAGAAAAGAGACAGCAAGGAGGATGCCTCATGTCCCCTAGAGAAGCTGCTTTCTTCCTTAAAGCCATGGGGTACCCTCCAACCACCCAAATTTACATAGTCGCAGGTGAAATATGACAATGGATGCCTTTCAGAACGAGTACCCAAACCCAAACGTGTTTTCTCATACTACATTTATGACTCAAGAGGAGCTAGACTTGTTTAAGCAGTACCAAAATCGTCACGCTGCAGTTGATCATATTGTTTCCCTTGAGAGTGATGTTTTTGTTTATACATATGACAGGAACATGGCAAAGGTGGTCCAACGGCATAGGATGTTTGAAGGTTTTCGCAAGACCATCAGCCCCAATAGGTAAAAGGAGGACTAATTCAATTACATGTTAAGATATAAAAAAAATGAACATTTTTATCCTTTTTGGTTTTCAGGCAAAAAATTGTTAAATTGATTGATTTGTTGGACAATGGAGTGATAACATGGGACAAATTTAGCAGTCCACGTCAAGACCATTCTTAAGGACCGGCTAGGTGCACCATATGGGAGGAAGCCCCGTGAGTCTCCTGGAGTAGAAGAGAATTCTATGCGAACCCATTTTCAAGGTGCAACTGCATCGGCTCCAACGCCAAACCTAGCTAATAATCTACATCTCGAGCAAAGAGTGAGCCCAGGGGTTTTTTCTTCCTCGCGATACATACACAGCTACCTAGGCATATTGGAATAAATAGGTTGTATAGCACACATACACTAATCGATCTAGCTTGCTTTCTTTACTAGAACACAACAGACACCAAATGTTAGTTTCATTTTTTTGGAATATTGATTTTAGAAGATGGGAAAATGTTCAAATGCAACCGATCTGATCATGTATTTTTATATTTTTATTTTATTTTTAATGATTGTTGAATTTATGTTTATACTTCACCCTTCTCTTAAAAGAAAGCTAATTTAATAAAAAAGAAAAAAAGAGTTATCATGTTCACCTAGAAAGATAATGAGCATCTTTACCTATTTATGCCTCTCATACACCTGAAGCATACATATATAACGAGTACACATCTATAGAGATGCGTCCAATACGGTTTATTGTGGTTTGGTAGTTGTAGGTTTTCTTTACTAGAGCTAGAGACATGTGATGTGGATGTCAAGTGTAGTAGTAAAGCGGTCTTAATGAACACTGCAATTTAAAGAGGTTTAATGTCTTCTGGTAGATGTTTTGTCATTGTGTGGTACTGGTTCAGTTTTGGGATCACTTTTAGTGAACATGAGGCTGGAGGCATGGTGTCATTTGCACTCGTAAGGATGTTTAAGTGCAGGGTTGGTCAATTGAAAATTCTGCCTACAGGTGGGGTAACATATTTCATGAAGCGGGTGAATCAAAAGGTCCCCATAACGTAATACAAAACATAAAATTCAATTGCTTTGCACATAAAGTAAAAAGAGTAAGTGGTCTTAAAGCTGTCTCCTCCTTGCAGCAACTATATTAAAACATCTTGGCATGACTATTAATTAAAAAGATTCATTTAGCGTTAAACATTTACACTTGCAATCTTACTTTTAGATTGTTTACACTTACAATCTAACAATGACCCGTAAATGATAACATAGATATGTTGATAAATATTTACACTTGGGTCATACAAACAATAATCAATGCATCTTCAATAGTCTATCTGACTAAAATCTGTGGTGATTCTACAACATCAAGCATCCATCTACACTAATGATTATGATTAACATCACAATTGACAGTAACAATTACTCAGTTGACAACAGATTCTGCAAATGGAACCTGAATAAAACAGAAGGGGTAGAAACTACAAAAGAGTCCTTCAATACGTATGATCCTGTAATAGAGGGTAGACGAGGCAAATTTCCTCCTAAGATTTATAGTCCTCCTCACTGCAATTTGGCAAAATTGTAGCCAACAACAATTTTATGCATGCATCATTTCATTTCTGGTCTTGCACAATGTCACTAAGATTTACATCTGCTATAGTGTCCTTCCCAAATAGTGCGAACCCAACAGTTGCCTGTAAACACAATCATTTTTCTAAGCGCATGTCCAAGTTCCAACTTTGAATTGAAGTGTTGTTCATAAATAAGAGAAAAGGAATGAAAGCATACCAATCCTCTTTTTTTATCTAGCTTCTTTACGGTGGCTGAAAAATCAGCAAAATCCCCAGACACGATTGTAACAGTAGAGCCTAAAAGAGGGGACTTTCTACTGTTTGTCTTGTTGGAAGCAGGGAGTGGCTTTGTATGAGAAGAGGGCGAAGTGGATGAATGGTGTTGTTCAAAAGCTTTATCTGCTGCTTCCTGCTTTTCCTTAACTTCTTCAAATATTGATTCCATGTCATGTTTGGAGACGGGCCTAGGTTTGTTAATCTGTCGCTTGCTGCAAGAAAAAAAGCCTAGCTTTGTATGAAGGGAATACAAAAGGAGGAGATGAGAGTAGAGTAGAGTTACGTACGTATTTCCAACCATGCGTCCAACGAATCCTCCAACCCCTTGACAGTCTTCTCTTATGAAATTGTGGAGTTCCCTATTGAGTATGCAGTGCAAAAAGACACATCCTGGATACAGAGGCTTTGGTTTAACTGATATCTTGCCGTTGTTTAACTTGCTTTTCTCATACACAGCTGCATCAAATACCTGGAAGTTTGCATCTGGGAAGTTCTTATTGAGGGCCTGCATCATTCTTTGGACGGTATCCTTGCCCTTGGCTCTGGAGACCTTGAGGATCCACCACTGGGGTCCCAGCTCAGAGAGCTTGTCAAGGTTGAGTTCCTCCTTCCATGAGTTGAAGCGCTTCTTGGGCTTCTGTAGGAGCCTCTCCTCCACGTCCTCCCTCCAGTTGTACCTTCTTCTTTCTTCTCTCTTCACATGCCGAAGCTCCCTTTTCTCTTTCGGCCTCAAAACTACCGACGCCCGGAGATCAACAAAGCCCCTTTTCTCTTTCGGCGTCGGAACAGGAAGATGATTCAGACCTACTATGGCCACGGGGAAGGGGATAGACACAGGACGCCTTGACACAACCACTTGTTGATTCATCATCATCATCATCCCTTCCTATCAACCTTATCGCCTTTATATTTATTTTTTATTTTTTCTTTTTTATTTTTTATCTACCGAAGAGGCCAAGACCCATGCCTAACTCAAAACGACTAGGCCCGACTTGTCCTGAATCGGAACTCAACTAAAAGTATGGTGCTTTCTTCAAATTGGATTTCAGGAAATTTTTATCTACATATTTCAAGTCACTTTATATAAACCAAGTCACTTTTATTTTTACCTTTACTATTATATAATACATAATGAAAAGCAGTTTCGTCTTTTACTCAATTGGTACTTGAAGATCGTCAACTCTAATGAAAGGTTGAATAATTCCATTAATAATGGCACTGTGCTGTTAAGAAACCATCACTATGTAATTTCTTAAATCATATATGATGCTAAAATATTCTAAAGTGAAATGGAGCAATGTTAGAGAGAATTGCCAAATTTGTTTTTGATTGCAGTTTGTTTACTAACTTTTTCTTTCTATTTTGATGTTCAAACCTAAATCGTGTCAAGTATCACACAATTAAATAAAAGGGATTATGAAGGTGAAAGTTAGCAGGTATTAAGATTTTGTTCTTGTGTTTATCTCGTTATATTTACAAACTAGTATTAGTCATGAGAACCAAAAGATCAAACCCCTAATCGAATAAGAAAGCATTTAATTTTGACATGGGTCGTGGTCTTTCTTGATTTTATTTATGTAGGAGTTTGAACGGTGGGTGGTTGATATGAGTGTAAGTGACTACCTTGGAGAGAACACACAACCTTTCTTTGTAGTCATACCATAAGAAAGAAATGCAATTTCAAATGATGAATTTAGGAGGCAAATATATCACGTGGATCCAAATGTTTATATGCCATCTAAAAGTAAATGTCAAAGGTGGATATGATGAAGAAATATGCAAATCCCATGCAGGTTTTGGTTGCCTGAGAAATTACTTGGAAGCTGAGCTTCATAGGAGATATAAAGAACGTACACCCAAAGTTTTAGCTTTGCTTGAACAATGGTGCAATGAAGACATGGTTCAGTTAAAGGTCATGGACTCCAAAATAAGTACAACTCCTAATGTTGCTCACCTCATAAGAACTTCAAATTATTTACATCCTTTGTCTGTAACCATGTGGTACGTGTTCATGTGTTTACAATTACATGCGTTTTCCTTCATGAGGTTTTATAAAAATTACCATTTAAGTTTAAAATTTTAATTTTTGTCATTCGCATCCAAATGTTTCACAAAAATTATCATTTGAATCTATTTAACTACTCATAATTAACATCGTTAACTTTTTCTGTAAGTTTCCTACATTAGGGATATTTTTGTCAAAACAATTACAAAATGAAAATCAACTTTAAATTTGAGTATGTGGTGTAATCTGACATGACATAATTTGATTGGTGGGTTTATAGTGTAGTGTGGTGTATTTAGTGAGAGTGCCCCATCCACCCTTATACTTTTATGATGATTAGTTTTTAAGGTTATGATTCAAATGATTTGTTTCATATGACTTGTTTGTTTAATTATATTTTTTGTGGTGTATATTTTATAAAGTTAGAAATGAGTCACTTTTAGGTGATTATCATTATATTTAATTTTATCTAATAAGTGGATTCAAATCGTAATATTGATTACCAAACGAGACTAAACACGTAAAACCTCTCACGTAGAGTTGATTTTTAATTTTGTAATTGTTTTAACGAAAATACCCTTAATGTAGGAAACCCCAATGTAGTTAACTTAACAAAAAAGTTAATGTTGTTAATTAGACATAGTTAAATGGAATCAAATGATAATTTTGTGAAATATTTGGATGCAAATGATAAAAGTTTTAAACTTTTGTACTCAAATAATAATTTCTATGAAGTCTTAAAGATGAAAAACTTAGTCAACTCATTACAGGAAAATGAGGTTGTATTTGTAACTAGCACGATGGTCTTTTGAAATACCATAGGGAGCATTTATAGTTGAAACTGCAGAATCAAAAAGTGGTATAGAACCACCCAATTTTAGCATGTCTAGTGGTGTTGCTTTAAAAAGATGTATGCATGATATAGCTATGCAGGATCGGGTTTTGTCACTTAACACTTGTATTTCTCTCAAACTCGCTTATAATAGTCACTCAAACAAGATGAAGCAATGTCTTTGACAAGAGTTGATAATAATATAATAAGTAACCAAAGCAGCAAGCAGAAATATTTTCAAGGTACTTGTATATATTACTTCTCAACTCAAGATTACAAGACACTTACAAGCATAGAACATGAGTTACAATGAGAAACTATATATACTAGATCCTACAGCCGGTTATACTTGATACCAACTGGAAACCTAAGACTAAAGCATATACTACAATGCTATAGTTAAGGTATCTTAGATAAAGTATTATCTAAGATATGGTAGTCATGACATGTCCATGACTTACCTTTTGTCACCAACTAAAGATGGCAACTGTACTTAACATAAAAAGGTAAACAGTAGATTAAAGTATGGTCAACTACATGGCTTTTGAGAAAACGCCATGCAGTATCTCAGAGATTTGCAGCGGACTGTCAGACAGACCATACTTATGTCTACTGGATAATAGAAGTGTCTTCCGAAGGTTAACTGGCTTCGGAAGAACAAGTTCTTCCGAAGCCACTTATACTTCGGAAGATGCTTCTATGCTTCCGAGGCTTTAAGGACTTCTTTATTCTTCGGAAGTTGACTTCAGATCTTTGTCTTCAAGTCTTGAACCTTCGGAAGTAGCTTCTTTACCTTCAGAAGTTGGAGTTCTCCTTCGGAAGTGTGTTTTACACTTAGACTTCGGAAGAACTCTTTCTTCCTTCGAAGTCCCACACTTGGCTTCGGAAGTCCTTTGTATGTAGTACTCAAAATCTTCTAAGTGATATGGTTTTGGTTGCAACAGCCTCTTATGATCCAACAAACTCCCCCTAGGCTGATGCTACCAAAACTTCACTTATCTCTACTTCTCAAAGTTTTCAGCACTAGGGACAGAAGATATTTGTCTGTCTCTCTGTTCTTCCCGGAAGTAGTGCTGAGAAGCTTGTACAAGTCATTCGTGGATAGGAGATCCAGTCTATCACTTTGAATGACATGCACCCTTTGTTGTGATCCCCTGAAGAGAGTTAGTTGATGGGAGTTGTAGTCATACTCCCATCTAACTATGGACTCAAGTTCAGGACCTTCAACCATTTGAAGAAAGGCTTTGCCTTTGGTTGCTGATCCTTTCCTTTCCTCCTCCTCTCTCCGTTTTGACTCCTCTTCGACCTTGCTTCTTGCAGTGAGCTCGGCCATGTGAAGGCTGCCTAGATGATTTCTGATGTGAGCAGCTACTTCGGAGTTTGAGGGGTTGGAGAATGGTTTCTCTGCTAACTCAGCAATATCGAATCTGCTTAAGTGTAGCAGAGATGAGGCATTCAGCCTGTTAATCTCACCATTCTCTCTCTCAACAACAAAGTTGTGAGAAGAGTCTTCGAACCTCCACTGGACTATCTTCTTTCTGGGTACAAGAGATTGTCTTGGTACCCTATCTCCTTTCTTTGTGTCCAGCAGAGTCACCAGCCTTCTCCTCAGCTTCTTTTCTTCCTCATTCAATGTATCTGAATTGAGGCCAAAGAGTCTTGCGGCTTGGTCCAAAGTTCCTCTTGGCAGATCAAGAAACTCATCTCTTGTGAGGGAACTTGAGGATCCATCAACATAAGTCAGGTTGACTGTATCCTCCTCACATGAGATGTCGCTCAGAGTAGTGCAGTTGATGAGCTTGGTTTTGATCTCCTTGAATTCCTCCATTGAGAGATGTTTGGAAGGCTGAGGGGATGGTTTGATTGGTTGTTGGGTAGGTTTAGGAGGTTGGGTTCTGGGTAAGGCTTTAGGTTGGATGATGGGTAGTTTAGGTGGTTGAGGTGAGGGAGTTGGTAGATGGGAAGGTGTAGGTTCAGGGGTGAAAGGTTCAGGTTCAGTTTTGATTGGGAAGGGAAAGGGTATTGGTTCAGGTTGATGTTGGGTTTGGATATTTGGCTGAGAGGTGGCTTTGAAGGTCATCCCCTGTCCCCTTCTATACATCTCCTTTCTTCTCCCTGCACGAATGTCAGCCTTGATGTCACTGACATGTCGTTGCAGAGTCTTCTCAGACATTGGACCCACTTGCCTGCCAGAGAAGCCGTGAGCTTTAAGATAGTTCTTCATCCAAGCTTTGTCACCTATCTTCTTGGCGGCAGACAGTCCAGCCTCTTCTTCCTTCTTCTTCTTCTCTACCAGCTTCTCCCTTGCAGCTCTCTTTCTCTCCTTCTCCATTTGATCTTGCTCTTTGTTAAAGAGCCACAAGATCGTGTCACTGTTGTGTGGAGACAACTCCTCTTGAGAGAATCCTCTGGAGAGTAGGAAAGTGATCCTTTCTCTCCTGAGCTGCAGATCAGCTTCTCTTTCTTTTCTCAGCCTTTCTTCTTCCAAGGCCAACCTTGCAGCTTCTTCTTTTTGCTGTTTTTGCAGCAAGGTTGCCTTTTCAAGCTCTATCAGCTCCTCTAATGGTAGCAGGAGTACATCTTCCGAGGCAGCCCCTAGACTGACAAGTCTATCAATTACCTCCACCCTTCTTCTATTGTTGATTGCCTCTTGGTTGGCTGCAGCTGCTTTTGAACTTGCAGCTAACAGTTTCCCAGTTGGCAGTCTTCCTTTCCTTTTAAGTTTCTCCAGCCTTTCTTCTTCCAGAAGCTCTTCCGAAGTCATCTTCCTTTTGCCTTTAATGTCTTCGGAAGTGCTAGACTTTGGTGGTTCTTGGGTAGAAGATTCAGGTTGGATGGTGGAGGTAGGAGCTGAGGTCAATGCAGATGTAATGGCTAGTGGTTGGCTGAGAAAGTCCTCCCTATTAACCTCAGATGCAAGTTCCAGAATTGCATCTGTGACTATTAGATCATCGGAAAGAGAGAACAGTCCTTCCGCAGCAGCAATTTCAGCTTCGGAAGTTTGAGTTGGTTCTTCCGAGGCTTCGAATTGTGCTTCGGAAGCCTGTGAAAACACACCTTCTGTCCCAACTGTTTCAGTTGCTGGGCCATCAGTCCTAGTTTCCCCTTCGAAATCAATCTCAGGTTCCACTTGGGCCTTAGGTTGACCAACTTCCTCAACAGTGGTAGGAGGTGCATTCAACCTCTGAAGCTCTTGAGCTCCAAAGTATATCACAGACATATCCGGACTAGGTTGATCAATGAGGGACTCTAAAAGGAACTTGTTGAAGATCCTATTTAGATCCTGAAGCATCCTTTGATCCACTTGAAACACAACTGGAGGAGGCTCAGGGAAGATGGCAGCTTGTTGTCTTGAGCTCAAAGAAGTGAGAGCTTGACTGATGGAATCCTGTCTTTGACTTTGTTCCTCAACATTCTCCCCCTTTTTGGTAGCATCATCTTGAGAGGTAGATGAGCTAGAGGAAGAGGTCAAGGAGACTTGAACGGGTACATGCCTAACAGATCTCTCAATCTGTTTCTCAGCTAGTTTGACCTTGAGACTTTCAATCTCAAGTTGCTGAGTGGCAGACCTATCCTCTAAAGTCTTAACCTTTGATTCAAGGTTTGAGACTTTAGAAAGTAGGTCTCTTATTGTGAGTTGCATTCTTCCCTCATCTTCTTTGGAAGAATCACGGGGAGATGAGGTAACATACCTAGTATGTTCATCCTCACCACCAGATGTGGTTTCTTGGCACCCTGGTTTCCCTTGCACAATGATGTCTCTTTCAGAGGCATCATAGGGCATGGTTGCCGTAGATTCAGTCTGACTATTGTTACCACTGTCCTGAGGATCCAATGAGGCTCCTTCAGTAGTGGCAGCTGAATCTACATGAGTCCCCTCCACATCAGTGGGACTCACCTCAGTAGGGCTTTGCTGGTGTGGGCTAGAGACAAGAGGTTTCTCTAGGCTCTGTTGATCCTTAATGGGGTGTTGTGGATCAACTTCATTGCCTTGGAGAGACATAGTCTCTTCACCAGCTCCGGTCAATAGGTCAGTAAAAGAGAAGGAATGAAGACCTAAAGACCCGGGACTTTGATCAATGTCAAAAGGCATTGAGCTGTCCCTTGGTGGCTGCTCAGGGGAGTATAGAGACTCACCCTGAGGGCTATCAGCTGGGGTTATGGGCTCATGGGTCTGAGACTGAGGAGACTCAAGACCCATATTGAGGTCAATAGTGAAGGATTGGGGGACCTCTGGCTGAGTGGGAGCCCCTTGTTCCACTCTAGCCTTTTTGGTTTGAAGAGGAGGGGCTTGTTCAATCAGAGTAGATTGAACAAGGGTTCGTTTGGTACGTCTCTGATAGGTGACTTTTATTGGAGGAGAAGGTAGATTTGGAATGGTGAGGGTAGTTGCTGGTGTGGGTTCATCACCTGTGGGGATAACAGGGATGTCACCAGGAGCCATTGGCTCAATCATACCTGGAAGTAGTGCGGTATCCCTTCCAGTGTAGTTGGTAGACACTCTCTTCAGTACTTTGAAGATAGTCGGCCTCATTTGAGGAGCAGACAGAGCAGCTGCACAGACAAGCTTACTCTGATCTAGCTCGCAGTTGATTATGTGCTGTAGAAATCTGGGATACATAAAGAATGTGTCCCTTTGCAGATTTCCCATGAGGTTAGTCAGCACAAACCTGGAGTAGTTGAAGCGCAAGCCTTGTACCAACCCATGAACTAGGCACCCGAGTTCATAGGGAATTTGATCCCATCCCCCGGATTTGTTAGATAAGCAGTGGAGAACCACATGTAGCAGGAACTTCCACTTGTAGGAGAAGTTGAATTTGTAGACTGTAGACCTGCTTACATCTCCACCGTATCCCATTTGGAGATAAGAGTTATCTAACTCAGACTTGGGGAATTCCGTCGGTGCGCCTTCATCATGGAGCTCAAGATGCTCCCTGATGATTTGTTCAGTAACGACCAACTCTTGGCCACATACACTTGACCTGATAGCACGAACCCCATTTAGGGTTTCAACCCGACTATTTGCCCAGAATTCGGACATTTGGTTGGTGTAAATGGTAGGGTTTACAGTCAGTGCTGTGTAGTATGAAGATTGGGCTAAGAAAGAGATAATATCAGAGAAGTCAGCATCCCTTGAAGAGTCAAGGAGTGCGACTTGGTTGTGCTGAGGGTTTAGAGCCATTTAGAAAGGTAGCAGAGAAAAGTTCTTGAGAGAGAGGTAAATTGGTGAAGAAGAAAGCTTTTAGGGCAGTGAATTTGGTAAAAAGAGTGTAAGTGATTAACCGGAAGTATTTAAATGGGTGAAATGGCGGTTTAAAGGGTGGTTTGGATAAGATGATGTGAGGGTTCAGAGGATGATGTGACAGGGGCGGTAAGGTTAAGCCATTTAAATAATCCGACATCATTAACAAAATCTTTACTTTTTACAGAGTGGGGCCCAAAAGATTTCCGTTACACAGTAAAATCTTTTCCGAGTATAAGGTATTTCCGAAGGTAAAGTTCTTCCGAAGGCAAATGTACTTCCGAAGGTAAATAAATTGCTTCCGAAGATACATGTTGCTTTCAAGTGGAGAGTATTAAGTGCTTCGGAAGTAGATCTGAGATTACCTCAATCGCTTCTTCCGAGACTTAGTACACTTCCGAGAAGAAAATTATCCTATGAGAAATTTGCTTCGGAAGTTATGCTAGATATCTTCCGAAGGCAAGTTTCTCTTCGGAAGAACTTATACTTAGTTAAATAAGAAAGGATCTTTTGTAACAGGGCTTAGATTGTATTGACATAAGACTTTACATATTGAAAAGGTTTTCAATTGAGATTGACTAGTCAATGTTTATCATCCCAATAGCTGTAATAAGATACTTAAATCTTTGTTCATCAAATGCTTTGGTGAACAAATCAGCATATTGTTCATTTGAATTGACTTTGACTAGTTTGATAAGATTTTTCTCATGAATATCTCTAATGAAATGATACCTGATGTCAATGTGCTTTGTCTTTGAGTGCTTTACTGGATTTTCAGTGATGGATATAGCACTGTTGTTGTCAATGTGGATAGGAGTGCTCATGAAGTTGAATCCATAGTCAATCATCTGGTTTTGAATCCACAGCAGCTGAGCACAGCAACTTGCAGCAGCAATGTATTCAGCTTCAGCAGTTGATGTAGAGACACAGGATTGCTTTTTGCATTGCCATGAGATGATCCTTCCACCAAGAAATTGACATCCACCTGATGTTGATTTCTTGTTGATGTTGCAGCCACCATAATCACTGTCAGAGTATCCATAGAGATTAAAATCACTATTTCTTGGATACCAGAGACCTAACTTAGGTGCTCCTTTGAGGTATCTGAGGATTCTCTTGACAGCAATTAGGTGAGACACCTTTGGAGCAGCCTGATATCTTGCACAAATGCAGGTTGCAAACATGATATCAGGTCTACTTGCTGTGAGATACATCAGAGAACCAATGATTGCTCTATACTGATGTTGATCAGTATCCTCCCCCTCAGAGTCAGGGCATAAATCATGGTTTCTGGGTATGGGTGTCTTTGCTGCTTTACAATCCTTCATATCAAATCTCTCTAAGATATCATTGACATACTTAGATTGATTGATGAAAAACCCTTCCTTCAGTTGCTTTACCTGAATTCCAAGGAAAAAGTCCATTTTTCCCATAGAACTCATTTCGAACTTCTTCTTCATAATGCTCTCAAAGTCTTTGCACATTTGGTCATTTGAAGAACCAAATATGATGTCATCGACATAGACTTGAACTAGCAAAATGTCTTTCCCAGACTTTCTGATAAAGAGAGTCTTGTCAATGGTTCCTCTAGTGTAGCCGTTCTTCAGAAGAAATTGAGACAATGTCTCATACCACAGCCTAGGTGCTTGGTGCAGCCCATATAGAGCTTTATCCAATTTGCACACATAGTTTGGATGCTGTGGGTCTTCAAATCCTGGAGGCTGGCATACATAGACTTCCCTATCTATATCCCCATATAGAAAGGCACACTTGACATCAAGCTGGTAGACAGTGAAATTCTTGGATGCAGCATAAGCAAGGAAGATCCTAACTGCCTCAAGTCTTGCAACAGGTGCAAAGACATCAGTATAATCAATTCCTTCCTCTTGAGTGTATCCTTGAACCACTAGTCTTGCCTTGTTCTTGATAATCAAGCCTCTGTCATCTCTTTTGTTTCTGAAAACCCACTTGGTGCCTATAGGTACTTGACCAGATGGTAGCGGACATAGGTTCCAAACCTTCTGTCTTTTGAATTGAAGCAGCTCCTCTTGCATTGATTCAACCCAGCTACTATCCTTTAAGGCATCTTCCACCTTCTTGGGTTCCATTTGGGATAAGAAGCATGAGTACAAGCAGACATTCCCATTGTGAGTTTGTCCCCTTGTTCTCACACCCTCAGAGACTTCCCCTATGATGTTTTCAGCTGGATGAGTATTGTGAATTCTAAGTCTTGGAATCACCTCCAGCTGCAAAGATAGGTCCAAGTTGGACATATTTTGCTCTGGAGCTTGAATACTTGGTCCAGCTGTTGTTTCAATCTCATTCAATGAGGACTGATTGAATGAAAGAGAAACATCATCATTTCTTTGCTGTGAAGCATCATTAACAGTTGCCTGTTCCTTCAAAATGCTGCTTCCATCAGCTTGGTGTTGTGTAGGATCACCTGAGGAGACTTGAGATCATCAGGTGAGTCCCTTGTTGAAGTTCCACTATTTCTTGAAATGGTTATACTGTCAGATCTTTCAATAGTAGGAACTTGATTTGTTGTTCTTGGAGAACTTGGAGCAGGTCTGGGAAGCTCAAATAGTTGATCTTCATCAGAATAGCCTTGAGCACCTGTTCCAGCTGAAACATTCTCACAAGATGGTTTAGAATAGTTTGGAAACAATTCTAAATCAAAAATATGATCAGGGCCATTCCCCCTAACACAAGGAGTGTGCTCATTAACTACAATGTTGGAGGATTCCTCAAATTGTTGGTTTTTAATGTTATAAACCCTGTAAGCTTTAGAATGGGAGGAATATCCAACAAAGATGGCATCATCTGACTTTTCAGCAAATTTTGCTAAATTGTCTTTTGTGTTAAGTATGGTACACCTGCTACCAAAGGACCTTAGAAAGCCAATGAACGGTGGCCTCTTGTTCCATAGCTCATAAGGGGTCTTTCCATGTGGCTTTACTACAAGAACTCTGTTCTGCACATAGCATGCAGTGCTGACTGCCTCTGCCCAAATGTTAGAGGCAGCTTTGAATCAGCTAACATAGTCGAGCAGCCTCAATAAGTGTCCTATTTCTCCTCTCAGCAACACCATTTTGTTGAGGAGTTCTAGGAGCACTGTATTGTCTGGCAATCCCTTTTGAGTTACAGAATGAGTCAAGAACAAAGTTCTTAAACTCAGTCCCTTGATCACTTCTAATTATTTTAACCTTGTGATCAACTTGATTTTCTATTTTAAGAATAAAAGATTTTAAAGTTTCAGCAGTTTCATCTTTAGTTCTTAAAAAGAATACCCATGTAAATCTAGTAAAATCATCAACTATCACAAGGCAATATGATTTCCTTCCAATGCTCATTATACTTGTGGGACCAAATAGATCCATGTGCAATAAGTGTAATGGAGTAGTGATAGAGTTAACAACTTTGGATTTATGAGAAGACCTGTGTTGTTTCCCTTTCAGGCAAGCAACACAGTTATCTTTGCAGAAAAATTCCTTTTTAGGCAAACCATGTACCAAGTTATTTTTAGCCAATTTATTCATTGTCTTAAAATTGACATGACACATTCGTTTATGCCACAGTGTTGACTCATCACTATCAGCTTTGGAAAGAAAGCATGATACTTCTCCCATTGGGGAAGCATTGTTCATATCAAGCTTGTACATATCCCCTCTCCTGGGAGATCTAAGAAGCACCAATTCCTGAGGAATTGTCATCCCTGGTTTGAGGATGATGCACTCATGTTCTGTGAAAAGCATTTGATGCTTTTGATCACAAAACTGAGAAACACTTAACAGGTTGTGTTCAAGCTGTTTGACAAAATTAACTTTGTCAACTTTTAATTTTCCGTTGGATATACTTCCTCTGCCAGAAATATATCCTCCGGCCTCACCTCCAAACTGGACAGGACCTCCATCATAATGTTGAAATTGTTGAAGGAGAGATCTGTTCCCTGTCATGTGCCTGGAGCATCCACTATCTACTATCCAAATGTTGTTATTCTTGTCATATGGATGTCCCTGCACATAAGGTGAGATAATTAGTTTTGATTGGAAACCCAAGCCTTTTTGGTCTTGGGTTCTTCCAATGAAAGTGACATGATTGAACCAAAATTTATGCATGGGGGTTCAATGGATGTCTTTGAAGAAGAGGTTTGGGCTACAGCATCTTCCTTGATCTTCCATTCCATCCCTTGGTTGATCATAGAAGATGAGCTTGATGAAGCTTTTGTAGCTTGGCATTCTTCCGAAGCTTCTTTCTTTTCGGAAGAGACCTTCACCACCTTTTCTTCCGAAGCAGTCTTCTTCTGGGATGGTTTCAAGGGGACTCTTTTGTGAGTCTTTACAGCTTTCACTTCCGAAGCCTTTTTCCTCTCGGAAGAAGAGTTTTCTTCCGAGACAAGCCTTGCTTCGGAAACAAGCTTTCCCTTTTTCAACACTTGAACCATCTGATATGGTCCAAATGTGAAACCTTCCCTGACTCCTTCTCTTTTAACATTATTTGCATAATGTGTGCTAGCAGGATTGTAATAACAATCTTTAGCCATGTGATTTTGCAAACCACACATTATGCATGCAATGTTAATTTTCTGGGAATTGGAGGGTTGCTGTTTCTTGTTCTTTTTCTCCTCATCAGCAACCTTTCCCTTTAACTTCTGATCCTTTGGTAGGACAGGAGTACTGGTATTATACTCCTTTCTTGAATCAGAAGGTCCAACCACCTGGAATCCTGCTGATATGAATACACCCTTTTGCTTTGGGTCTATCTTCAGCTTGGATTCAGCCACCTTCTTGGCAGTTTTTCTGGCTGCTTTAGCCCTGCTTCTTCTGGCTTTGGTGGTCAGGGATTGATCATCATTGGTCTGGGAGGGCTCAATTACCTGTTCCTTCCCTGTGATGGTCATGGTCTCCACAGTTGCATCACTCTTTGACTCTTTACAAGGTGGGTCAACAGATGGAACCTCTTGCTCTTCAGTACCACATCTTGGTTGTCTTACAGACTCATAAGAGTGTGGTGGAGCAATTTCATTGGTTCCCAACCCACTTTTGTTTTGATAACAAAGTTTGGAGTGAGAGGATGATGCAAGTATGGCTTGGAAGTTTTGCTCAGCAATAGCATACTTCCTGGCTTGAGCCTCAGCTGTGACAAGCTGGGCTTGAGCCTCAGTCAATTTGGATATTAAATCCTTGATTTGAGTCTTGTAGTTGGTGTGTTCATGTTTTAAAAGAGATACAGTTTTCTCTAACTCCTCAATTTTCTTTTGATAGTCAGATTCAGCTCTTTTAAAGTCAGATTTTAGCACATTTAAAGACTCAATATCGGATTTAATTTCCATATTGTAGTCCTGGTACAACTTAACCTTAGCAATACAAGCAGGGGTACAGAGATTTTCATATACCTTATTTTCATCTGTTCCTGCTATGAGTGCTTGAGCAGGAGTCACATCTTGAACCATAAAGCTCCAGTCAACTTCTTGAGCCATAGCTGCAGTTTCAGTTGACTTCCCATTGGGCTTTGGTGTAGAAGGATGTGTGGAGGCCTGTGAGGTTCCTGGGTTGGACTTGGGAGCCTTGCATTCCCTTGCAAAGTGGCCAAGCTGGTTACAATTGTAACACTTAGCCTTGCTCTTGTCAAACCCAAACTTGCTAGTGATTGGGTTTTGAGGGAATTGCCTTCCAGTTCTCTTAAAGAACTTCTTCGCTCTGTAGGTAAGGAGAGCCATTTGCTGGACAATGTCCACATACTCTATGTCATCTGGACTAAAGCACTCAAGATCATCAAAGCAGAACTGATGATCATTGGAGTGTCCACTCCCTGAGACAAACGCACAGCCCTCCTGAAAGGAGCTTTGCTGAGCTTGATGAGACCTTGGAGTCTTAGGGAATGTGATGTAAGGCCCAGATGAACAAGATGGCTGCTGGGTGTATGACAGGTACTGCTGAGACTGTGAGATACCTGAGCCTTCAGCAACCATTAAAGCGTTGCTAGCAGGAAGGCTCAAGGGTCTGCTTGCTTGGTGACCCTTCTTGCTTTCCATTTCCAAACGGTATCCATCAAGGATCCCATAGAGTTCGGTCATGGTGAGAGTGTTTAAATTCTCTGTTCTCTTAATGGAGACACAGTAGAAAGTCCACTCATTGGGTAGAGCACTCATGAACTTTCTGGTAAGGTCTCTAAGTTCTTGAGTGATTCCCACAGATTGGAGGGAGGAGATAAGATCCATATACCTGAAGTATTGCTGGCTAAAAGTTTCTCCAGCAACATAGGTGAAGTTCTCGAACTGCTGCTTCAGTGAGTCCTTCTTTGAATCATTAGAGCTCGAGTACATTTGAGCAAGTGCATCAAAAAGTTCTTTGGCTGACTTGCAATGTTCAAACCCCACCATGATGGAGTTTGGGATTGCAGTCATGAGAACAGTCATAGCATTGCTGTCAATGTCGAGCTTCTTCCTGTCTTCATCGGAGTAGTCTTCAACAGCCTTCTCGATCATGGCACCGTTTCCACCAGCAACTTTTGGCTTGTACGGGCCATTCACGATGGACTGCCACATCTTGCTATCTTGGTATCTGATGAAGCCTTCCATTCTTCTGCTCCAAGACCTGAAGTTTTCAGGATCGATGATGGGAGCTTTGGTCATCGTTCCCATTTCGACTTCAGATTTGATGAGGGCCATTTTTGAGTGAGGTATAAGGAGGAGTGAAAAACTTGGTTGATTAGGATGGTAAGATCTCACAATCAAGAGCCTAAAAAGCTCTGATACCAATTGCAGGATCGGGTTTTGTCACTTAACACTTGTATTTCTCTCAAACTCGCTTATAATAGTCACTCAAACAAGATGAAGCAATGTCTTTGACAAGAGTTGATAATAATATAATAAGTAATCAAAGCAGCAAGCAGAAATATTTTCAAGGTACTTGTATATATTACTTCTCAACTCAAGATTACAAGACACTTACAAGCATAGAACATGAGTTACAATGAGAAACTATATATACTAGATCCTACAGCCGGTTATACTTGATACCAACTGGAAACCTAAGACTAAAGCATATACTACAATGCTATAGTTAAGGTATCTTAGATAAAGTATTATCTAAGATATGGTAGTCATGACATGTCCATGACTTACCTTTTGTCACCAACTAAAGATGGCAACTGTACTTAACATAAAAAGGTAAACAGTAGATTAAATTATGGTCAACTACATGGCTTTTGAGAAAACGCCATGCAGTATCTCAGAGATTTGCAGCGGACTGTCAGACAGACCATACTTATGTCTACTGGATAATAGAAGTGTCTTCCGAAGGTTAACTGGCTTCGGAAGAACAAGTTCTTCCGAAGCCACTTATACTTCGGAAGATGCTTCTATGCTTCCGAGGCTTTAAGGACTTCTTTATTCTTCGGAAGTTGACTTCAGATCTTTGTCTTCAAGTCTTGAACCTTCGGAAGTAGCTTCTTTACCTTCGGAAGTTGGAGTTCTCCTTCGGAAGTGTATTTTACACTTAGACTTCGGAAGAACTCTTTCTTCCTTCGGAAGTCCCACACTTGGCTTCGGAAGTCCTTTGTATGTAGTACTCAAAATCTTCTAAGTGATATGGTTTTGGTTGCAACAGCCTCTTATGATCCAACAAGCTAGTTGCTACACCCTAGATGGATTATATTTTTGTACAATTGTTCTGATGGGTAATATATGTAATTATATATGTATATAGTGTTATCATAAATTTCAAGAAATTTTCTTTATCACATTGCAACACATGAATTAGACTAGAAGTACATAATAAAGAGTGAGGGTTAGAAATGTAATTTTCATATTGGATCAAAATCTAGTTCGTCAAGGCAAGGTTTTGAACAACTATAAACTTACAATGTTGTCACTCATTACGGTGATATTTATTTTTTAGTTAGATTTCAAGAGCATTGAATGAAATCAGAATGGTTTCATATGAAGCAAGGGTTCAACCAATAAAGTTTACAAAAAAACTTTAAAAGCATATTGTAGTTTGAATATCCCTTTTTTGGTTAAGTCAATGGTCTGTTCGCATGTTTACAGTTGCGTTTGATTGGTAAGTAGCAAACATTTCAACCCATCTACTTATTGCTAGGTTAATCGGGTAACTCTCCCTTCGTGTAAATAAAGTTTTTGTGAGTTGTCAGGGTAGTATATAAGATTATGATGTGGTTCTCTACTATTACTTTTAATCACATGGAAAACTGAACTCTGTTGATTGCTGGAAGAGCTGCTTGATGGATTTTGCATGTTCATCTCCATCTGGTAGCCACTAAGGATACCATACAGCTCTGTGAGAGTAAGAGTGAAGAGGTTTTCAATTCTCTTAATGACCACACAATAGTGAGTCTATTGTCTAGGAAGAGAGAACATGAACTTACTCACAATGTATCTATTCTCAAGCTTTACTCTAATATCCATGAGAGTATCTACAATCTCAACATACCTAAAGTATTGTTGAGTCATAGTTTCACCTGACTTGCAGACAAAGTTCTCAAACTGCTATTTCAAGATGTCCTTCTTGTTTTTTCCTATCCTCATCAGACCCCTCATACATAAGCTTAAGTGCATCTCAGAGCTGCTTAGCTGTTTAGCACTTCTTGAAGCCTCTTTATATATTAAGTTTGGAAGAGCAGCTTGGAGAGCGATCATAGCCTTCTGAATAATGTCAATCTTCATCCAGTCTTACTCAGAATAGTCAGCCATTTCCTTAGGAATCATCCCACCTCCAGCAGTGGTTGAAGTGGTGCTTGGGATGTGAGGTCTTTCAACAACAAATCTCCATATCCTGCTGTCTTGATATTTGATGAATCCTTCCATACGTTGGCACCAAGTATCAAAGTCATCAGGAGTGATCAGTGGAGATTTTTTCATGGTACCGGTTTCCATATAAGCCTTTGCGAGAGCTGATTTTTGAGCTGGTAAGTGTTTTGTGAAACTGAAGAGATCTAAGATGGTGAGATCTTACAATCAAGAGCCTGAAATGCTCTGATACCAATTGTAGGACCGGTGAAGGGAGTAAATGCAACAGTTTCATAGTGTTAGGAGATACTTAGAACACTTAGTAGATCAAATAAGGAACCAGTTTATAGTGAAACAAAGAACACAAAAGAACAGAACAAGAACACGATGATATGGTTTTCAAGAATGATGTATATTGCTCTCAAGTTCTTTTTTACAAAATGTTACAAAGCTTAAATCAAATGACAAGTACTTGAGATACTTTATACTACATCCGACAACCGGCCATACTTTGAATGCTAACTGGAAACATTAATCTAGACAACAAGATCAATGTAAAGTCAAAAGACAGATTGCCTTTTGACTAGTGAGTATGACATGTCATAGCTCACATCCTTATCTAATACAAAAAGGATAAAAGTACAAAAGTAGAATGTTACAGACTCTAAGACTTTAATCTACATTTGACAAAAGTATGGAATTTTCACCAACTTATGTAAGTGGGTGAGTCTTCAAAGATGATAGCAAAAAATGGTTCAGCTTTTGTCAAAAGTAAGTCAGAGAAAACATGTCTTCTCTATCTTCGAAAGAAATCAGTCTATTGACTTCGGAAGACTTTGTCTTAAAGCTTCGGAAGACTTCACCTTTGGCTTCCGAAGATTTGGTCTTTTGGCTTTGGAAGATTTGATACTTCGTGAAATTTCTTGAGTTATATCAAATCTTTTAAGGTAACTTTCTAGTACTTCACATGTACATGCTAAGAAATATTTGGTTGCATCAGTCTCTAAACGTAATTCTTATAGGATCCAATATACATTGGGTAGCATCGGAACTGGTTCCAGGTCAAGTAGTTAGGTTTGGGTCATTTGAAAGCAAAGTGAATGGATATTTCTTGAAATAAATGAAGGCCATGTCCTCGTTTTTAATTCTCTCTCTAAGGATTCAGGCTTCCTAACCCGCTAGGTGAGTTTCCAACATAAAGACTGATAATATCTTATGAAATTTGAATTTAGAGTTAAATTCGTTTTTACTTCTTCAGGTTTGATAAAAAATAACCATATTTATTCAAAAGATTAAAAAAACATTTTTTTTTATCTTCAATAGTTTTATAAGTTATTTTAGTTTCAGTTTAAAAATTTTAACAGGTGTTTCAACTTGAATTCAAATAATAAAATTTTTGGACTGAAAATATGACAACTGATAAAACTTTTGAACTGAAATTGATGTTTTTAAACTTTTTGAGCGAAATGATTATTTTTGTCAAATACTAGAAAGGAAAATTGAAATTAATTTTTGGGCTGGTTTGTTTATCAACGACTTGACATTTATCTAACGTAATTAAGCAAGGGTTTCTCCAATGTTTTATTATTATTAAACAATGCAACGTAATATCAATCTTAAGTCCTGAGTGGAAATGTTCAGAATATATGTCAAGTATCCTAATTGTTATAATTAATTTGACATGTCTTTTTCCTTTTTAAATAATTAATGAAAGTAAACTCCTGGCTAGTTATAAGATATATAGTATGGTATCTAGTCACTGTTATCATCCTAATCCTTTCCAAGCAAGCAATAAATAACTATAACTTACTTTAAAATAAACAAAACTTAAATACATCCTACTTTTCACTGTGGGATTTATTAAGTTGTTGTACCTTGAAAATATACTAAGTTCTATTTAATGAGAGACGACCATCTATCATATCATACGTAATTACTTATTTTCAGAAAATGAAATTGGACCTCCTCCCCTGCCTAGTCAACAAAACCAACCAACTCATTTGATAAATTTAACATATTACTTGGTCAACAAGCAATTTAATTAACTATTGCATCACAATAAAATATATACTGGAAAATTTGTACCACGCAAGACATAGTTACACTTATATTTCATTAATCACTTTATAAATATAAAATATAAATAATTATCTAAAAGGAAAAATACAGAAATGCTTCCACCATGACGTGCGTGTGTTTGATGGTTTCATAGGGACGACAAAAGCAAATGTGTCTAGATAGACATTTAGAAATGCAAGTTGCTGACGCAAGTATATCTAAATCATCCTCATCGACGTTCACAAATACTTGAATATGACTTTTAGACAAGAAACAAGCATAGAATAATTGAATTAACCAAAAACCATAGGTCTAATTATTTGAGTAGGGCTTTAAACTAGCTAAACCGAGTCAGGTTGGGTTTGGGAAGCAAAGCCAAGTTCAGGGCAAAGTATAGTGTAAATTTTTATATAAATATCGAGTTCGCCCCTTCTTAAAAAATATTAATTTCGTCCCCGCCGCCGCTACGATAATGTTCAAGCTTTGCCACTGATCGAGTTGGCTACATATGCTTTATTACTTAAAATATCGTTTTATAATTTAAACCTCTGTTATATTTAACTATATAATATTTTTAGTTCAATTCGTATAATACATAGATTTCAAATCTAGTAATTAATATGACAAATTATCCATCTTTACAAGTAACCTTAACATGAACGTAAAATGTAATGAACTTTCTATACATAGAGAAAAGTTATATATATGTGTCTATGTATTAAGTTAGAAACTCATTATAACGTGAGTTAAATAAAGAAAAAAATAAATAGTTAGTGATAAAAATTAAGGAGTTACAAAATGATATATTAAGTTTCTAAGTAAATAATAAAACAACAATATTGAAATGTAGAATCGTGACATGTGACGACATAAGTTATTTATTTATTAAAAATATAAAATTATTATGTATATTTTTATTTTTAAGTATATGTTTCGCCTTAGATTCTTGGGAAGTAGGTAAAATGTATCAATATATACACACATAAACAAACATATGCACAAATCCACAGAGTTGACTATTTATTAATCCGTTAAATAATTAGAAGTTTAATGATCCTTTTTTCATATATAAAACATTTAGAAATGATATTAAAAATATTCTAAAATTAAAAACACATACTTTACTTAATGTATAAGGTACAACCATTTTTAAGGGTAAAATAGTAATTATATCATTATATATGAATTACCCCATTATAGTTAGTTATATAATAACTCTACACTTATTAAAACTTACATTAAAGTTTAACAAATTTGAACTATTAGATATTTTGAATTTGCAAAATATTAAGAATTTAAGAACTAATTATTCAACCCTATCTATTATTTTAGGAATTTAGTAACCAATTATTAAATGGAACATATAAGCATTTTGATTACTAACTAGAAGGGTGCCGACGCAATATGGCGGGATGACATTTTACATCCGGTACGTGTTTATAATATTTTGTTGTTCTTGTAATATTTTTACAAAAGTCTATTATATTTATTTTAAGTTAAAATTTAAAACAACAAATAAATGAGTTTTGAATGACTAATTGTATATTTGCGCATTAACTTATTGTACCTCACAAAATACAGATCGGTTCAGCATTAAGTTTACACAAAAACGTTTAAAAATATACACGTTACAATTGTAGTCTTGAAATATTTTAAACGTGATAGCTTAAAAGATATAGCTGAAATCTTAAACAAAATAAGTTTTTTTTGTTTGTGGATAGATAATATAAAATTTCATATAAGTGTTAGTAAATGTAAGGTTATTATGTAACTAATTGTAAAGGATAATATGTAAATGATGTTATAAATACTATTTTACCCTAAAAAGTGATCATATCTTATGCGTTGAATAAAATAACTGCTTTTAAATTTATGGTATCTTAAAATACCTCTCTTATATGCTTTATATATAGTAGAGATAGACTGTTTTAGAAAAGTTATGAGTATTTGTTGTTTAATATTATGGTATCTAGAAGTGTTACTATATATAAAACATATGAGAAGTGTGTTTTATAATAACATAAAATTAAGAATACTTATTTTATTATATGCATAAGATACAATCACGTTTGACGGTAAAATAATATTCTTAATATTATTTAATAATATTTTTAATATAATTTACAGATTACCACTTACAATTAGCTACACAATAACCTTACACCACCTCTTACACTTATTTTAACTTACATAAAATTTTAATTATCTACCCATAAACCAAAAAAACTTAATTTGTTTCAATATTTCAGCTATATTTTTCAGTCTATCATGTTTAGAAAGTTTAAAAACATTTTGAGACTACAAAAAAAATTTAAATTGTTTTAAGATTTTAGCTATATTTTTTAATCTATCATTGAAAACTTTTTGAGACTACAAATGTAACATGTATTTCTTTTTTTAACGTCTTGGTGTAATTTTTTTGCTGAAACGATCCGTAGTTTATGAGGTACAATAAGTTAATGTGTAAATGTATAAGTCGTCATGCAAAACCCATATTTTTGTGTTTTAAATTTTAACTTAGAAAAAATATAATAGACTTTTATAAAACGTATCGGATGTAAAATGTCGCCCCCACCGCATTGCGCGGACACCTTTTTAGTTTTTTTATCGTAAAGCAAGAGAAAATGATGGTCACAACAGAAAAGTCAAATGATTCGGTCAGAAATTCTTTTGTAATCGAGGTTTATGATTTGATTATGGTTGTATGTGCGTAAATAACCGAGCAGTCGATAACAAAAAATTGTATTTATATTTTTGTAAAGAATATTTTTATATTTTTAAAAAAATTATTAATTGTATATTGTTTAGAACATCCACATTTTTTATATTAACATATATGTTGCTTGTCTTTGGTATAATATGAATTGACTGATACTCGGAACACATGGCTAACTGAATTAACAAAGTATTTTTTTTGATAATGGAAATAATCATATTGTTTGTAAATTAATCCATCAACGATGAGTATCTAATCTAATAAAATAAAATATCTATCAATCACATGATTATTTTTAGTATATTCGCGTCATCTACATCTAGTCTTCATATATAATTGTTCATATATAACCATCATAATATTTTATAAATTTGGTAAAAATCTTAACTTCAAAAAGTTTTACTTAATAACTCTCGTTGAATACGATAATAATTAATAAAATTTCTTTATAGAAATAAATAATATTTTATTAAAAATACTTTAATAAGACTTAATTTTGTTAAAATATAGTTTAATTTTTATCTAATCATAGTTGAAACTAGAATATCTTAAAAGATATAGAACAAGCTTTATGTATATTTATGAATAATAAAATCTTTTGTCTTTTTATACTATTGTTTATAACTTAAATATATTTGTTATATATAATAATTTTTTTGATATTTTATTATTAACATATATTAAATTATACATATATATTATGTACTCTATAATTTTTTGTTTCCACCCATACACATGAGTATCTAACATAATTTAAAAAATAACATTGGTTTTACGTTTGATTTTAACTCATGATGAACCCACTCATGTTGATCATTATATGCCCAATTGTTATAACTAACTAGGGAAATGTTCAATCACAAAAATTCTTAAAACTAAAAAGTATAAACAATAATTTCAACCATCAATGTTTTTAATTAATGATTTAAATCAAATTGTAGGAAAAATTTGTTAGAATGATTATATTTTAGTAATAACCATTTTTGTTGATTTTTAAAAGTTCTTCTATTTCTTTAAACGTTCATAAAAATTTATTGTATCACATTTTAGGATACCATATATTCTTAAAAATAATCAGACAAAAAAAATACATGAAGGAACTATTCCTACACATAAATATTTCAAATTACATAAAAAATTAACTCCTACACAAAAAATAACGGCCTGCACTGTACTAATTTTTTAGTGTATCACATTTTAATTCAACATAAAAAATACACATGTACGTACATACACATATGCATACCTAATTCCATATAAATACAAGAAAGTATTAACGTTTACATATATTTAGGATGAAATCTCAAAATCCCCAAACAAAACTCTGGACGTTTGGCCTATGTATGGGTAGGTTAAAACTGTTGATGTTAATTTATAACCCGTTTTATAAGTCGGTAAAGTTCGACAATCTAAGTTGACAAGTCGGTCAAGTTGATTTAATATTAAAATTTAGTTTGTTCTATCTTATGATTAATATAAATATGATTTGTTATTTTAGATAAAGTTCAAATCATATTATGAGTTATAGATA
Organism: Flaveria ramosissima; assembly: GCA_025215565.1. Classification (NCBI taxonomy): domain Eukaryota; kingdom Viridiplantae; phylum Streptophyta; class Magnoliopsida; order Asterales; family Asteraceae; genus Flaveria; species Flaveria ramosissima. Next base: position 28,594,128 of record CM046045.1, read on the forward strand.
GATAAGTACAAGCTAAATTATATCAACCTATGTTGGAAGGAGTTGTAATTTAGTTTTTTGAGTTACATTTTTCATGGTTCTAAAAAAAGTCTGGAAGTTATCCAAATAACGTATTCTTATATTATCGATTTGGGACTTGAGAAACCTCATATGTGTGTAGCTTGAAACAGCATATGTTCAAGTTGAAATTTCATGGCTACATATCAACATATGTGTAGGTTGAACTCTCATGAGCTACATATGTGTAAGTTGAAACTCACACAAGTTCACATAAGTGTAAGTTAAAAGTTCACATCTGTTATTTTTGTGGTTTACTCCCCTATAAATCATATCTGATTCTTAATTAGAGTTAAGGAAAGGAGATGATATTAGAATGTGTTGAAGTGAATTTTAGGTTAGATGAATGAATTTCTGACCAAAATATCTTTTTTTTTTAATTTTTATTTATTTTGATAGATATCACATCTTTTTTTTTTAAATTTTTTCCAGAGAAACCAAACTTTATTTTATCCTTTCTCTACATACATACAAACAAACACACACGCGCGCGCATGCACACACATCCGCGCACGCACACACACACACATACACACACATGTGGGCAAGGAACAGAACCTCATGGTAAGGATGACAAGATGACAAAGAATAAACAAGCGATAAGAAAATGAGCACGAAACAGGGCAAACACAAAAGGAAATTAAAAGGGAAAGTAATTGAGGAGCAGAAGCATATCGAATGCCCATATGTCTCCTTCCGGGTAAAATAGCAAGGTCAACGGCTACAAGTAAGGCTTGTTCTCCCTGCCAGGTAAAGACAAAAGACGAACCCGGCCAAGACCTTTAACCAAATAGAAAAGGAGAAGAGAAACCAAGAAAGATGCCTGGAAAAGAAACATTTCAACCCATCTTGAGACGAGTCAAAGGAAGATAAATAGCCATGAAATCACAAGAGGAAACAGGTTCCACTCAAACAATATACTCCATCACTTAATACTTGATTTTTTCTCTGCGATGGTTCTTGCCATTGCATTTCTTGTAACACTCACTTATTCTCACGCCAGAGGCCGATCGCAGGAGATCCTCCCCTGCGTTGAGTCTAATGGTGTTAGGTGTCTTGCAAGTCATAGCCAAGTCACCCATAACATTTCGCCTTTGTAGCGTCAATATGTATAGTGATAGTGACGTAGAGAGTAGGTGAGCGAGCGAGCGAGAGTGTGCAAGGAGGGGGACAATAGAGTGACCAGAAGAACTAGTTTTATACCCGTCCGGTGGCCGGGTATCGTATCGTGACAATACTATCATGTTGGTGCTTTTACACAATTGGCTTTATGTTTGATAAAATGTATCTGTGACAAATGTGAAAAAATAATACCTACTTTTAAAATTAATAATATTACAAAAAAATAGTATTTGTTGTATTATTATTACAATACTAACGACTATCATATGAGTTTTGACAAATTAATAAACTTTAGGGGCTAGTTTTACAAAATTTAAGAATAATGGTTATTTTGGCACAACTTAAATGTTCATGGGGGTAGGTTAAAATTTCAAAAAAGAAATGTGCGGAACTCAAATTGTTTTATGTCCAATTTTTTCCCCACACAGCTCCATCTTCCTTCTCGTTCTTCAAGATTGCTTCCATCATCTTCGTTTAACTTCCAGATCGTGTTTGCATCGTGAAATGTGAATTACTCGTGTGTAGGGGATGGTTCGACCGTCATCTGCATACCTTGTTACAAGTGGCAACATTGATTTTTTTTGTTGCGAGTATTGTTAGATGTAGGTTCTTTATTCCATCCGATTATCGTCGTTTTTTAAGAGTTCTTACATACAAGGCAAAAATGATGTAAAATTGGTGTTCTTTTCGGCTTATGTCCACCATCTAATGTCGTTTCTATGAGATCTTGGGTTTCTACTAGACAAGGATCGAACGATTCTAGAGATTGAACTTAGATCTAGGGTTTTTTGTTTCATCTGAAGGTCATTTTTTAGATTTCCTACATACGAACCAAGAGTGATGTAAACCGATTGATTGGGTTTGGTGTTAGTTCAATAAGGAAATCATATGCATCCATGGGGTGTTTGAAGGACATGTTACACGGTATAATACATTTCTTGTCTCGTTTAATAGTTCCTTTGCAGCCTTATAATTTTGCTTGATGTTCCATTTATTTTATTTCTTCAATTACAACATCATAGAGTTCAAAATTTGACGATGAAAGATCTTGGGAAATTACAAGCAAAGAAATGAAAGAAAAGGTGAAATCTAAAAGACATTGGGTATGGGATTTATGATAATAGTTCATATACCCTAACATGGTTACTTGAGTTCTAAGAATATATATTGTGTATAGGCTTATTATACTTGCTTGTTTGCATGGTTATTGTCACAATACTTGCTTGTTAGCTTGTTAGCTAGGGATGGTTTAGTAATTTTATATTTAGCTCAATAATTAGTTACTCTACAACATACATCCATTATTTTTATGTTATTCGGTTTCCTATTTGTAAAAATAGAATTCAATATCATGATCATGATATGCATATATAGAGAGAGAGCAGAATGATTTCATTTTTGGTATGGCATAATAGAAGAAACAAAGATGACATATATTTATAATTCAAGTAGTCTTTTAATATCATACAAAGTTGTACTTGATCGTAAGCAAAATTTATATATATACTAAGTCATTTCGTACCACATGCAATTAAGTGTGTATTGGATAGTTATGGCATACTTAGGCATGTATGATTTTAGAGGGTTTTATTTGTATGTAGAACACTCATGTTGAGCTAAGTTATGATTTTCTTTGTTCTACAAATGACTTCACATGTGTTTGTTTATTGATACAGGGAGGTGTGATTACGCGATGGGCATCTCATTCTGTTCGGCCGTGGTTTTTTTTATTAGTTACTACAAAAGTCTCTTTGTTACCTCACTGTAAGTCTTCTAACCTTTAAACCTCGTGCTTTTCAACTGTCGTCACATACATGTACATGAACCATGCGCCCATATATGGGCATGAACCATACGCCCATATATGACTGAAATAATCTCAACACTTGTTACCATATGAAATAATCTCAACACTTGTTACCATCTTTATTATTACATACTGCTTGAATGACAACAATTATTTTTTACTTTAACTGGTCCATCACAATAAAAGACAGTTCAAACATGTAATTATCTGTCTGAAAATCAAATTCAACCAACATTAGAAAAAAGCATGAGATAAAACCTAAAACTTTTCAGTTTCTTGAATAAATAGAGGGCTTCTAAATAACAGTACCACCACCTTGCGTTTGTTACTTCGCACATGGTCGTCAATAATGTTATGTTTTGTATCCATCAGTGGAGCTTAAATATTAGTACCAACATTAGCCTGTAAGAATGAACCAAGTGTTCAATATGTAAGCCAGTAACATGTCATCATGTTTAAAGTCTGAACATGTTCATACATGATGCTATGAAGCTCCTTTTACGTGCCCTTCTGTAAATTTTGAAACATGATTTGTCTAGTAGTATAAGTTACACAATGATATGATAAACAAAATAAATAAAGCAAAAAATATATACAATCTCATAACATGCAAATACTGTGATAGAAACTTGTACCTTTTTGTCTGATATGCTCAGGTGATACCATTTGGCTGAAATTTTCAAAAGAACATAATTTAGATTTGCTATACCTGGACTAATAGAGAATGATTGTTATTCAAAAAGAATAATCTATAAGAAACATAAAAATATTACATTGCTTGTACAAATAAAAAATAAACATACCTTATAGCATTGACTCATTGTTGACATCGCCTTATCTTTCTTTCATGTGAATTGTTTTATGGTGTTATCCTCTTCTTTTTTTATTATGCAGAGGAGAAATGAGAGATGGAGTGGCTTTATATAGAAGAGCAACAGGTGGTTAGCTACAACACATGAGGAGGAGTGCTACAAAAACCACCAGTAACCTCCCGTGAATAGTTGTAACTACGGTGGAACATGCTACGTGGATAGGTTCCAGAAGGTTGTATGTCCACTGCTGCAGAAACTGCTAGTAACCTCTGTTTAACCGCTGTAACTTCCGAAAACCAACCTGTAACCGTCAAAACCGTCGAGTTTAAATGGTCAGGATTTAGTTTTAGCCTGATCTAACGGTCCAGATTTATATTACCAGCGGTTACACTCACCGCTGGTAATATAATATATAATGAGCACGAAACTCATTCATCAATATAAGGTTTATTTGATAAAAATCGCACAAGGTTAGAACGTTGCTATTGACCCACAAAAATTCTTAGTCCATATATAGGATAGGATTTTTACTTTAAGTCATGTGTAGATAATTACAATACTAAATAGCCATTCAAATTAGAAAACTGTAACATAATTTTGGATTTATATTTTATTTTTGCTGGTTTCACTTTTAATTAAATCTTCCACTTATTTCCCAGATGTGATCGTTAAGATTTGTAGTCTTATCTAATTCGAAAATCGGGAAAAAAAATTCCATCACTAACCACGGGTATCATCTACTAGTTGATATATAATTAAAAATCGTAAATTATAAATTATATGCGTGTTGACGGTTTCTTAAAAGTTGACAATTGGGTAATATCATGGTTTTCATAAATCAACTGATTTGATATGGAATCTTGATAGCACTTGTAACGATCGAGTCAAATGAATTTATATACATCAATCAAATCCGCCAAAATCGGATATCATGTTTATTTAAGAAACGAAGATATATATATAAATATATCTGTCATTTTAATTATTCCACGGGAAATCCTCAATTCATTATTTAGCCACAACCTTAACGCACGATAAGATAAATATAAGTTTACAACAATTAATTAAAACAAATGAAAACATTTGAAATAGCTCTCATATATACGATATGCATGTATATGAATGCTGCAAATCCCATTTAGTCGATCTTATGAACAATTGACCTCAGCTCTGATAATATATATATCCGTGGTTTGATTGCTTCTAGCACTGAGGCAAGTCTGCAGGCGGCGGGGGCACGGTGGATTCCGGCGTACCACCGTTCTCCACCAAGAAAACGGCGGCCAAACCCCACGGCAGATGTACATCCAAATGACAGTGAATAAACCACATACCTATACATATATAATATACAGTGGATAGGTTAAATCAGAATATATACATCAATTAATTAATTTATTAGTATTAGTATTATATATATATATATAATACCTATACATACCTGGATTATTTGCCCGGAATCTGATGACTGCCCAACCGCCGACGGGAACTCCAAGTGTGTTCCGTTCCTGTGGGTTGACGAGATTGAAGTTTCTGGAGGCGGTGGCCGGATCGTAGTTCCCGAAGCCTTGAGCCAACACGTAGAAGTTGAAGCCATGCAGATGCATGGGGTGGTCTTCGATGCCCACCAACGCCGTGTTCTGGAACACCACCTGAACCGTAGAGTTGAACCTCACCCTCTTCACGCTCGTTCGCTTCGGCGTCATCAGAAGATTCAGATCGAAGCTGTTGTTCACGTTCGTGTAATCGAACACCAGGGGCGGCTGGTCCGGGAAATCCGTGGTGTAGACCCCCTCGCTCGCATTCCTTACGTAAGCTTCCAAAAGGGAGGTGGTGGTCGGCAGGACGAAGGAATGGTTGTTCATGCTGGCGGACATCCTTTGCCCGAAGATGCCGCCGCAGGTTTGGTTGGAGCCGCAGGCCGACAGGCCCAGGCCGACGGTGACAAGCATGTCCTCGTCCACGGTCTGCGGCACGGGGAGCCAGAAGGGGCTGGTGACGAGGGCGGTGAGATTGCTTGAAAAGGTGAAGGCTGTGGGGGTGTCGTTGAAGGCGGGTAGGACCGGAAGGAGGGGAGGGGTTGTCTGGTTGGCGTTCTGGTAAGCAAGGACTGCAGTGGTGGTGTTGCCGTTGAAGGAGACTCCTGCGGCGCTGGCGTATGGACTGGCCGCCATGTAGTACAACCCTGGTGACTGGTTTGCGGTTAGTAGGACGTCGGTGGTCTGACCGGGGGCGATGAGGACCACGTCTGTTTGGTATGGGTTGGTGTAGGCTGCGTCCACCCCGACCACTGTGAAGTTGTGGTTAGCTATCTTGAAGAACAATGGGATATTGAGGGCAGCGTTGATCAGTCGCAGCAGATAAGTTTTTCCTGCTACCACCTCTTGCCTGTATATTTCTACCATGCACAAACACATATATATAATATATAAGTACGCATGCACGTACGTACTATAATTAAGAATGAAATTAAGAATATATATATATAAATTGTAAGTTGTAACTTACTGCTTGGACGGCAGGAGTTGATCATATCACCAGGCCATCCGTTGATGGTATAAGCATCAGAGTTGACAGGTGCGGCTCCTGTGGCTAGTGCAGCGTTCTCCACATCGATAGGGTTAGCATTCCACCATTCTCCTGAAGATCGAATTCAAATGTACGTACGTTCATTAGAAACAAGCTGATTATTAATTCGAATTCAAAGTATACTAATTGATTACCTAACATAATTGTATCTTCACGATAGGGTTTGAGGAAAGGGTACTTGTCGCCTTTTCTTGGGCGGATGAGGAGAGCACCATAGACGGTAGCTCGGAGCCATTGAGAGTGTGCATGCCACCAAAGGGTGCCTACTTGTCCAGTGAGATTGAAGGTGTAAGTATAGTTGCCTCCGGGCCTGATTGGGCACTGAGTCACCATCTCAGGACCATCTGCCCATGGAGTCAGCCTTTGGAAAACCCCATGCCAGTGAATAGTCAGGTTGTATGGAGATTTGTTAAACACATGAACAATAACCGTGTCACCCTCCTTTGCTCTTAACGTTGGCCCCGGGAGGCTTCCGTTGACGGCTGCGATCACTTGCTCTTGACATAACCGATTCACTGTTAAATTCTTCACCTGCATGCATGCCCGGCCCAACAACGAATTAATTAAGCTATATATATATATATATATATGTACATAGAGAAAGAGAAAGAGAAAGAGAGAGATGGATGATGGAGCGAGGGGGTTACTATACAATTATATACATACATGCAATGAAGTCTCGACGATAGCAGCAGAGGCAATGGAAGAGAAAAAAGCTAGCGCCAAGAGGAACCCAACTGCAAACACCGACTGTGAGGGTGCTGCCATTATTTGTATATATATAGATATTGCTACGTACGTACCTAGCTAGCCAGTTAATTAAGATCGAATCGATTGAATAGCTAGCTAGCTAGGAGGAGTTATTGTACGTTTGGATGTATGTATAGATGATCGAATGTCTTCTACATATATATAGACAGAAGGACGGACTCCATCCATACATCATATCGGTGGTTCATCAAATGAAATTAATATTTTATAGAAAATGAAATAATCAATATATATATGATATGATAAGATGAAGTGGCCGGTAGAAGAACATTTCCATGGATTGCGTGAACAACATGTGCTCGCGAGTTGAATTTTGAATATAATATTATAAAGAGTTTTATTTATAAATTAATCGTCAATTAGGCTCTAGTTGAACCTTCCACCTCTAAACACATTCTGTTGACAATCATACATCTTAGTTGTTAGTTGTTAGCGCCATTTAATTATTACTAGTTATTCATACCCATTACCCGCCCACATACTATACACACACACACACACACACACACACACACACATATATATATATATATATATATATATATATATATATATATATATATATATATATATATATATATATATATATATATCTGGCTTCAATTCGTTTCTATCTTAAAAAATGCATGTAACAATATATATTCTTTCTTAAGAGACATCAATGGTTTTATAGTAATTGATATTGAGGGATCAGTGTCAACTCACCAATTGCAATTTAACTCACGATCGAACATAACAAGACAAGTGCATACACCACAGTGTCAGGATTATGTGTACGTCGTCGTTTGTGCCCAGATTTCTAATTATATATCCCCCTGTATGCCATGATAGGCCGGTGAAACTCATGATGACTTCCTTACCTACATGTAACATAATTTTCTTCTTCTTTGAGATAGATATTTATATAGAGAGAGGTATAGATTATTTCCAAAACTTACTATATCTTCACAATGCATAAAATTAATAATAACCTTGTATTATTTACATTAATGGTTGTGTAACTAACTTACATCTTTTATAACTTTTTTACACTTGTGAATTTACATATATATATATATATATATATATATATATATATATATATATATATATATATATATATATATATATATATATATATATATATATATAAGAATATAATGTTATAAATTTGTAATAATATTATTCCAATAAAAATTTAACAATTTTAATTGATTTTAATAACTTACCACATTTATCACAATAATTGTATACACACAACTAAAATAAGTGAAATAAGAGTATAAACGCAAGATAATCAACAGAGAATTAAAGGGAATAAAAGTATAGAGACAATCCAAGACAAGGTATACCAAACAAATCAATGTCAACCTAAGAAACGAGTTCGATAAAACACATCCAAGCACCAATAATTGTAATACATACACAATTACCTACTACTATCTTGAAATATTTTTTTAAAAGTTAACAATGAAATTACCTACGAATATTCAAATTAAATACAATAAAATTCTCTTTTATGGCATATATTTTATCAAAAAATAATAAAACCTATATAAGTTATTCTAATATTTTAAAAATTAGGGAAACAAAATTTAACTTCAAAAAAGTTAACAAGGTGGTTATTTATTGTTTTTTCTTGCAATCCTATTTTACGTAGCTACTACCACGATTTTGCCACCACTAAGTTCTAATCATTAGATTTGTAATTTTGTACGATAAATGGTATAAAAATACTTCTCTTAATTCGTAACAGAAAAAAAACATCTTGTGTAAGAACTTGCATCTATATACGTACGTATATCTTTAATTTGTTGTTAAATTCGTTTCTAACAGTTAATACAAAGGTCAAACCGTGTGTTCAACGGCTACAATCTGCTTAATTATCATAAACATTTTCCTTTTATTCATTCTTTTATATTAATATTAATTAATATTAATATAAACTAGGATATAACCATCATTAAAATATTATTTGTGCATGATTATTTAATATATACTTTTTTATTAAGAAAAAGACTTTGTAAGAAACATCCTTATATTATTTTAAGCCAACACGTTAATGAGTTGCTTTGAATTGTTCCTATGATTTGATAGACAATGTTCTAAACCAGAGATTATAATTCAAGCCAGCAAGTAAATGTATTGCTACTTCCATAATGACTTTTAATCATGGATTATTATAATATAAACGTGTAAAAGTAAAAACAAAATTGTTAAAGTTTTAATTTTATAAGAAACATATGTATATTATTCTAACAATGGTTTGATGTTGCTAAAAACAAAAGACAATTACAACACCGATAAATCAAAATTATAAATAAAGAGGACTCAATTTCATCTAATGAGGGAGGATACTTTTTTCATTTCCCTTCCCGTCAAGTAAGTAAATTTGGAAAGGCTCGATGAAGAGAGGGAGATGCGGCGGGGGAATGAAAATATAGGCGGGTCAAAGTTTAAACCAAATTCTTAACCACCAACAAAGACCGCTTGAAGACTAAAATCAAAATTTACACAAGTAGTCCCTCAACTAACCAAGTTGACGAAACTAACACCAAAACTTATTTTTGACTAAATCGTTGATTTGTAGCTTACAACCAACAATCTACACCTTGGCCAAAGTCAATCGATGTTTAACTTCTCCAAATAATACTCAAACTTTTGACCGGACAATGCTTTAGTAAGCATGTCTACAACATTATCCAAAGTATAAATTTCTTGCATACTTTTTTTGTTTTGAATCGATCATGTCTCTAATAAAATGTAATTTCACATTAATGTTCTTTGACCTCTCGTAAAATACTTTATTCTTATAGAGTTGCATAGTACCCTCGTTGTCATATAACACAACCTCATCAATTAAGTGAATACCAAGCTCAATAATGAAACCCTTTAACAAGATACTTTCCTTAATAGCTTCGGTCAATACCATAACTCAGCTTCAGTATAAGACAAAGAAAGTATATATTGTAAAGCTACTCTCCAAAAATTCAGTTATTAATATGCCTTTGTCTAGAACCTTTGTGAAATCTGAATCAACACACTCCATCACTAGATTCTCTACACCATGATGCTCACACTCCATCACTAGATTCTTTGCACCATGATGCTCACTAAAAACCAAATTAACACTCTCCCATTTAGATATCTTACCACCCATTTCACAACATTTGAGTGTGTTTTACCAAGATTATGCAAATGAATGCTCACAATACTATCTGCATAGCCTATGTATTTATATAGTCCATTAAATACATTAGACTACCAATCATTTATGCATAAGAAACTCTAATCATATAAATTTGCTCCTTTCTATACCATAGTTAGTTAGTATTATACTAACATAAGAACTCAAACTTAGATTTAGTACCTTAAGCTCCCTATTATTTATAATTTCTATTCCCAAAATCTTCTTTGCATTACCAAGTTCTTTTATATTAAACTCTGGTATTAGCAAAATCATAGTTACTTGAATTTTATCTTTATAAGACTTTCCCATGATACAATGTTTATAGAAACTATTTTCACACGTTTATAACTCATTAATGACTTGTTATTTCATTAACTCTACCATACCTTAGCCACTTATATGCACCCTATCCACTTATATGCACAAGCCTTTTGTGCCATGTAACATCATGCATTTTCGGTTAACTAAAAGTTAGCTACGTTAAATTCTTGTAAGGACCTTTGTTGTCAAATACGAAACTCATGGTTTACTTATGCTTATTGCTTTAATTTGCCTTTTAATTCTTTATCTTGAAAGATTATAATGTTAATTTTTACTTAATAAATAAATAATAGTAATAATGATAATAATAACGATAATAATAAAAATAATATAGCAATAATAATAGTAACAATAACATAATAAACAATAATAATAATAATGATTATAATATTAATAATAGAAATAATAACAATAAAATTATAACAAAAATAATAATAACTAAGAATAATAGTAATAATAATAATAATAATATTGTTATTAATAATAATAATTTGTAAAAATTGTTAAACTTAGAAATGATTAAAACTTGGATTTAATAAGTTAAGGGGCCTCAAGGTCATTTTATAAAACTTAAATAGAAGGTTTATGCATGAAATAATAAATATTCATAACTTGAGGGACTAATTGTGTAATTAACTAAAAGACAAAACCCCATTTCCCCCTTCCCCTCGTTTTTCCGGCCGATGTCCGGCCAACATCCAGCCGCGGCTCCGGCCACTTTAAAACTTTGAAAACCGCCGTTTTTAACCCCAAAAACCGACCCTGATCGTTTCATTTACATGTTTCGAACTTCAATTCATGGTTTAATTGCATTTAAATCATCGGTTATTACTCGAATCATCGAATAACCGAAACCCATTAATTTTATAGCCGTTTGGGCATTAACCCTCTGTAATAATTCAATTAAATGAACCTAAACGACTATCTAACTACACCTAATCGTTCGCAACTCTCGATTACACATGAAGCACACACAAATTTACACATTCAAATCTCTCTGAACACGCGACCTGTGCATACTCGAACACCATCAACAGGGCCTCAATACCTGGAATTGATAAGGGGTTTTTAGTTCTAGTCATCATTCGAAGCTACCCACGAGTTTAATTGGGTTACCATCGACAATTACGCACCAATCGTGCACTTTCGACCGCGGTTTGCTCTCGGTCGATCTTGATAACATCTCGAACCAAAACGGGTAATTGATCACGTCAAACTACTCGTCTATACATGGGGATCAAAAGCCCGATGATTTCAGTTGTTTACAAAACCGAATTGAACTTCGATTTGGATCAAGAACAATCTAGGGTTTATAAGGATTTGGGGGTTTTTGCTTGTTTTATGTTATAAGGACTTGAAACCAGGTTTAACCAAGGCCTTGGCCCTAGTTCACTAGTTAAGACACTGCCCTCTTAAACATGAGGTCCCGGGTTTGAACCCGGGCACCCTCATGTTTTATTTTTAAAGGCTTTTTAGCCTAAAACTAATTCCAGAAAATTTTTAAATTGTATAAAATTATTTTTATAAATTCCAAATATTTTCAAAAGCTTCCAAAGATTTTCTATAACTTTTTTAAGTTTAAATAAAAATATTTTTATTGATAAAACATTTTAGCAAAGCTTGTTTGAATAATTTTTTTGGATTGAAAGTAATAATTAGTAAATTATTATTGGTTCATATATTCCTTTTCAATTAATTTTGTTTATATAGTTTATATATAACCTTTTTAATTATTATAATTGTTTCTTTTCACAATTTTGAATAAAATATAAATATATATTTTCAAGAAAATATAAATTTATTCCATTTGTTTAAATATAATTATTTAACAAGCCCCAAATTTGACTTAGAACCCTAGTCCTCGTTGATTCGTTTCAATAAAACTTAAATCTTGTAAATATATATACTTAGGTGCCTTGTGAAGAACTACATTGAAACGTGCCTATTATATTTCTTATTAATTGTCAATTATATATTTTCGACCAAGTGAGTATTTCTATACCTTTTTTTCATATTTTCACACTTTGGGGTGAAACATGTTACTTTATAATCATTGTACTTGTAAATGTTTGATTCTTGTAAACTTATGACAATTTACTTGTGTGTTGTGGTTAGTTGAACCTTGTAGCTACCATGTAATGTCGAATATATGTACAATCATTAACTATTGCTAGCCTAGCGACGTCATAGATCTATGGACCTGACAAGCCTGCTTGGTTGATCCAAGTACACTTAGCTAATCGTATATACTTGTAAACGTTTGAGACTTGTGAAACTTTGTCAAGGTTTGATTGTGCATTCTTTTGTACATCCCTAGTTACTTTGTTCTCTAACTTACAACATGAATTGCCATCTTTTATATACTTATGTATCGAAAACTATAGAAATCTCACCAACATTAAGTTGACCTTTTATTTTTAACATGTTTCAGGAAATACTCAAGCTTGATTGCCACTTTTGAAGTACTTTCACATCTAGGAATGGACCTAGTTAAATAAATGAAATAAATTGGCTTGTTGCATCTTATGTTATGTCATTTACTTTCTTTGAGACTTATGATTGTAATGGTACAATTGGAACTTATGATTAATATATATTTGGGTTATTAATAGCGTTATGTGGCTGTGAACGATCTTAACCCTCACACCTCGACGTTTCCGCCGTCAAGGTTCGGGTGTGACAGATTGGTATCAGAGCCCATAACTATAGGGATCTAGGTTATTAGAAATGGTGACCTAGACTATAGTATGCATGAACCTTATAGAATTATATTTCTATCTTGTAAATTATATAGTTTGCATGCTACATAATGCTATGCCCTCTTATGTGCAATTTGATGCCTTAGCATAGGATTGCCTAAACATTGTTACTTGTCTCCCTAAACTTAACTTTGACTCTTTGACTCCCCCCGAACATGAAATCTCTAAATCTTATTCTCGACGACACGTGGAATCTTATGCTTATGTTATGACTTGGATCTTTAGACGTTATGTCTAATCTATATAAATCTCATCAAGGTTTTGATTCCATGAACCTAAGAAATTTGTGTGACTCATACACACCTGTATCCTGGTTTTCCTGGCAAAAGGCCCTCGGGCTAAGGCAAGCATATCGCATAAATCCTACGGGACTAGTTATGCTTACCTGGGGATTTCTGAGATGAGTGATAAACTATGGTCAATATACACAAGTTTTTAAGGAAAATGGGTCAATTCACCTTGACGTGTCAACGTTTCCAAATGGTAATGCGTTACCAAATGGAATCATTCCGTGTACCTTACAACCCTTAGCTTATCTTTGTTTAAACTACTATCCTTTGTTATCCTCACCCCCGTAACTAACTCATTTTTGTATATCCAGCATGTCTCGTCACCATGGAAAGCGTGGAAGTTCCGACCGTAAGCTAGCTGCCATGATTGTCCGGCAAATGGTTGTAGTCATCCCGACTATGGTTGTTGAACTTAATAGCACCCTAATGGCTAATAGCAACAACAACACCAATGGGAACAATAGCGGTGCTAATGGAGACAATAGCAACAATCAACAAGGGAACACTCGTACTTGCACTTTCAAACACTTCAACTCGTGCAAACCCACTATCTTTAGTGGAAAAGAAGGAGCCACTGGACTACTCGAGTGGTTTGAAAGTATGAAGAACACATTCATTGTTAGCGAGTGCCCCGACGAGTTCAAGGTTCGCTATGCCACAAGTGTTCATCAACAACGGGCACTAACATGGTAGAATAGTGAAAAGAGAAACCGTGGAACTGAGGTTGCAATGGCGTTGCCCTGGGAAGAATTTAAGGATATCATGATCCAAAAGTTCTGCCCGAGGAGCGAGTTGCAAAAGCTAGAGGAGGAGTTCTGGAACCTCAAACAAGATGGTGGGAATCACTTGGCTTATTCCACCCAGCATCATGAGTTGAGTATGCTCCTACCACACATGGTGAACACCGTGCCCCGTAACATTGAGAAATTTATCAAGGGGGTGCCACCTCAAATTCAAGATGCCGTGGTGGGTAGTAGGCCCACAACTTTGGAGGAGGTGATTACCATCATTGCACAGCTCACCGAGAACCATATAAGAGCTGGCACTATGTAGGCAAAGGGTTCCAAGTCTACTGCGAAGGTGACACCCGAGGCAACAAAGGAGGTAAGGGCCGAGTCATCTTCCCAAAACAAGAAGCGTAAGTTCACCCCGACACGCAGCTACGCTGTGACCGCCCCAAATGTTCCTAAAAAACAAATGGTGGTTGCGAATCAAGCTCCCATGGCTAAAGCTTATGCTGGTCCACATCCTATGTGTAACACGTGCAAGTACCATCATTCAAGCAACATTCCATGCCGAGTCTGCTCATTGTGTGGGAAGTATGGACACTTGGTAACTACTTGCCTTCGTGCGCCAAACAACACTACAATGCTTACCAACCGAACCTACTATAACTATGGCGAGCCTGGTCATATTCGTCCGCAATGTCCTCGCAATGCGGGAACTGTTCCACCGGCTCGTGGAAGGACTTTCAACATCAATGCCAATCAAGCCCAAGCCAACAACGACGTGGTGAATGGTACGTCGTTGAACTTCTTTTTGTCTTTTCTTGTCCTATAAAAATTCCTATCTATGTTTATCATACCAATAATAGGTTGTTACCAAACAGGTATGTATCTTGTCAATAGTCATTATGCTTCCGTATTGTTTGATTCGGGTGCCGATAGGAGTTTCGTGTCCCTGGAATTCGAGCCTATATTTTCTAAACCGCGTGTTAACTTGGAAAGATCTTTCACGGTCGAAGTCGCCGATGGAAAATCTATTGTCGTTGATATCATAATACGCGATTGCACCTTGAGCCTTAACAAACACGAGTTCTTCGTCGACCTTATTCCTATGCAATTGGGAAGCTTTGATGTTATCATTGGTATGGATTGGTTAGCCAAGCATCGTGCGGAAATTCTATGCTTCGAGAAATGTATTCGAATTCCTTTACCGACTGGTGATACTTTGAAGGTCTTTGGGGAGAAATCATCCTAAAGACTCAAACTCATGTCTTGCATCAAGGCCCGCAAGTGCTTAAGTAAAAACTACATGGCTTTCATGGCATATGTAGTTAATACGAAAGCCAAGGGTAAGGAGTTGAAATACATTCCTGTCGTGCGGGACTTTCCCGAGGTTTTTCCCGAGGATCTTAAAGGGCTACCTCCCGTGCGAGAAGTTGAGTTCAAGATTGACTTAATCCCTGGTGCAAACCCTGTGGCTAAATCGCCTTATTGTCTTGCACCGTCTGAAATGCAAGAACTCGCTAGTCAACTGCAAGAGTTGACCGATAAGGGTTTCATTCGCCCTAGTTCATCACAGTGGGGTGCACTTGTACTGTTTGTGAAGAAGAAGGATGGTTCATTTCGTATGTGCATCGATTACCGAGAACTCAACAAGCTTACTATCAAAAACCGATACCCTCTTCCTCGAATCGATGATCTCTTCGACCAACTTCAAGGAGCAACTCAATTCTCAAAGATCGATCTACGTTCTGGGTATCATCAACTACGTGTTCATGATGATGACATTCCAAAGACCGCTTTTCGTACTCGATATGGACACTACGAGTTCATGATCATGCCTTTTGGCTTGACCAATGCACCTGCCGTGTTCATGGTAATTAAAGAGAAAAAATATTGAGACTATATGGTAATTAAAGAGAAAAATAATACGAGTTTAATAATATAATTTTTATAAAAATATATTATAGTATAGAAAAGCTATAAATGTATAAAAAATTGGGTGTAAAGTTATTTTTATATAAAAAGAAAATAATATGATTTACATTGAGATTTTTTCAGTGGTGTAGTTACATGGTTTAATGTTATTTGTTTTCAGATTGATTTACATTGGTTAATATTGATTTAAAATGGTTGTTAGGTTGTTATAATGACGATATTACTCAAAGTTTGAACGATGTAATATCGGGTGTAATGACGATTCGTTTGTTTTATATTTGTTTTACAGAGTGATTTAGATTGGTTAATACTGTTTTACATTAGTTTACATTGGTTTACATTGTTATTTTTATGGTGTATCATAATATTACATTAGTGTATTATCATGGCGTAACACATTATTACACTAGTGTATTAATATGGTACATTAGTTTACTTCGGCTTAACTTCGTTACAGTGGTGTACTTTTGTTATTTTGATTTTGTTACAATGTTTAAATTTAATTACAGTTTTGTAGTTACATGGTGTAATATTGTTTGGTTGTTAGGTTATTGTAATGAGGATGTTATTGTTAGTTGGAGTGGTGCAATATCGGGTGTAAATGTTTGGTAGAGTAACGCAAGATTATATGATCTAACGTCGTTTGCAACATTACATGGGAATTAATGTTGTAACTTGTAACATGGTTTTAATATTGTTTGGTTGTTAAAATCACGATGTAATTCATGATTTAATGTTGTTTAGGTTTTGCATAAGAAAATGATGTAATTTACTGTAATATGTAACGTTCAGAATTTTTTTTAAAAAAATATCGAGACTATATTAGAATTAAAAAGAATAATGAGACGAGTTTAATGATGTTATTTTTATAAAAAATTAACAATGTATGAAAAAGTTATGAAAAAGTTATATATATATATATATATATATATATATATATATATATATATATATATATATATATATATATATATATACCTATATATGTATAAATGTATACATATATATATATATATATATATACATATATATATATATATATATATATATATATATATATATATACCTATATATGTATAAATGTATATATTATACATATATATGTATATATGTATACATATATATACATATATAGTATATGTATATATGTCTATGTATATATATATGTATATATGGTATATGTATGTATATATATATATATATATATCTATCTCTATATATCTATATATATATATATATCTCTATATAGGGGGAGGGTTCAAATGAGAACCACCTTTTTTTGTGAGAACTCTAAGAACTAATCTCAGCCACTCATTTTTTATCACATGCAAATCACATGTCATTTCCCCCTTTTTTTAAAACGTTCATAACTTTTTTTCACGACATCATTTTTTCAAAAACAATTCACCATAAAATTCAGTATTTTTTTATATTTCCAATGTCTACCATATTGATATACTTTTCTAAAAAAATCGTACATTCGTTGTTTACATATGTGTAAATCTTGTTATACACATGTGTAGTACTGGATTTACACATGTGTAAATCCGATATTACACATGTGTAAAATGAATTTCGTTAAAAAAAGGGAATTTTTTTTATTTTTTATAAATTTTTTCTATTTTATTTATGAAAGAGAAAAGTAGGGGAACATTTTTGTGTGTTTTTTTTTATTTTTATGTTATTTTTTGATTTATAAAATTTTTAATTATGTTTTTGTTAATTACAATTTTGCCATTGAAAACTAGTGGTTGAGATTGGTTCCTAGAGTTCTCACAAAAAAAACTAGTTCTCATTTGATCACTCACCTATATATATATATATATATATATATATATATATTATATATATATATATATATATATATATAGATATATATATATATATATATATATATATATATATATATATATATATATATATATATATATATATATATATATATATATATATATGTATATAGGGGCCGGTTATTATACGAAGTCTATAATTCATGCGAATCGTATGAAGCAATCTCGGCCATTCATTTTAAATTATCAGCCCCAACCTTGCAAAGAATGATTATTCCACCCCTTTTTCATTAAAAAAGGTACTATGATTTTGCTTGTAGCGTGATTAATAACACAATCCTAATATAGATTGCGTGATTTCACAAACAACAAATATAGGGATTTTTAATCAACAACATCCGCGTGATAATGAAAAGGTTCAATTACTCCTTCTGCGTGATTATTAAGTATAAAATAGTAGACAAAAACCAACTACAAGCGTCAAACACCCAAAAACCCAATATTTTAGAAGAACACGTACAATGACAATTATGAACAAAGTTCAAAAGAAGATCGATGCAGGTATATTCAATCTTATTATAGAACGTGATTATAAGACTTCAATCATGCTTATTGTAGTTGGGCATCATGAAAGGAGAACTAAAAATAGGAACGATACACAAGTTAGAGACAATCAAAACCCAGGTATAATGCGTATCGTGCAAATTGATACAATCTTTTAGTTTGTTAACAAAGTATTCAACTGTATTGATACTTAATATATAGTTTGTTTTGTAATCAATAGATATTCATAAAGAGAGGAGAACAAAACAAAAAAATGATACGCATGCTGACAACAAAGCAAATAAAGGTTAGCTTGTGTGTAATGTGTTAAAAGAGGTTGCGTGACTTCTAATATGATCTGGTTACTCAAGTTGATTGCTTGCGTAATTTTTTATTTTATTTTGCTGATTTCTGAAATGGTCTGTGTAATTTAATATAACACTTGCGCTATCTCCATTTGTTTTTGCGTAATTTATCATCAGAAGGGAATATACATAAAAAGCTAAGAAGAGATGAATCTGATGATGATGATTTCATAGATCCACCATAAAAAGCTCAAAAAAGAAATACACCTCTGATTATGATTTTGAATCCCCTAGGAAGAAGGTTAAAAAACATAAGATAAAAGAAATAAGAAGAAAGCAAGAATTTGTTCACTAAAACAACGAGAGGCTATCGATGCGTAGCACGCTAGAAAAGTTACGCCATTCAACAATTCACTGATGCACAAGTTGCTTCAGTAAAAGAGATTGGCTTTGGTTCTCACATGAAAATAGATAACAGACTGATAGTTTTGGGTTATTGGCTTTTTGTGAACTATGATCATCAAGAATAAACCATGAAAGGGTGTTAACACGCCAACTGATGAATTTAAAGTCCAATTTCCAACCTCAAGAATCACTGTTGTCAATGTTTTAGACGCAATAAAGTAACAAATAGAAGGCGAACGAGTTTAAAGCTAAACTTCATAGTTGTCTTTTTCATAATAGTGGATGATAAGAGGATACCAAACATGGATTTGTGCAGTTATGTAATCGACTATTTAAAAAGCAGAAAGGCATACTAGAAGCTCGCCGAGCCATGGAATGGGCCTCTGCTATTTCTTGTGATTGGTTTTCTAACTACGCAAACTATTTTTTACAATTCGCAAGCTTAATAATTATCATGCATTTCATTACTTAATAAAACAAGTTTAGGCTCTTTATACACAAGAGCATCAAAAGAGACATGAAGCACTGATCAATCCTATTGAACAACCAACAATCAAATACATTTCATTAGAAACATTGTCCGAATACAAGAACACTTATTTAAGAATGGACCATTAACAATTAGTGGACAATAATGTTAAGAACGATGCCAAAACACATTTAGAGTTGAATAAAGAAGAACAACTTAGGTTGAGTAATCTGCAAAAAATAACTTCGCAGGAATCACTGTGTAGACAAATAAATAAGACAGAAGTAGTTAGGAATGATGATCCTAAAGCAAATGCATCAAAGAAGATTCATGAATTTGTGCATAATGAAACAATAAACACTAATCATTCCTTGTACACACCATTGATGGATGACAAACATATGGTTACAAGAAATGAGGAACATGTTTATGCGGGTAATGATTCATAAAATAAGGTAAATGTTGCTATGAAAGACCCATTTGACATGTATAATGATACAATTACTCTTCACTAAACCTAAAGATGCCAATAGGAACAGGAACACAAAATATCATTGAGTACTATAAAAAATCACCTAAATTGTCAGGACTCTCAGTATACCTAGGAGAAAATTCGCATACTCAGTCTAATGAAATAGTAAGTACTTCATTATTACGCAATAGTCCCACGCAAATGTTAATAATAAATCACATAATACTTTAATATTACATAAATGCTAATTATAAATCACACAAGGTTCTTTACTTATTGCGTATTACTTCTCAATTTTCATAGGAGTGGATAATGACAACTCATCAAACTATGTCAGCATTTGACAAAGCCTTTGTGGAAAAGAGTTCCTTAATTATAGAAGGACAAATGAAGTACTCTTCAAGTGAGGCTGTTAATGAAAAGCGTAAGTGTAACGCCCGGAACAAAGTCGAAACGAGCCAATTAATAATAATGGGCTTAGCCGAGATTTTTTAAAGAAAATAAGCGGGTAATGGGGTATGGACCGAGTAGACCTCGCGGGATATGTGTTTGGCGAGTTTAAGGTCCCGGGAATGCCCGGTATATATAAACAGATCATCTTGAGTAGCTCTCATTTGCAACTCAACACCCAAATTCTAGAGAGAGAGTGTAGAGAAAGAAAGTGAAGAGAGTTGAAGATTCAAGGCTCGGTTGATCACGGGATTGAAGATTGCTGTTTGTGGGCATCCAAACAACAAGAAAACACCAAGAATCCAGGTAATAAACATCATTTAAACTTTCATTTTGATGTAAACCCGGATTCTAGGGCTTGAGTTTTTGAAAGTAGCAAAGAATCGCCCAAAACTCACGTTTTTATGTAAGAAAACATGTAAGAAGCTTAGATATAGCTTATTGAGTGATAAACCAAGGTTTTGGGTGTAAAAGATTGAAGTTTTGGGTCAAAAATGGGTTGGTTCGTAATTTTCAGCCCATTCTGCGAAATTACAGGTTCATCCAGCGAAATTACATAGTCGTTTAGTGAAACTTTGAAAGCTTCCCGCGAAACTATAGTTTCGCAGGTAGTTTCGCAGATATGGTTATCCAACGAAAGTTGGGCGAAACTGATAGCGAAACTGGCAGCGAAGATGCCAGCAAAACTGCCAGCGATGATGCCAGTGAAACTAGCAGCGAAACTGTTGGCGAAACTAGCAGCGAAACTGCTGATCTGGCTGCAAAATTAGCAGCGAAATTAGGCAGAAATTAACCCCTTTGAGTGTTAACTTATCTGCAGGCTGCGTAGTGTAACCCTTACTTAGAAAGCTTGATTGAGAAGCTACTCACTGAGTCCAGGTGAGTTCTAGATCCCCTATTTTAAAGGTTTTTAAACTTGTTTGGACCCCACTAGGGGCTGCTGCCCCTAGGACCCCGCTGTCAGGGGCTGCCGCCCCCGAACCCTCGCTGTCCCGCGGAGGGTCGGTTATGTTCTATGATGGCTTGTACTTGCTGTGCATATGTATGTGTATGTGAATTGATGATGCATGATGTTTATGATGATGTGTGATGGGGTATGTGATGTTTATGTGATGCTATGTATGTTCATGTTATGTTTTCTTACGTTCCTATTATGTATTATACCGTGACTTACGTGTTATGATTATGGAAAGAATGAAAATTATTATGTAACGTAAAGCGGAAGTTAATGATAATGATAAGAGGGATGTAAGTAAGAACGAATGCATGCATTAATGAATGAATGAAAGTAAGAAAGTCTTGCAAGCAATGTATGGAGGTTCACACCCAATGAAGAGTGTTAGCTCAACTATGTGCGGGTTAGCTACCCCGGAAGGATGCACACTGGGGTCTAATCTTTGTGATTGACCATACGTATGGGATCCTTGTCGCTTGCCCTAGGTACTAGAGTCAGCTTTGTGTATAATGTTCGAGGTCTATGATAGACCTCAGGCCCAGTAACCAGCTTCGTGCACAATGTTCAGGGCATAGCACATGGCATTGGTCCGGAATGAAAGATGAATGATAATGATGAGTTTACTTGCCCCAGGCCCTAGGGTTAGCTTTGTGCACAATGTTCGGGGTACAGTACATGTCATCGGAAGTTAACGAATGTACGAAAGATAAGTAAAGAAGATTATGAATGAAAGTGAATGATAACGATGACGTACGATGATGAATGAACGAAAGTTAACGAATGAATGATCAAAGATAATAATGCTATTATCTATGTGTACGTATGATGCATGATCAGAAACGAAAGTAATGAACGGTTGTAAAAGGATATAATGTATTTTATTCATAAAACTAGAACTCACTCAGCAACGCTGACTTTTATGTATTTTCCAGTTGGCAGGTGATTGTTGCTGAGGATGGCACGGGGCAGCTACTTGGCATTTTTGGGATGGCATCCATTTGTATAACAATGATGTTTTTGTGATGTAATGCAAATCATGATATTTTGTAACAGTTAACTACATTGTATTATTTTGCAAAAGCTGTCATTAATATATGAAATGGTTTTAAATTATTTTGCTGCGATGTTTTTCATAGATGTAAATGTATATTTTATGTTTTATGTGCGATGATTGTCCAATTGTAAGCGTCCCGGGATCAGGGGCTTACAGTAAGCAATGGGAAGAAAGGTTATAGAATATTCACAAGCATATTTTAAATGAATATATATCATCAGAGCATCAACAAGAGAAATAAAAAAATGTTAATGAAGTAGTAACTTTAGAAGAACCAGTAGGGCTTGATAAGGGTAGCAGAGATATGAATTGTAACATCCATGTTTTTTTTCATGCTTAACTCTTTGATAATTCTAGTACGTTAATGTAAGCATTAATTGAATTGAATAACCTATTTGTGGAAACTATATTATATTCTATACATTATTATTTATTGTGATACTATTACACGCTAATGAAATTCTATAAGTAAAATATGTGTAAATATTCGATCTTGCTACAAATAGTAATTTTGGAATTTCCTTATAATTAATCGAAGTCGAAGATAATGCTAAATTACTACATAAATCAAACACATATAACTATAAGGGCAAAAGTTTATATATGTGTAACTTAGGGTTACATATGTAACTTTTATTAAAAGGATAAAGATTTAATTAATTAAATTAAGTCTATACTAATAAAATAGAAACATATATATATATATATATATATATATATATATATATATATATATATATATAATAAACTAATAAACAATTAACTAGTAATTATCCTAAATCTAACAAATAATTATTAAAACTCTTTCTAACTTTAAACTATCAAAAAAAATTCGTTCATCCCTATTTCTACTAAAATATAGGATTTTTATTAATAAAAATATTTAGAAAATCTAACCTAATTGAAACCTAAAACCTTAAATTTTCCACTATAAATATGGGTATTATTCTCATTATTTTTCACATCAAAATCTAAATCTAGAGCTTCTATAGAGTCAAATATCAACTCATAGCACCACTATTGAAGATCCAAGAAGTTTTTCCTATCGAGTAAGTTTTAGTGTTATTCGCGTTCATCGTGTTCTTCGTGTTCATATCTTTTCAATTATGTTTATCAAACTTCAGTCATAACTAGCTTGGATCTATGATTAATATATACATGTTTTAAATAATTAAAATCCAAACTTTAATGATTCTTATAATATTCTATCAACTTGAATTATGTTTCTAGTAAAGTTGTTCATATTTTTCAATTGTAACTGTATCTTATACAACTAGTTTATTCTCATCTTTGCTAAAATTATCTACACTTGTTCCCTATACTTTATAAAAATACTAAACACACATTGACTTGGTCTAGTATATATGTTTAGAATTGTTTCACCCGGTATGTAGTTATATGGCAAACAAAAGGTTTTGGCTAAGGAAAGACGGGTTACTTAAGTGATTAAAATCCACCAACTCTTTCCTGGGAATCCTTTTGTTATATCTGGGATGACACATATCTAGCATACAACAACCATTTTTTAACTTTTACAATAACAACCCCCAAACTATTGACATATACAATAAACTAACTAAATAAACTTACTTAGGGCATCGATACTCCAAGTTACTACGAGTTGTAAGATAAACCCACTTACTTTACAAGGTGAGTTCATAGCCCCCTCTTCTTTTGTATTTTGGGGTGGAAATATGCTCTCTATATCAAACTGGGATTTCAAATTCTAAAGTCAAACTAGTGTTTTGCAAACTTAATGACAACTTTCTTATACTAGTAAAACTAAACTGATTATACATGTTGTTATATTCTATGACACTTTTTATTATAAAGTCCCTCTATTTTTTAAAATCTACACAACCATTAACTTCAGGGAAGCCACGGGAGTACGTAAATAGATCTATTGGCGAGACAAGCCCATTCGGTACTCAGGTTGATGCATGCCTATTAATACCAAGCGTCCTTTGAGTTAACATATTCTTTTTGACTTGAAAGGAGTTGGATGTTCCGAAACTGCATAAAAGACAAGCATACTATTAGTCTGACCTCTTGTGTCAGGAGTTAGACGGGAGGGCATTCGATCACTAGGGTTGGTTGTGGACTTATGTATAATAGTTTACTTACTTGTATTTGGAAAATTGTTTATTGGTTTATACATTGCTATCTGCTATATGTATACTTCTAAACCTATGTGCTCACCAACCTTTTAGTTGACATATTTAAGCATGTTTTCAGGTAATGGAAACTAAGTTCGTTGCTTTGCTTATGCTAGGATTCAAGGATAAGTTTTAGTTGGACCTAGTTATACTTTGAATAAAATGAAGACTTATTTACTTGTTTGGTTTATTTGTTATTAGAATTGGATGTAACCAACTATTTGATTTTATTAATTAATTTCCTTTAGTAATCTTTATCCTTGTGTTATGATTCAATTTCATCAATACTAATCCTGATAAGGAGGAATTCAATCAGGTTGAGAAGCAAAATGATGATGAATCTGCTAATTATGATAATCACACTTGATTTTATATTTATTACTTTTAGCATAAATTAACTATGTTTAAAATATGGTAGAGAAATCAAAAGGGTTGATACAAAATTTATGAACCATGCAATGCGGACCAAATGTAGATGCAAACATAGAAGGGGATGAGGAAGTTGGGGAACTAAAAGAGTCACGAATTTATGTTGAATGTTAGTTGATCAAGTTTAACTTATATTACGTAATAACCTTAGCAAAATCACACAAATATTAAACTTATGAAAAATGAACAAAAAAGAAGGGAAAATCAAAGGGGAACCAAAAATCTTGATCAATAGTCCCTATCCCTTGCCTAGAAGGGCGTGAAGTTGAAGCAGACGTTCAGAGGTGCCTTTCTTGATGGAATGAACTTAAAGTTAGTGCTAATGTTGATAAAAACAAGGAGCCTATTGGTAACTAAAAGAATACTGATATTGATGTGGCAACCGTATTGCAAACAATGCCATTCTTGCAGCTTGATTAATGAAGAAATGAGAAAGCTATGGAAGAAAGTGTGGATGATTTTATACACCGTTGTAGGCACTTGGTATAATGAAAATATAAAAATGGAAGACCAATTTGTCCCTAGTACTGAGGTTACCTTACTGTAATCGACAAGTTAAGCTTAATCAACAAATTAAAACTATTGAGGGTTTGGTGACGCAATTCATATTTGATCCTATTCACGATTTGTAGTAAGTAAATTACCATATTGTATATTACATTATATTTTAGTTTGTCTCCATTTTAATATCCCTTTATTAAACCTCAATACTAATAGTAAGCTTGTACACCAGTCAAAATATGGGACATCAAACTTCAAGGATTGCATGACAATGGAAAATAAAAAGACTATGGAATTTTTGCAATGCATCATATGAAGACTTTCATAGGAGATTTACCATGGTATTTTGGGTTGCTCTAGAGAAAGATCAGACACCTCATATTATAAAAATAAAAAAACAAGTAAGTGGCCAAAACCTTTTTGGCAGATATCAATTTGGAAAGGAAAAGCCTTTAGAAGCAAGAAATTTTAACAAAGATATGACAATAGATAAATAAATGCTTAAAAATGATCTACTTGGACAACTTCAGTATAGGCTGTCTCTTATTTAGTATTTTATGATTGTTTTAGTGTTACATACTATTGGAACATATCACATAAAAGACAGTCTTCTTTTTGTTTGTTATGCCATGTTAGTTTATAGATTCAAAAGATTGATAAACCATCCTATCTTTAGAGATAAAGAAGGCCGAGAACTTTTTGTAAATCGTATGCCTACCTTTTTTGAAACATTTCCGGTCGTTTTGGTAGATAAAGACAGGATTGTTAGAGCCGATATTCATTTTCGAAGGGCAGAATCTAAATATAGTGTCAAACAAGTAGGTGTAACTGTTGAGTTCTATGGTGGTGAACTCAATGGAGTCAGTTATAGTGATCCTGTTACTGTCAAAAAATATGCTAGACGAGCTCAATTGGGGGAAAATTTTGAATTAGATATACATAATCACGCAAAAAGATTAATACATTATCACGAAAAAGACTGATACATAATCACGCACAAAGCTTAAATCATTTATATTGATAACAATAATCGAGATAACAAAGCAAAATACAAAACAAACAACTATAAAATAAAAAGATTCATGAGGAATTCAATCTTTTCTTTCTATGAACATCTTAGCAAGACCATAGCCATCCAATTTCTTATAAAAGGACACCTACTTTTTCAAATATATCACCCATGACAATAAGGTTTAATTCCTTATGGGAGGATTGAGGCTTGAAAGATAAAAGCTTGATCATTTCTTTTCTCTTTTTTTGCCCATCATGTAATTTGTTGAACCTTTCTATCAATGAATCTCTACAAATGATTCTTTGGTAATTTGTTCTGTCAACCTTTTAACGAGAACCTCTCTGATTGAAGAAGATGAAGATGATCCTGCTATAATTTTAAAAAAATAATGTATGAGAAGGGTATATTGAATAATGATAAAACATTATGTAAAAACTTATATAGACGCTAAAGGAACAAGAAATACAAAAAGACGTAAAAGAATATTCATTAAATCACGCGTGAAAAATGAAACAACTTTTTATACTGAAAAGTATGAAAAGTATCAACCACATAAAATAATTACATCGAAAATATCTCAAAAAATAAAACTAAAATCCCAATTCCGGAAAATAACGCATTTATCCTTGCTTCTACATTTGTATAAAATGATTACTTCTCAACTTGATTACTTTCAAATCATAGAAAGTGATGTGATGTATGTGATGAGTATCTGGAAATAAATAATTGTATAACCATTTTTACGCAACCAGTTATAGGCTTATTTACGCAAAGGTAATATGTAAAATACGCAAGTTTTATTACGCAATAGTGAAATAAATTACGCAAATGCATTACTATCAATCCTTCGAATGCTTATTTCATTTTTCAATGGAGTTTGAAAGATCAAAACCATTAATGAATTCAGATACATCTGCTCGACTATAATGATGACATATGCATTAAATTTATGCGGTAAACTCATCTAGCTACCCATGCCAAACACACTTAATGAGCTTTGTATATAACTTAGTAACTTATCATAACCGAAACACATTTGTACTTGCACAAAAAATAACCAAAATGGCGATCAAATTTAAATCAATAATTTTGTGAAAACCCAACAATCTAAAGAACTGGAATCAGACATAGCAACTTCATCAAGCTTATTGGTGATTAAGGGGTATCTTTTAGAGCAAAAGTCTAAAAATCTTGAGCTTTACAAGGAGATTCTTAAGGAGCTTGATTTAGAGTTCAGAACCAAGGCAATCACCCACATGGACCTTCAAATGCAATCTGACAAACTTCCTTATCAGAATGTTAATGGTGCATGTAAAACCCTTCTATCCAACATGGACTACAAAAAAAGAGTTTGATGCCATCTTGGAGGAGTAGGTGATGGTGGTGGGGGTATTGTAAATGTTTTTTTATGGTTATTAATTAAAAGTTCACTTTAGTCACCTTTGTTGATCCATATTTAGTTTCTTACATCATTTTTCACATAAACCATATGTCAAAAGTATAATAACGCAAGAATATAATAATAATGACGCAAAGGTTATCTGATATTCATGCTAATAGGTACATAATTACACACGTTTTTTCATTAGTAATTCAATAGTTAAAATGTTGAAGTACAATAACACAATATTGTAATAATAATAACACAAAGGATATGTAATAATAACGCTAATAAACTAGATTATGACGCAAAGTGTTTTCTTTAATTACACAACATTTCTTAATGTGTTGCACTCCCTTCTCCTGGTCCTGATCCACCAGTATACGTTCTCCTAACATGTGACACGACCTATGTCTCTTACTAGTACGACTAATTGCTTTTTCTTTATTTGATTTTATCCTTTTCTGAGATGTGTGACCTTTATTTTTAATTTTACCAAGTACCCGTATAGTAGCATCTGTTGGTTGATTAGAACCAACAACGAAGGCATACATGTCTTTCGTGTTCTAAGGAGGTAATTTGCGACAATCTTCTTCAGCTTTTAACATCATTCGCTTCAACTCATCATTTACAATGGTCAAAGCATTTAGATTAGAGGCTAGGTGATTTATAATATATTATGTAGCATACTGTATCTCACGGGCAACTTTTTCAACATCTCGACAGTGCTCGTTATCAATATCTTCGATGACACGAGAATATTGTGTGGTGTTGCTAACTGCATTCCTTGTCCAACCCTTACTAACTCATTTTTCAGGAAACTCATAAACTTGAAGCATCTTGAAAACATAAAAAATGTGGCAACACACCAAGCCGTAACGCTCAAACCTCTTACAACTGCATGATACACTTAGATCATGAACAAAACCGATTTTACAACAAATATTACTATAAATTAGTTATTATGCAAAGGTTAAAGAAATAATGCAAGGCTTAGTTAAAATAACACAAACATACTACTAATAATAAACATATTTCCAATAAACCATCACCATATGCCCCAAAATCTTTAACAAAAATCTTAGAATACTCTCCCTCGGTGGCAACATTAAAAGACATAAACTTCTTAAAGGCAACATAAATTTCCTCTTAAGCATCAATAAATATAGCCCATGAAAAATTCTTGCTGCTTGTTCCTCTAAAGGAAACTCTGACCATAGATCTAGAAAGGTGTATCGTATTTATGATTGTTTTTCTGGCGATTATGCCTTTGAATTTCTATAGTAGTGTCATAGTTATAGAAAACTCAACAATAGTCAATTGTGAGTTTGCAACCTAGCAAAAGAAGTGATTCTCACTTTCGGAACGAGATATTGTTCGCATTAGGCCAGACATAGGCTAATAGCGATAGAATGCAGGAATTCACATTGATCTCATATAAAAACATTTGACAGACAAACTGTTACTTATCACGCAAGAATTACACGTTTACGCTAAAACACCCAAACGTTTCATCACATGCTTACTTAGCAAACTTACATCACCTCATGCATGCATGTTACAATGAATTGTACAATAAACCTTGTTTCGATCAAACAATAAAACATTCATAATGCTATTCATCGATTGGGAAAGTTACACCAATCAAAATGAATGAAACATAATCAAACAATAATAACATTGCAATCCATCAAAGGGATTCGAAATCAACTAAAACGAATAATAGTTACTAGTGCTCTGACCGATCATCTCTATAATTATAAAATCAAAACGTGGGATCGTCCTTTCAAATAATCAATTCACATAAAAAACTCTTCAAAAATGATCTCAATAAAACAATTATCCCAACCAAAAAAACTGTATATACGAAAATTAATATAGCGATCACTACTCCCTAACAATGCGTTGATCACAAAATCGCACAGGAATAAAATTAGTTACACCCTTAAATGAGTAGAATTACAATCCTACCCTGCCTTTCAAATTATCAGAATGCCACGCGTTGCCCTATAGTTGCTTCGTATGCTTTGCACAAATAATAGAATTTGTAACATAATATATATATATATATATATATATATATATATATATATATATATATATATATATGTATATATGTGTGTGTGTGTGTGTGAGAGAGAGAGAGAGAGAGAGAGAGAGAGTCCTAACGAATTCTATGGTCACCATTTGCATTATAACTATGAAGCCATTGTATGAGACGCTAACAAAAGTATAATCCTACTTGAGTATTCACATCCCATTCCTTATTCCCATCCATATAATTACATTACAATCATTATTTTTTCTATCTCATTTTTAATTACATAATACTTTTTATACCTTTATCATTACTTTTTCTACTCACAACCACTTAAGATATATTAAAAATTATAGGGGTTTGAATAGTGTTTTTCAAAAATACAGATTAAACAGTAATATTTTCTCTTCTTTACTCATAACCACTTATAACCATAACATATAATATAGGAAATACAGTCATATGAATATTGAGAACGGGATGTGAATGCTCTTATAATATGAAAACTCCATGCATAAAATAATATGTTATACACTAACCTATGATTGTGTGGTGCTACCAATATGGAATCCAAAAGGAAAAAAAACAGTTGTCATTAATATTAAAATATAGATGTTTAATTGGCAAGAAAACTAATGTCAATGGGTAGATATAATATATAATCATAAAGAGATTATGCGAATCACCATGAATAATTGATTGTATTAGATACATACAGAAAAGTACAAGTGTTTAGTACATACTTTTTCATCTTTTAGTAGGGCTTGCAAACATGCAAAAGACTTGTTTAACTACCTATATATTATGTCTATTATTTTATTATATGTTTTTATCAACCAAAAATATAAAATAATGAAGTCTAGATTCTTGATTATAATTATTTTTAAAAATGTAAAAAATTAGAAAAATACTTTTTTTATTAAACAAGTTTAGTCGTGTCATAAACAGGTTAGCAATTACCAGCACTATCTTTTAGTGTTTGTTTTCTTTGATCTTTCTAGCCCTTAAGTTATCAATATATACATTATATTTATGTGTTTGTTTTTCTTGGCAAATTCACAAATTTTTTAACTTTTTGTTTTCACTTATATGCATTAAAGTTTAATGTTTCTATATTTTGAATATGTCGTGCAATGCATGTGTTTATTATTATATACGTTTTGATGTACTTTCATTTAAAACGTTATTGTGCGTTACAATATACAAGCCATCAAACAAAACATGTAAGTCATTAAAGCTCATTAATTCTTTTAATTTTTTTTCTATTTCCTTTACTCTTCATCCTTTAACTTTTTAAATGTGATGTTTTTAGATAAAATTCAAATTTGTTTTTACGAATTGTATGTGTTCGTGTAATAATCAATTACGCATGTATATATTACGTACTTTATGCATAAGATAACACACCTTTGTGTATATAATCAAATACTGTTACGTATATTATTTCTTACCGTCTAGTAGGGAATCATCATCGTGTTATCTTAGTTATTGATTTGTCTTATCAGTGGTGTATATCACTTCTTAATTATGTATGTATGTACGTATCTGTGTACACATAAGCATGCATGTATGTATATATTCGAAGATATTCGAGAAACCAAAAAATAATAGAAAACAAAAGAAAACTTTGAATGGAATTTGATTTTAATCTAATGACTCTAGTTATGTACGTTAGCAATGATTAAGAGCATTTTACTATCTCAGTTTCAATCTTTGTGTTTCGTTGAGCAAATAAGAACCTCCATAGCAAACCCACACTCAGTGGCGGACCCAGAAAATTTTTTCAGGGGGACGGTTCTAGTCACATTAAAAATAAAAACCAAATCAAATATCATACACGTAAGAAAACTACGTCAATTGTCATTAAAAATACATGTTAAAAATAAAAAATGTCTAAAGTTAATCTATGGTGATTTTATTTTAAAAAATTAGCCATTACATCATCTATATAAACAGTACTAAAACAACCATTTTTATATAGCAAATTACAACGGGGTTGTACCATGAACACACAACGTGATCGACAATAACGGCTCAGAAAATAGGTATTTCTTGTGAAAACTAGGCACTTGGGCCTTAGAAGTTGGGGCGTAATGACAATCCAACTATTTCGAATCAGATCTATGATTGAGCAAACTACAAACGCCCTTAATTTAATTATTATAGAATTGTCTATTAACTATTAGGTTAATTGTTTAATGGTTGGGCATTGCTTTAACGGGCTTAACGTTTTTAGAATAGTTATTGGATAGTTGGATTTTCAGGAATCAATGAAGTAATGAACTTAATTGTTTAAATAGTTGTTGGGTTTATTATATATTTCTTTAAAGATTTATTAATTAGTTCATAATATGTTTAAATTATAAAATTTTAAAATCATAAATTGTTTTGTTGGAGTCAGTGTTAAAATTTTGTTAAGGGTCGGTGTCAAAATCTCATGAGGGTGGGTGTTAAAGTTCACGGGAGTGGATGTTAAAATTTATTGAGGGCGGACCGAGATTAAATCATATATATACAACAAAGAACTAGAATTTTCATGGGACGCAGGCGACCTCACCCACACCCCTTAGGTCCGCCAATGCGGCCACACATAGAGATTAAAAAGAATAAATTTAATAATGAAATCAAACAAATGACATCACAAAAGATGAGCACTTTATTTCCTTTTATTTAAACACCCACTCGGCAAAACTTTGTTTATTTTTTTATCCTTTGGTAATTAAATTTTGATTAAGTTTTGAACTAACTCTAAGTTCACATATAAGCCATAACCTCTTTCTCAACACCTCACATGGGTCGAAAAGGTCCCTAGCACCACAACTTTAGATCTTTACTATAGAACTTCTTAAAGATTCAAAGCCGGCATCATAATCGAACAACAAATGAGGGTTTTAAAGAGAAAAAATATTGGTTGTTTTTAAAGCAAAAGAACAAGAGCTTGATGATAATTGTCACAACAGTCAAATACAATTTTACTTGATATTTACTCGTTTAACAACAAATGAAATGTGAAGTTAATATTTCTTGTGTACTGATTATTACATCTTATTTGACGCTTGGGATGTTACATTCTCGCCCCATTAAATGAAGTTCGTCATCAAAATTCAGAGGTTACTCGAATAGTTTAGAATATTTGGCTTTCATTTCTTCTGTTAATTCCCAAGTCTTCTTATGCCTTTCTGACCTTGCCACTAGACCAATACTAGTGGATGTATCTTCTTTCTTAATTTGGCTCTTGAGAATGAAAATATTTAACGATCTAATTATGAAGTTTAATTTCTCGTCCACTTGCATGTCCTCCAGTGGTACTGCTTGAGTTGGATCTACCCAACATTTCCATAGGTTTGATATATGAAAAGTATCGTGAATATCTTTCAAGGTTTTATATAATTCTATCTTGTATACAACTAAACCAATTCTTGCGATGATCTTAAACGACTCAATATACCTAGGACTTAACTTCTCGCATTTACCGAATCACATCACTCATTTCCGCAGTGAGACTTTCAGCATTACGTAGCCTACTTCTAAATGTCTCCTTCTATTATATGCATGACTCTTCTATCTATCTTATGTAGCCTTTAGTCGTTGTCGTATTTGTTAGATTTTGTCAATTCTCTTAAGAATAAATTCTGTTTTGGTCAACTGATCATCTCCTACTTCTGTCCACATATGAGAGTTCTGTATTTCATCCCGTATAAGGCTTCAAACGCTGTGGCCCTAATGCTAGAATGTTACTGTTGTTATAAGAATATTTGATCAAAGACAAATGGTCATCCTAGCTACCTCCAAAATCAATTACGCAAGCATGTAACATGTCTTTTAACTTCTAATTGTTCATTTGCTCTATCATCAGCCCTAGGATGTTTTGTCGTGCTTAGACTAATCTAAGTTCCTAGTTCCTTCTGGAAACTTGTTTAGAATCTGGATATATGTTGGCTATCTTTTTCGAAAATAATGGATGAAGGCATTTTATGTTTACTCACTATTTCATCGATATATATCCTGGCCATCTTTTATATTTGATAGCTCTTGCTTATGGGAAGAAAATATGTTGACTTGGTTAGCCTATCAACCACGACCCATATAACATTATATCCTTTTTGTGTTCTTGGAAGTTTTGTAGCAAAATCCATCGCCTCTCTATCCCTTTCCATATTGGCAAATCCAATTGTTGTAGTTGATCGGCTGGTTTATGATGTTAAATCTTGACTTACAGACATGTTAGGCATTTCACAACGTATTAGGCTATAGATCTCTTCATATTAGTTCACCAATTCCGAATGTTTTTTGTACATGTTGATTGCCCACAATGCATTATGTATTTGGACTTTTGGGCTTCACCCAATACTTGGCCCTGAATATCTCCAAATTTTAGGATCCAAATTCTCTGACCGAATCGACATCATAGGAGTCTATCTGTTCTATGGTGTAGTAACTTCAGCTTGCTCAATATTCTTCCAGCTTGGACATTCTCATCCTTTAATGTTTTAGTTTGAGCATTTTTGATTTGATCTTTCCAATCAAGCTTGACATCTATCCTTAATGCCTTTACCCTAATCGTTTTAACTCTTTCTTTCTGACTTAGGGCATCCACGACTGCGTTAGCCTTTTCTTAATGGTACTTGATTTAATAATCATAATCATTATGAGTTCCATCCACCTTCTTTTTACCTCAAGTTAAATTTCGATTCTACACTTATAGGTAAGAAACTAGAAAAAACATCAGATGCCTGATTGGGCTGCACTTGACATGAAAGCTATATTTTCATTAGATTCTTGTTATCTAAGAACGTTTACTCTAATATTTTGAAAGAAACCACATCAAAAGGCATCATGGATGTGTTGTCAAACATGTACGAGAAGTCGTCGATGCTAAGTTGGTCTTTCTAATTATAGAGTTGGTAAACACGAGGTTGAAAGAGGGAGGATGTGTCATCACCCATATCAACAACTTTAACATGGTTTTGTCTTGATTAGGGTTTGTGGATATCAAATTGATGATGAAGTTCAAGCCTTATTACTTTTAGCGTCATTGTCATTGTAGTTAGTAGGTTATCCGGAACTACTAAGCTTACTTTTGAAGGAGCCCGCAACTTGGTTATGGCGACGACAACTGACACCTATGGCGACGACATGTGTCGTCGCGATAGGGCAAAAATCTTGTAGTGGGAGGAGCTCAGGTGAATAATCTAAAAAAAGGTAACAGCAGAGGTAGATCAAAGTCAAGTAAAAAGACCAGTCGAAATTTAGGAAAGATATTCAATATTGGATTTGCAAAGAATCTGGGTACTTTAAAAACCACTGCCCTAACCTATGAGTTTCAAAAGAAAGTAGCGGTTGTTCTTGTGCATGTTAGTAACTTAGTTAGCACACGATACCTAATTAAAGAAATAAGCATTTGAAGGAAAATTTAAATGCTCGGTTCAAGATGAAAGACCTAGGTAACTTGAAACACTTCCTTGGATTAGAAGTAGAATATAGTGAAAACAATATCATTCTACACCAAAGGAATTACTCGAGTGACATGTTGGTAAGATTTGGTATGTGGGAGTCTAAATAGGCTATAACCCCTCTTGATGTTAACACGAATTTATATCCGGATGAAGTCAGGAAAATTGAAGACTGAGTATCGTCAGATTGTTGGAAGCCTTATTTAACTAACTCTAACAAGACCTTGATTTTATAGTTAGGGTACTAAGACGCTACATGAATAAACCAAGAAGACCACACTTAATTGCTACTAGACGAGTACTAAGGCACATTAAAGACACTGTTGACCTGGTGTCCAGTTTAGGATGTAGTAACTTACCACCCTATATGGATATTGCAATGCTGACCAGTGACCATGCAGGAGACTTAAGGTTATTAACAATCAACTACTAAGTATGTGTTTATGATTGGGTAAAGTCTTGTATCATGGTGTAGCAAAAGATAGCCTATTGTATTGTTGTCAATCACAGAGACAGAAATGCCAAGCTGCTACCATGGCAGTCGAGAAAATAATATGGTTGGTACGATTTATGAATAATTTAGACCAAAAGATGGAGTACAAAGCTGACTTTTTTCGTGATAATATGAAGTACACTTTGATGTGTTCGATGCTTGGTATCAAGCAAGGTCGGTGTTGAGAGGGAGTGTGAAGGTATCAATACCGAAAAGTGAAAATACATGGCATTAGTGGGCGTTTCACAATCTCAAAGGGGTCGTAGGAGCAGATTATAAGTCTAGGGATTAAAACTGTCGATAGTAGTAGTTTACAAATATAGTCGGTCTAATGAATTGAGTCTTTATCTTTCTCCTAGTTTTTAGCATTTGAATTATATTTAGATTAGGATACTTCTCCCTATTGTACTAGTACTATTCAGTTTTAATTGAATGAATATGAAGTCGATCAAGTTTGATGTGTGTGAAGCTTTATACTTGCCTCGTATCCTAGTGCAAGATTTGCTTCTTGTTTCCGTTTTTCCTACTCAAAGGCTTAGTATGTATAGGTTTACCTTGGGTTACGGATAGTCGTTAAATCTCGTACACACATTATTCAAGCAACTATTTCATTTTTGTCTTTTATGTGAACGATCACTTAACTTAGGTTCATTTTTTACGGCCATTTTGTATTCCATCAACCTGTTGTTTATAACCTTAAGCTTAAGTGCTTATTTAATCTTTTGTTTAAACTCCCGCTTTACCTTTATGTTTAAACGCTTTTTTAACCTTTCTTCTAAACACTCGTTTCACGTTTTTGTTAAGCATACATTTTGCCTTTT
The DNA here is from genome assembly GCA_025215565.1 of Flaveria ramosissima. Classification (NCBI taxonomy): domain Eukaryota; kingdom Viridiplantae; phylum Streptophyta; class Magnoliopsida; order Asterales; family Asteraceae; genus Flaveria; species Flaveria ramosissima. The sequence goes on from CM046045.1 coordinate 28,631,215, forward strand.
TGTTAAACGCCTGTTTGACTGTAAATAGAAACCTTTTTGACAGCGTACGATGTGTAATCATTTAAATTCCATCAAGTGTCTAACACATGAAATTTATTTATGTTTTAACGTGTTTTGAACGCTCACTTCACCCTAAACTTATAATTTCACCAATGTCATTTATATAATCTCCAAATATCCATCAAACTTAAGCTTCGAGTATAAATGGCTTACCAACCTTGAAATTGATCACTCTTTGTTGAAGAACTGTTCTGTTGATAACTAACAACTCTCCTTTTCTTTTAATTTGAACCTAACACATCATCCCAAACTCTTCTAATTTATACTTCTTCCAAACCCTTTAACTTATAAATCATATAAATAATGAGTCTTTAGGTCTAAGTAGCTTACCAATCTGATGATAACTCAACACTTGATGATCTTTACTGTGAATTACATCCAACGCCTCTGTTATGTTGATTGCACCCCATGAAAATCACAAATCTGATTCAAACTTTAAAATGCCCTAAATCACTTAAAAACCATATAAACCTTGAGTTTTGGCTAGGGGTTTTCATCGAATCGAATCGAGTCGAATTCGAGTTAATCGAATCGAATAAGTCAAATTTTTAAATTTTCAAACTGGATCCAAATTCGATTGGAATTCAAAAAAGATAAATCGAATTCGAATCGAATCGAATTCTAAACTTTCAAGCAGGATTCGAATTCAATTCGTATTCGAAAAAAAGTTCGAATTCGAATCGAATTTGAATTTATTCGATTCGCACTTAATAAAAACATATTTAATCGAATAACATTTTCAAAATTCATTCAACAAATTCAATTTCAAATGCTCAAAATATTTAAACAAGTGTAACATATGAAATATTACAAGTTTAGAAATGTATCAATTAGGCTTTAATATTTAGATTATATATTTTTTAAAAATTTTAATTCTTAATTTCTCATATGCATATATTTTTCTAAATTAATATACAAAATAAATAAATGTATGTGCGTGTATTTGTAATTCGAATTTTGAAATCGAATTAAATCGAAAATCACAAATTGGCAATTCGATTCGAATTCAATAATTAGACCTCGAATCGAATCGAATTCGAATTTGAAAATTCGAATCAATGATTTTCGACTCGAATCGAATCGAATTTGGAGTTTTTCGAATCCGGTTCGAATATTGAACACCCCTAGTTTTGGCTGAGATAGCTTACCAATTTGTGAACATGAATTCAAAATTTTATAAACTAACTGATATTAATCAGTACATTCTATTTGTTCTTCTGATTGCTAATGACAAGCACCCACTCTTAACTAGCTTTTCTGATTCAAACCCTCAAAGGCTTCCATTACCTCACAGATTGTTTCTAAATGTGTTTTTGTAAGTAAAAAAACAGTTGTCGATGTTCTTGAAGAAGCTACTTTTGACAGGAGTTCAACTACGTTTCAGTACATGTAGAATAAGTCTAGAAAAACATGTTAAAATCGAATCTGATGTGCTGTCCTATGACGTAAACAGTCATTTACCTTTTACCCGTAAGACCTTTCATCTTAAACGACCCTTTTAGTCGTCTTCTTCTTGAACGCCTGTTTAAGGGGCATGTGTTCATAGTCTAAGTTTATTGTCTTGATGTATTCCATGGCAGCATCATATGGGCTGGCATTGTCATGCTTATCAGCTACTACTAGACAAGTCTGGAACTATTGCAAGTATCACGAGAACTCAACTTAAAGTGCAAAAGCTATTGTAGCAATAGTTCGATGTTTACTCTCTCTTGTTTGTTTACTTCAGTATATCTTAGTATCTTGACATGCTATTAAACAAAAGCAAGCAGCCATTAATTGATCATATATATTACATATGGGTTGTATAACGCCTTCATCCTCCAAGCTGATTATCTTGATTTATGCCATGTGTTTGATGTCTTTGGCATGGCAGCATGAGCCATCATACGCCTTGGCATTTTCATGTTTGTTGTTTTTTTTTTTTTTGTGGAGTCTTCGGCTGAGACCACAAGGTAACCAATTCTAACCCTAATCAGGGTAAATTAGGCACATTTCCTAATTTATGCTTTCTTGCTCCCCAAGTTATTTATCTTGATATCGCGTTATATATAGATGGGTAAGGCATTGTAAATCCTTGAATACTGAATAAGAATTATAACATCTAGTTGCAACCGTGAACGTAGGTCAAATTGGTCGAACCATGTAAATCTTTTGTTATGTTTATTCGTTTGATTTCTGTTGATTCAGCCCCAAAATACATAAACATGGTCCACGTTTCTCATGCTTTAATGCAACAAACTCAACGATCATATATTCCAACATATTTGGTCAAAAGCTGACCATTACCTTATTCAAACGTGTAGAGATAAGTAACTTGACCCGGATAACACATTCGACCCACGGGCCGTGACCATATGATTAACCCAATAATCACCACCTTAATCGGTTGTTCACACCGTTCACTTACTGCAGCGCTCCCCTCACCTTCATCTCAAATTATTTTGACCTTTTCACGGACACTCGAACTTCACCTAGTTCACATCCAAAGTCTTCTATAACCGAAATATCTAACATGGCACCCCACTGGAACCCATTCATTAACGTCTTGACTCTTCACGGATCAAGGGCTTCTTCCCCAGTCACATTCAAAGTCAACCCGACTTGAACTCAAATGCCATAATGTTGTTACAACCATCTTGTTTTAACAACCTGTACCTTTCCTGATCAATTATGTTCCAAGAGGCTTCTATTGCCAACTACGAAAACAAAGCCACTGCCTTTTAATGTTTTCATTCTTCTACCAAACGAACCAAATCCAAAGATATCTCCTTTGACGGATCCTTTACGCCCATCTTTCACGCACCTACGCCGGTATCCTTTTATTACGAAACAAGCCCATTAAAGCACCTGCAAAATCCTTCATCTGTTGTCACCGGTTGTATACGCATTGCGAAAACCCATAATTAACAACCAAACAACCCTGATTCTTCTTCTTTTATCACTACTAACAGCCACGGAATACCCACGTTCATCATGATCACCCTCGTCATTTTAGCCGGCACTTCCCAGTGAAAACGACTGGCCCGAACGCCTTACCATCTCTGTTTACCGTTGCAAAACATTCATGAAATAACCACCTGCTGTCCCGAACCCCTTCCTTCACTTCTGCTTATCACCGACCGCTACACCTGCCGGCGGCAGATGCTTCTTTCAACCGTCTAACCCGCCTCTCAAGCCCTAGGCTTTGATACCAAATGTTGATTCAGGCCCCAAAATACACAAAAATATCCGCCATTTCTCTTGCTTTCATGCAACAAACACAATGTTCTTGTACTCCAAAGTCCAAACAACTTGGTCAAAAGCTGACCATTTCCTTATTCAAACATGAAAAGATAAATAACTGGACTTGGATGACACATGTGACACATGACCCGTGACCAAACAGTTAACCCAACAATTTTTTTTGGTGCATGTGATTGTTTGGTTTTGATTTGTGATCCAAAGATCCCTAGGAATGTTTACTAGCAATCCAAATATCCCTAAGGAAACAAAGCGTTTGCGATTGTAATCAATGGAGAAGACAAGTCAATCCACTTTCTGGATTCAAACACGAAGTCACCGATAATCTTCAAAGGTGCGGTGCTAATCTATGTTGTGATTGTTTCAACTTTATTTTATTTCAAATTAATTATATATCTATTTTATGTTATTATAATAGAAATGGGCGAACAATTGACTTTATATGCTAATGAAACTTTCCAACTACAAATTGTTTATCCTTGACCATTACCCCTATGGAAGCCTCACATGTGACAATCATGATCATTTAACTTTTAATGAAATTCAATGTTCCTTTGTTTATGACTATACTTAATTCTGGATTTATGACCGCCTTTCGAGGTTTAGGTGTGGGAAGGGAGAATTTAAGTGAGGAAAATGAAACTGGAAAGTTTTTAAATGAAACTAATGGTGTGGACTATCATGATCCTTGTATGTACAATGTAATTAATTTTGACTTTGTTATTGACTCCGATGGAAATTTAAGCATGTTTGTGATAAGACGACGAAGAAACTAGAGAAGAATTCGATCAAAACAAGCTAGTTCATTCCTTCCATTAACTTATGGATATAATCTTAACATTTAAAGTAATTATGTAAATATTATAAGTGTGATATTATAATTGTATAATCTAAAGTGTATACTGGTAGTTAAGTTTGGCGGTTGAATTGACAGTTATGCCAACCGACATGGCAGTTATTAGTTCCACCGGTAATTTAGTATAAATAGGATCGATGTAAATGTTTATAAACTAAGTTGATATCCTTTTTTGTCTATCTTGTCTACCGCCTTAAATTCATTCAATAGTATTGTGCACACAAGTGTTTTGTTTATCATCTTATTGATCAATCGTCAATCATATATTTCAATATGGCATCAGAGTCGTGTTCTTGGAAGACCTATGGAAAATTCACTTTTGAACCAACAATGGAGTTCGAAGATGCCTACTCTAATGGCTTTAATGATGGGTGTGAGGATTCACCCATGTTCCCTATGGGAATGGTCATGAGGAAACAGAAAAGAGAGATTAGATGGATTGTGGGAACTTTAGTAGTGGAGAAGAAAGTTCCTACATCAGATTGGATGACTTCAAAATAGGTTCGGATTATAAATCCTTTATAGAAAAGAAGAATGCCGCACAAGAAGATTTTAATCATCAAATAAAGTCAAAAGGAATCGACTCCGGTTATCCCAAAGTTATGTGTTGTAGTTTTTGTAATTAAACAGCCTTTTCATTATCGTAGGGATTGTCCCAAAAGGATAGGGAAAATCGAATTCTTAATCAAGGATATTGACCAACATGGTTGGGAAGAAATATGGTATGCAAGTCTTATTCGAAAACAACATGCAACCGGGAACAGAATATTACTAAGAAATTTGAGCAAATAATTTGGAATAGAAGGATGTAAGTATGGTTATGCCAATGAATATTTTAAGGGAAAAGGAACTTTAGAGATTTCAAGCAATGGACGCATCTATCAGATCAATTCTGTTTATTATATTCCAACACTAAAGAAGAACATTAGTGTGGATTATTTATCCAAGCAAGAATTTGAATTCATGTTTAACGATGATATGTGTCACATCACAAAAGATTTCAAAAGAAATATAAAGGGAGACATGAAGAATGAAGTTACATACTTGACATGTAAGGGAAATGATTATTTTGCCCACAAGTGTACAAAAGTCGTGAATAATTTCGTGCAACAATAGTTTGTATTAGGCGAAAACCAAGTAACAAAGGAGGATCGAGAAAAGGCATTGCTATGGAATTATTTCAAGGCAATTTCCATTAAAGAGGATATAAAACAAACAAAAGATTGTAAAGGAAAAGAACCAGTTGTGTATCCTACTAAGTTTCTTCACTAGAAGATTGTGTGGTGTTTATGGATTTAATCCAAATAGCAATAGAAGTAAAAAAACATAAAGAAAGGTTTTGATGCAGTCGGAAACAGAAAGATAGATAATTTAACCTGTTGATTCAACGAGAATACTAGAAACAATTCTTCTAACTATCGTTGATTCACAAAAATACCGATAATCAGGGTTCACACTAACACACACTGTGATAGAGAGAAAAACAAAATTTTTTCATAAACTTCAATAATATTTCACTCATCTCTTACAAGCATATAAAGAAACAAAACCAAAGTCGAATGAGCCACAAAACATAAACGGGCCAAAAACTGGGCCAAATGTAAAGTCCAACAAAATGTAAAAATAAGACAAAAATTAGAATAACTCATAAAATAAGCCGTTTTTGGGCCGAAACGATGACCCAAACCTCCTATGGCTGTTTGTGAAAACGTGCTCCTCGGTCCAACGATCGTTTTAATTGGTCGCAAGCTCAAAACGGAGACTTCTAGCCCAAGTTATGGCAATTTCAGTGAAGCCTTTTTGATAAACGATCTTGAGCCTCCAAAAAGGCTAAAGCTTACTCATCCACACTTGGGCCCACATCAGGTTTGGAATTGAATTTGAGAAGACTATAGAATGGTTTATGAAGAACTTCATGAAGATAAGGATGGAAGCACCAATACCACCCAGAGATATTTATGGCTACCGTGTAGTCTCATGGAACTCCATATGGTAGTTCAAGGTTTTGGTGGGTATGGTACTGTCACCGAGAAAGATTTATGGACAGAAGTTGCACTTTATATGGGATATGGTATGGCCCCGTTGAAACTCACCCAAAATGATGAAATTGTTAAGGCACACCATATCATCTACTATCACTAATGGAGTGGTACCATCAAAAATACAAAAGAAGGAAACTCACTATACAAATTGGATAGCAATAGCAAAGAACAAGTAACCTGCAAAGACAAAGATCTACCACCCAAGAAACGCGTGAAAAATTAAAGAAGCTTATAAGTTAATTTAAGATTAAGGGAGGAAATGTTGGATATAATCTTAACATTAAAAGTAACCTAAGTATTATGTAAATATTATAAGTGTGATATTATAATTGTATAATCTAAAGTGTATACCGGTAGTAAAATTTGGCGGTTGAATTGGCAGTTTTGCCAACCGAAAGGGCAGTTATTAGTTCCACCGGTTGTTTAGTATGAATAGGATCGATGTAAACATTTTTAAAGTTAGCTGATATCCTTGTTTGTCTATCTGCTCTCCTAACTTAAATTCATTCAATAGTATGTTGCATACAAGTATTGTAATTTGTTTATCATCTTATTGATCAATCATTGATTATATAAATCAACATTAACGATTACATATAGTATCTAACTAACTAAAGGTTTGTTAGTTAGACAATTACAGAATAATCCCTTGAACTATTCTATTTAACATTTCTATCTCAACTATCTATCACAAAATGATAATATTAGTCCTTATTATGAACATGTAGCAAATTGTAACCGCTTTAACATGTTTTTATCAACTTAATGTTAATAGTTAATCTTTTTTTCCCCTAATAATCTTGATCTTTGTTTGTTTTACTCTGTTGGTTTCACATGTTATTTTTGTTCCCTTCACACCATTTAATCACACCTTTTTAGCAACAGTCATATGTGTTTTGGTTTGTATCTTGACTATCTGATTTTGGCTTTTACTTTTTTCATATCTTTTTTGAATCTCTAGCCAAGTAGCTATCATTTTACCAAATTTCTCTTACTTCATGTGCTTTAAGACAATTAATACTAGCAGTAAACGTTAAATTCAAATGTGTTATGATTGAATTTTGGGCATTTGAGTCTCAGAGATATAATAATGGATTATTTATTCAAAGTTGTACATGTCTATGTTGGTTTAATCGGGCTTTGTTCACGGGTCAGCGGGACACAGTTCAATAACAAGCGGGTCAGACACAATTATTAAAGTGGGTTATTTATTCAGTTAGCATGGAATATACTAAAGCTTTTAGGTTCATGTGGATTGCATGAAGACTTAAAGCATTTGTGGTTTATATTATATGTTTATGTAATAGTTTTATTAGCTAGAGTTGATATGTTTGTTTGACAAAATCTTTGGGGGAGACCGTTTGGAAGATGCGCACTGGGTAAAAGGACTTATGCTTTTACCTATTCTTTAGGTAGAAAAGAGTTTTTTATTGTTTTTTTTAATTCTCACGTTCTCTCTGTAAGTATTTTTTAGACCATTTGCTTTATTAAATAAAATACATCCTTTCATTTTTCATTTCTATCTTCTTCTAACTTTATATTCATATATACATATACATGTGTGAGTGTGTTTTAAAGTCAGAGCCTAAGGCTCGATAGGCAGAGTAGGCCGGTTTGAGAGTTGTGTTTGAATAGGCGAGTAGCCTTTCACTGCGGGGTGTTTCGGGATAGCAGGTAGTTGTTTCAGGGTTGTTCGACAGCAGAAGTCAAAGACGGGAAGTGTTTCGGTGCAACCATTGTCGTGGTGGAAGTATCGTCTGAGACGTTAGGGCTGTTATAGGTTATTAAAGAGCCTTTGATGTACTTGTTTCGTGTCAAGAAGAGACCGACGTATGTGCGTGAAAAACAGAAAGAAAGCATCCGTCAAAGCAGGTGGCTTTGGATTCGGTTCGTTAGGCAGATGAAAGAAAGCGTTAAAGGTGGTGTTATCTTGTTTTCTTTGTCGGTGGCGAGGCCTCTTTGAACAAGGGTGATTTGGAAAAGTTTATGGGATGACAAGAAAAAGAAAGAAATTGGAGAAACTACATAATTTTAATATTATGGCATTGGAGTTCAAATCAAGTGACTTTGGATGTGACCATGGAAGAGGTCGTTGATCCGTGAAAAGTCAATATGATAATGAACGGTTCCAGCAGGATGCCATATGAGATAGTGCAAGTGTGGTAATCTTGATTCAGATTAAACGAAGAAGACTTTGGATATAATCGAGGTGAAGGTCGATGTCCGGAAAAAGTCGAGATGGTTCGAGAACACAATGATTCGACATTATTTTGAATGGTTGGTGTGAACAAACTGATTAAGGGAGTGATCGTTAGGTTAATCTGGTTTTGTTCACGGGTCAGTGGGTCACGGTTCAATTACAAGTGGGTTTGGCAAAACTATAGAACTAGGTTATAATTTAGTTAGCATGGAATATGCTAAAGCTTTGAGGTTCATGTGGATTGCATGAAGACTTGAAGCATTTGTGGTTACTATTATATGTTTATGTAATAGTTTTATTAGTTAGTGTTGATATGTTTCTTTGGGGGATGACCGTTTGGAAGATGCACGTTAGGTAAAAGGAGTTATGTTTTTACCTATTCTTTAGGTAGAAAAGAGTTTTTTATTATTTTTTTAATTCTCAGGTTCTCTATGTAAGTCTATTTATAGACCATTTGCTTTATTGAATAAAATGCACCCTCATATTTTTCCTTTCTATCTTTCACAATTTTATATTCATACATAGGAGTGGGATCCTATACAAACTCAATTTTGTATAAAAACCACAGGAACCAATTTGGAGATGCCATGTGTATTATTAAAAGCCAACTCACCAAGTGATTAGTTACTCAGAACAACACAATATGTAACTTCTAAGACAAATCGGAGTTTAAACTTTAAAAATTTGCGTAAACGTTTTGTAAATATTTCAATACCCAAAGTAATAAATGTAAAATGCGCAAAACACGTGCCCAAAGCAATGTACGTAAGTATGTAATAAGTCAAATGTAAGACAATGATTGTTCACAGCATGCTTGATAAGTGAGTGCTCTTAAGGGCAGCTGCTGGTAATGGCCTGAGAAAAGCTACTAAAAGTGTCAACACGACGGTCGGTGAGTTCAAGAGTTTGCAAGTCATAATAAACAACAACGTTTGTAAATATAAACAAGTGTATTGAAATAGATAGCTAGTCTAATTTCATTAGTAATAACCATATTGATTTCACGATCGAAGCTGACTATGTTCGTTTGTTGCCTTCCACTACGACATAACAAGTCGTGACACTGTTAGTCGTTTAGGACAATATTGCACCCGCTTGACATCTGGTCGTATGGGTGGGGCTTGTCAGACCCAGTAGTACTCCCCAAGATTCCCCGCTAATTTCCTTAATTCACGATTAGAAAGTGTAAGGACTTTTAATGGTATATAATACTATGTTATACTATACACAAGTTATAATAATAAAGCATTTGAAAATATAAGTATGCTTTCTCTCCCAAAAAGAGAGTGAATAAAAGTGGGGCATTGAACTCACCTGGTGCGCAAACAAACAGAAATAGGGAAGCTAGCGGTGAGTGGAAAGACAACCCGTCAAAGGTTACCTAGAACATGCGAGTACATAAGTACGTGTAAATAGAAAGTTTAACAATCCTAAGTGCTCAATAAACACATTGACCCAAAGGTTTGGGAAAACAATGACTCATTTGACATAGTTGACCCGTTTGACCTGTTGGTGACATGTTAATTGAAATCTTGTTTGATCAAGTATAACAACTCTGCACACATGATTATGATGTAAGCTATTCACGTATGCCACATCATCAATCTTAAGTTCTATCAAGATCATCATACCAACATAGATTATCATACAACACATGTGAATCTAAATTAAACATCATGCTCAACACAAACATAATTACATCATAACTAACAAATCATACATTGAGTTTAATCATGCACTACATGCCATGTAAAGCCACTCATGACTTCACACCCTAAACCCTTCCAATCCTACTAAGTTGGTGCCTCAGATTCGCACGTGTGTATGATGATCATTATCATAAACTCAACAAGATTCATACTAACTAACATACACAATAATGATCTATTATAATCCCAAACATGGTTCCATAACCTCCTAACATAACCCAACATCTTGCAATACTCCATAAAACCTAGATTTCCCAATAATCTATCAAATATCCGCATGATCCGATTAACGTATCCTAAATCATTAGACATCATCAAAAAAGCATTCTAGCATGATCCTAACATCATAAACATGCCCAATTCATAATATTCAATGATTCACATCAATAAAGTTTCCCTTTCGGAAAAGTAATACCCAAAAATCAATCTTCATCCAATTCATTCATAAATTCATCAACTTTATATCTAATCTAGTACATAGCATCATCTAGACATGATAAACATCATCAATTCATCATAATTCTCAAATCTCACGCATAAAAGTTACTACTTCTAGTAAGTTTTGAACAACACATCAATTTCTATGATTTCTTGCATAAACCACGTAAACTAACATCAATGCAATACAACTGACATCAAATCATCAAACAACATCGATTTCGTGATATCATGCTCCAGTGATCTTGATGTTAAAAATCAAATGATCTTGATGTTCACAAGCTTGAAATCACAAGAATTAGGGTGTGGGGAAGGGGTTACCAATAGGCGGGGAAGGGGGGTTACTAGGGTTTGATTTTGGCAATAATAAATTTTGTGGTGATTACAAACTTAACCCTACTTTTTAAATTTTAACACTTTTTATATACGTTTTTAACTACAAAACACAAGTATTACTAATCAACAGTAATAATTATATTTTTCAACTAGAAACAAAACACATGAATGAAATATCACACGTTGTCATATTATAACATAAATTCACAAATATTTTCTTAAAATTTATGAATCGCATAGCCACAAATTAATAATCAAAATTATTAATTAGATTATTATCTATTAACCATAGTTAATTATTATTAGGTCACCAATGTTCAACGACACTAGTATGTGTTCACGACACGTGTATGCAAGACCTAACAACACTAACGGAGTTTGGTAATGAAAAATTACCGGATGTCACATTATCTCTATGTTGAAAGAATTTTCGTCCAGACAATTGTGTTACATGGTTGTGTTACGTCACTGGTCTACTGTATTATCATTAAGAAATCGAGTGAGTTGTCACATTATTTAAAAGCAAGACGGTAGCATATCCTGTCTAAGATTAATTTAAACGTGGTGGTAACGATTAGGGTTTGTTTGTGGAAGTGGTAGATAACCACTCGGCTCTACTACCATGTAACGTAAGATGGTAATGATCGATTGATTAGTTCCATTCAAAATAGTTACATTATACGGACATGAATGGGTTTGTGGGCTATGACACTAAACCCTAGACAGTATTGTAACACCCGGAAATTTTCTTTGAAGCCGACGAAAGAAGAAAAAGAAATAAAGTCCAAAGTCGAGGGACCAAACTGGCCAAAAACGGGAGAAGGTATGATGAGTGGGGGGTATAAAAGGGGTAAGGCACCCCACACTCACCATTTTTCAGCCAAAGAGAAGGAGAAAAAGAAGAAAAGGGAGAAAAGCTTGGTTCGGGTGGATTCGAGTGTGAAAGTTGAAGTGTAGCGTGTTGATTCGAAGCTCTTCTCGTTGAGGTCGTTTGTGTGAGTTCTAGGACCCTTCTTTTACACATTTTTGAACGATTTTGGGGCTGGAACACATCAAAACCCGCATTTGAAAAAGTTAGGTGTTGAACCCGTTTGTATGCATATGTGTATGTGTTTGATGCGTGTGGGGTTTGATTTCGGGCTTGTGTATGCTTGAATGATGTTGTGGTATGTAATTCTAAGGCTAAGGATGGTTGATTTGAGCTTAGAACGAGTTTGGGAGAGCTTGGAGGCCGAAAATGGCAGTTTGCGTTCGGCTGAAACTGCATTCTGCATCAGCTAGGGCTAGGCGACTGAATGGGGTGCGACTGGAGACCATACGGCCAATTGGCGTGCGATTGAGGTCCATGCGCACGATTGCCATGCTACTGAGGTCCATACGTATGGAAGTCATGCGACTGAAGTTCATGTTCTGTAAGGCATGCGATTGAATGTTATGCGACTGAGGTTCATTCGCATGAAGGTTATGCGACTGAGGTCCATGCGCCTGGAGGTCATGCGACTGAGGTTCATTCGCAAGAAGGGTATGCGATTGAAGCCCATGCGCCTGAATCCATACGACTGAAGGCCATGCGCATAGAAGCTATGCGACTGAGAGTCCATACGCATAGATGTCCATTTGCCTAAGTGTTCAGTCGCCTGGAAGGCCATGCGACTGGAGGGTGTCCATACGCCCAAGTAGGGCTCGTACGCCCGAAAGAACGATGGTTTATTTTATGACTTTCGAGGGAAAGTGCAGATGTGGGTTTTGACTTGGGAGTTTCCCGGGGGTTTATGTAAGTTGACTTTTGAGGTCATAGATGTTATGATGGGCGTGATGATGTATGATGATGTTATGTATGATGTTATGCATGATGGTAGGTGTGATATATGTTATGTATGTATGTTGTTATGTGTAATGATTTGTATGATTTTGTTAATGTTCATGTTTATGTATATTTTTCTTCCCGTGGTTGTGCGATGTATGTTAATGAATGAAATGAAAGTATTATGTAACGTAAAGTGGAAGATAACGACAAGAGGAACATGATGAATAAATGCATGCATGAATGAATGAATGAATGAGAGTAAGTATGGCTTGCAAGTAAAAGAAAGGAGGTTCACAACTCATTGAGAGTTGTTAGCTCAACTGTGTGTGTATTTACAGCGTGCGATCTTGGCTAACTCATAAGGGACTATAGACATAGTAAGAGTTCAGTCTTGGTGACTGCTCTGATACGTGCGATTTGGTATTCACTGTGTGCTATGTAGCGTGCGATTTGGCTAACTCATGTGGGTTCATACACACAGTAGAGGTTTCAGTTTTGGTAATTGCCCCGATACGTGCGATGTGGTATTCACTGTGTGCTATGTAACGTGCGATTTTGGCTAACCCATGAGGCAGCGTGCGATTTTGGCTAAATGTCACACCCCCGCTAAAAGCGGAAACACGGGGATGTAACGAGACCGGGATCGTCATAACACATGGTAAGCGATAGAGAGCAATATAAATAAATGATGACAAGCGTGTCATGACGACACCCGACAACAAGGGGACTTGTGTCGTGTTTAGTCAATGTTCACGACAACATAGCCATAAGCAACATGATAATGATAACACATATTCACATAAAGATGAAAATGTAAATGTTAATTCCCACAACCCGGGAACAAGTTTCAAAAGTTGATAACTGTTTATACATGATGATATTGTTCAAAAGATTGTTTATCAAAATGAGCTAAGTCCCAAAAATGCATCCTAGGGTCTCCACTAAGGCAGCACACCTAGATTCCTGGACTTGCATGATCACCTGAAAAGATATGCTTAAAACGGTCAACATAATTGTTGGTGAGCTCGCAGGTTTATGTAATAAAAATGTAAGTGATGCTGTAACAAATAAGCGCGTCGGAATACCGTGAATACAGTTATATACACAAGTAAATATCACATGACATGAGCTTTGCAACCAAACCTAGCGACGTACACAAAGAAATTGTCGGCATATATTCACCCAAGGGCCCGTTCCTGGCCACTGATGGTACCAACTAGTATACCATCGAACGAGGGTGGGGGTGTCAACCCAGTAGTACTACCAATACCTAACCGTCGGTTCCCACACTGGAATTAAATAGTTGCAAAGATAGAACCACACAGCAGACCCAAGCATGTATCAAATAGTACTTGCAACACAGTATCACGTTGATTCCTTGTATGTAAAATGTATGTAAGTTGTACAGCATTGAAAATGAGTAAGCATACTTTTCCCCCATGTTGTAAATGATTGAAATATTGTGTAAATGTAAAAGGGGCCACGAAACTCACTTGTTAGGTGGTAAGTATGTATGATCGATGTATCCCAAATGTTGAATGCAAATAAACAGTCAAACACCTATTGACAGTTATTGTATAGCATTAATGATATGATATATGTATAAGCGCGCAATAATGATGGGTCGGTTCGGGTCGTATCGGCCGGGTCGCGTATAACACACACGGACTGACACACGTACTAGATCTTATGTAGATCCAAGTACAAGACATTGTCGCCATTAATAATGGGGTTTAAGTAAAAGTCTCATTGTTATTGAAGAAACATTGAATAAGTGTCAATAGTTATAAGTCAATTCGATCGTTGTAAAGCGTTAGTTAAATTTGTTCAAAATAGTTTCTGTGCCCTTTCTCGCGTTGACTTTAATATTTGTGGCCGAATAATGGCATTATTGTGTTAGTGTTACCTCGACACCACACGACATACTCACGCCACGCACAAGGGATCAAACACAACAATTCCAGTCGCATAACAAGGTCAGACGCACGACTCAACCTCCATTCGTGCGAATCAACCCTCAATCGTGCGAATCAGCTTCATTCGTACGATTGAGCCTTCATTCGTATGACTGGCATTCAGTCGTACCACACAATACCCAATCGCACGACTCAACTCCCATACGCACGAATCAACCTTCAGTCGTGCGAATTAGCTACTTTCGTACGATTGAACCTTCATTCATGCGATTGGACTCCAGTCGTGCGAATCACATTCATTCGCACACATTCAGTCGGTCACCTGACTCAATCGCACACAATCACTCAATCGCATGACTCAATCGCATACACTCATTCGCACGCATGACTCAATCGCATACAGACACTCAGTCGCAAAACTCAGTCGCACGACATGCCTAGTCGCACAACTCAGTCGCGCGATTGACTCAGACGCATGATTCAGTCGCACGACCCACTCAGTCGCACGGCTCAATCGCATGGATGACCCAGTCGCCTGATCTGCAGAATCGCGACTGTGGTCGGGGTGAGCAGCCCCCGAGCTGCTCTAAACACGGGTTTTACACCACAAGGACCTCCAGAAACACTCAACAAACATACACAAGCATGAATCACAAGCAAAGAGACCTCACACGCACCCATACGACCTTGTGTGTTCGGGTTGAACCCGAACACC
Source organism: Flaveria ramosissima (assembly GCA_025215565.1). NCBI lineage: Eukaryota > Viridiplantae > Streptophyta > Magnoliopsida > Asterales > Asteraceae > Flaveria > Flaveria ramosissima. Next base: position 28,646,534 of record CM046045.1, read on the forward strand.
CAAAACCCTAGTTTGGACAGCCGTGAAATGGCTAGAAAACGGATAACCAAAGACAACTACCTGCTAAAGAGAGGTAGTCTAAGCTGTAGACGGTGTCAAGACGAAGAAAACGAGACCTTTCGGGTTGGATTTGGTGCTAAAACGGTGATTTTGTGTGTGAAGAAGATGAAGATGAAGAAGATGGTGAAATGGGGATTAGGGCTGGTATGAGGGTATTTATACCCAGCCCAAGTTTGCAAATTTACAAGTTTAGTCCCTACACTTAACCCCCGAGTTTTCCCAAATTTTGTTCGGTTGAAAAACGACTTTGTTAGGTGTTTTATATTAATTGTAAAAGTTCATTTAATGTTATTATGACTTAAGAAATGGTTATATTAAAACATTTATTATATTTATAAAATGGTATATTTGACGGTTTCAGAAATGAAAGTTTTATAAGTCTTTTTAAGGTCAACACAGAATTGTAACGACTGCACACACAACGATAATAATGCACACATGATATCCACATAAAGAGTCAAATAGAGATGAGGAATGACCAATCATAGAATAGATGACGGACAAACACGTTAATTGACGGACCTTAAAGTGACGGATGTCACACTAAACCACTAAGAGTTCACACACACAGGGAGAGTCTGTCCTAGTGACCACTCCATTGGTGCGATTTGTGCGATATGTACGATGGGTACGAAGTTATGAAAGTGCGAAATGTGCAAGCGTGCGATATGTGTGATATGAATGAACGTAAGAAAAGAAGTTATGAACGAATGAAGCGAATGATAAAGTATCGTGCGATGATTAATGAATAGAAGAATGTAATGAACGTAATGGAAGATTATAATTATATTATCTGTACGTATGTATGTTGTGTGATCGTGTACGAAATTAACGGATGGTTTTATAAAGGAAGTAAAGTATGTTTTATATTATAAAACTAGAACTCACTCAGCAACGTTGACTTTTATGTGTTTCCAGTTGGCAGGTAAAGTTGCTGAGGATGGCATGGGGCGGCTACTCAGCTCTTTTGGATGGCATCCATATTTATGATGCTTTTGTAATGTAATGGAACAAGTATTTTGTAATTGAACAACGATGTATTATGTTGCAAAAGTTTTTATGATGAATGGAATGATATTTAATGTTTCCGCTGCAACATTTTATTTAAGTTAATGTAATTATATGTTTTATGTGCGATGAGAAACCAACAGTAAGCATCCCGGGAACGGGGCCTTACAAGTTGGTATCAGAGCCAAAGTTTAAGTGAAATTGGTAAATTTTCAAAATAAACCTTAACTTAAACTTAGAATGGGACGGAAAGGGAAGGGATGCCAATCTGAGTAGCTGCGTGCCATCAGGTATTTTCATAATGTTAACCGGTATTACGTGCGCATGTTATGTGGTTATGTGTTGTTTGTAGATTTAAATACTGATGTAGTCAAAACAGGTAATGCTTGGGGTATGAAGAGTAAAGTAAGTGGCTAATCACAACTGGCCACTGTAATTAGGGACTTACTATACTTGACACAAAATGAGTTGTTCCCTTGAATGACCGTGTTGGTGTTTGAATCTTTCAGTGTGTGTGAGGTGGCCGGTGGTAGATCATCTAAAGCTTCTCGTGGTGGAGGTGGTGGTGGATGTGGTGCTGAACCACGGGTCACGAGGGGAAGACCCATAGTTGAAAAAATGGTTCATGAAGAACCTGAAACCCCTCATCCGGAGGGTGGTGATGAGAGTGCAAATTTGAGGGCCTCAATGAAAGAGGCAGCTGCAGAGGAGGTTCATCAGGTCATGCAGACGATCTTACCGTATGTGGTGACTGAAGTAATTAAGGTCGTAAAGGAAGGAGAAAGAAAGGAGAGAAATAGGTCCGCGGGAGGATGGGAGCAACCGGAGCCTGAAACGGTTCTCTTTGAAAATGAAGAAGATGAAGAAGAAGAGCCTGCGCCGGAGGCGGCACAAGGCTGTAATTATGGGGCGTTTCAGCGATGCAAGCCCCCTACTTTTGACGGTAACGGCACTGCTGTTGCGGCTCACCGATGGGTGAGAGAAATGGAAGTTGTTTTAAACATCAGCGAGTGCCGGGAAGATCAAAAGGTGAAGTTTGCTGCCCATTCTTTGTGGACTCGGCTCTGTATTGGTGGGACAATATAGTCCAAGCTGAGGGTAGTCGGGCTATCGGAAGGATGAGATGGTCAGAGTTGAAGTGGCTGGTGATTGAGGAGTTCTGTCCTCACCGTGAGATGGATAAAGCTGAGAGGGAGTTCCTGCAGCTGGAGGCGGGAACGATGACCACATCAGCAATACACCACCAAGTTCAATGAAATAGCACAACTGGTACCTGATCAGGTGACACCTCTATCACGAAAGATCAAGAGGTATATTCAGGGCTAGCTAGCGGACATCCGCAGGCACATGATCGCTGCCCGACCAAGCACGTTTAGGTCGGCAGTGGACTTGGCGGGGAGGTTGTACGATCAAAGGACTGTGATGGCGGAGGTGAGTAGGAAGGATGATGGAGACCGGAACTGGAGTGGGAAGAGGACTGGACGGGGTGGTGTCCCAGCGAATAATAAGCACGCACGGGGGGATGACCGTGGTGTGGTAACACCTGGTGCGGGGTCGAATAGATGTGGTAAATGCAGGATGGAGCATTCGGGAGAATGTAAAAGGGGACCAAATACCTGCTTCAAGTGTGGGAAGCCTGGTCATGTGGCTAGTGAATGTGGGGTTGTGAGGTGTTACAATTGTGGAGAAATTGGCCACATGAGCAGGGACTGTAAAAAGCCAAGGGCGGAAGGTTCGGGAGTGAAAAAGTCCGGAGGAGGCTAGGACGGACCCCAATGTTGTGTCAGGTACGTTTCTAGTAAATCAACCTTTAGCCTTTGTGTCGTTCGATTCTGGTGCTAGTAAAAGTTGTATTTCTGCTACTATCTATGCTATATTGCCTGCTAGTAATAAGAATATAGATGCGCCCTTCGATTTGGTTCTCGGGATGGATTGGTTAGCGGACTTCGAGGCGAACATTGTGTGTCGCAAGAAGATGATACGGTTGACAGCGCCTGACGGGGTCACGGTGACGGTTTAAGGTGATCGAGGCTACGACTGATAAGCTCGAGAGGATCAAAGCCTTTATGAAGGCAGCCAAAGACAGACACAAGTCGTATGCCGATGGGAGACGTCGACCGATTGAGTTCCAGGTGGGTGTTAGAGTTATGTTGAAAGTCTCACCTTGGAAAGGTATCATTCGGCTCAGAAAGCGGGGCAAGTTGAGCCCGAGATACAGAGGGCCTTTCCGAATCATTGCTCGAGTAGGAGAGGTGGCCTATAGATTGGAGTTACCAGATGAGCTAAGTGGGATTCACCCGACATTCCACGTATCTCATCTGAGGAAATGTTTGGAAGACGAGGATACGGTTTTACCATTGGACGATATCGAAGTGGATGAACAGCTCAATTATGTGGAGCAACCCATGGCAACCATCGATCGAAAGGAGAGGAGGCTAAGGAACAAAGTGGTTCCTCTTGTGCGTGTACATTGGAAGCACAGAAGAGGATCTGAGTCTACGTGAGAGACGGAAGAAGAGATGAGACAGCATAACCCACGTTCGTTCGAGGAATAACAAGTTTCAGGGACGAAACCTAAATAAGGGGGGTGGACTTGTAACACCCGAAAATTTTCAATGAAGCCGACAAAAGAAGAAAAAGAAATAAAGTCCAAAGTCGAGAGACCAAACTGACCAAAACGGGAGAAGGTAGGATGAGTGGGGGGTATAAAAGGGGGAAGGCACCCTACACTCACCATTTTTCAGCCAAAGAGAAGGAGAAAAAGGAGAAAAAGGAGAAAAGCTTGGTTCGGGTGAATTCAAGCTTGAAAGTTGAAGTGTAGCGTGCTGATTCGAAGCTCTTCTCGTTGAGGTCGTTTGTGTGAGTTCTAGGACCCCTCTTTTACACATTTTTGAATGATTTTAGGGCTGGAACACATCAAAACCTGTTTTTGAAAAAGTTGGGTTTTGAACTCGTTTGTATGCATATGTGTATGTGTTTGATGTGTGTGGGGTTTGATTTCAGGCTTGTGTATGCTTGAATAATGTTGTGGTAGGTGTTTCTAAGGCTTAGGATGGTTGATTTGAGCTTAGAACGAGTTTGGGAGAGCTTGGAGGCCGAAAATGGCAGTTTGCGTTCGGCTGAAACTGCATTCTGCATCAGCTAGGTCTAGGCGACCGAATGGGGTGGCGTGCGACTGAGGTCCAAGCGCACGATTGCCATGCGACTGAGGTCCATACGCATGGAAGTCATGCGTCTGAAGTTCATGTGCCTGTAAGGCATGCGATTGAATGTTATGCGACTGAGGTTCATTCGCACGAAGGTTATGCGACTAAGGTCCATGCGCCTGGAGGTCATGCAACCGAGGTTCATTCGCATGAAGGGTATGCGGCTGAAGCCCATGCGCCTGAAGCCATGCGACTGAAGGCCATGCGCATAGAAGTTATGCGATTGAGAGTCCATACGCATAGATGTCCATTCGCCTAAGTGTTTAGTCGCTTGGAAGGCCATGCGACTGGAGGGTGTCCATACGCCCAAGTAGGGCTCGTACGCCCGAAAGAACGATGGTTTATTTTATGACTTTCGAGGGAAAGTGCAGATGTGGGTTTTGACTTGGGAGTTTCCCGTGGGTTTATGTAAGTTGACTTTTGAGGTCATAGATGTTATGATGGGTGTGATGATGTATGATGATGTTATGTATGATGTTATGCATGATGGTAGGTGTGATATATGTTATGTATGCATGTTGTTATGTGTGATGATTTGTATGATTTTGTTAATGTTCCTGTTTATGTATGTTTATCTTCCCGTGGTTGTGCGATGTATGTTAATGAATGAAATGAAAGTATTATGTAACGTAAAGTAGAAGATAACGAAAAGAGGAACATGATGAATGAATGCATGCATGAATGAATGAATGAGAGTAAGAATGGCTTGCAAGTAAAAGAAAGGAGGTTCACAACTCATTAAGAGTTGTTAGCTCAACTGTGTGTGTATTTACAGTGTACGATCTTAGCTAACTCATAAGGGACTATAGACACAGTAAGAGTTCAGTCTTGGTGACTGCTCCGATAGGTGGGATGTGGTATTCACTGTGTGCTATGTAGCGTGCGATTTGGCTAACTCATGTGGGTTCATACACACAGTAGGGGGTTCAGTTTTGGTAATTGCCCCGATACGTGCGATGTGGTATTCACTGTGTGCTATGTACCGTGCGATTTTGGCTAACCCATGAGGCAGCGTGCGATTTTGGCTAAACCCCTAAGAGTTCACACACACAGGGGGAGTCTATCCTAGTGACCACTCCATTGGTGCGATTTGTGTGATATGTACGATGGGTACGAAGTTATGAAAGTGCGAATGTGCGAGTGTGCGATATGTGTGATATGAATGAACGTAAGAAAAGAAGTTATGAACGAATGAAGCGAATGATAAAGTACCGTGTGATGATTAATGAATGGAAGAATGTAATGAACGTAATGGAAGATAATAATTATATTATCTGTACGTATGTATGTTGTGTGATCGTGTACGAAATTAACGGATGGTTTTATAAGGAAGTAAAGTATGTTTTATATTATAAAACTAGAACTCACTCAGCAATGTTGACTTTTATGTGTTTCCAGTTGGCAGGTAAAGTTGCTGAGGATGGCACGGGGCGGCTACTTAGCTCTTTTAGATGGCATCCATATTTATGATGCTTTTGTAATGTAATGGAACAAGTATTTTGTAACTGAACAACGATGTATTATTTTGCAAAAGTTTTTATGATGAATGGAATGATGTTTAATGTTTCGCTGTAACATTTTATTTAAGTTAATGTAATTATATGTTTTATGTGCGATGAGGAACCAAGTGTAAGCGTCCCGGGAACGGGGTCTTACAAGTATATTCCAATCACAAGTTGCTAAAAAGAGAAAATAGCTAAAGCAAACATTGAAAATTTAGTTTACATGTACATGTGCATGGAAAACAACACTAACCTAATGATGCAGTAAATCTAAATAAAAAATATTATCTTCAACATATGTATTTGTGCATGTAAATAAAATCTAAATACAACAATCTCTTTATATAATTTTTATACGCATACATGCACATCAAAATTCCATACTAGTTATAAATATTCACCTTAAAAGGGAAAAAAAGTAAAGGATAAAGTTAAAGAGTCCTCTATCGCTGTCATCGTGTTAATCATCTTCATAGTTGTGCACTGTATTTTATGGTTGTCTTTGTCTCCGTACCAATGATTAGGGTCGGGGAATGAAAAATAGTGGCTAGGTATTAGGCTTACGGAACATCCACTACTGAGGGCTAGGTTTTGGCTGATGATCTCACGTATGTTTAGGTTCAAAATTGAAAGAGAATTGATTACAATTCTAGAGATAAATTATTCACAAATAATTTAGTTACATGGTATTTATACCTCCTGAAAGGGTATATGTTCCTTGGAGATTAAGAAACATGTTTGGTTGTTAACCAACTTAACCAACATATACTTAGGTTGATACAATAATACAAATAATTAATAATTAAACTTTTGCTAATCAAGAAGTAGGGGCTAATATTCTCCTCCCAAATCTTGATTCGCTCTGCTAGATCCTTGAATCCAATTAGACTTCTTATTTTAATAAATTTGATCCTTGGTAAATCTTTTGTAAGTATATCATCTTTTTAGATTCTTCACTTAAATGCTCTACTTGAATTTGCTCATCCTCTATGCATTCTTTGATAAAGTGATGTCTTGCGTTGATTTGCTTTAATCTTCCATGAAACACATGATTCATCATAGTAACATGGTTGACTTGTTATCAACTCGTATTGTTATTTTCTTTGGTTATTCTCCTGGAAGTTCACTTAGAAGTCTTTATAGCTATAATGCTTGACATGATGTTATTTATAGTTATCATAACTTCTAATTAACACGATGATAATGCTATAGTGTTTTCTTTGACTTGCTTATGTAATGGGTGCTTTGTTGTAATAGAATATTATTCTTGCGGTTCCTTTTCCATCTCTTGTGTCTATACCATAACTGTTATCGTTAAATTCAAGGACATTTTTTTGTTTCTTCTTTGGTTAGATTGTAGTCTTCTAATGTTGCTTCGTTTAGAACTTTTTTGCATTATCATGATTTATTTAGCTTTATCTTTTCTAATTATTTGACATACTTCAATTCCTAAACACAACCCTAAGTTACTGTCTAAGATGTCATCAACATGATTCTTGTCACTCTTATAAACTCAAGCTTCTTGTCCCCATGATTTATTTCTTAAACCTTAGAACCAATGTTTTAAAAGTTCTCTTGTAAATTGATTGTTCTGATGGACATCAGTTGAATCTAATTTCCATTAAGGTGTTGTCTAGTCGAAGGTTTCATGCTCTTGGTGCTTGCTTAAATCAGATAGAGCTTTTTTTAGCTTGTAGACTAGCTGATTTTACGTCTAGATCATGTACTAACCATCCTTCTTTTGCCACCATTGCAAGTAGTAATCTTATTGTTTTCATTCTTGCAAACGGTTGTAAATACTTCATTATTGTATATGCCTTTCTTTTATACATAACCTTTTGTTACTAACCTTGTCTTGTGTTTAGTTATTTCTCCATTTACATATTCTTGACCTTGAAAACTTATTTTAAACCTACTGGTTTTTGATTTGTATGAAGTGTTGTCAAAATTCAAGTATTGTTATTTCCTCTTAAGTCTATCTCATTTTTCATTGCTTTTATCCATTGAGAGTATTTTGCTACTTATAGTTGGTAGGCTTCTCATCATATGCTAGGAATAAGTGTTCATATTCTTCAAGTTCGAGAGCTCAAGTTTTTTTATAGATGTTGCTTAACTAGGTGTTTGAAGTGGTCTATTATAAACGTGGTGAACTATCAACTTCCTAAATACTTACTGGTGATTCTTTAGTTTCTTGGTCATCTATAGGTGTTTCTTGGACTATTATTAGAGATCTTGTAGCTATAATTAGAGTAAGTATATCTTTAAAAATTGATCCTTGATAATCTTGAGTATCTTCACCTTCATTGTCTTGATTTTGATTATTCTCACTATCTTGATCTCCAAGGACTACAAAACTTTTCCATGTAGGTCGATTATCACTTACTTTTCCTAAGTAGTATCCCAATTTTATATTCATTCTTAATTAGTAAGACATCTCTAATTATGAAAATCTTGTTTTCTTCTAGATTATATAATCTCTAGGCTTTTTGTTCTATTTTTATTTCCTAAATGTATCATTTTCTTGCTTTCGTCATCTAGCTTCTTCTGAAGAGGTGTCGTTACCTTCATGTATGTTATGCATCCAAATATTTTGATATGTTTAATGTTAAGATGCTTAGATTTTTTTAATGTTTCACGATTTAGTAAGTATACTACTTGTTGTGTTGCTCCTGCCTATAGGTTTTGTGGTACAGTAAGCTTTTAACATGCTACTTGTCATGCTCATTACTAAACGGTTTCTACGTTCTTCTACATTGTTTTGCTAAGGTGTGTTAGGCGTTGTGAGTTGTCTTAGAATTCCTTTTTCTTCTTTTTCACAATATGTAGTTGGTGGATTGACATTGAATTCTTCTCCATAATGAGTTCTTAATCTTTTGAGTTTGACTTGTTTCAGTTTGAGCTTCATTTTTATACTTCTTGAGATTGTATATAAGAGCATTCACAGTAGGTTCCTTATCTTTATCCATATAATTACACTAAAAGTCACTAAAATTTCTATCTACTTTTCAATTAAATAATATTTTTATACCCTTATCTTTATTTTTTTCTGTCTCCTCCACTCACAACCATTTTAAAAAATAAAAAGTTATAAGGATTGAACAGTGATTCTTTAAATATACCAATCCACAATAACATTTTCTCTTTTCTTCACTCACAACTACTCAAAACCATTCATATAATATACCAAACACACTCATATATTTATAAGGACTCCACTGTGTATGCTCTAAATCCTCATATATCTTGAATAGTCATCAACTAATAAGAAGAAATAGTTGTTACGAGCTAAGGATGTGGGTGGGTAGGTCCATATAAATCTACATGTACTATTCTAGAGGTTTTGAGCCTCTAAACTTTGCTTGAGAAGGACATGGCAGCCGGCTTTTCTTTCCCACAATACATGCATCAATAATTTGGTAGGATGATCTATTGTTGGTATTAAACTTGCGATACCCTTAGTACTTACCTTCTTTAACGAATCAAATTTTGTATGTCCAATACCTGCATGCCATAACCAAATAGGGTGTATATTCTTATGTGTAGATATATTGGACTTGATATTCTTAGCTTGACTTTGTAGAGTCTATTCATTTCTCTTAGGGTTTTCCTTAACAAATTGTTGTGAGGATCATACACCCAGAGGATATTCATCTTTTTTAACGATCTTACATTCGGGTTGAGTTACTTGCCCTAGGCTTAGGATGCTGCTTTGGAGGTGGAATGAAATAAACTTAGGTGATTAACCTTTATTTTTTTCATTCCAATAAGATTGATCTGTTTCCTTTTATGTTGACATATGAGCCATATTCAAACTTGATGTTTCTAGTTATTCTTTCCTTTAACTAAGTGAAATAGGAGTGTTCACATGTCATGTTATCATTAGCTCCATTGTCTGGATACCATATTCCATCTTTTGTGTTATCATCTTGATAATATTTTAGTAGGACTAATGTTTCATCTAGAACTACTTCTTTGTCTTCATCAATTGCCATGAGTAATGTAGGGGCTTCGTCCTCTATTACAGTTGAGTTTCTTCTTACTTACTTCGAGGTCTAGGATATTTAGATGTGATATGCATTAGTTTATTGTAATTATAACTCTTTAGATTGCTTATATCTTATCTAGGTTTGTTGTTGTCAAACTAACATTTCATTGTGAAATTCTTTTAACTTCTCTAATCTCCTTGGCTTCTTGTCAACGTTTCTATCTCGTATCTTTGGTTTATTGTCGTGGTTGTTGAACTTTTTGAAGTTCTACTTAGCTCGATCCAGATTGTAGTTTCTTTGGTTGTTGTAAGGTTTCTTCTCGTTCCTTGTAAATAATGTCTCTTGATAAGTAGTTCCAAACTTTTTTGTCATCTCTAGATTTGAGATGTTCTTCGTAGGCTTTAAGCCTTCCAAATGCTTCATTAAGTGTCATTATGTCCATATGTGAATATTGCTCTATTAATGTAATAATTTGCCAAAACTTATATGAGTCTAGTGCTTTATGTACCATGATTGCTTCTTGAATCTTTGTTCCTAGGCTCCTTGACTTTGTATTTGTTGCACTTAATCTCTCGGCAAACGTGTCTATAGGCTTCTTGAATCTTCGTTCCTAGAGTAAACTATGGTTCCTCGTTTCTGCCTCTTCATTTGTTGCCCTAGTTCGAAGCCTAGTAGC
>CM046045.1:28659471-28832443 GCA_025215565.1 Flaveria ramosissima
GCACCAAAAGTTTGATCGTGTCATGATTGACAATGGTTTCAAAATAAATGAGTGTGACAAATGTGTATATGTGAAAGATACACCGGGAGGTTATGTAATTTTATGTCTTTATGTAGATGATATGCTTATCATTGGGAGTAATGATAAAATAATAAGATCTACTAAGGACATGTTGAAAGGACGATTTGACATGAAAGACATGGGTTTAGCGGATGTAATTTTAGGAGTGAAAATTATTCGAACCCAAGATGGTCTTGTATTAAGTCAAGTCATTATGTGGACAAGATTCTTGAAAAATTCAACTCGGGAGACACGCGTGTAGTACGTTCTCCGTTGATACCACCCAACATCTAAAGAAAAATAGAGGCGAGGGTGTTGCTCAGTTAGAGTACTCAAGAATCATTGGTAGTCTAATGTATCTAATGACATGTACTAGACCCGACTTAGCATACGCGGTGAGTAGGCTAAGCAGATATACTAGTAATCCAAGCTCAGAACATTGGAAGAGTAAAGCCCACGGAAAAGGGGAATATGAGGGAAACCTAACCTAGTTGACTGGAGATCCCAGGATCTAGGTTCAATAGGACAACTTAATCATATGACCAATGGAGTCCCTATAGGGGAGTACCCTAAAACTTAAAGGGAGTGACAAACTTCCTAGTCCATTCACTCTGGGGGAGTACCCCGAACAAGTGACCAAAGTGAGGTTAAGCATATTAAGGTTAGATGATTCATGGGAATCAATATAACTATGATGCTTTTAATGATTCATCGAATCACCTATGTTAGAGAGAAGTGGGGTCGCTTCGAATGGATTTGTGGGGAGGCGCAAATCCTAGAGCTCTCGCAGAACCAGGAAAGTGTTCCATGACCATTAACGGACACGATAATGAGGGGTTGATCAAACCAGGAATAGTGTAGTGTGATTGTATATTGTCGTCTACATCAAACAGAGTCTGTTCAAAGACATCGTGTCTACACACCACTAGGAGACTAAGTATACATCACAAAGGAAGGTTCAAAGGGAAGACCTACCTATCCTGCAACACTTGACTGCTGAATTTTTTAAAGAAGTGATTTTCATTCATGTGGGGGATTGTTGGAAATTTATTGATAATATTAATATGGTTATGAATATTTAATCAATGAATTAATGTGTTGAATGAAAATTAATGTGGTTAATGACATTAGGAATTAATAGTGTGGGAAGTTATCCCACATTGGAGGAAAGAAAGAATATAAAATGGTTTATATTCTATAACCTTTTGTCTATATTATTTCCTAAGGTGTCACGCTAAGTGGATTCGTGAAGGGTGCGAAGCACCCTTAACTCGCACTCGCACACGCGCGCGCGCGGCGTGGGCATGTGGGCGCAATGTGGCGCTTTGATGGCGCACTTTGCACTTTGCACTTCGCACACTCGCATCACCGAGAGCCGCCTTAGTATTTTTAAAGGTTGGTTCGAGGGTCTGGTCAAGTGCGACTGACCTTGGTGCGCGGTCAGAGTTGTGACTCGTAACAGCTTCCGTTACACGTTGACTGAAACCAACGACTGTTAATTACAAATTAAATGAGCAGTTACGATTTCGGATTAATGGCAGAGTAATGGCTGGGTGGCAGTTATGGTTGAATTCCACTATAAATACTGAGTGTAGCTCAGTAGAAAGACACACCAACACAACTCGAAACCTGCAGCAAAACAGGTTCTCTATCTCTCTGAATTCTCTTCTACAAACAAGTTCGGGTTCTAGATCAATCCCGGCAGTACAAACTGCTTCGGCTGTTGTACCCTGGGAAACAAAACGAGTTCTCTTGGGAGGCTCGGAATTTGTTTTAAGGGCCCCGTGTTGAACACGATCCTCAGCTTTTACATTTCTGTTTCTTCTATTTCTGTAAATGTACCATTGTAAAAGTGATTGATAGTCAATTATTTATATTCATTTGTATTGAGTATATCAATAAAATTGTTTGAATTTTTTATTTTATATGAACGGTTCCTACAAACTTAAAACAAATTTTAAAAACACCGTTCATATATTAATCTGTGTTTTTAAAAGGTTAATTTTTCTTTAAATTTTTTCGCTTTCTTATTCACGAGTGATCTTCAAAGTTGGACTTAGAACATCTATCGTTGAATTCTGAAAGTAATTTTAAATTTATTTTTTTTTCAAATTAGTTTGTGGTTATAACTGTTTTCGCTTTCTTATTCACGAGTGATCTTCAAAGTTGGACTTAGAACATCTCTTGTTGAATTTTTAGAATTGTGAAAATAGTTTGATTTTTTTTTCAATTTTTGGTAGTTATTTCAATTTGTTGAAAATTGTTCTAACTTAAACTATTTCTGCAAAACAGCAAACAACATGTCTTCAAGTGCTATGAGTTCCTCTTTATCAGCCCCTTTAGCTGCAACCACTGTGGGAGCGACCACTGTGGCAAACCACGCCGAGAAACCTGAAAAGTTTACGGGTGTCCATTTTAAAAGATGGCAACAGAAGATGTTCTTCTACTTGACGACCTTGAACTTAGCACAGTTCTTGGAGAAAACTGCTCCCCTACCTAAAGAAGGGGATGATGCTCAAGCCTTGAGTGCCATTGATGCTTGGAAGCATTCGGAATTTCTTTGTCGCAACTACGTTTTGAATGGTCTTTGTGATTCATTGTATAACGTGTATTGCAACATAAAGACTGCCAAAGAACTATGGGAGTCTTTAGACAAGAAGTATAAAACCGAGGATGCCGGTAGCAAGAAATTTATTGTGGCTCGGTTCTTGAATTTTAAAATGGTTGATGACAAGACTGTGATTAGCCAAATTCAAGAATTACAAGTTATACTTCATGAAATTCATGCTGAGGGGATGCCTCTCAATGACACCTTCCAAGTTGCAGCCATGATTGAAAAGTTGCCTCCAAGTTGGATAGAGTTCAAGAACTATCTTAAGCTCAAACAAAAGGAGATGACTGTGGATGAACTTATTGTTCGTCTTCGAATTGAAGAAGACAACAAAATGGCTCAAAAAGGCATCCGTGTGGAACCGATGGCAAAGGCAAATGTGGTTGAACATGGGCAATCGTCAAGGGTTATAAGGGTAAAGGGAAAAAGCCAATTGGGAAACCAAAGGTGAACCTTGGACCAAAGAAAGGAGTTGTGAAAAAGAAACCTCCACCTCCTCCTTTCCAAGGTATTTGCTACAATTGCAATGAGACGGGGCACCGTGCTAATCAATGCAAACAACCAAAGCGTGAGCGTGCGCATATGGTGGATGAAGACGGTGAACCGTTAGTGGCAATGATCACCAAGTTATCGGCAATGGTGGAAGAAGTCAACCTCGTGGGAGACAATCCGCATGGATGGTTCATTGATACGGGAGCTACCCGTCATGTATGTGGTGACAAGACCCTCTTTAGCACTTTTAAAGAGGTTAAGGGTGATGAAAAGCTTTATATGGGTAATAAAGCTACGGCCGACATCAAAGGTGAAGGAAATGTGATCTTGAAGATGACTTCCGGGAAGGAACTCACTTTGAGCAACACCTTGTATGTCCCGGAGATTCGCAAGAATCTTGTTTCGGGATGGTTGCTTAATAAGTTTGGTTTTCGTTTAGTGTTTGAGTCGGACAAGTTTGTCCTTACTAAACGTGGAATGTATGTAGGAAAGGGTTATGCCCTCAATGGTATGTTTAAGATGAATGTAACCGTTGTCAAAAGTGAAATGAATAAGACTACTACTTCTATTTATATGCTTGAGTTTTCAAATGTTTGGCATGGTAGACTAGGACATGTAAATTATAATTCTATTCGTCGTTTAATAAATTCAAAATGCTACCTCCATTCCATATTGACACAAACTCTAAATGTGAAACATGCATTGAGGCAAAACTTACAAGATCATCATTTAAACTGGTTGAAAGAATAACCGAAACCCTTGGTTTAATTCACACCGATATATGTGATTTAAAAGCACACCCAACAAGAGGTGGCAACAAATATTTCATCACCTTTATTGACGATTGCACTAGATATTGCTATGTATACTTACTTAAAAGTAAGGATGAGGCAATCGAAAAATTTATCTTGTATAAAAATGAAGTTGAGAATCAACTAAACAAGAAAATTAAAATTGTGCGAAGTGATAGAGGTGGTGAATATGTTGCACCGTTTGCCGATTTATGTGCAAAAAGTGGTATAATACATGAATGTACGGCACCTTACTCACCACAATCAAATGGCATTGCGGAACGGAAAAACCGTACTTTAAAAGAGATGATGAATGCCATGTTGATAAGCTCTGGGATGAGCCATGACATGTGGGGGGAAGCTATCCTCTCGGCCAATTATATTTTAAATAAAATACCACCAAAGAAAAGGGATGTGACCCCTTATGAATTATGGATGGGTAGAAAACCATCATATAATTATCTCAAAGTGTGGGGGTGCCTAGCTAAGGTGATTGTACCACCGCCTAAAGCTCAAAAACTAGGACCCAAAACTGTTGATTGCATATTCATTGGATATGCTCAAAACAGTAATGCACATCGATTTCTTGTACATGAGTCCAAGAATCCCGATGTACAAAAGAACACTATCATGGAGATAAGGCCGGGGAATGCTTCATATTTTGAAAATGTGTTTCCAATGCGAGGACAAACACATGCATCTTCATCTCAGTTTGATGATGGAGGTGCAAGTTCATCAACACAAATTGATGACATAGTTCATGATAGTCAACATGAACGACCCGAGGTTGAAGAGGGAGAAATTAGACGAAGTAAAAGGGCAAGGGTTGAGAAATCCTTTGGTCCAGACTTCGTAAGTTATATGGTTGAGGGTGAGCCTAATACCTACCGTGAAGCGGTATCCTCTTCGGAAGGACCTCAATGGAAAGAGGCAATTAAGAATGAAATTGATTCAATTCTTCACAACCATACTTGGGAGCTAGTAGATCTTCCTCCTGGTTGTAAACCACTTGGATATCGTTGGATATTCAAAAAGAAGATGAAAGCCGATGGAAGTATTGATAAATACAAAGCAAGGTTAGTAGTCAAAGGTTTTAGACAAAAGGAAGGTCTAGACTATTTTGATACTTACTCACCTGTGACTCGCATAACCTCCATACGAATGGTTCTTGCTATTGCGGCATTAAGAAATTTGGAAGTACATCAAATGGATGTCAAAACCGCATTTCTAAATGGCGATTTAGAAGAAGAGATTTACATGGAGCAACCTGAGGGTTTCTCTGCCCATGGTCAAGAGGGTAAAGTATGTAAATTGGTCAAGTCATTGTATGGCTTAAAGCAAGCTCCAAAACAGTGGCACCAAAAGTTTGATCGTGTCATGATTGACAATGGTTTCAAAATAAATGAGTGTGACAAATGTGTATATGTGAAAGATACACCGGGAGGTTATGTAATTTTATGTCTTTATGTAGATGATATGCTTATCATTGGGAGTAATGATAAAATAATAAGATCTACTAAGGACATGTTGAAAGGACGATTTGACATGAAAGACATGGTTTAGCGGATGTAATTTTAGGAGTGAAAATTATTCGAACCCAAGATGGTCTTGTATTAAGTCAAGCTCATTATGTGGACAAGATTCTTGAAAAATTCAACTCGGGAGACACGCGTGTAGTACGTTCTCTGGTTGATACCACCCAACATCTAAAGAAAAAATAGAGGCGAGGGTGTTGCTCAGTTAGAGTACTCAAGAATCATTGGTAGTCTAATGTATCTAATGACATGTACTAGACCCGACTTAGCATACGCGGTGAGTAGGCTAAGCAGATATACTAGTAATCCAAGCTCAGAACATTGGAAGAGTATAACGAGGGTGCTTAGATACATAAGATACACAAGAGACTATGGATTGCATTATACCCGTCATCCAGCTGTGATTGAAGGGTATACTGATGCAAACTGGATATCAGATATAAAAGATTCCAAATCAACAAGTGGGTATGTGTTCTTACTTGGTGGAGCAGCAATATCTTGGAGATCATCCAAGCAAACTGTTATAGCTAGATCCACAATGGAATCGGAATTTATCGCTTTGGATAAAGCCGAAGAAGAGGCTGAATGGCTACGTCAATTTGTGGAAGACATTCCAAGATGGCCAAAGCCGTTATCGGCTATTTGCATACATTGTGATAGTGAGTCGGCAATTGGTAGAGCCAAAAGCTCAATGTACAATGGCAAATCAAGGCACATCAGGCGTAGACATAACACAATACGACAACTAATATCAACAGGTGTTATCAAGATTGACCATGTCAAGTCAAAAGATAACATTGCAGACCCGTTAACAAAAGGCTTAAGCACAGAAATAGTTTATAAGTTGTCAAGAGGAATGGGACTAAAGCCCACGGAAAAGGGGAATATGAGGGAAACCTAACCTAGTTGACTGGAGATCCCAGGATCTAGGTTCAATAGGACAACTTAATCATATGACCAATGGAGTCACTATAGGGGAGTACCCTAAAACTTAAAGGGAGTGACAAACTTCCTAGTCCATTCACTCTGGGGGAGTACCCCGAACAAGTGACCAAAGTGAGGTTAAGCATATTAAGGTTAGATGATTCATGGGAATCAATATAACTATGATGCTTTTAATGATTCATCGAATCACCTATGTTAGAGAGAAGTGGGGTCGCTTCGAATGGATTTGTGGGGAGACGCAAATCCTAGAGCTCTCGCAGAACCAGGAAAGTGTTCCATGACCATTAACGGACACAATAATGAGGGGTTGATCAAACCAGGAATAGTGTTGTGTGATTGTATATTGTCGTCTACATCAAACAGGGTCTGTTCAAAGACATCGTGTCTACACACCACTAGGAGACTAAGTATACATCACAAAGGAAGGTTCAAAGGGAAGACTTACCTATCCTGTAACACTTGACTGCTGAATTTTTTAAAGAAGTGATTTTCATTCATGTGGGGGATTGTTGGAAATTTATTGATAATATTAATATGGTTATTAATATTTAATCAATAAATTAATGTGTTGAATGAAAATTAATGTGGTTAATGACATTAGGAATTAATAGTGTGGGAAGTTATCCCACATTGGAGGAAAGAAAGAATATAAAATGGTTTATATTCTATAACCTTTTGTCTATATTATTTCCTAAGGTGTCACGCTATGTGGATTCGCGAAGGGTGCGAAGCACCCTTAACTCGCACTCGCACTCGCACACGCGCGCGCACGGCGTGGGCATGTGGGCGCAATGTGGCGCTTTGATGGCGCACTTTGCACTTCGCACACTCGCATCACCGCGAGCCGCCTTAGTATTTTTAAAGGTTGGTTCGAGGGTCTGGTCAAGTGCGACTGACCTTGGTGTGCGGTCAGAGTTGTGACTCGTAACAGCTTCCGTTACACATTGACTGAAACCGACGACTGTTAATTACGAATTAAATGAGCAGTTACGATTTCGGATTAATGGCAGAGTAATGGCTGGGTGGCAGTTATGGTTCGAATTCCACTATAAATACTGAGTGTAGCTCAGTAGAAAGACACACCAACACAACTCGAAACCTGCAGCAAAACAGGTTCTCTATCTCTCTGAATTCTCTTCTACAAACAAGTTCGGGTTCTAGATCAATCCCGGCAGTACAAACTGCTTCGGCTGTTGTACCCTGGGAAACAAAACGAGTTCTCTTGGGAGGCTCGGAATTTGTTTTAAGGGCCCCGTGTTGAACACGATCCTCAGCTTTTATATTTCTGTTTCTTCTATTTCTGTAAATGTACCATTGTAAAAGTGATTGATAGTCAATTATTTATATTCATTTGTATTGAATATATCAATAAAATTGTTTGAATTTTTTTATTTTATATGAACGGTTCCTACATGAACAAGTGAAGGATCAGTGGTGGAGGCGATTCTTCTTTCTGATGTGGGTTTCTTCGATTTCATCCAAAGTAACCTATCGAACAAGTCTTTTTTTTATGAGAAAAAGATTAAATCAGATATGGGTTTGTTGTTTTCTTGTTCATTCTTGGAGCGTGGGGCAATTTTGACGGGCAGAAGATAAACCAGTGATGGAACATGATGGATTCTAGATTGTAAAAGTCAAGAACACTAGAATTGTTGTTAGTAATAATTATGAAAGTTGGAAGTGTTACTGGTTTGATTAATAGTATGGATTATTATCGGTCAATAGGTAATTGTTTAATTATTAAAATCCATTTGGCCTATATTAAATTCCAACAATATTTTAAATTTATTTGTTTGTTATTATTATTGTTATTGTTATGTTATATACAAAGATGACATTAGGGGTGTGGAAGAAACCATAATAATTGAATCGTAAACGAAAAAAACAAAACCAATAAGAAACCTACGATTTGGTTTGATGGTTTTTCAAAAACCTATTTTTTGGTTTGGTTTCGGTTTCGCTTCTAATAAAAACCGAAAGAACCGAACCGAAACCATAATAACTAAACTTATAAATTTAGATGTGTATTCATAAACTTATAAACATGATTAGCATATTACTTATTTATTTAACTTATAATATCTAAATATTTTTTGGATTATTTAGATTTTAAGAATAATCTTTAAACTTTTTTGTTTGAATTGATAGGTTAAAATACTTTATTGAATTTTTTGTTATTGTATTTTATGAATTATAATCATTTTAATGTCAAGCAATTTATAGAAATATGTAGATTATATATAAATATCAACAACATGATGTACTAAAGATTTTAGTTTATATTCATTAATTTGGACCAAATTTTTCTTTAAAAACTTGAAGCCAAAATGGTAAAACCGAAAAAAACCAAAACCGAACCGACACCGAAGTAAAAACCAAAAATCAAAAACCGCATAAACCGAAACCGAACGGTTTAAAAACTTAAAAACCGAAATACTAGTTTTTAGTTTTGATTTATGTTAAAATCAAACCAAACCAGCCATACACACCGTTAGATGACATTAATATCTAAAAATTCCGAATTAATTTAATGATAACAAACAAACTGTAAAACTAGATAGAGATTTAAGAAAAGAAAAGAAGGGACACGTGAGTTATGTTATCATGTGAATGTGATTTTACACCTGTCTTTCCCCACCTACCCATCTAAATCTTCCTTCCGTGGCCGTAACATAACAATAATTGGATACCACCAGTAAACGCGTGGTTCTTATTAAATTAATTAAAACTCAATATCTTATATGTTTTCTCAAATCAATAATAATAATAACAACAATAATAATAACAACAGGCTTGGTAAACTAGAAAGTCAGTAAAAATAAACTCTTGGATTTAAAATAAACTGTAACCTAATGGTCACGGTTTATCATATCTGAATTATTTTCATATATTAAAGTTATTTAGAAAACCCAAACGTACACATGTTGTTGAGTAAAATAATAATAAAAATAAGAAAATGTTATCATATCGATCATTGTGGGTCTTAAATTCCAATAATTAGGGAATTATTTATTAATATATAATATTTTTGCAAGTGAATTATTGGGCATATAATACCAAATTAAGTTGACTACGAATCATGCTCCTCCTATATTCTTATTCTTGCTCCTATTCCAATTCATCATCCAAGATATCGTTTATCCTTTCAGCTTCTGACTTCATCTCTGGACCAGAAAAAATAAATAAATCAATTAAGATATGCAATTATGTTATTTGATCGATACGATTAAACACACAAATATATTTGCATTTACGATACCCTCTCTTATTTCATTAAAAGCAAACCAACTATTTGCTAATTTTAGTAGCAAACGCAAACCTACAATTAAGAATTAATAAAATAACCTTATAAAATGACAACGTCTTGCGAGTAAAACATCCTACTTACATAGAATAAATAAACCTTTGCTTATTTTATAGTGTTAGGGTTGCACTTATTAATCAAACTTTTAAAGCAATAATTAGTAATCAGTGAACATATTCTTAATGGATAATATCCGACTGATAATCTTAATCCATTTCAGTTTGCTTTGTTTGGGAAAAGTTGTTTCCCAAATTTACGTTCGTGCTCATTAGTAATTAATTATTGATGATATTAGTGTAAGAGCAATTCGATTATTGTTAACTGTTAAAGAGAAATTATTGTCCATAAAACGTATACGTGACACCTTAAATGCTCTGACAGATGGGTTACGTACATTCGTGTCTAGCAGCTGAGCTATAAAAGACGTTTAGGGCCATACGCCACGTATGATTTTTATCACTCAAAATTATTAGAATATTACTTCCCATATGAGCCATACATAGGAGTATAAAGCTATACTTCACATATGGCGCCTATACGTGTAATACAGTGCTATACGTTATGTATAGTATTTTTAATAGGCATATTGGATTTTAATAATCCAAATTATTACTTATTGGCAAATAATAATCCATACTATCAATTTGGCCGATAACACTCTCAACTTTCACTTTTATGAACAACAATAATCCCAATGACATAATTTTTAAATTTTTACGCTCGATTTGTATCTATTTTAGTCTCAATTTAGCTTGTATGTTTCTTCATTTCATTCATAATTATTGTTACGAACCGAATCGAATCCAAATCGAGCGTAAAAATATGAAAATTATGTCACTGGGATTGTTGTTTGTAATAAAAGTGAAAGTTGGGAGTGTTAGCGGTCAAATTGATAGTACGGATTATTATCGGCCAATAGGTAATAGTTTGGATTATTAAAATTCAATTTGCCTTTTTAATATAACTTTTGTTGCATTTAAAAATATACATTTTTAAATACAAACATTTGTACTTTTTTTTAAAAAAAATACATTTTTATTTTACTAATGTAACTTTTTTCAATTCTTACCTCAACAATCACAAACATTTGTAATTTAAGTAACCAACCATCGAACAATAGAAAAATTCGTAGTTTAATCAAGTAACTAACCGAATAATAGAAACAACAATATAATCCAATTGTAAATGCGAACAACCAAAATAATAATAATATCACTATAACATGAGTTTGTACATACATAACAGTATATTATAACGTATAGCTCAAATAACAATAAAACTTTGGTGCATTTGGATACGGTCGTGGCGGTGGTAACTTAGGAGGCTCGATACTGGCAGCACGTGCTCGTGCCATGTCAAACTGAACGTGTCAGTGCATATGATCCTCTAGTTGGTCGATTAGTCGGCTCTAAAAGCATGAGGCCTGAGCAACCTCCTCTAACAATATTTCCACCAATATTGCTAGTCTCACATCTCGATAAATAGGCAAGGAAGTTGTGTCTGTTGTGTAGCAACTATCGTGGCTGTTGTGGTGGCTGCTATGCTAGCTCCCCTACCGGCTGCTCCTGTTACATGTGACCAGGCTTAGAACTTGCTAAACCGGCTATTGTTACCAGAACTCGTCGGTTGGGGTTACGTATAGATTTTGGCATATAGGCAGACGAACAAAATGTTTAAAAAAACTATATGTGGTGTATAGTCTTATATGTGACGTATAGGCAAGGTCATGTATAGATTTTGGTGGCGTATGACACTTACACAACCCCCTCTTGGCCTTATACGGCACATGGTGTTATGCATATCATAGAATAACGTTTGGGGATTGTGTAAGTGTCATACACCACCCCTAGTCATACACCATAGTAACCTATACACTACCTATCTTCTTCCCCGCCACAAGAACTATATGGCACGTATAGCACTATATGTGGCATATAGTTCAACAAAAAAACCTAGAATAAGAAGTATACATCATATATAGAGCAATATATGGCATGTAGTTCCTTGATGTTGAAAATTTAGTCTCGTAACAGATCCTAAATACCTCCTAAAAGCTAAATCTAACGCTTAAAATAACATTTATTTAGCATAATAATGATCTAGGAACAAAACTTTGGACCTGGGTAAAGAAAAATAAAAAACAAGACACAAAGTATAGCACGATATAAGAGAGTTTGTATGTATGTGTGTGGGGTTGTCACATCCCAGGTTTGGGTCAACCCGGCTCATGTGAACTTATCGGGATCATTTGATTTCTTTTAGAAACTCATTCTTAGAATTTTATTGGCAATGGAATTTTGTTTGTAAACAATATCGTAATATTATTTTATAAATCAATTCAAACTTCAAAACTGATTCATACATTGAGTCATGATATTGATTTACAAAGATCATGTTTGTATTAACAAAACCACATGATTTCAAAACTAGAGATGTGTTGATTTCTGCTTCCAGCTTGTATAACTTCAACATTGATGTTAGATACACCTTAGAGTTTAACTGTGGCATGATCTAAGTCATATTAAATTATTAGTTAGCTGTAAAAGGTTTAAAATCTAATATCAATGATATGTTGATGAATAACATTTATGAAACCCAAATCATTTTATAATAAAGCACAAAAACATTAATTGAGATTAACCATGCTAGGTCCATAGATGAAATACATATCATGGTCTTTCGTTGTACACTGGTAATGGTTTGTTAACGTGTCATTATGGGACCGTCAATGCCCAGGGAGTCGTAATCTTTTGGACACCAAACCATTACCAGTCATGCTTGTATCCTTTTCAGGATCCTACCCATCACATGTGCATCATTTTTTATCGGAACATGTGTAGAATCTTAGTCTGATGCTTGTCATCCATTTCACAAACATGTGTTAATAAATTAACTATTACTCTTGTTTGTTTTCAAGATAAAAGTGAATATGAAGGATTCATGATTTTTGTTTTAAATGATAAATGCATTCACTTCAACTTCAAGTTGAGCTTTGTCTTATGATCTTAGGTTGGTTCCATATGGCTTAACCAGCACTTCAGCTATTCTCAAAGCTGGAAACATCTTGTACAAACTTCGGGTAACTTTGGATCTACAAGAATCAAGTGTTAGGCCGTGAAACAAGTCAGAAAGGAAATCCATGCACACAAATCGATGTTAAGTGTATGTTGGAAGGCGAGATGTGAAAAATGGTTGAATTCTCAACTATTTATAGATGATGTCAGTTGGCAGATGCGGCCCGCATAGTCTGGGCAATGTGCCCTGCATCGTTTGCCACCTCTGCATGTGTGACCATGTCACGCATGCATTGCCTCGAGCCTCTTTTGACGATGTGGCCCGCATCCAAAGCTAATGTTGTGTCAATGTTCACGTGCCCGATACCTGCCCATTAGTCAGCACCCATGTGTCGTCCTCGTATTCTTTTCATATCAAATTTGATGCGTCGGCATCCCTTCTCCAATGCGGGCCGCATCGGTTCTAATTTTTTTAAAAAAATTATCTTTCTTAAATTTTCTCATCTATACTACATCTCCAAAATAATTGTTTTTGCAACTCAACCAAGGGGCTTTGCCCCTTGGCCCACTAGAGGTTGCCGCACTCGAACCCTCACTGTCTAGCGGATGCTTGACGTCAGGTTTTTAAGAGTGTTACGGTTGTGTAAAAAAGCAACTAATTTTAAATATTTAATATAAAAAACTACCGTTTATTATTACTATTTTTAATATAACTTTTTTAATTTTTTTAACACAACAAATCTGTTGTTTACTTTTTAAAATTATCAAATATAAATAAAAGTTAAGAATTTGAAGAATATAAACTAACAAATATAACAACATTACAAATTTTAGTCAAAACCAACTCATGTAACGTATTTGTTTTGTCCTATCAATTATCAAGTTGTATTGTATGATACGAGGCCTGTACATGACCTCTCAATCTATTGTAGCTTCATGTCAGCTAAGATTTTAAAGATGACTATCGCCATTACAGCGTAGACGAAATGGTTTCCGTTAACATGAGCAAACAACACAATGTGATGGAGCATAAGACTTCTCGGACCAACGCATAAAGTGGGAAAATTTTGACTGCCTCGATTACTTAAAGGCTAAACAGTGCAACCAAATATTTGAGCAATCATGAATTCTATGTAGAGGCATTAACATCTAGTATTGAGCGAGTGCACATCCACTTGCAGCCAATTTATGGTGTGATGTAGATCACCATAAAGTCTGTTGACAACATTGTCAAAAACATGACCGTAATCTACTTTGTGTTCATCCATTTTCTGTAGGAGGTGGTGCTGAACAAAAATCCATGATCATTTCATGAAACCCTAAACCCAAAACTATAGACCGAAATTCACAATTACCATCAGGTTATTATCGTATATCCCTACCAGTTTAAAAGGACAACCTATTTTTTTGCTCCTATCCCTACCAGTTTAAACGTCCTACCCTTCTTAAATGCTTTCTATCACGTATGAAACATTAGAATATTCACCAAATAAATAGTTTTTGTCACAAGCTGACATCGCTAATAATCGAATACGATTGAAATTTGAGCGAATAGAAAAAATGAGATACTTACTATCGTCGATCGATCGTTTGTTATATGTAGTAAGTTTTTAGAGAATCTTATGTCCAGTCAAATAATTTGAAGGAGAACGCATCTATTGAAAAAAAAAGTTATAAGTGATGTATAACACTATACGCGCATATAGTTTACCACGTATAATGTATGTGTGTCGTATGGTTGATGCCTACATGCGTATAGGAGTGTGGCATATAGTATTGTATAGGTGGTGTATAGTGTAGCATGTGGCGTATAGTGTAGAATGTGGTGTATAGGTTCCCTAAAACTGCGTGACATCTTGAACCTCGCTACCACCTCCATTATCTCTCCTATTCCATGAATGATGGCCTAAATCATGTATGATCCAAACTAGAAAGTAGCCATGGACTCGAAAATGTCTGTAATTATTTCTAATGGCACTTGGGAACTTATTCCACGCCCCACAGGTGATAACATTTTTCGTTGCCTAGGGTTTTTCTCAACAACTTGGTCTTTATTTCAATGAGACGTTTAGTCTGGTTGTCAAACCAGCCACCATTCGTACTGCTCTTAGCATTGCTACCTCTTGCCACTGGCCAATCTATCAAATGGATATCAAGAATGTGTTTCTAAATGGTGATTTGACGAAACGTGTTTACATGAAACAACCTCCTGGATATATTGACCCCCATCGTCCTGAGCATGTATGTTGGCTTCGCAAGGCTCTCTATGGTCTTAAACAAGCCCCTCTTTCCTAGTATCATTGTTTTTCTCTGCACATCACCTATCTTGGTTTTGCTAGTAGCAAATTTAATTCTTCTCTATTCATATTTTGTTGCGGCATTGATGTCATCTACCTTCTCCTTTACATCGATGATATCATTCTCACCACCTCTTTCACGTCTATAATTGCTCGTGTCATCGCTCTTCTCTCCTCTAAGTTTGCTACGACCGACCTTGGTCCTCTTTCCTTCTTTCTTTGTATTGCGGATACCCGCAATCACTTTGGCTTATTTTCTCTCAGACCGCATTTTCCAAGGATATTCTTTCTCGTGCGGACATGCTTACTTGCAATCCATGTAGCACACCTGCCGACACCAAGACAAAACTTTCTATGCATGGCCAACTAGTTTTAGACCCTACCTTATAGTATTTGCGAATAACTAATGTGACGGCTAGCAACCTATCTTCTGAAAAGCTATACGTGGCATATGGTGCTATACATGCGTATAAAGTTGCTTGAATGACGGATTTGAAAACCATCAAACTGTGTTGGAAACGGTGAAGCTTTACGTCACGTATAATACTATACACAACATATAACGTGGTGTCAAAATATCAAATTGGGTGTCTTTATATTAGGGTATTTAATTATTGGTGTTTGTCGATATATAGCCAATTATTGTTTAGTGAATTACCTACCAAATTAATCAACCTTTACGTCTTCCTACTACTATATAATTAATATTTTTAATTTTAACAATGTCTAGTATATAAAGTTAAGGTAAACAAGTAGGTTTAAATATAAGTACTTGATTGGAAGCTTCTAGCTCATCACATTTTATATACGCTAAGCAAACACAAGTCACAATCTTTCATAGTATAAAAATGCAAGGCAACACAAATAAACATGTCATTATGTATATTTATATTCCTGATCAATTATTTATATAAACGTATGAAGAATTGAAGACAATTAATAATGTAATTGGAAAGATATTAATTATCTTGACAGCTACTAGTGATTATAATGAAAAAATTATTTAATTATATTATTTTTTAGCAACAATTGTACGATCGCACCCTCATCTTTTTCAGGAGTAAACACACAACTAGAAAAACCCTCAGATTCAACTTAAAGCATTTTGCTCTGAACGAGACTCAAACCCAAGACCTCACTAATTCTTTTGTCTTGGGTGCATCGATTCAACCACTTAACCTGAAAATTTTGGTAAAAATCTTATTTAAGTTCCAATGGAAGAGTTAAATATATGATTGCTTTGTATAAAACAAATATAGTAAGATGACATGTTTATGTAGTTTCTTTTTGTTAATGTATTTTAACCAACAAGAGCAATTGTAGACACTTTGAATCTATAATTAATATTTTTAAATTAACAAAAACATAAATTTCAATAATGTATTGTCTAGTCTTTATCAGTTGTTATGATGGCAAACTAAACTAAGGGGTTGTTTGGTGGCATTTCATTAAGTCATTAAAAGCTCTGACTGAATAAAAGATAACATCTGCATCATTCATTATGTTTATAAAACCTATCCATTAAAAAACTTAATTAAGTAAACTAAACACACACTACATCTATAGATTCAGAGGTAGGTTATCAATAGAATCATTAAGAGACTGTAAAAGTTAAAAATAAATAAATAAATAAATAAAATAATAAATAAATAAAATTGACAAGATACGTATTCGCATTATTTGTATTGGTTGTGAATATGCGTACATGTATAAGAATCAATGGAAGGTAACTAAAAAGTGAAATCAAACATTGACCAAAATTCTTTTTGCTTGTTTGACTTTAAAAAAAGATGCTGTTGCTTGTTTAGTTTTGTTTTGTTTAGTTTAGTTTCATTGGATTGAAACTACCCTCACCATTTAAAAAGAAAAAGAAAAAAAAAAGAATGATAATAAATTAGTTAAATAGGAGTGATAAATGATACGCAAAGCAAAGCGAAGGTGCCTATTTAAAGCGACTCTCCCTCTACGTTTTCCTTCCCCCTCTCCATCTCCATCTGCTCTGCTCTTGCTTGCTTGCTTATTGTTTTGATTTCAATTTGGTACGTCTAAATAATAATACATCATTCATTTCTATTTGGAAGCAAATTAATTTATTAATTAACTAGACTATAATAATCAGGCAGCCTAGCTACCTATACAAATGAAGATGGATTATGAAGCTCCCAGGCAGAAATATGATTGCCTTCTTTTTGGTACCCACCTACCCATCCCATATTCATATTCAATTCAATTCATCAATTCTTTCTGTTGTTTGTTTCAACTTTGAAATGAATCAATCAGTTTGTTAATTAAGTAGACATACATACATACATGCAGATCTAGATGATACTCTTTATCCTCTCAGTGCTGGACTGGCCGCTGGAGTTCTCAACAACATCAAAGGTATATATATATATACTCTCTCTCTGCTGGCTGTAGGTGCTGAAAAGTTAAGAAGATAGTTTTTTTAAAGATGAGAATTGTTGCAAGCAGATTATATGGCTGAAAAGCTTGGAATTGATGCGGAGAAGATCCCTGAATTGTGTAATCTGCTCTACAAAAACTACGGTACCACAATGGCAGGCATTCGGGTGTGTAATTCACCTCACCTCACCTACCTATATACATACATATGACATACCTCACCTCTTAACTATTTCTTTTCTTGTAGGCTATTGGCTATGATTTTAACTACGATGAATACCACAGGTAGCTACTCACATCCATTTCCTTCCTTTCGATCAAATTTATTGATTGATTGATTGATTGAGTTTGTTTTTGTTATTTTCTAGCTTTGTTCATGGCAGATTACCATATGAGAATCTCAAGCCTGATCCTGTTTTGAGGTCTCTTTTACTAAGCTTGCCCATTCGCAAATTTGTAAGCCCCGCCCCCGTTTTGTTCAGTCTTTTACTAGCTACCTTTATTCCACGCTATCCTGAGTCTTTTACTATGCTTGCCCACTCGCAAATTTGAAGTCTTTTATTTATATGTTGGGTAGATATTTACCAACGCCGACAGATCCAT
This sequence comes from Flaveria ramosissima, assembly GCA_025215565.1. NCBI lineage: Eukaryota > Viridiplantae > Streptophyta > Magnoliopsida > Asterales > Asteraceae > Flaveria > Flaveria ramosissima. The sequence goes on from CM046045.1 coordinate 28,677,527, forward strand.
GCGGCTAAAGTTGTGAGCAAGCTTGGATTGGAAGATTGTTTTGAAGGGATCATTTGCTTCGAGACTCTGAATCCTCCTTGTGTCCACAAACACACACCCCAGCCGGACACGGAGATAGAGATATTCGACATCATTCGACATTTCTCCACAACCAATTCAGCCTCCCACTTACCAAAGACACCCATTCTCTGTAAGCCATCCGAACATGCAATTCACAAGGCTCTCAACATCATCAACGCTAACCCTCAAACAACGGTACCCACCCTAATCATCAATATCTCACTCTTTCTTTCTGTCTTTTACATACGTATCTGACTATTTATTTATTTATTTATTCTACAGCTGTTTTTTGAGGATAGCGTCCGAAACATTCAATCTGGAAAACGTGTGGGTCTAGACACCGTTTTGGTAAGTTAGCATTCAATCTCAGGATATGTAATGTTGTTTGCTTTATTAACAGGCTGGTTAAGTTAATTAATGATGCATGATACATATGCATGATGCTACAGGTTGGCACGTCCCATCGCTGCAAAGGTGCAGATTATGCGTTAGAAAGCATACACAACCTGAAAGAAGCAATACCCGAGCTGTGGGAAGCTGAGAACAAGCTTTCTGTTGCTGCTTATAATTCTGTAGTCGAGACACCCGTCACCGCTTAACATCTTTTCTTTTCATCCATCATTCACATTCACTACTAGCCACCGCAATCAATCATGTATATGTATCATGTTCAATAATCAAGTTAATAATTATTTAAGTTAATTAGAATTCAATCAAACTCAACTTGTGGATTTTTTGTCCGACAGTTCATCTTTCATGGGTGGCTTGCTGTAGCCTATTGCTTTGGCAATGAGATTTGTGTTTTCCTGATCCGGTCAAATAAGTCGAAACTAACCCCATCCTAATCAATAAAACACAAACATGATAACATTTGACAGAAGACATATAGTTACTACTATGATATATTTTCAAAAAGGAATACATTTGGAAGTCAAATAGAAATTTATATAACTAGTTTTGAATGATTACTTTTATGTATTAGTATTTATATACTTATGTCATGTCATTCAATAAGCAAACTAAAGTTTTTTTTTAGAAAATAAGCCATGCGGTTATATTCAGTTTTACTTGTAGCCATGTCACTTAAAATGTTTTACAAATTTCTTACGAGTTTTTAACAATTTTGAAGTCAACAAGTTTGGCAATTACATTCATATGAATTGAATTAAAAGTTAGACTGGATATTTCTTTTGAAGAAGTTCAGTCTAGAAATTAGTATGTTGCACACAATCATGTAATGAGACTCATATAGCCGAGTAATTTGTTGGCTTGTAGGGGTGGGGATTAAGATTCGATGATCCATGTTGAGAAATTCTGAATTTCAATATTTATGTAATGGTGATTTGCACGCGGTTACAGTGACCATTCCAGTGGGTATGGACAGACCATGCTCGCTTTTAAGATTCATGAATACATTCTTACAAAAGATGAATTAGCAGGCGGGCGGGCAGGCAGGTGACATTCATGTAATGTGTATATCAATATCTCTTTGAAAAAGTGACTGTTGCTTATTACATGTAGTACTGTTATCACCAAAGGAAGTCAGTCTGTCTGTCTGTTACTGTTAGTACGCCTATCTCATTCACTAGTCACACCCATCCATGCTTTGGTTTAAACAGATTATATGTGCACCCCTTAACTAGTTGTAGTTGTAGCTGCATGATGATCATATGCTGTGCGGAAGCGAAGACCAGAACCTATGTAGCTTGACAAAGGACAAACCCAACAAAAGATATTTGGACCCAACACCTGTCAGTGTAACCAAAACCATGTTATGTTAATAAATACATTACTTAAATAAGATGAGAAAAGATATAAATCATATCCTCACTCACTGTAATCAAATTTTCATAGACACCAAGATCATACGGATGCGAGTACACATTCCCTCCCTGTTCTGCAACCAACATGGCCCTCACCCCTTCATAATACTGCATATGCCACCCGCACCTTACAACCATCATTTATGCTATAATAAAAAAGAAAAAGAAATGGAAAAGAAAAAAAAAAGAAAACATATGTATCTAGTTGAACCCCAAGTGCTTGGTCTCAGCTTCAAATTTCAACAAACTCCTTGGGGCAAAAATATTATACAAAAATCTAAAAGCACCTCTATTGTGGTTTTGTTCTGTAGGGTTAGGTAAACATGCCACCCCAAAAAGACACCTAGAGCCATGCTCAATGGAATTAGCAACAGCCCCGAAATTATCTGTAAAACAACAAGCAAATGATTGAGGAAAAGCAAAAAAGGAACAAAGACGTTGGTGGTGAAATTATACATACGTATACACTTCTATAAGATCCTTCACTTTGCTGAGTATCAACAGTCAAACTACCTAGAAGCAAAATCTAGTCATCCAAACAATAATAAAAAAAATAGTTAAATATTATTGATGGTAGTAATAATACATAATCCAACAAAAGGCTAAAGATCATACCAGAGAGTATACGCATGCAAGGAGAGCATACACAACAAACACAAAGAAGATCTTATAGTTTGCGTGACCCACACAATTGTTCATCCACACGCAATGGTGATCCTTTAATTAAAGAATGAGTCAGCAATCTCTATATCTATTCATTGATGCTGAAACAGGAATGAGGTGGCGAGGGACATATACCATTCGTAGAACGCATCGTTTACATATACGGCAATGATGCGAACGAGGTGGCTTGTATAGACAACATTTCTTGCAGTATCTCAAGTCCCCCCCCTGCAAGTAACATACAAATATATCTACTTAAGCATGCATTCGTTCAAGTAAATTCCTCCCAACCATCTTTACACTACCTTGTCAACTGAATCATGAACCAGATCAGCTCATTTATTTTTTATTCTCTTAACCTCACATAGCCGCCCTTACAAGAATATAATTGCATTTTTTTCAAAACTAGTTTGGGGATCATTGTCATGAAATAGAATTTGACATCAACCATTGCAAGATAACACAAAAGAGCATCTCTAAACACATTAGTTGAAACTGTTAATGTTGAAATGTAAAACAGGGTCAGTTTCTTTGTTAAACAGAAACTACGAATGTTGAAATGAACACAAAATTAAATAGGGGCAGTTGAAGCTCCAAACTTATAACACCATATTCATTGTGCGTTCTCATACTAACATTTAACAAATAGTTCCTACATACGCAAAGACAATATATCCTCCTATGAACACAAACATTGTTCCATCAACCACTGGCTAAGCAAAGAGACATGAAAGCAGATAGAAGTGCAGGGGCATTTAAAATAAAAGGTGCATTTTGTCAGTTGATAGGAGTGCAGCCCAGCACCATTTCAGTTGTCTTCAATGGTGGTACATTGCATTGATAGTGGTGTGAGTTTTTTAAACTCTCTACCTTGTCTTCCTTGATAGATCACTAATGATGCAGGTGGATGTGCTCTCAAATGGCTCATAACAATGATTAATTCATATGACCTTCTTTGACCCGTATGATTAAAAAGATGAACCAAAAGGTTCAAGAACTTAAAGTTCTTTACAAGTAAAATCAATCAAAGCCTAATTCTCAAACAGCCTAAAGATCCTAACTTATAATGACTAACAAGGTAAACTAGAAATTTAAATCCCCACAAAATAGGATAAAACAGTTAGATGATAATCTCATAGAATCAAGTGTTGGATGCTCTTGCATCAACTAATTTTACACAATTTACAATTTTTAGATGTTTCATAAAGTACTTGCGTGAATCAGTTAAGGGTTAGGATGCAATCAATCTCTCATGAAATTCAGAGCATCCATCAAAAATACAATTGACTTTCAAACAAAGTGCAACAAACCTTGAGTGGAATTCAGTTAAGGGTTTGAGCGATAAGCTAGTTGCACAGAACCATGATGAAACTGATTCAAAAATTAAAATATAATTGCTTCCTTGCTTGCACTAAATGAGTTGACTACACTACGCTTAAAGTTGTCACTGGTAATCATTAGGTGGCGAAATGACAACATATCGGTTCTAAATTATATTTGAGTAATAGCGGTTTGCGTTACAAATGATTATATAGCTGTTCATGATATTATATCCAATCAAAAAAGTTGTCTGATGTTGACATCAAAATCTATTTATCGCAGCACTCACTCAGTTAAGCTGATAAAGCTCCTTAGCAGGTACTTTGGCCAACAGATTAGTAGGGTTTAGACTGTTCAGGAGCTTGAAAATACTAGACGTTTTGGTAAGAAAAAGAGAACAACGTACAGGAAGATGAGAGAATAATATATATATACATGTCCTTCCCAATTAGGATAAAAACCCTCAGATTCTCTCTCTACAAGTTTTTAAATACTTACCTGATAAATCAGATCAGCAAGAATGTTTTTCCTAAGATAATTTAAGAAACAATTTTCACAAATTGCAACACTCCCACAAGAGTTACACTACAAATAATTATTAACATTAATAATATAAATATTCACAAAACTCCTTCACAGCGTCCCATATCCTGCATCAACTTGCAACAGAATCTCATAAGAATTGATCTCTCGCGTCATTTTATGTTATATTACAAAAGCATAACCTAGAAATACTTAATTTAAAAGATGGTTTCTCCATCCAAACGTTAACATTATCAGCCATTGGTTAATCAATCTTAATCAGAAATAAATGTTTAAATGAATGCTAGATTTAATAAAACAAGTTTGTCATGTTTAGAAACAAGTACACATTACCATGTTAAGTGTACGAACCGCTATTTTGAATATACACTTACTAATTAACTTTCCCTAACTCCCTAATAATAACTGGCTACTTAATCTAGTATAATCATCTTACCACGCAACTTAACAAGCTGTGAGTTCTAGAATGTTTCAAACTTTGACCATTTCCTAATCTGTTACTTAGGTTAGATAAATCTAGAGGTAATATAATTATTATCTAGCTTTATTTGAGTGTCGGTAAAGGTAAGTTGCAAAAAATTTATTTAAGAATTAGCAGTCGCAACAGAAGTCTGGAATTCAAACACGGTGAAGAATCCAAAGTCCAAACATATTCTGCCTTTTCAATTGTAACTCTTCATGTTGATGATATTATTTATACCAGTTCCTAAACCCATCTCATATGCGAGTTCAACAGTCCATTACAAAGAAAATGTTTGATATTTTAACGCATATTTCTTGGAATTAGAAATCCGTCAAAGGGATACATGGAAGATGCTTGGGAAGCACCAACTCAAATTAACTCATCAAAGAATTTCTTGGGATCAGAAATTCGTCAAACAAATTCAACATGGTGCAAAGTAGCAGCAACTCAAATGAATGCACTCAGATGATGATTCTTAAGCCTAGAAAGCACCAATCGAACCAGGGAACAAGTTACAAGCAGGAAGGATAATATGAAACAGAAGGCAATTTTTATCAAACCATGATCGACCCTTTTATTTAATCCGACTTTCAAATAAACATTCAAACCTTATAAGTAGCCCAACAAAACCAAAACCTAAATTGACTCAAATGAACTTACTAGGTAAACCTAACCCTAACCTATAACTATCTACGACTTATAGTATTAAATAAAAGACTCGATCAAATAAACATTCTAATTAAAATAATTTAACAAAAGACTCATAAAATCAATTAAACTCAATGACCCACTTGTACTCAAACTCTTCCAGCCACCATTCTTATTCTTTCACATGTGATCTAACAAGGATTAGCAATGATCACCCCATAACTTTGTTCACAATCACCTTCACATCAATGCGGGCCCCTCGTCATATTGAGCAAGATGAGCTTCTTTCTCCTAATCCTCCTCCCTATCCTTCTAATTGGTACACTCGTATGCAAAGTGACCAAGTTCCCCACATTCATAGAACCAAAATTCACTTGTCTTTGTTTCATCAAACTCTTCCGAGTGCTCTTTCTCCTCTGCCAAAACCTCTTCCTTACCCTTACCACAGCTTTGATTTCCATCATCTAGTCCCTTTCCGTAGTGTCAAACTTTCAAGATCATTGACCCCTTGATTACTTATACTTGCCATTAGAAGTTTGTTTATCTTGATCATTCTCCTTCGATTTATTATGACTTTTAAGATGTTCTTCATACTCTATTATTCTTCCTAATGCTTCCTCAAAGAACAACAAAAACAGCCATACCCAGTAGATCCCACGCATAGCAAAGCTATTAATGGAATTCTAGAGAGGGTGGGATGTAAACAAACCTTACCTCCATCCGTGAGAATAAAGATGTTGCTTCCAAAATAATACGTAGCACCATACCAAACACCGAACAAACAAACAATACTGGAAGTATATAACATAGCAATCTACCCATATGTGAATGGATAAGTAACATCTATAACATCCATAAATAGCAAATAGACATAAATAAATTAAAACTAAAACAAAAACACGCAGAGTGCACTAAAAAGGATAGGAGAAATCCAAGTCCTAGGACACAGCTAAGACACGACTACACCCTCCGAGTCACTAACCTTAATCCTACATCTCCAATAATCCTATCCTAGACCATGGCCTCAGAGAGTTGCAACTTTATAAAATCCTATCTAATTTGCTCATGCCAAGTCACTTTTAGCCTACCTCTACTCCTCCTTCCCTCGACATTGAGGGTTGCCACTGCTCTGACTCGCGTTGTCATCTACCTCTTTCTCACATGCCTTAACCATCCCAACCCTTCATCTCTTATCTCATCCACTAAACTAGCAAATTTTAACCTATTTCTAAAAATCTCATTTCAAATCCAATCTAACCTTACGTGTCCACACATGCACCTCAATATCATCATCTGTGTCACCTCCATATTGCGCTTGTGTCTATGCATGTGTCTAATTTGTATCTCCTCGTGTCTGCTTCTGAAAAGACATATTCTTAATTTCTATGTAGTGCTTTATACAGGCCACGATTGGTAAAAGCTTCTTTAGAACCAATATGGGTAACTTATGCGCAATTGCTTAATCTTCAAGGCTTAAACCATGGCTTTTGAACTTAGCTGCTATGCAAATTAACTTGCTTAAAAAGTCATTGATTGACTAATTCTCTTTCATCTTTAGCATTTCCAACTTTCTCCTCAAAGTTTGTAAACATGCTTTTTGAACTCGATCTACTCCTAGGTACTAAACTCGAATTGAATTCAATGCATCTTTCGTGTTCTTGTGTTTCACATCTTGCAATATAATGACCTCAAGCAAGTTTTGATAGTGTGATAAGTGTTAAAAATATTAAAATACTTATTGAGTGAGTTCTTTTGTCTTATGGATCAATTTCATAGGGAGTAATGTAAAACCAGTATATTTAAGAATCACAAATTAAACTCCTTCCACATTTCATCATATTTCTCATGGTGATCCACATTTAAGCATAATCGCCACCTTTCCAATTAGGCCTAACACATGTTGCCATTTCTTCTTTATATATATTGGTGTCAATTAATAATAATAATAATTTCATACAATTTTATTTTAATTAAGAGTAGATCAACAAGTCTGGGAATCATCATTCAGTGAGCGTGCGACAGTAATCTTACAAATCAACGGGAAATAGTGGTGTTGCTCACAAGAAAAATCAAAGACGAAGCTTCAAATCCTCATTCAAACATCAGAATGCTAAAATCAAAAGCTAATATGATGATTCAACGACTAGGTAAGTAAATTTAGACCTTTTGTGATCATACTCCAGCCCTAGAGTTTACTTTTGAAAATTTTAAGTGTGATTGTGAAGCATTTGGGAGAAACTAGAAGAACTAAGTTGAATAAAGAATATTAATTGGTAAAGAATAGGAACAAGAGTGCTTCATTAGTAAAGCTATTCAAAATAAAATCTAGATCATACGAAAAATTAAAATAAAATGAACGATTAATGATTAAACACAAATGAATATTGGGTCTTTCAACTATTATGGATAATTGATGTAAACAAAAGATAAAAGTTTTTTTTTGCAAATATGACGAATTTAAGCTTGAAAATAATGGTGGAAGAATGGATAGCTTAAAGACTGAAGAATTGGAAATTTTGTGGGGGAATTCTTCAACTACTTTGGATGATTGATGTAAACAAAAGACTTGAAATGGATAGGATATTACCATCCTAACACCTTCAACCCTGTACTCCTGTAGGTAAACAGTTGAATATAAAAAAAATAAACTAAACAAAATTCAAAGTTGTTAGGTTAGTTCATTAACAAAAAACATAATTACGTTTAAAATTTAATTTGCAACTAAATGATGTATGATAAGCAAACGATTAGTAACAAAATTAAGAATATACCATATTTAGTTTGACGTGATAAAGGAACAACGCTTGGAAATTTAAGGAACAACAAACTTTATATGTTCGTATAAATGGTACCGCTTATATTTGCATCGTTTGCCAAGGGGATTAAAGTAGTATACATAAGTAAAACAATATTGTGGTGAATATATAAAGTTAAATGTGGGTCTATAAACGTGTAGTCAGGTAGAATGTGATATATGCATGCATTGAGCTTTACTTATGAAAAATATGTTTATAAATATTTTGATGAACTAGTTTTGTTGGTTAACTAACCAGCATTCGCAGACATACATTTTTAAGTATGTACCTCACGAAGGACTACTATAACATAGCAAAGAAAAAGAGATAATGTAATAGAAGTCCTCCTTTGACTATTTGGCAAAGACGAAGTTTGGCATAACTTAAACCGACAAGATGAACTCCAACGCCATTAGTTAAAATAAACAAATGTAAGACACTATTTTTAATATAAGATTTCCGTTGTGTTGATCATTTTGTTCTAAGTTTGTAAGACCAACTTTCGTTGCACCTTAGATGTTAAGGTATGACGAAAATATATCAGTGTTATCATTATATAGTACTTCCTCTCATCTACTATTGCCCCATTACTAGATTCTATAGTCTCCTAATGACTGTATGCCCTTGGTATCATGTCAACTAGGATTGACCACACGGTATAGTGTGTCTCAATCCACTTGGAGCATTGTAGTGACACATTATCTTGCTCACGAAACGTTACCATTTTTGCATTTTCTACCATTCTTGCTAAAATTTGTTCCTTGCTAGTAACTTTTTTTGTTGAACTTGCTTTCTTTCTTATTGTATTTGCTTGTCTTCTTGTTGAACTTGTCGGCCAAACTTGTTTTCTTGCTTTCATTACTTGTTTCTTCTTGTTCATGTTGCTTGTCTGTAACTCAAGGTGAGAGCCTAGCCAGCTCTCGATACCAATGAGAGCCGAGGAAGTACCACCCAAACCAAAGAACAAGTTACGAACACGAAGGAAAGATGAAACACAACCCTACTTTGATCAAACTATGATTGACCATTTTATTGAATACGACTTTCGAATAAACATACAACCCTTACTGGTATGTAAGGTTTAAAAAGTACGAAATCGAGACTCGAGGTGTTTTCCCTCGCATCATGAGGCGTAAGCCTTGAGGCGAACTGAGGCATAAGCCTGAGGTGGAGCTAAAAATTAGATATAAAAACTATATATTTTATAAAAAATAAAATACAAAACTAATTTCATCATCAGATTCATCAAAAAAAATACATTAAAAATACATGGAATGTTTAAAACTGACACAAAGAGTCTAAAACATCAAAAATAAACATTAAAACCCTTTGGGGCATCCTAAGGCGCAACTTTTCTTATTTGCCTCAACCCCGCCCTATGAGGCACACATACAAAATAACCCTCTAAGGCGTTGCCTCATACTCAATTTTTGGGTGCCTCGCCTCAAGGCGTCGCCTCAAATACCTTACTAGGTAAACTCAAATCTATTTATAATTATTTCTAACTTACTAGTATGATATACCAAATAAACATAAACCAAATAAACTCCAACTACTTATTCACACTAAGGTAAACATGCTAATTATTATATTAAATAAAAGACTCGTAGAGTCAATCAAAGCCAATGACCCATTTGCACACAATGTCTTTTTAGCCATTCTTGAACTTTCGCATGTGAACTAATTCTCGTCCAAAATGTTGCTTTCTCAAATCAGAATGATTTCTTGCTTTATGTACAAGGCAACAAGACATTACTTTCAAATAGACATGCAACCCCTACAAACAGCCTTAAAAACCAAAATATAAATAGACTTGAATACCTTACTAGGTAAACTCAAAGTCTCAAACCTATCTATAATTATCTATGACTTACTACACAAACATAAGACAAATAAACTCAAAATAGTTATTCACACTAAGATAAACAAGCTAATTAAAATATTAAATAAAAGACTCATTAATTCAATCAAACCCAATGACCCACTTGTACTCAGAGTCTTCCACCATTCTTGAACTTTCACATGTGAACTAACCAAAATTAGGTCCAAAAGATTAGGCAATGAGAAATGCAACATTGTAAATGAATTGTTTGTGTACTAAATCTCGTTTAAGTGTTGCTTTCTCAATCAGAATGATTTCTTGCTTTATGTAAAAGCCAACAAGACATCATTTTCATGCAACTAAAAGAAAACTTGGGGCAAGCTATGTAGCTCCTTTTCTAATGAGACTAGATAAAGCACAACCTAACTCTATGACCAAAACCAAAGGTAAGATGTAGTTGAATTTTGGCTATGTTGAGACTTAAGGTAGAATTCATACTCAAAAAGAAAGGTGTTCATCACATTAATTAATTGTTTGAATTTGTAGAGGCTTTGGCCCGGAGGCAACAGGCCCTAGTACTCCAAATCACTTAAACTGGGAAGATGCCTAAATTAACATTTCTTGTTCACAAAGTTGCAAAACCTGATCTATTTAGTATATATAGATGTGTAGGCCTTTGTAATTCCTGTGAGCACCTACAGTAATAAAAGGAGAAACCCTAGTTGTAGCACAATAGACAATAAATATTTGTGTCATTTACATTTCTGCAGTTGATTGTTGGCGCGCGTGCGTGCTTGTAAACAGCTAACAAAAATATCTAATTTTCTTTGTCTAAAAAGGGGTTGACTAGAATGGTCATGAATTTAGTCACTTTCTTTTTGTAATCCTATAAAAAAGATAATGTAGAACAAGTATATACACAACTTAGCCCTAAGGTTTCAGTCATCACAAGTTAGGGAAATTGGTAGGTGGGTGACCACAAACCTCCCACCAATTGCCATCATAAACTCCAGGTCATTACCACAATTGGTTTCGTGAAGAACTTTCGTGGATAGATGTGCATACCCTTTATGGCGTGCTGTCTTGTATCCTAACGACTCCCACTTGAATGTAATGTAATAAATTAGGGAGAGCTAGAGTAAATGAAGAGAATGATCACCGCCTAAAAAGTTACAAGTACTTAGAAAGGTATGGGTGAAGCCCTAATTTTTTATTTGCTCTAGTAATTTGAGGCCTATTATGTGAGATAGATTCAAGATGCATGTTTATCTTAAGGATCAATAGCAATAAACCTTTGTAATGATGTTAAGAGAGCCCCAAACTATGGTTATCGTAAGGCTAGGCTAGGCTAGGTTAGGTGCAGAGTAGAGAGAGTTGTATCCGTAATCTAGAGGTGAAATGGATAAGAAAGATATGCATAATATAAGGTAAGTGGTTTGGAATGGGTGTAAGAATGATGAAAAGGAAAGAAGAAGTAATAATGAGAGATAAGATCCGGCATTAGATAATAGATACCTTTCGCTTAATCTCGTGGATGGGGTGATGAGAGTCCTCAATGTCGGGTGCAAAAGAAGGCGGGACACGGCCAGGGTCGGTGAGCATGGCGAGGGCGTAGTTGCAGACAGACATGAGGGCGAGGGCGGTGAAAACGACGGCGTTGATGATTCCCGGAGAAGAACGGAGGCCGAACCATTGGTTGAGAAATACGAAAACAGTTGAAAAGTATATGTAAACGATGGCTAATGAAACCACAATCACGTGTGCTGCTGACATTTCAAGATCAAGAGGGACTGAACAGCCGGTCTCCGTCCGTCCGTCCGTCCGTCCGTCAGTCTCCCTCTCTTCTCTCCTCCTCCTTTTCTTCTTCCTTCTTCCTTCTTCCTTCTTCTTCTGGGGTAAACGAACCAACCAACGAATGAATATGTTACACTATACACCCCTGCACTTCTATAAAAGCGTTTACACTACTTGCACTCTCCACCCCTATAATGTATTTTTTTCATGTTACTACTCTTTCAATCAAATCTTTTCAAAAAAAACCTAGCTGGTATCAGAGAACATCAAAAAAAAAAAAACAATAAAGAAGTTGTAAACTTCAAAAACATGAGCAACGAAACACCAAAATAAAGATTCTTGTTTCCTCAACTCATGCGTTCAATCCTCCTTCTCTGCTCCAAGAACTCTTTCCAGACCTATTCACCCCCCCCCCCCCCCTCTCTCAAATCAAATGTGTTGATCATTGGATGACAAGTTGCATAAATAGGGTTTTTAGGAGTTTGCCGACTAACCATAACGACTAGTCTCACAACGGATAAGATGGAATGGTTGTTAATGATTAGTAAATGATGTGGCTTCCGTTGACTTTGACTATAAGCATGTAACTTTGTGGTCTGTAAGATCTTCATTCGACCCAAACTTCTTATTTCATCAACTTTCTTCCCGTGACTCATTTTCTGCTCAGATTAACTTTTTAATAATAATAATAATAGCGAATTCATCGTTAAGCACAATTAGTATCTAAAATCTAACGATTTTGCATCAAAATTTGTTTAAAATATGGAAATATATATACGAATTATATATGTGATATACAAAACATTATATACAATGATAAAGGGCTGAAAAGATTTTACAGTTTGGTGCAAATAATCCCTAGAGTACATAAATCTATTCATTGCTTTAAGAAATTTTTAATATTCATTCATTGTTGGTGGGAGGCTTGGCTAAAGTTGTTTGTTTCTCTCTCCAACAATGTGGGACTTTTATAGTCTAAAAGAACAAGGTGGGTGCAGGACCGTTAAAGAGATGGTCAATACACTTAGTCTCACAATGAGAAGAGTGTTTAGAACACTTAAGAGATCAAATAGTGAACCGGGACCCTTTTATGATGCTATGAAACACAAGTAAACAAGAGACAGAAAGCTTAAGAACACAACACAAATATTGATTTTGAAGATTACAGTATATTGCTTATCAAGTTCTATTACAAGTGATACAAAGCATATGAACAAGTTACAAGGACTTGAGACACTTTATACTACATCCTACAGCCGGCCATACTTGAAAGGCCAGCTGGAAACATTGATCTAGACAACAAAATCAATGTAGAGTCAAAAGGCAGATATGCCTTTTGACTAGTGACTATGACATGCTATAGCTCACATCCTAATATATTACAAAAAGGATAAAAGTACATAAAGCAGAAAGTTACATACCCAAGACCTCAATGTATAATTACAAAAAGCATGGACCATTCACCAACTTGTATAAGTTGGTAAAACAGCAGAGTTGCAGCGGAAGTTGGTCAGCTTTATGAAAAGTATATCAGAAAAGCATGTTCTTCAAAGTCTTTGGAAGAAATATGTCTTCACTTCTTAGGCTTCGGAAGACTTTGTCTTTGAAGCTTCGGAAGACTTCACTTTTGGCTTCTGAAGATGTTGGTCTTGGCTTCGGAAAATTTTACACTTAGAATATTTCTGATGCAGGGTGTAAAACTTCCGAAGCAACTTCTACTTCGCATAAGTGCATGCATGCAGGAGAGACTTGGTCTGTTTTTTAGTGCATCAGCCTTTTATTAAGCCTTACAAACTCCCCTTAGGTTGATGCTACCAAAACAGAGAAGTGTCTTCAGATGTTGATGCTCCTTATTATGATCATGACCATTCCTTTCTTTATCAATTGGTCAGGATCACTCAGACTCTCATAATACCTTCTCATGTCAAAGAGATCATGTAGAGGTAAGTTAAGCATGTCTTCCCAAAAGTAGACATCTTGATCACCCTGATCTCTTGTGACATATCATCTGTCTGGATTAGCAGCAAAGGTCCAGACAAGATAGGTCTTCCTGATACAAGAGGCTCTACTTGAGTTGGAGTGGGTTAAGCAGTCACTTTTTCCACATCCACATGATGTTCTGACTTATCCTGAGGTCTGGAAGTGGATGCCTTTGATCTCCTCTTTGAAACAGACTTGGTGGCCATCCTTTTCTTCCTCTTCAATTGAGTAGACTGGCCTTCACTGCCGGATTATTCTGTTTTGTCCTTCTCACTTGGATCCTCCTCCTTTACAGGTCCAGAAAAAGAGGGAGTTGGACCATGCTATGGATCAGAAGATGAAGCTTGCTGAGGTTCAGCAGGAGGTCCAGGTTGTGTTGTCTCAAAGTGTTCAACCTTAACCTCCACTTTCGGAGGGACTTAACTTGGTGGAGAGTGTAAGTCAACAAGCTTTCCTCTCTTGATCTTCTGCTTGATCACCCTAATGTGCTCATCCATGATGGATAGAGACATTGGACCAAGTCTCCTTCAGGAAAAGCCATACAACTTTAAGAAGCTCATCATCCTTTGCCTATCAGCAAATTTCTTTTTACTTTTTTGGATGATGGCCCTTGACTTTGCTGCTTCTTCCCCCATCTTCCTCTTAGTAGCCTTTTGTTCTTTGAGAAATTATAGCTCAAGCTGCTTGAGGTATTCAAACTCAATGTACTCATATAACAAGGGAAGAACTACAGCTGCCTGATAGAGACCTGTGACACTCAGGTAGTTAATCATCTTTTATTTGTTAGCCTCCTTATCTACCTGAGGTTGTTTAGTTGCCACAACCTCTTCTTCAGGACTTTCTTGAACTGGGGAGAGGGGAGGAGCATGTTTGTACCGCCTTTTCTGTCTTCTTTCTTCCTTGGTTTTGAGGAGCAGCTCTACATCCCCTGCCTCCTTCCTCTCCTTAGACAACTCTTTGTCTGCCAGTTCATTCAATTCTGCCAGTTTCTTAGACAACTCTTAACTCATCATTTTGAGTGTTTGATCTGTGATCAGCCTTGATAGCAGCTTCCATAAATTTTGAGGACCAACCAGAACTTTCTCCCCTTAGCTTCCTCTTCCTCTCTCTCTCCTCCTCCTCAATCTCCTCAGAAGTCATTATCATTTTCCTTTTGTTTGACTCAAGGTGAAGAGAGCTTTGGCCTTTATTGTTTTAAGTAGCAGTCAGACTCTAGGCAGAGAGAGGTTGTGAGACAGCTTCACGAGCAGGTGTTTCACTGAGGGAATGGGATGCTGAAGATGTTAATTCTGTGACAGTGCTCATAGGTTCTATCACTGGGCCTTCAGTCAAGGTTTCACCTTTGAATCTAATCTTAGGGTCCACCTCAACATCTAGTTGACCAATAACATTGTCTGCTCGTATTTGTCTCTTTGCTTTGAACACTTCAGCAATCCAATCTTGTATCCTTGCAGCCATTCTTTCAGCTTGCCTGTGATGAGTTGGATTGGCAAGTGGAATGTTGACAAGATCAAGACCTTCATAGTAGTTCAAGGTCTGAATGTTGAAGATCTCTTGCTGCCCTTGAAGTCTATGAAGTATAATGGCTCTTCTCTCAGCATCATACCTCCACCCTAGTATGTAATTTGAGGCTTCTTGGGGTGGGGATGACATTGCCCTTGGATTCCCTCCTCAAATAGACTCCAAATGAGTGAGTCCACATCAATGTGAACTTGAGGAGGTTGCTGAGTATGGACAACTACAAGTGAGGATGATGAGTCCTCAATGTCCATACTCTGTGAAGAACTTCTAGGTTTTGTGATTGTTGAGACTTTCTCCCCCTTTTTGGTAGCATCACCCACTTGCATAGGTGAGCTAGGAGTTAGGTCTATCACATCCAGAGGTTCTTGTGTTCCTGGATGAGCTCTCCTTAAGGGTCTCCCAGCTAGTTTTTCCTTGAAAAAAGAAATCTCAAGTTGCTGATCATTGACTCTATTTTGTAAGGTAGTCACCTAAGAATCCAAGTGACTAAACTTAGAGACTAAATACGAGCATGTTTTTGATAGTTTTTGCACCTTTAGCCTCATGTTCCCCTCATCCTCATTAGAAGAATCATGGGGGGATGAAAGAATTGGGCCAAAGTCTTCTCTCTCACAACCAGCATAGTGTTCTTGGCTGCTGGATTTCCCCTGCTCACTGACAACTTCAGGTGAAGTGTCAATGAGCTGAGTTGCCATGATTGAGGTCTTAATGATGTAATTACTTTCAAAAGTGAGAGCCTCTTCCATATGGACCTCCTGAACAGGTTCAGGGAGATCCACCTTAGTGATAGGTGAATAATGTGGGTTAGACAAGGGAGAGGTAGGAGTACTCATCTATCTTTGAGTAGGGGAAGAGTAGAGAGACACATGGTACTCACTGAATCCTATGATTTCATCATCATAGAATTCTAGGTTGGGGATTGGTTGATTGAGATCAAGATGCTGGGGATGATAACTGTCCCCTGAAGGTTGTTCACTAGAGTTTTGAGACTCTTAGTGATGGCTTAAGGCTGCTTGGGTAATAAGCTCATTAGGCTGAGCATGAGGATCCTCAGCACTGATTGTTTGTAACATGGGAGTGGTTTGCTCCTCAGGAGAAGTGGGAGCTCCAGTGTCCACTTCCTCTTGTATGGGTGATGATATGGGGGCCTGCACAAGCTCAATAGCTTGAGCAAGGATTCGTTTGGATTTTCTCTGGTACGTAAGGAGTATTTGTGGTTGTATTGGTGTAGAAGGTGTGGGTTCAACACTAGCTTGTGTTGCTAGGTTGTTATCTTGAGTAATGAGCTCTAACATATTTGGGACAAGGGTTGTTTCTACCTTGAGAAGCCAACAGTTGACTTCTTTATTGTTTTAAAGATGTCGGGCTTCATCAGTCCTAATTTAAGAATATTACATGTTCCGCTCAACTGTGAGCCCAATTCACAGTTGAGAATGTGTTGAACATATCTAGAGAACATATAATACTCTAAAGAGTCTAAATTAGCAAGTAGATTTGTATACACAAATTGTGAATGCCTGAATTTAACCCCCTGGACCATTCCATGAATTATGAAGGAGAGATCTTCAAGAATCTGGTCCCATCCACCATGCTTGTTGGATAAGCTGTGGATGACCACATGAAGCAGGTACTTCCACTAGGATGAGACCTTTCTTTTCCTGAAGGTCTTTACAAAGAAATCTCCTTCATAACCCATCTGCTCAAAAGAATGATTTACAGCTTTTTTGGGAAAGGACAATTCACCTTCTACATCATCCAGCTGAAGGTGTGTGTTGATGATGGCTGGGGTGATGAAGATTGTCCTCCCCTGCATTGTGGCAGACAGTGCCTTCTCCCTATCCATAATAACCTCTTGATAGGTTTTCCAAAATTCTAACAGATGATCCTCATAGAGAGGAGGATCAATGGTAAGGAAGGTAAAGTAGTTGTACAAAGCAAGAAAACAACAGACCTTTGAGAAACTAGAATCTTTCTCAGAGTCCAACAGAGCAACCTGATTGTGCTGCCTGTGGAGTTGCATGAAAAAATCAGGGTTGTTTCTACGGTTGAGGTTGGCCATTTGAAAAATCAGGGTTGTTTCTACGGTTTAGGGTTGTTTCTAGGTTAAGGAGTGGTTGCAGATGAAGAAGAGAGTGAAAGAGGGGGGAACCGTTGGGTATATTTATATGAATTGGATTTGAGACAAAGTTAATAAAAGAGGATAAACTTTGAAATCCAGATGTCGGTCCCTCCTCTTTAAAAGTGCCCAAAAAGGTAGTTTTCTCGGAAGTCGAAAATTTTCCGAAGGTATTTTATCTTTGGAAGTTTTGATAAAAAGTTTCTGAAGCTAAAATGACTTCGGAAGAAGTTTCAAATATTATAGAGAATTTTGCTTCGGAAGATATTGAGACTTGGAGATTTTTATTCTAAGAGAAATAAAAACTTCTGAGACTTAATTTGCTTTCGGATGAAAATCATTCTTCAAAACATATAAGTACTTATATTCAATTATGATTCGGAAGATATTTAAAAGATTTCTTTCGAATGTAAGTTGAAATAAATAGTTATTTGTTTGAGATGATATAATTTTCTTCCGAAGGTAAAGAAATACCTTCCGAAGTAAAGATGGATCAAAATTCTAAATAATCTAAGAGATAGAATTTTAAAAGATTTTTCTTCCAAAGTAAAAAAGGGCTTATGAAGATGATGAAATAGACAACTTAGGACACACAGATTTTAGAAATAATAGGAATTAAGTTTAAAGAAAATCTACTCAAAGTTAATCATCCCAATAGCTTATATAAGATATTTAAATCTCTGCTTATCAAAAGCTTTAGTAAACAGATCTTTATATTGTTCATTATGATAACCTTGACCAGTTTGATTAATCCCTTTTCAAAGTTATCTCTAATTAAATGATACCTGATGTTGATGCGTTTTGTGTTTGAGTGCTGCACAGGATTCTCTGTAATAGAGATAACACTATTGTTGTCTATGTGGATGGGAGTCTCTTTGAAGTTGAATCCATAGTCTAGTATCTGATTTTGAATCCAAAGCACTTGAGCACAGGAGCTAGCAGCATCAATGTATTCAGCTTCAGCAGTTGATGCAGACACACATGATTGTTTCTTGTATTGACATGAGACAATCCTTCCACCAAGGAATTGACAACCCCCAGATGTAGACTTTGCAGTCATATTGAATCCACCATAGTCACTATTTGTATAGGCATATAAGTTGAAGTCAGAATTCTTTAGATACCAAAAGCCTAATGTAGCAAAACCTTTGAGGTGTCTTAGAATCCTCTTGAAAATGACTAGGTGTGACATCTTGGGGTTGGCTTGATATCTTGCACAAATACATGTGGCAAACATGATATCAGTCCTGCTAGCTGTAAGATACATAAGAGACCCAATCATAGCCTCGTAAAGATGTTCATCTACACACTCCCCTCAATGTCTGGTCCAAGGGAGTGGTTTCTGGCTATGGGTGTCTTTGTAATCTTACAGTCAGTCATGTTGAATCTTGTAAGTATGTCTTGTACATACTTTGACTGACAGCCACTATCAACTTGCTTCACTTGAATTCCTAGAAAGAAATTGAGTTCTCCTATGATACTCATTTCAAATCTATTCTTATCAGCTTCTCAAAGTCTTTACAGAGCTTTGGATTAGTTGAACCAAAGATAATTTCATTCACATATATTTGAACTAGCATTAAGTCATTCCTGTTCTTTTGATTAAGAGAGTTTCTATCTATAGTACCTCTTTTGTAGCCATGTTGACAGAGATACTGAGATAGAGTCTCATACCACTTCCTTAGAGCTTGGTGCAGCCCATAAAGAGCTTTATCAAGCTTGTAGACATAATCAGGATGATTAGGATCTACAAATCCAGGTGGTTGTTTGACATATACCTCTTCATCAATCACTCCATATAAAAAAACACACTTGACATCAAGCTGGTAGACCTTGTAATCCTTGGATGCAACAAAAGATAGGAATATTCTGACAGCTTCAAGTCTTGATACAAGAGCAAAAACATCTGTGTAGTCTATTACTTCTTCTTGTGTGTACCCTTGGACAAGTAGTCTTGCCTTGTTTTTGATGTCAAGTCCCCTATCACCCTTCTTGTTCCTAAACACCCATTTGGTTCCTATGGTAGTCTTCCCTTGAGGGAGAGGACATAGGTTCCAAACCTTATGTCTTTTGAATTGAAGCAGCTCCTCCTGCAGCTTCAACCCAACTTTCATCTTTTAAAGCTTCATCAATTTTCTTTGGCTCTATTTGGGACAAGAAACAAGAGTGAAGACAAACATTTGCATCATGGGTTTGTCCTCTTGTTCTTACCCCTATGTCAACATTTCCAATGATGTTTGTGGTGGGGTGAAACTTATGGAACTGAGTTGAGGAATCATAACAAGTTGCTTGGAAAGATCTAAATTAGAGAAATTTAGATCAGGCATTGAAGTATCTCCCACCACATCAGCACACTTATCAAGAGACACTTGATCCAATGAGTGTGTGACATCATTTATGTTGTCTTTAATGGAGTGGTTATCAGCATCAGAAAATTCTTGATCACTTTCTCCACCACCATATCCTTCCACATTTGAAGCTCCTTCATTTGAGTGTTGTGCCTCTAAGCTGGAATTTGATGGTACCTCAGATGTATCAGCTGAATTTGACATGGTTGTGCTGATAGGAACTCCATCTACAGGGTTAGTTACCACTGGAGCTAAAGTAGTATGATTTGATGGTCTTGTCAGCTCAAATCTTGGATCAGGATCACCTGCTGATAGGATATCTGTGGACCCTAAAACATTCTCACAAGATTTGTTAAAACAGTTAGTAACTAAATCAAGATCAAATAGCCAATTAGGACCAGAACCTTTCACACTAAGAGTGTGCTCATTGAAAGTCACATTGGTTAACTTCTCGCTACTCTAGTTCTGAGATTGTATACTCTATAAGTCTTAGCTTGAGAAGAGTATCCAATAAAGTGTCCATCATTTGATTTTTCATCAAATTTGACTATTTGGTCTTTGGTATTCAAGATGGTGCAAGAACATCCAAATGACTTAAGAAAACCAATGAAAGGTTTTCTCTTGTGCCTAAGTTCATTAGGAGTCTTACCATAAGTCTTGACTACTAAAACTCTTTTTGCACATAGCAAGCAGTATCTACTACTTCTGTTGAGAAGGTGATAGGCAGTTTAGAGTCAGACAACATAATTCTTGCAGCTTCAATTAGTGTCTTGTTTCTCCTCTCAGCAACATCATTTTGCTAAGTAGTCCTGGGAGCACTATATTGTCTTGTAATACCCTTTTTATCACAAAACGCATCAAGGATTTGGTTCTTAAATTCAGTTCATTAATCACATCTTCTGATTTTGACCTTTGATCACATTGATTCTTAATTATAAGATAAAACTCTTCAAGATCTCAGGAGTCTTATCCTTAGTTCTAAGAAAGAAGGCCCAAGTGAATCTTGTAAAGTCATCTGTGATCACTAAACAATATGAGGTCCTTCCTAGACTCATTACACTGGTGGGGCCAAAGAGATTCATGTGTAATAAGTGTATGGGAGTAGTGATAGAGTTTCTTTCCTTTGGCTTGTGAGACACCTTGTGTTGCTTCCCTTTAAGGCATGCAACACAATGGTCATCACTTGTAAACTCTTTTTTGGCATTCCAGTTACTAAATCATTCTTAATCAATTTATTCATGTTTTTAAAGTTTACATTGCACATTCTTTTATGCCAGAGGAAAGACTCATCACTATTGGCTTTAGATAGAAAGCATGAAACTTCTCAAAATGAAGATGTTTCTTGTAAGTCCATCTTGTACATGTTCCCTCTACTAGGGGCTCAGAGCAAGATGTGCTCTTAAGGAATAACCATCCAATGCTTGAGAACAATGCACTCATGCTTAGTGAAAAACATGTTGTGACTCTGATCATAAAATTGAGATACACTCAGAAGATTGTATCCAAGCTCCTTGACAAAGTTTACCTTCTCAATGTTGAGTTTACCATTTATGACCCTGCCCCTTCCAGTAATGTAATCTCCAGCATCCCCTCCAAAAGTAACTAACCCTTTATCAATTTTCTCAAAGTTTTGGAGTAGTGACCCATTGCCTATCATGTGCCTGGAACAACCACTATCAAGGATCCATACATTCCTGTTTGTCTTGAGCTGTTCCTGCACAAAAGAGATGGTTAGTTACATTTGGAAACCCAAGCCTTGTTGGTCTTGGGCTTATCAAAAGAAGTTGAAGACAACGCAACAGTAATTGATCCTATGGTCAACTTTGGAGGATCATTTGCTGATGTTGATGAAAAACTTTTAGTCGCATGGTCTTTCTTTTTCTTCCACACCACCTTTTGAAGCTTAGACTTGACCTTCAATGCTTCGAAAGTTTTGACAACTTCGGAAGTTTTGGAGTCTGGACCTTCAGAAGATCTTGCTATCACTGCAGCAGGCTTCAGTGCTTCGGAAGTATTCCTTTCTTTCGAGACCAAATTTTCTTCCGAATGCAAGTTTTCACTTGTCTTCTTCTTCATTTTGGAGCTTCCGAAAGGAAAAGAGTTTCCTTCCGAAGCTTTCTTTTTCTTCAAACTCTCCGAAGTTTCTTTCTTAAACATATGGACAGTACTTTTAAGATTGTAGAGGCAATCCTTTGCAAGATGATAAGTACTACCACACATGACACAATCCATTTTCTTCTTTTTGAGAGTCTTCCTTTGAGAACAAGGCTGAACTTGATCATTTTCCTTTTCCATCTTCATCTTTGCAGATGATGTGGCAATTCTTTTAGGGTGAGAACTACCTTCGGAATTAGATGGTTTAAGTTGTGTAGCAGTGGTATACAACTGATCAGCCTTCTTTATGATGCTGGAATGATTTGGACATAAACTAGAACTCCTGGTAGTAGAGTTCAAGTTTGAATCTTCAGTCTTAACCACTTCAAAACCTGCAGAGATAAAATCTTTTTTCTGCATAGAGTTGAAGATAGCCTTGATCTCTTGAGCCTTCTTGAACTTTCTTTTGGCCTTATCTGATCAGGTTCTTTATTTTAGACTTAGTCATCTCAACTTCTTTTCTCTCCTCAGGAGAATAGTGACCCTTCTTAGAATGCTCTTCTTCACTCTTCTCAGAGACATTCTTCACTATCTCCTCTTAATCCTCTTCACTCATGGGTTCTATAAGGAAAAGCTCATCTTCACAGTTCCAAACCTAGGAGATCTTACAAACAAGATTGTGTGTGAAGGAGATATCTCAGTAGATCCCAGTCCCTTCTTATTCTAATAACAAACTTTTGCATGCAAGGATGAGGATATAATGTTCTTGAAGGTCTCTTCTTCAAGAACACATTTTTCTGCCCTGGCTTTGCTAATCACAAGCTCAGCCTAGCATTCAGTTAACTTAGTGATGAGATCTTTGATTTGAGTCCTATAATTGGTGTGCTCATGTTTAAGAGTTGAAATGGTTTTCTCTAAATCTTTTATTGTAAGTTTGTAATCATTTTCAGCTCTTTTGAAATCAAATTTTAAGATATTTAAAGCCGCAAGATCAGATCTCATCTCTAAGTTATAGGACCTATGTCTGTTAACTTTAGCAATACATTCAGGTGTACAAAGATGTTCCAATATCTTGGTTTCATCATGGTCAACCATCAGTGCTTGATTTAGAGATGCATCTTCCACCTGAAAGCTCTAGTCAAAACCTCCTTCTTCAACAGCAACTACAACTTGTTGCTTTGGCTTCTCATTCTTGTTGGCTATGTCAGTGTAGTTTGGTTTGGTTTGTGCTCGGCCACCATTTGTCCTTGGTGCCTTGCACTCTCTAGCAAAGTGTCCCATTTGGTTACAGTTGTAACACTTTACTTTGCTCTTGTCCAGCCCAAACTTTCCACTGGCTGCATTGTTTGGAAACTTTCTCCCTGTCCTCTTGTAGAACTTCTTGGCTCAGTGAGTGAGAAGAGCCATTTAATGAACTATCTCCGTATATTCCAGATCATATGGATGGATACATTCAAGATCTTCAAGGGTGAAGAGAAAGTACTTTCATCAACAGACACAAAAGCTTGTGAAGAGCTTGTCTCTTGGAATGGACTTCCTTGAGTGTAACTCTCCCTTGGTGTCTCTGAGAAGGTGATGAAAAGACCCTTTTGTGAGTTGTCAGGATAACAGATTAGATGATGTTGTGGTTCTCTGCAATCCTTTTCAACCACATGAAGGGCTGAACTCAGTTGATTGCTAGAGTTACAAGATGGATTTTGCATGTTCATCTCCATCTGGTATCCACTAAGAATACCATACAACTCTGTAAGAGCAAGAGTCTTAAGGTTCTCAGTTCTCTTGATAACAACATAATAATATGTCCATTGTCTAGGAAGAGAGGACATGAACTTCCTTACAATGTCTCTATTTTCAAGAGTTACTCTAACATCCATTAGAGTATCCACAATCTCAACATACCTGAAGTATTATTGAGTCATGGTCTCACCTACTTTGAAGATGAAGTTCTCAAACTGCTGCTTCAAGAGGTCCTTCTTGCTCTCTTTGCTTCAGTGGACCCCTCATACATGAGCTTCAGTGTATCTCATAGTTGCTTAGAAGTTTTGCACTTCTTGAAACCCTTGTATATGGAGTTCGGAAGAACAGTTTGGAGGGCAGTCATGGCTTTCTGATCTATGTCTATTTTCTTTCTATATTCTTCAGAATAGTCATCCACCTCCTTTAGAATCATACCACCACTACTAGCAGCTGAAGAGGTACTTGGTATGTGAGGTCCAAAGGCAACAGATTCCCACATCATGGAGTCTTGAGACTTGATAAAGCCTTCCATTCTTTGACACCAAGTATCAAAGTCTTCAGGAGTGATCAGTGGGGACTTTGTCATGGTTCCAGTTTCCATATCAGCTTTTGTAAGAGCTGTCATTTGAGTTGTTAAGTGTTTTTTTCAGACTGCGGGATCTAAGATGGTGAGATCTCACAATCAAGAGCCTGGAATGCTCTGATACCAATTGCAGGACCGTTAAAGAGATGGTCAATACATTTAGTCTCACAATGAGGAGAGTGTTTAGAACACTTAACATATCAAATAGGGAACCGGGGCCCTTTTATGATGCTATGAAACACAAGTAAACAAGAGACAGAAAGCTTAAGAACACAACACAAATATTGGTTTTGAAGATTGCAGTATATTGCTTCTCAAGGTCTATAACAAGTGATACAAAGCATAAGAATAAGTTACAAGGACTTGAGACATTTTATACTACATCCTACAGCCGGCCAACTTGGAAGGCCTACTGGAAACATTGATCTAGACAACAAAATCAATGTAGAGTCAAAAAACAGATATGCCTTTTGACTAGTGATTATGACATGTCATAGCTCACATCCTAATATATTACAAAAAGAATAAAAGTGCATAAAACAGAAATTTACAGACTCAAGACCTCAATGTACAGTTACAAAAAGCATAGACCATTCACCAACTTGTATAAGTTGGTGAAACATCAGAGTTGCAGCGGAAAGTTGGTCAGCTTTATGAAAAGTATATCAGAAAAGCATGTTCTTCAAAGTTTTTGGAAGAAATCTGTCTTCACTTCTTAGGCTTCGAAAGACTTTGTCTTTGAAGCTTCGGAAGACTTCAGTTTTGGCTTCGAAAGATGTTGGTCTTGGCTTCGGAAGATTTTACACTTCGAATATTTCTGATGCAGGGTGTAAAACTTCTGAAGCAACTTCTACTTTACACTCAATGCATGCATGCAGGAGAGACAAGGTCTGTTTTTAAGTGCATCAGCCTTTCATTATGCTTAAAGTGGGACATTTCATGATGAATAAACGATATTAATCAGATAAATTTATGCATACTTAGCTATATTAAATGACTTAATTTCAGTAACATTATTATGTTCTTTTGGAAAATTTTCTAACTAGTTAATGAGCTGATTTTTTCCTCATTAGTAAACCTTTTATAGATATAGAGGAGACTATTTTCGAAAAGTCCCTTCTCCATGATACGATTGTTTTGGAATATTTTGTGATTCGCTTAAAATTACACATCCTTATTGCATGATTTTACCCCGTGTAACCTAGAATTATTGGAATTTTAGTAGCTGGCACTCCTCAATAACCAAGGAGAATTAGATGCACGTCCAGATGGTAACTACACTTAAATTTCGAGGACGGAATTTCAATAACACGAGGAGAATGTAACAACTTTAATTTTAGGCCTGGTTTTTGTTATTATGTGATCGATACCAGATCTACCAACTTAAACCAAAGTTTAAAGATAACTATGATTATAATTTAGAATCTAAAACGGAATATGATGGCATAATGGGATTGGCCCAACCTTACGTCATTGGGGGTCAACCCAACCTTACGTCCTTGCACTTGACCCAATCCACCCGAACCTAATAAGAATCCTAATTAGTTCATCACTCGCTAACTAGCGTACACAAATATATGTACATACAATAATAATGGTAGTGCTAAACAATTAATAAACAACGAATTATGAAAGTAATTATGAATTCAATATATACCTGACCAAATAGCACACACGAAAACTCATAACAAGGATAACACATCTTTAATGTCTATACTTAACAACAGTATATGCACCAAACACATAAAAGGCACTAAATAATTTTATGATCTAATATATACATGAAATGAAGCTCTAGATTCGACTCCATTTTATATACAAAAAAGATACACAATTTGGTATTCAACCCTCTATTCTCAACATAGATTTTTTTTTATTTTCTTTACATAAGTTTTTTAATCATCATGTACCTTGTGTACTCAAGACTTAAAGAAACTCATAAACTTTTGGACTCCCTCTGTCCCTTGTTCGACCGTGACCACCGCGCACCACCACCACTTCCATGTCATTTTAACACCAACTTCATTATTACAACAAAATTTCCTCAAACTTTTTAAATCTCTCTCGATAAGTTTGTGCGCTCTTCAATCACTTAAACACCCTCGAGAATATCAAAATTTCTAGCCACATACCCCCAAAGTTTGACTTCCATAGTGTGATGATATACAACCCAAGTACACAAGATTAAAGGTAACGAACATCACCTAAAACTCTACATATACAAACTAATGTTTTCATCTATATACATCTATCTTGCACACTCCTAATCTTCCTATTTTGTCAGGACTCTAACTATTCTCATTGAAGCCTCATACTCCCTTCTTGAAGCCCTCCAAGCACAACCCCATAATAAGGTATGAAATCATCACCTGAAATCACCACGACACACTCACACACACTTTCACTTTTGAACCATATAACACTTCATATATATCTTGTAAACATCCAAAACCGTACCTTTCTAGAAAATTTAAAGTAATATAAGTACAAAATGGGGTTGTAACCAAAATCACATTTTGACAACACAAAATTCATACGGAAAACTAGTTTGAGTCAGAAATTAGGAAATATGAACACACATCATTAAATATGATTTTTTTACTTTCATATGAACTTTATATGACTTAAATTTGTTGGATAAATAATATAGAACTTTTTGAATTAATATTGAGTAAATATGCATTTTTAATTGTTAGCAACGACTTTATTTGCATCAAAAGGTATTAAAAGTATGAGAAATTTTTATATATTATGATGAAATATGATGCATATAGATTTGGGGAAACA
Organism: Flaveria ramosissima; assembly: GCA_025215565.1. Lineage (NCBI taxonomy): Eukaryota > Viridiplantae > Streptophyta > Magnoliopsida > Asterales > Asteraceae > Flaveria > Flaveria ramosissima. The sequence continues at coordinate 28,704,624 of CM046045.1, forward strand.
CATCATAAAATGTGGTTTTATTGATGTAGTCGGAAACAGAAAGATAGATAATTGAACCTGTTGATTCAACGAGAATACTAGGAACAACTCTTCTAATTATCGCTGATTCACAAAGAATACCGATAATCAGGGTTTACACTAACACACACTGTGATAGAGAGGAAAACAGATTTTTCATAAACTTCAATAATTCTTTCACCCATCTCTTACAAGCATATAAAGAAACAAAACCAAATTCGAATGGGCCACAAAACATAAACAAGCCAAAAACTGGGCTAAATGTAAAATCTAACAAAATGTAAAAATAAGACAAAAATTAAAATAACTCCTAAAATAAGCCATTTTTAGGCCGAAAGGATGACCCAAACCGCCTATGGCTGTTTGTGAAAACGTGCTTCTCGGTCCAGCGGTCGTTTTGACTGATCGCATGCCCAAAACGGAGACTTCTAGCCCAAGTTATGGTCATTTCAGTGAACACTTGTAACCCTATTTCATTACTCACAGCCGCCATCATATCGCTAACAACCACCAGATTCATCACCGTCAAATCTAACACCATCTTCCAGCCTTCATCATTATTCTTTCATCATGAACGATTATCCTTGATCGATTTTTCTTATTGATTGAAGCTGAGGAAACTAGAATCTTGAAGAATATGTCGAGAATATTATGCTGATTAGAAGAAGATGATAATCTTAGTAAAATGATTTTAGGATTTATAAAACACAAATGATGTTGTAGACATTTCTTGGGAACGAACAAAAGAAAAATGTTAATCTGATTGAATGAGAGGATGACAACGATGCTAGGTTGTTATTGACCTTGAGAAATTCCATTATCACTTCAAAATATGAAATAATTAATATAATAAAGAGTTGATAATGATGATAGTGTTATCTAACCTTAAAACCAGCATCTTGATTTAAACAATTTAATAGATCAAAAGTGATGTTAAAAACAGATGAATGTCCAAATGCTTCTTAAAAGATAATATCTTATAAAAATGTGAGAAAGCATAAGATTTGGTTTAGATTTGGGTGAGGTCTTGATGAAAGTAGGAAGAATGGAAACCCACTTATGTTTTACCAAATCAAACACACAAAGACTCAAATAAATATTATGAACAATAGCAAAAACATCTTCAAGGACTTTTCAACGATGAAACTTCACAAAAATAAGGTTAGAGCAAAAGTTTGAGAGAATCACCGATTAAAGTGATAATCCAGGAAACTTGGCTCTGATATTAAGTGTTAAAACATGAATGGATCGAATGCGGAATTGAACAACCCATTTTTGTGAAGATCTTACAAGATAAGAACAATGAAAGACTTGAAGATGAGTAGTAGTGGTGGATAATCAAGAACTTGATTATGTAACATATATGACGAACTAAGAATCAATAGATGCTCATATGTTATTTAATAATTATCACAAGATTACATTAATTTACCTACCCCTCACATGTTTTGGACTCTATAAATAAATGATCTATAGAGCCCTTGGGAAGCACTTAAAATTCTAGAAGACTCACTATGACTAACCAACACTACAAATAGAGGTCATCCTCTATTTATAATGTTACATGCTCAAAACCCTAGATAGAATGGACAAATCAACTAATAATAAATAATAATACAGTAAATGTCATATCATTTAATTTGGTCTTTGGGTCTTTAGGTCATCCGTAGTCTTCACAATCTTAAATATTTGTGGCTCGTGTGGTGATTCATTGCTCCTTAATGAACAAATACATTGTACTTCAATGCTTAATAATAATCTAAATCAAATTAACTATTAGGTTTGAATTTCTCAAAAACTAACAATTAGGTTAAACCATAACCTTTAATTGCATTACTCATGCATCTCATTTTCCTGAAAATCATTTTAAAATGAGACGTTAGCGTGAATTATACAACTAGACACTTTTGATAAATTCAAAACAACATGATTAATATGAATGTATTTAAACATCTTGTTTTATAATTGTCCTATATTATTGGCAGTGACCTACATGAGAAGCTGGTATACACTGAATTCATCCAGTTCAGATGGGTTGAAATGATTCACCTGCATGATGGCATAACAAATAGTTACCATCAATGCATGTATCCTTGATTGATATACGTATAATGTGTCAATGGTTGCTTAAAGCTATGGTTAATAACATTAATATATTCACATGTTGGTTTTAAAACAATGAAATCATTTTCATATATAGATTTCAAAATACATAGGTGTGTAAATTTGATTGCACAATGCAAGTTTTTATAGCCTCGGGTCTTTCGCGAACCACTAAGTGGAAAGGTGGTGGTTTGCCACCTGGCTATGGTAGCCAAAACCTTTTGGTCTAATTAAAATATGACACATGTCAGCATGTGTCACTTTCAAAGCCTCATCATCAAACACGTGTCATTCTAGGATGACATGTGTCATCCCACTAGTCCTAGTCCGCATGCCACATGTCAACACCAGAGATTTTTGCTTACGCACTACATAGCGGACCGTTAAGGGTTAGCGTAGCTATTCACTATGCAACCCGAATCCCTGAAACCTTAGCTCTTTGCTTGGTGGTCCGCCAGGCATTCTTGTCGACAAGAGTTAAATCCTTAAATTTTCTTTTCTAATCATAAACTTTCAAATCTTTATCATTTCATGCACAAATTTTTCAAGATGTTATAGCATTTCATCTAGTCTCATTCTCAGTTTAAGTTCCGGCATTGGGGATGCTCGAATCTTTTAAACAATATACCAACTTGAAAGGTCCTAATCCCTAAAGCCATACACTTGATAAATCATGGTAGACATATAATTTATAAACTAAAAAGCTTTTAGTTAATAGCAACGGAAACATCAAACATCGAATTAAGAGTTGTATTCTACTAAAAATAAATGTCTATATAAAGCTTTAACAACGGGATGCCACCCCTCAAGATGCGGGTAAGCTTCACTTCGTTTCTCGTCTCCCTCTCTCCTATGAAATACTAATTTTAAATAATTAAATATCTATAAAAGATGAATATTGTTATTCAAATAATTTATTAGAACTTACTAAACCATAAGACGATTTCATATATATCTTGTTTTAAAGTATGTTATTATAATTCTTAAATCTTTATTATTTATTAATTAATTATATTTCTTAAATTTTCATTATCTTTTTTATTCATCATACAAATCTTCATAGATTAAATCTAGCAAGGGCTAGATAAAAAACGACAATGTAATAACTGAAAAATGCACTTTTAAAGAGTTTAGGGGCAAATTAGTCAATATATATATTATTGCAAGAGTTTAGGGGTAAAGTATTTAAAGAGTTTAGGGGTAATGTAATTTTTTTGTTGTGAAAATGATGCATGCCTTACATGGTCATTATCTTTTGTTGGATGATCGAAGTAGGAGACTAATGGTAATGTCAGCCATTTTTTAGTTTGTTGCGAAGGTGATTCCTTTTATGTAGGATTCTAGGTTTCCATACAATGGCGAATCACACAGTTATCTAATCCTACTATTGAACTACATTAATTTAAGTCTAACCTATTACAGGATATGAACTTAGTATACTTATCAAGAGACAAGAGCCTCTACAACCTAGGCTAGGCTGGAACAACATGTAAGAATTCTAAATAGTTTGTGTAGGATGGAGTTCTATGTGGTCGATGCATAAGTAATATATCTAGTTTGTAGTTATTCTAATTAATTTGCTTGAGTTTTATTTTTATGTGATTTATTAAATGTATATGTAATTGTTTAACGAAAATGTGTATGTGTAAGGATTCTACAGAGTTGGATAGGATGGCTTTATATGTGTTGGTTTCGTAGTCAATTTTCCTCTGTGATGTAGTATGTTGGATATTGTCATATTTGATATATAATGTAGATTTTTGTTGTAAAAATATGTATGTTAGGATAATGACTTTGTTTTTGAAAATACACTTTGTGCAAATCTATAACATATAATAAAGAAGGTTTTTTGAAGCCACGTGTCATCATTCTAGCACATCGAATGACACGTGTCATCATTTTAGCATATTAAAAAATTATTTTCCGCCTCTCTCTCATAATAAATACGAAAATTATTACAACAATCAATTTGACTTTCCTCTATTACTAAAATATATTAAACAAGCATATCTATATTTGCGTTTCTTGTCTTTTTCATATTAAATAATAATTATTTTAAGTAAGTAAATTAAACTATCAAACATCTAAAATATAGATTATTCTTATTTTAATAATTTATTAATACATAATAAATTATATGATTTCAGACATATTTTATCTTTAAATATAGCGTAATAATTTCCAATTTCACCACTTGTTATAAATTTAGATATTCATTATATTTTTATTTCACCAATAACTAATAACATCTAGAAAATAAGATATTTATAAAAGTAATGATTTTAACATGTTATTTTTCCATCCATGTAATACATAGACTCTAAACTAGTATGATATATTTTTAGAGGTACAAATATATATATATATATATATATATATATATATATATATATATATATATATATATATATATATATATATATATATATATATATATATATATATATATATATATATATATATATGAGGTGGTATCACATATCTAGATGTAAATCTTGTTGTTTATTAAGTTGATTCTTGAATAGAAATAAGGTGAGATGTTAGGTTGGAATTTGCATTTAATAATATGATAACTCAATTAGAAAGAGTAATTAATAATTGACTCAATGAGATGAGTTACATAATTAATAGATTAACTAATTCTATTATGTAAATTACTAATATAACCTTCTAATTATATTAATTATAAAAAGAAAAGAAAAAACTCATTGGTTGGTTGTTGTTATCATTTATTGGTAGTATGTAATAAGATTATTGAATTTATGGTTATTTTGATAGTATTTAATGAGATTATTAAAGTTTATAGTTTTTTAAATCAATATATTATCACGCTAATAGAATTATCATACATGTAGAGAACCTTTACAATCGATACAGTCTTGACAAGTATCATTAAATTACAGATTGAGAATAAAATACCTGAATTTGTTGGATAATTATCTTCACGATTACAAACTAGAGAACCTTTACGATCGATAGAGTCTCGACAATTTTTACAATAACCGGAAATATTATAATTTGACAATCTAGAGATTTGGAACATTGGGTTGTTGAAAATATAAGGTTCTAGGGTGTAGGCTTCAACCATTAAACCTAAGAGAGATTTAAGTGTGTTTGTAAGGAACTTTTTGTATGATTTCCCTGCTTGAGTAGCCTCCATTTTAGAGTGCAATTGTGTCCTTTTTTGGTCTTGCATTATGGCATTTGACAGATTATCATTATGAAATTTCCTACTATGTCTTCAATTGGCGGACAATGTCTCGTGTCTTCTTTTGAATATATGAATATTACAGAGATTTAATAAGATTCACACCATCTTTTTTGAATGACTAATTACCTTTTTTTTTCTTTTCGTTTTTCTATCTCTTATTATACATTCACATTAATTGTAACATTTCGTATTTTTCCGTTAATTGAATGTTATCATCGTTTATATTTTGAAAGGACCATTGTTGTCAATTATGAAACTTGTGGGCTATTTATGCTTATCTATTAGTTAGTCTTTAATTCTTAATTTAAAAGATTATAGTTTATTTATTAAATTGAACATAATAATAAATAATAATAATGTTACTAATAATAATGATAATAATAATAATATTAATAAAATTTATAATAATTAAAAATAATAATAAATAATAATAACAATAATAAAAACTAAGACAATAATAATAATCATAATCATAACAATAATAATAATAATAATAATAATAATAATAATAATAATAATAATAATAATAATAATAATAATAATAATAATAATAATAATAATAATAATAAAAAAAATAAAAATAACAATAATAATAAATTATAATAATAATGTCAATAATAACAACCTAAACAATAGTAACAATAATAACAATAGTATTAATAATTATAATAATAATCTATAAAATTACTTGAACTTAAAAATGTTAAAACTTAAATGAAATCTACAGGGACCGTTTGAGTAAATCTTGAAAAATCGAACCCCGCTTTTGCCCAACACCCCTCAAATCCGGCAGCCGCTCCGGCCACCCCTGACCGGACTCCAACAAAGCCTTTTCGCGTAATTAATGCACAAATCGAACCCCAATCGTTGCCAACCGATTCATGAACACGAGTCGAACTCGTTTAAACACTATAATTGCACTTAAAAGACGGTTATGAATCCAAATAGCTCGAGTAACCGGTCACCTTAATCATTGAACCATTCACCCATTAACACATAATAATAACTCAATTAAATGGTACCTAATCGATGGTTTAATCAAACCTAAGCTGTTATCAAACGAAATTCTATCTCAAACACATCTAATCACCCTAATCGAACACCACACTCACCGCGACTGCAATTTGGTCGAACTACATCCTCTGCAACCTTTAAAGATCAATTGGTTGAGGGTTTTCGAGGATCACAATCCACTGAAACTACACACAAAGTTAATTTGGCTTCCAGCATCAATTGATCATCAATCGAATCAAACTTGGTCGCGGATTGTTCTTCTACTTCATCCCCGAATCTATTTTCAACCGGGTAATTAAACACATGTAAATGCTCGAAATTACATGGGGAATCAAAGCCCCATAGTTGTCACTGCAATTGTTATCAATTTAGTGTTCAATTTAAATCAAAATCAAACTAGGGTTCTATTGATTTGGGGATTCTGTTTATATGGGTTCTTAAGATTTCAAAACCAAAGGTAAACCAAGGCCATGGCCCTGGTTCATTGGTTAAGACATTCGCCCCACTATCATGAGGTCCCGGGTTCGAACCCAAGCACCCTCATGCAATATTTTTAAAGGCTTTTTAGCCTAAAACAAATTTTAGAAAATTTTTATTATATATAAAATTTTTTATAAACTTCAAATATTTTTAAAAGCCACCAAATATTTTTAAAAGCCATCAAATATTTTCTGTAAATTCTTCTAAGTTTAAAATAAATAAATTTTTATTAATAAACTTTTTAGCAAAGATTGTTTTGAATAATTTCTAATAAAATGAATTGTAAATAATAATTAATAAATTATTATTGGTCCAAATGTTTCTTTTCAATTAATATTGTTTAAATAGTACTTAATTCTTTTAGTTATAAAACTTTATTCAAACTATATATATGAACCTTCAAATTATTATAAGTGTTTCTTTTCATATTTTTGTATAAAATATAATATATACATTTTTCCAAAAAAATATGAATGATTTCTATTTGTTAAATATAATTATTTAACAAGCCCCAAAATTCACTTAAAGCCCTAGTCCTCGTTAATTCGTTAAACTTATTATAATTAAACTTAAATTTTGTAAATATATATATTCTTAGGTATCTCGTGAAGGTTTACGTTGGAACGTTGCTTTTATTCTTATTAATCGTCACTTTTATATTTATTTTCCATGTGAGTTTCCTTGCCCTATTTTATATTATTTCACACCGTTTTGGGGTGAAACATGTTACATTATTTAACTTACACTTGTAAACGTTTCATTCTTTTAAAGCATATGCAATTCATACATTTATTTTGTCATGGTTATTTGTGTTATTGTAAGTCTTATATATGAGATACATATTATTTTGACAATCATTAACTATTGCTAGCCTGACGACGTCATAGATCTATGGGCCTGACAAACCTACTTGGTGTTAAAGCCGATGTATTGCCGGCTCCTGATGACGTATGACTTGTTCATCATGGGAACCAAGTACACTTAGCCAATCGTATAAACTTGTAAACTTGTAATCAGTCAAGGTTTGATTGTAGCTATATGTATTCTATAAACTTGCATAACTCATAACCTTTGACCATGAATTGCTACTTGTAACCTTTTGATATAGTATGTATATTAAACCCTTGGAAACTCACCAACTTCATAGTTGACCCTTTATTTTTAACATGTTTCAGGAAATGCCCAAGTTTGAAGTCATCTTTTGAAGTTTGTATAAATCTAGGATTTGGACCTAGATTAAAGAATAAAGAGCTTTGGATTATTTTGTGTTATGTTTTGATTTATTTCATGTTGAGACTTATGGTTGTATCTACATTTGAAACTTATGATAATAATATTTCCATTTAAAGATAGCGTTATGTGGCTGCGAACAATCTTAACCCTCACATCTCGACGATTCCACCGTCAAGGTTGGGGTGTGACATTAATTATTTTATTACATGTAATTTTATAAAATAATATTTTGATACGGGTCTGAATACGGGTCTTGAGCATCTTGATAATTATCTTGGTCACTATTCGAACTTTCGGATGCTAAATTTTTTATTTCATTGACAGTCTGCTGAATTTCTTCTCGTGTTGATCAAGCCTGAAGTCTTGAAATTATAAGATGATCTTCATTTCTAATAACCTATTGGCTTGGTGTTTGAGTTGGAGTCTTTGAGAGTTCTTTATAATAATCAGTAACCACTTGAACTCTGATTTTGTCTTTTGGAAATTTTGCCCATCATTTACATATATAATAGCAAAGTAACATTGGGGGCCGACATGTAGATCTTTCTTCAGCTTCTTGATATGATCGGTCCATGACATAATCCATGAAATTCTAAATATAGTCATATATTGTAGAATATATTCAAAGTTAGGAGTTCCAGGCCTTGTGAATAGTTGTTTAAACTTTGAGTGTGCTTCATATATTTATTTTAGGAAAGCTTCAGGAAGCATACCTATATAGTTGAACCATTGAACAAACCATAATGGGTAAGTGTTTGAAAAATCTTTGTCAAAATATAAGAACTAGGAATGTTTAAAATTTCTTAGCAAAAAGGTTTTGAACCAGGCTTTTTGATAATCATGATAGTTGTAATAAAGGAGAGAATGAAAAGCAGAAAAAGTTTTTGTAGTAAAGTGTCTTCATTCCCATTGTTATAGGGTTATTATTCCTTCAATTTTTACTTTTACTAAAATCAATCTTTGATGGATCTCTTGGATTTAGAATATGATTGATCTCAGTAGAATCGGAATCTACTGGAATGCTTTGATAATATTCCCTTGTTCGTTTATCATCATTGAAAAAGTGACACCCTTTTGGAAATAAATTATCAGTTAAACAATGGACACTTGATTAAGTTTTTCAATCTCATAATGTTTCAAAATTTTTCTAGTTTGGGTGGTCGGATTCAAGGTACATGGAAGAGACTCTTGATTAAATGTAGAAATAGATCTTGCTTGAATATAATTAATAGTTGATGATTGTACAATAGTTCTTGCTTAACTTGGTGTAGAGGATGTTGGTTGGATAATAGCAAAGAAAGGGGTCCGTGGTCTAGGTGCAGGGGTAATGGGTGCAAACCTTGGTTGAGTAGATGGGAGCATTAGAAAAGGACTTGTTGCTGAACTTAAAGCACTTAGGTAAATATGATTTTCTTTGATAATACAACCGGTTTAGACAATAAACCAGAACTTTGACTCATATTCCCCGTAGAAATTCTCTAGATAAGAAATCTGGTAAATAGTTATTTTCTCCTTTAATAATTCATTTTGAAAATCAAAATCACTTAATAATGCTTGCCATCTTGCAAAGATTTTTGACATCCTTCTCTAATGCATATTTTTTGGAGATAAAAAACAATAAAAGAGATTTCATATATAAATCGTCTTCAAATTTCTTTATATATAGTACAATGCTTAAATCTCTTTTTAACAGTGGAATAGTTCTTTTGAGTTTGATTCCAAGATCCAGAATAATATCTTACTAATTGTTCTTTATCATTTTCTTCTAGTTTTGATTTTAATAGTTTCCCAAATCCAACGTCACTTGCATCTATTTCTACTATTAATTTTCCTTTAGGATTTGGAATATTTAAACATAGAAGACGTTCTATTTTTTTCCGTTATATGTTAGCAATGTTAGTATGTTCTTGAGTCCATGACTTAGGGTTTTTCTTAAGTCTATCATATAAATGGTTTACAAACTATTCCTAAGTCTATAAAAAAGTCATGAATATAATTTAAACATCCTACAAATCTTAGCCATTGTTTTTATCTTTGATTTCATCTAAAAATTTATTTGAAAATTCAAGGCTTCTTTTTAAGGTTTCTTGAATAATATTTTGTAGACGAAACGACTAATCCATTCTTATGTATTATTTTATGATGTTTAAAATATTGATCAATTGATTTGGAAAATATAACTACATCATCTATATAAACTATAGCAAAATGACTTATAGGATTTATAATATCATTCGTAATATTTTGAAATTCAGATGGAGCATTTTCTAAGCCTAATGACATTACATTTCATTCATAATGTCCAAAAGGTACATTAAATCCAGTTTTGTATTTATCTTCTTCTTAAATTCGAATTTGCCAAAATTCGGATTTCATATCAAAATATAAAAAATATTTTAGAGTCATAATTTCTTTAACATATCTTTTTTATAAGTATCGGGTACGTTATCCACTCAAGAACTTTATTTAAAGGTTTATAATTTATATCTAATCTTGGTGCACCTCTTTTTATTTCTACATTATTCATGACATAAAACGTTGAACATGACCATGGTGATTTTAAAGATTAATTTTTTGTCGATTAAGTCTTGTATTTCTTTTTTACATTGTACTTCTAATTCTTGTGACATATGTATAGACTTAGATCTTAAAGGAATGTCTCTTTCATTAAATTCTTTAATATATGGTAATCCTATAATATGTTGTTTTCTTTTCCAAAATGCATTAGGTATATTAGAACAAACATTATTTTCAAACTTTTCTTCTATTTTCTTAATTTTCTCTTTAATATTTTTTCTTATAATTGGTTATTAATTCTCATATCCTTTATCTTATTAATTAAATACTTTACTTGTTTTTTGTTTTCTAAAACATTTACTTCCTTTTGCATAAAAGGATCTGTGAATTTAAACAATATTTCTTCATTTAATACTTTGGTACTAAGTCATTGCTCAATTATAGAAAAAAGATATAACTGAGTTATTAATGGGGTTCCTAATATAATTGAAGATGTTAATTTTTTTAACATTATTAGTTGAGTATTATAACAATAATTGTATTTACATATATGTGCATTAGATAACGATGATAATGAAGCGATACCAGGTAGTTTGGAGGTTGATGCTCACGAGGACAATTCATCTTATGTCAGTGATACGAGTAGTATGAAGGTAAAGTTTTTATCGCTTGCATTTGTGTAAATTACCATTTATAATGAAAAAAATGTATTGTATGCATATGTATATATAGGTTTATTTATGAACATCTTTTGTTTTTAACTAGTTAGTACATATGTTTCTAGTTGATTTACACATGAGTAAAACTATGTTGTTAAAAGAAACTATATATTCGGATATATAAAAGTTGTGTTAGTGTTATATGTATAATTAAATAGACTGTGAACCATTTTTAGAAATTTACAATCTAAGTGGTACTTAAAACTTTCTTGTAGTATAAAAGTACATTGATGAAAATGATTTTGGATTCAATTATGACAAAAAAGAAAAGTTGGAGAAATTAATCGTACGAAGTGTTAAAGATTATCTAGATTGTTCAGATATATGAGAATTGAAGGAAAGATATGAACCATGTTTCAAGAGTTGTGTGAATATGGATGAGTTGAGTGGCGAGGGTGGAGACAATATGGAAGAAGCTGACTTAGCTTGTGATGATGAGAACACTAATTTGGTAAAATCCCCCCGTAGAAGTGAGAAAGACAAAACAGATAGTGGTAGTGATCAATTCAACTACTAAGAACAGAATGGTGTTATATATTGGTGTAAATGTACCAGAGATTTCCACAACGCAAGCAGTGTGTTAGTTTGCAGAATGGGAGGAGGATAGTATAAAGAAAAATGCATTTGGAGGGATGAAGTTTAGATGTAATAATCTGAGTACACCCGGATCAAAATTTAGTCTTGATTTGACTTAAGATTTTAAAGAAGTAGAAAGAATTTTACAAATTAAAGAAAAACAAGTCATAAGAGAATGTGATACAGATACAAATATGGGAGAACCTGCCTATGACAATAGGAAAAGGCCATCAAAGGTGAAGAAAGTTGCAGATGTAATTGATCACCATACAAAGAGAAACCTATTGACATTAAAAAAAGGTATTTATGATGAAGAGCGAAGAGTGTGGAACTATTTAATGAGGGGACTTGAGAAGGACATGTACTTGAATCAAATGAATTATTGTTGATATTTATATGTTAATATAGTACGTTGATATAAGTTGTTGGTTTTGCACATTTTAATATATAGGGTGAATGTAGATAGTTAAGCGGACAAACATAAGGAAGTTGAAAATGAATTTGAGTACGTATGTGTATATTTTATGTGTAAAATGTGTTTATAACTTGTATTTATTGATTCACTATCTGATTATTTATTTTATGGGTGTATGTAAACAAAGGATGATGTTTCGAGAAAGGGAAAAGGCTATTACAAAAGGTTTTTGCTAATATTGTTACAGACCGAAGTAAGACTCGTGTCAAGCATTATTGATTGATGGCCGGCAGTGCTAAACTTTGAAGAAAGAAATAGGAGCAGAGAATCAGAATATAGGCTGTTCATGCATACCGGTGTAATAATAAGTCATTACTTGTGTGGTGCATATATATGTCATCCTTATTTTACAAAAAAAACCTACGTAATTAAATGAAAATGTGATATAGACAAATGCAATTGTTTCGAACGCAAATATGGATGATGATAGCAGATTGAAAGAATTTGGAACTAATTTGAAGACAATGATTGTTGGTGATGATAGAGAGTACACCTTAAGTGAATACGACATAGTGATTTTCCTAATTTTGGATAATGATCACTATTACTTATGTGCTTTGACTTACATCATCCAGCCATAGAAGTAACCGACAACATACGTGAGTGTAACATCTTCATAAGTATTGAGGATAGCGCTTGTATCATGAGAAAAGCACGGTTAACAAAGTGGTAAGATTTAAACTTTTTGATATAAATAATTTATTAAGTTGGTTATAGATTTAATTTATGACTTACATTATTTTATTTATGTTCCTATACAAATTACGTATGCGTAAAAATTAGGTAAAGTGTTGTACATATATGTAAACGCATAAAAGACATACGATGAATGTTGCATAATAATAAATGTACATATAAGGACATAGGATTTAATAGTCTAAGAAAATGAATATGAAGTACACATGCGTATAAGTTTGAATATAATGTTGTCGAGATAATTTTGTGTGTTTCACTATGACCATATGTGATGGTTATATGTAAACATGAAGGAAATGATATATAAACTATGATGATGCATTCTTAAATTTAATCATACTATTATATTGTGTGAAATTACCGGTATGATTCAAGATTCAATAGGCTGAGTTAATGAACAGGTAGTACGCATGCATAGATGTAGTTATGGTCAAATGTTAACTTCAAGGAGATGATATAAATGATGCTAGATTAACATTTAAGCATGTTGTTATGTTTTGTGTAATTACTAATATCGTATGTTTAACGCTTATTGTAGAAGCACATATTTGTTGAGTATTTGCATCGAGAAGGAAACGGAAAGTACGCCATCGTTCAAAATGCATCCCTATCAAGAAAAAACTTCCGTGGGCTACAATTAAGAATCCAGTCAATTACGGAGTGTTTGTTATGCGACACATGGAAACCTATATGGGAGCAAGGTGAGAAAATGAACTTGTGGATTGTTGAAGGAAGGGTCAAGACAGTATAGTCAATTAAGGAAGATTAGGGTGAAATATACATATCGTATCCTGCTATCAGAAGCTAACATTCATAAGGATAGGATAATTAAGGAGACTAGTTGTTACATAAATCAAGGTTGATTTGATGACATGTCATAATGTTTTTTTGTCACTGAACAATATAAATTCTTGTGGATTGTTGCTATTACGGGTGTTTTGTATTTGTGAATTCTAAATGTTTGGCATTTTATCTATGATGAAATGACTATTATGATATTATTAGGTTTCATAATATAACTTTGTAAATGAGATGTGTGTGTGTTTAAACAGACATTAGAAAAGTTGTATGTCATGGTATGGTTATAACAAGAAGTCAGAAATAGACAAGAATTAAGGACCATTGATTTTTTCTAATTTTTTACTATAATGCATGAAAATGGAATAGTGTATCATAATGGTTGAGAGTTATTTGTTAAATCATTTTTACTTGTACGTATATTGAAACTTATGACTAATAATAAGATAATTAAATGTAATTTGTGTGTTTTTAAATAAATAAAAGAAATATTTTGTCATTATGAGATAATAACAGGCAGTTTGAAGTAAATAATAATTAATGAGTGGTGTTGCTATGTAGTGTTTTACGTGCAGGTAATTTGAAAAATGTAAAAAACATAATGATTCTTTGAGTTGACAAAAGTTGATGATTTGAGTTGTTGTTATTAGTTTGAATCCTTATTGGTTCTGGTCTTTTATGTTTATGTAAATATTAATGATACAATGTAAAATATTACACAATGTAAATGTAACACTAGATACAAAACAAAATTAATAAAAAGCTCCATTCGTATACCTGATTATATTGTACAAAAATATATAATTGCAACATATTGAAATGTAAAGAAAATTCCAACAGCGTAATAAAAGAAAACAAGGGAAAAGCAATGTCAAAGTCTAAGTTATAACCAAATGACTAATGTGATTACTACTGATCTTCATGATCATACTCTTATTGTTGTTATTGTTCGTCGGCATTTTTTCTTCTTCAGAGGACAATTACGAGAGTCATGATTGTTGGTGTATTTGTGACATGTCCTGCACAACCTCTTTGATTTTTGACTCTTGGAGATTGCTTTCTCAACATGTCCAATCAATCGTATGCTAATACCACTGCCGTTGTTGCGGATCCCTTTAGGTGGCGTATAAGAATTGTTCTTCCTAAGATCGGCAAACCAGATCTTCAATAACAACATCCTTGTTCTGGCGGGTACTTAAGTAAGAACTTTGGATCCCAAATTGCATCAGCAATAGGTCTTACATCTATTGCTTACATGTAAAAGGTCCTGTACCCATGACTTAATATTTCTTGCCAAGCTACATGAAAGAGATTTCCAGAATTTCATATAAAATTATTGCCAATTGCCCAAAGTGAGAAGCAAAAATATTATGATAAAGACGTTCCTCAGTAATATCATCATGACTCTTGAAGCCATGCGTGGTAGCAATACCAAACCAAATACGACGAGTAGTGGGGTCCTTAGCTTAGCCTTGGAAATCTTAATGCCATAATGCCTTTCAAATACTACTGCAATAATTCTTGCTAAGAAGAACACCCATGTTGTGGGAATTCCACCCAAGAGGTAATGGGTTACTCCTACAGCACGTCCTTGTACAATTCTTAAGGCTCTCGGCTGGGTAGCAGGAGCAACTTTTAATTTATTATGAGCCCAAACGATGGATTTAATATGTTCTTGCCAATAACCATGTCCACTGTATAAAAATATTAAACTAAAAGCCCATACGAAATGAGTACCTAGGAAAAAAAGGCCATATGTGGATAATGAAGAACCATAAGACTGAAGTACTTGGGATGCATGTGCCCATAAGAAATCGCAGAGCCATCCATTAATAGTAATAAAACTCTGCGTAAAGTTTCCTCAACGTTCCATGCATTTTTCAACTAAATTAATATTTAATGTGAAGGTAGGGAACTAAAAGCGAGATATAACTTTGAGTAAACCAATGTGTTTCGTATATCATTTTGTAGAGTTTGTGAGTATGAAGAACAAAGTTTCTTAAGAAACTAGAAAGTGTTGGTAATGGATTCACTATAGAAACTCCTGTATCAGATTCATTACAGACACAGTTAAGATGCTCCACAAACTGAAGTAATATTGAGGGATAATGTGATGTTTCATATAAAGATTAAGGTTCTTGAAAGAGGGATGGTAAGATATGAGTTATGGTGTTATAGATTGTACAACGCCAATAGGATGAATGTTTATTACTTTATGAATTTCATTGAAAATATCTCTTATTGCAGGTCAACTTTACGGACACTATAAGATGTGATGACATTGTGGTGTATGTCTAGCTTAGCTACTAGTTGCAAGATGTGTTTCTCTGAATATGTTGTAATACACCGCTGCCTTTGTATTTCAAACTTACCATTTTGACATTATCTAGTGCATATTAGCTTTACTTGAACTTTGTTTTTAACTTAGTTGTTGCTACCAGTTTCCTCCTGCTTACTTGAACTTGTTTTTAACTTAGTCGTTGCTACCAGTTTCCTCCTGTTGACATGTAAAGAAGTTGGCACTAAATAAATTGAATACATATTGTTGCAATCTAGATATAGGCTAATAGATAACATATCAGGCTATTAGCTATAGTAGAATTGATATTATCCTTTTGACGTCTGCTTCACGAGAATTTTTAAATCAAACTGACAGGGAGAGGATAATCTAATTCACTCCTTTGAAGAGGCTAATCAGTGCTAGTGTTGTTGTATGACCAGATTCCATCCATTATTAATTTTCCGAGGATGTCGGTCAATACCTTGTTGTGTATAGTTGATCTTGTGTTCTGGCTATAGTTTTGGGCTTGATGTAAACAACGTTGTGTAGAACTGTTTATGTCAGTCCATGCAAGTGTTTATTTTTAATCTAACCAAGCTTTATTCAATTTCTTTTTTACACTTTGAGTCTACACAATTTATAAAATATAATTTTGTTTTGCAAACATATATGTGGAGTGGGTTTATAAAACAGGAAATAAGGAGAAGTTTCTAAATATAGTAAGAAACACTTTACAACTTATCTCTAGGTAGGATGTCCCACAAAAGCCGGGTGGCCATCCTTATGTTTTACGGTCATTTGGCAAATAGAGAACAAAAAGGCCCAGGGGAATTGAAAGAGATGATATCTCTTTTCTCTCTGTACATGCTGTTATATTTAATTAATTTCCATGACAGGAATTCAGATATATGTATCTATCTGACCTACCTAGATAGACAACCATAAAAAGCAGGTGTATGTTCCTTACACATGCTGGTTCGTAAGCATCTCTTTTTGTTTATGTCAAAACATAAATATTTTTGTATGTAGACACAACACACGTACCACATACACACACACACACACACATATATATATATATATATATATATGCATATTCTTTTTTTTTTTGTACAAGATTTTTCCTTATGTTATGAACATGGATGATGAAGGCGGATTCTAGATAGCGATGATTGGTTTTCAAGCAAGAAACCGCAAAGATGTGGCTGCTTCTCCACGAGCAAGAGCATCAAAAGAGCCAGCTTCTCCAAGTACACCAGCAGTTGGGGAAATTGATACCAAGGCTCCTTTTGAATCTGTTAAGGCCGCTGTTAATTTATTCATTGAAGCATCCCCTAAAGCTGACAGACCTATCCTCAAGAAATCCCGAACTATGGAGGAGGTATGCACATTAATTAAATTACCTATATCTCTCTATATATATCTACATGCATCTTATATTCTAAATATTTGAAAGAGTGTATTGGGGAGGGAAACACAACTTCACTGGATCCTCAAGCAGATTGACAAGTACAAAGAACTTGTGAAAGCTGCAGAATCTACAAAAGGGCAAGCACTTGAACAACTGAAAAAGGCCAATACGTCATTACAGGATCTAACCCACATGCTAGAGGCAGCAAGCGAATCAAAACAATCATCAATCGAGGCAACAGAGGCTGCTAAGGCTCGAGTTCAACAACTGGAAGAACAAAAGTCCACTAAAAATCAACAAGCTTGGCAAGAAGCTCTTGACAATGAAAGAAACCAGTACAAAGCAGCTGCTATCCAACTTATTTCAACCAAGCAACAACTTAGTAACCTTAAACAGGATTTTAACATTGCGTTGGAAGCAAAGCAGGCTTCTTTTCAACAGGCTGCAGAAGCACAACATGCTGCGAGACTCAACCGCAAGAAAATAAGCGAGCTCTTCAAGGACGTCGAAGCCATGAATCAAACTCTTGAGCGCGTCAAACTTGCTTCTGCAAAAGCCGAGGAAGATCATGACAAGCTTATGGAAGAAAAAGAGGCCCTCATAGACTCCAAGAAGAAGGCAAAGGAAGATATTGACTTAAAAACGAGCGAGTTTCTGAACAAAAAAGATCCTGATGGAAATCTTGAAAAAAGGCTAGAAGAAACAAGCGAAGCAGTTGACGTATTACGAGACCAGTTAAAAGAGGTGCGTGCGGTGGATATGGAGCTGTTAAGGAATGCAAATTCAGAGGTCCATGAGGCTAAAAGGAGACTTGAAGAAATGAAGGAGGAAGAGAGGTCCCTTAGAGATATGGTGGAGTCGTTAAAAGAGGAACTTGAGGATGTGAGAAAGGACATTTGTGTGTCCAAGGAAGAGGACTTAAAAGGTGAGCGATTAAGAGCTGAGCTAGACCAAATCAAAATGCAAGTCCAAGATGCTATAACAAAGGAAACAATAGCAACAAATCGTGTAAACGAACTAGAATCCAAGATAGATGAAATGCGGTCCGAGGCTGAAAAGGCAACACGTCAAGAAGAAGAAATGAAGAGGCAAGTAGAAACGCTTTGGAGGGAAGCTCAACGTTCAGAGCTGGCGATCAAGGAGTCAGAGGCGAAGCTGGAGATTGCACAAAAACAGGTTGAAGAAGCAAAAGCAGCAAAGGAGCTTGCTGATGATCAAATCCGTAAACAGTCCTCTAAAAGGAAAGAAGATTCTATGATCACAGATTCAAACACCATCACATTGACAACACAAGATTTTGAAGCCTTGAGTCGAAAGGCTGAAGAAGCAACAAGTGCAGCTGATACAAAAGTGGCAACTATTAAGGCTCAACTTGAAACAATCAAACAGAAAGAAAGGGGAATCCTTGACAAGCTGGAGAAAGGAATGCAAGAAAACAATGAAATACAAGAAGAAATTACCAATGCTCAGAATACAACCAATGCAGTAAGGCGAACCGTAGAAACTGAACTCAACAAGTGGAGACGAGAAACCAAACCATGAACGACCATATACATATGTGTTAAATGTTGCATTTCAAGTTTAATAATAGTTGTTTCTGAATGTAAACAAAACAAAGATGTGAAGCATACATATTTCGCTTAATATTTAAAACACCAGAATAGAGGTTCCGTTTGGTTAGGTTCATAGAATGTGTTGTTCCTGGTATTTGATTTGATTAGGCAATTATTAATTATAGTAATAAAAAAATTTAAATGGATGTAATTTATAATAAGTAAGAGGAATCCACTAGCAAGTAGCTAGAAACCTGGAAAACAATAACATTACATATTATATAGGAAAACATCCTAGATTAAAATTGATAACTCTAATCCTAATTCGATAACGACATCGGGGTGGCAAGGTCGATCTCATGGGGAGGCTTGGAGAAGATCAAGAGATAGAGTTTATCAAGTATTTGAATTTATAATTTGAATTTTAAATTATGGTTTATCTTGTTTAGCATAGTTAGTTAGAATCATGATACGTTTAAGTTTCTTCTCTTATAAATAGGGGTAATGTTCACGTAGTCTAAAGGGAATATATAGAAAAGAGGTCTTTGATTTGTTCTTCCATAAGTGTGTTCTGTGATTGAGTTATAATATCAATTGTTTTCCAACAATTGGTATCAGAGCCTAGACGATCTAGGACTCAGAAGTGTGGGGCGATTAACCCCAAACAGAGGAATCATCACCGGGGCGTCTAACCGTGTGATTGAAGGAACTCGCAGTCGAGAAAGAAGGAGTAAGTTCAGGTCTCAATGGCAGAAACTGGAAATCGTGGTGCCGAAGGCGACCTTCCACCACCAGCTGAAGAACAAGGCGGTGGAGGAACTCCAGTACAACCACTGGCCCATCAGGCAACGGGGGCGCGTGAACCAAGCGCCGCCTCCTTACAATGTCCAAAGTTATCCAAGACTAATTACAACACTTGGGTTGTAATCATGGAGTCCATACTTGATGCGCAAGGTTTATGGGAAGTTGTAGATCCATCTAACAAAGGTGCAGTCGATGAGAAGAAGAACAAGATGGCCAGAGCAATTATTTACCAAGCACTCCCTGAAAGTGTTCTAATGCAGGTGGCAAGAAGTCGTAATGCACGTGAGATATGGGAATCACTAAGGGTTAGATTTTTGGGGGCTAACCGAGTACAACAGGCACGTCTGCAGTCCCTAAAGCGTGACCTAGATCAGTTAAAGATGAATGACAAGGAAACAATCGAGGAATATGCCGGGAAGATATCGGAATACGCAAACCAGTTCGATAGTCTTGGAACACCAATGGAAGATATCGATCTGGTCAAGAAACTTCTTGATAGTGTTCCTGATCGATTCATAGCCATAGTCGCAACAATAGAGCAATGGGCAGATCTTGCAACGATGTCGTTTGAAGACTGCATAGCACGACTCAAAGCCTTTGAAGAACGTATTAAAGGAAAGGAATCAGCAGCAGAGATGGGGAAGCTGCTGTTCTCAAAAGGTGATAATCAAATAAAAAAGGAACCAGATCATAACAGGAAACAATCGGGAAGAGGACGCGGAGCATCCAACAATTATCACCGAGGAAACCCTCGAGGACGCGGTCGTGGACAATGGTCAGGTCGAGGAAGAGGTCGTACTAATGATACTCGACGAGATGACAATCAAGGAAGGAATCAACAACAAAACCGAGACAATTTTAAAAGTCGGGATAAGCGGAACGTTCGATGCTATAATTGTGACAACCTAGGTCACTTTGCATGGGAGTGTACTAAAGAACCAGAAAGGGAAGCTAACCTAAATCAAGCAGAACCAAGAGGACCTGAGTTAATGATGACGGCTCATGAACTTGGTGAAAACAAAATCCTTCTTAATGAGGAAAAAGTGAACCCCGTTTTGTATGCTAATGATTCATATGATGAAACAGTGTGGTACCTTGATAACGGAGCATCCAACCACATGACAGGTCATGAAACACACTTTACAGAGATCGATCGAAACATAACAGGCCTTGTTAAGTTTGGGGATGGATCGAAAGTGACGATCAAAGGAAAGGGCTCGATAATATTCGATTGCAAGAATGGCGAACAACGTGTGGTCCATGACGTGTATTACATACCGGCGTTGTGTAGCAACATATTAAGCATTGGTCAATTTGATGAAAACGGTTATAAGGCATGGATTGCAGAAAACCATCTTTGGCTTTATGACGAAGGAGACAAATTATTAATGAAGATACCAAGGAGTAATAATAGGCTCTACAAAATAAGCCTAAAGGTTGGTAAACCGGTGTGTTTGCTAAATACAATCAGTGACCAAGCATGGATGTGGCATGCCAGACTTGGTCATACGAACTTTCGAACCATGAGAGCAATGGAGCAAGCAAACATGGTCATTGGGGTACCTAAAATGTCACAAGAAGATCGAGTCTGTGATTCTTGCATGGCGGGAAAACAACATAGAAACCCATTCCCAAAACAAGCAAACTATCGAGCAGTGAAGCCGTTCGAATTGATCCACACAGATCTATGTGGACCTATCTCACCACCAACCCTTGGCGGGAGTCGGTATTTCATCCTCTTCATGGACGATTATTCCAGGTATACATGGGTTTATACACTTAAAACCAAGTCTGATGCCCTTATCATGTTTAAAAGGTTTAAGCAGGAGGTAGAACTAGAATACACATTAAAGGTGAAAGCCCTTAAAAGTGACCGTGGAGGTGAGTTTATGAACCAGTTGTTTACCAAGTTTTGTGAAGAAACGGGAGTCAGGAGGTACTTCACAGCCCCATACACACCACAACAAAACGGTGTGGTCGAACGGAAAAACCGAACGATACTTAATGCAACGAGATGTATGCTTAAAACCATGAGGATGCCGCAAAGCCTTTGGGGAGAATGTGTGCGACATGCTGTGTATATTCAAAATCGAACAGCAACTAAAGCCTTGACAAAAGTCACTCCTTATGAAGCCTTAAAGGGCTTCAAACCAAATCTCTCGCATCTACGGGTTTTTGGCTGCTGTGCACACGTGATAATACCATCTGTGGGATTAAGAAAGCTTGATGATAGGAGCAGAATACTAGTTAATCTTGGCAGTGAACCAGGGTCAAAAGCCTATCGTCTATACGATCCGGCCAACAACAAGATAGTAGTTAGTCGAGACGTAATGTTCGAGGAACAAAGGCCTTTCGAAGGGGCAGACCATACTAGCGCCATGAAAATAGGCAGTGGACCAGAATGGGTTGAGTTCCAAGTTGACATGCCTGATACAGCTATCCACAATCAAGAACAGGTACCATCACAAGCAAACATAACATGTCCTAACTCAGAATTGGAAACACATACCCAACAGACTAGTGCACTTAATACAGGAGAAAATTCAAGCCATCATGCCCAGATACATGAACCAAGCAACGCAGAGGAACCTGAACCAATTGAGCATCAGACTCCACTAAGACGATCCACTCGACAGGTACATCAACCAAAATATTTTGATGATTATGTCTTACTTCAAGAAAATGAAAGTCCCCAACCTGAAGACGAACCAAGCAACTACCAAGAAGCAAAAGGTGACGAAAACTGGGAAAAGGCCATGAGAACTGAGTTGGAATCGATTGAACTTAATAAAACATGGTCTCTAACAAATCTCCCAGCAGGCCACAAGGCAATAGGACTCAAGTGGGTATTTAAAATAAAGCGAGACGCAACCGGAAATATAACAAAGTACAAAGCAAGGCTCGTCGCAAAAGGCTACGTCCAACAACAAGGCATAGACTTTGACGAAGTGTTTGCTCCGGTCGCAAGATTGGAGACGATCAGACTAATATTAGCACTAGCTGCCCAACATGGATGGAAAGTCCATCACTTAGATGTAAAGTCAGCATTTCTAAATGGGGAACTGAAAGAAATCGTACACGTAAAGCAACCAGATGGGTTCGTTATTCCCGGTAAAGAAAACATGGTGTACAGGCTTAATAAGGCTCTTTATGGACTCCGTCAAGCTCCACGAGCCTGGAATGAACGTCTCGATAAAACACTAAAGCGCCTCAAGTTCACTCGATGCCCAAGAGAACAAGCGGTTTACACTCGACTATTTGAAAATGCTTTAATCATAGTAGGCGTTTATGTCGATGATCTGATTATCACCGGTACCAGCTTGAATGAGTTAAATGCGTTCAAGACTCAAATGAAAAGTGAATTTGATATGCAAGACCTTGGCCTATTGTCTTACTATGTGGGAATTGAAGTAATGCAGAAGAAAAATAAGATTATGCTAAGTCAAAGTGGTTATGCAAAGAAGATTTTAAAGAGTGTTGGGATGATGGAATGCAACAGTACACGTTTCCCTATGGAGCCTAGACTACAGGTAACAAAAGATGAAGGAGGAGAATTGGTTGATCCAACAGAGTATCGTAGATTAATTGGAAGCTTAAGGTACCTAACCCATACAAGACCAGATTTGAGCTATTCTATTGGTGTCGCAAGTCGGTTTATGCAAGAGCCTAAACGATCTCACATGCAGCTCATCAAACAAATATTGCGTTACATCCGTGGAACTATAAATTATGGTTTAGTATATGCCCAAACAGAAAGCGCAAATTTGGTCGGTTACTGCGATAGTAGCCATGCTACGGATCAAACAGATGGAAGAAGCACCTCCGGTATGGCATTTTACTATGGAGATGCACTAGTGTCTTGGCAATCTCAGAAACAGAAAACAGTTGCATTGTCCTCGTGCGAATCGGAGTTTATGGCGGCAGCGGCTGCTGCATGCCAAGCATTATGGCTTAAAGGGTTGTTAAGCAACTTGACAAATGAAGAAGAAAAGGTGGTAACACTCAAAGTTGACAACACTTCGGCTATTGCACTAATGAAGAACCCAGTATTCCACGGGCGAAGCAAGCATATAAACACGAGATACCACTTCATACGTGAATGTATTGAACGAGGGGAAGTCAAAATAGAGCATGTTAGCGGGCACATGCAAAAGGCCGACATTATGACAAAAGCACTACCGAAGATTAAGTTTGAAGAAATGAGAGAATTACTTGGAATGATTGACGCGGGAGGAACGAATTATGATTACGGGGGTGAATGATAACTCTAATCCTAATTCGATAACGACATCGGGGTGGCAAGGTCGATCTCATGGGGAGGCTTGGAGGAGATCAAGAGATAGTTTATCAAGTATTTGAATTTATAATTTGAATTTTAAATTATGGTTTATCTTGTTTAGCATAGTTAGTTAGAATCATGATACGTTTAAGTTTCTTCTCTTATAAATAGGGGTAATGTTCACGTAGTCTAAAGGGAATATATAGAAAAGAGGTCTTTGATTTGTTCTTCCATAAGTGTGTTCTGTGATTGAGTTATAATATCAATTGTTTTCCAACAAAAATTACAACATCAGCCATTCTAAAATTGTGAATTTCGCCATTGTCATTCCTCATAGTTCACAAAGCAAAACTAATGCGTATATCTCTCTTTGAGATTGTAGGTATCTTTGTTTAAAATGATCGTCAGACGAATCAATTAATCTTCAATAGCATCCATTTTTTCCAATAATATGATTAAGTCACGTGATTCACTTTCTATTTCTTCTAGAATCAATGAACAGAAAATTCACCAAAGTTATCTCACTTCAGTTCCTATATGTCATTATGATTGAATATAATGAACTAATTTAAAAACAAGACTGCATTCATTAAAAGTGGATTCAGACACTAGTACAGAACTAGTTTATTAGGGTGGTGAAATTTGTTTGTTAGGGCGGTTCACACCGCCCTTAAAAACGTTGCTCTAAAAATACTCTATTTTATGGGGCGGTTATTTTATAGGGCGGTGGGGTGTTATTTGGGGCGGTTTGTAATTTTATAGGACATTTTGTGGATTCATTTTATAGGTCGATTTTTTGCACATTATAGGCGATTTTTTGCATTTTATAGGGCAGTTTAGGTGTAGGGCGAATTTTTTCATTTTATAGGGCGTTTTTTTTAATTTTAAAATAAATATATTCAATTTATTAAATGTATGTTTTCCAGAATATATTTTACTAAATTTCCAGATACATTTCACTTCTACTCCCAAACTCAACATATAAATCTAATACCATACTATTCAAACTATTAAGATACATTATAAAACATCAACTTGATTGTACAACAATTCCTCAAACGATCAAAATAACAATATGTCACATCCTGGTGGAAGCGTGAAATGCTTTGGATGTGACTCGCTTGTTCAGAACTCATTGATTAAAAAGAATAAACAATTCAACATATTAGAACACAACATATCATAATACATCACATAGTCATAGATAATTTTAGGATTACATCATATCATTAGTAGTCAAAATTTGACATAATATAATCCTATTACAAACATAATATCTAACAGCTACATATTCAGTAACGATGGAAGTGCACGTCCACCGATAGGCTGAGATCGTACATGTTAACAGTTAGATTCACACAAACTTTGCCTATAATTTCTCCCCAGCCATTATAAACATCAAAGGAACATTATGTTGTTAGACATGTTGCTTACCTGAAAAAGCATACTCAAAATGGTCAACATTAAGTTGGTGAGATCATAGGTTGAACTTTAAACAAAATATTTTTGATGCATCAAATACAACCAAACCTTACTTAATAGCCAGATGATTCATAACTGTCATAACATAATTCATAAAATCAGATAATATAGCATCACAACACTCATCCTGTTGGTGCAGGAAATATTTTCCTAAGTAGCACTACCTATATTATCCAATTGTTGCACATCCGAATTAATGGTTGTAACATAAATGACAGCAAATCTCAAAAATTCTTACATATGCATCAAACTTATAACAGTATGTTTTTCCCCCCAAAGTTTACAAATATAAGATGGGGCTATGAGTCTCACCTTTTTACTCCAACATATTACCTATAAACAAAATAATTATAGTTTAGAAAATATCTTTTCTTTAAAATTTCAGCACCTCAGATTATAAAATTCATTACATAAATTATAATAAAAAATATATCACGAAATTGTTACAGCAGGTGAGTCCAAAAATCAGATATAACATGTCAAATTTCATATATCAATTATTTACAGTTTATTTTCTGGAATTTTTATATTATTTGCATAAATTATCAGAAATACCTATGGGTCTCTAAAATTTATCAAAGTTTGTCAGGATATATATATATCAAAATTTATACTTTTTCAAAATTTTCTTAAGTTCTAAATCATAGTAGAACCTATTTTCATGATTTTTATTATTCAAACAATATTCGGTAAAAATAGCAAAATATGTCCTAAAATTCCAATTTTCATACAAACTGCTCTATTCTAATTATTATACTTTGTGCAATTTTTTCATGATTTATCTTATAGCTTAAATATTTTTCCTGATTTTTGAATAGCAGAAACTTCTAAAATTCATAACTTATGCATAGCTTTGAATTAGACCACAAAACTTTTTCTACAAGTCTTATAAATCATAAGAATCAACATATAATATTTCCAGCTTTTTACCAGGTTCGGTTCTTCCACCTGAAAATTCTTTTTCAAATACTTAAATAATTTATATAAATTATTTTACTGATTATATTTGTATCAAAATTTGCAGAACTTTAATCGTTAATATTTTTAATATATTTATCATATTTATTCCCACAATCACAGTCATTTAAGTAATATACCAGATTTATCAAGTTTATACATAATTTCAACCCTTATTTACAATCTTTTTGTTTAATTTCATAGTTTATCATATTTTTCAGATTCTCAACCCTTTCTTTTATTGAATTTCGATCAAGATGAAATATTTGTAGTGTTTGATGAAGAACTTTTCATGTTTTAATCACAAGGGTTGATTATATGTGTTGTTTAGACACAAATAACTTATAATCTTAGTTAGTTTAAGAGTTGAAACCTTGATTTTGATAATGGGAGAGGGTGAGGGATAGCTGATGGTAGCTTCTTTCCTTGATGAACCGACTTGATTTGAGCTCCCTGATCTTGATTCTTTGGCAACAATGATTTGGAAGATGGTTGTTGACTAAGGCTTGGATGGTGTAATGGTAGTGACCGAGAGTGGAGATGTTGGTGGCGTTCGGTTGTGGTGTTAGCCGAGATGTGAAGGAGTGGTGATGGTTTGTAGTGGTGACCGAGACAGCGTGATGGTGTGTGGTTTGAAAATGTGCAAGTGGTATTCGGTTGTGGTGAAATGGTGGTGACCAGTTTGTGTTTTGAGG
The DNA here is from genome assembly GCA_025215565.1 of Flaveria ramosissima. NCBI lineage: Eukaryota > Viridiplantae > Streptophyta > Magnoliopsida > Asterales > Asteraceae > Flaveria > Flaveria ramosissima. The sequence continues at coordinate 28,731,926 of CM046045.1, forward strand.
AGGATCTCGGCTGATTGCCTTTAATAGCCATAATCATGATGGCTACTCCTAGCCTTGGTGAGTGGGCTAAACATAGGTGCCTTAGGTGTCAAGTAAAGGAGTTATCTCGGTGTCACAATGGCTAGGTGGCGGTTGTGGAGTGTGGCTTAGGTGTTCGGCTGATTATTGTTAATCACCATGCTTAATTGGTGGTTTAATCTTCTCATGGTTCGAGATTGAGGCTTGAGTTAGAGTTTAATTGTTTAAGGTTTACTTAGTTTTGTTTTGATGCCAAGTTCCCTTGTTGTTACCTTTGTATGGTGGTGTTTGGTTAGGTTGTTTCTCATTTCATTTGATGTATGTTTGGTGCTATCATGATGAGGTGATTGATCAAATAATATTTGGTATCAAAAACTTATGTATGTGAATACATGCACACGTAAAATTTATGCATGCATGCAAGCATGCATACGTACATCATACATATATATATATATATATATATATATATATATATATATATATATATATATATATATATATATATATATATATATATGTATATATATATATATATATATATATATATTAAAATATAAAATTTTCGTATAGGGTTAGTCAAGCAATGAGTATTTTTATATTTAATTTTTTGGGTTGTCACACAATAATATTGCAAACACTTAGTGTTTAGTATACAAAATTTCAATATATAACACAATGATACCTTAAAATACGTCGACGTCTACCTAGTATACATTTTCCTTATAACGTGCGGCTTTAATTGTAAAATCAACTTGTCAATTTCCATTTCTGACATATAGCTTGTGTCATTTAAAGTAAAAAACAAATAAATAAAAATGAGATTTAATATATAAATAGTGCAATATGTAAATACACAAATTGATAAAAATAACTTACTTTATTTGGAAATTGATGTTGAATATCTTTGACGAACTCATACATATGTTTTATAACCATAAAGTCACATTCCCAAATTTGTAGTTGTTGTTTACACTGCACAAAAATCACAATTATTAATTTAGTCTTATCATGAAAAAATATTAATAAGTAATTAGAAACATACATTAATCATTTCCCATTCAAATGCAAGCCCAAGAGCTTCATCAATTAAAGATGTAAGAGCATAGGATTTGGAATTCTTTTTTCCTTTTATAGAATCAAGAATATATCCCTTTTGTATTGAAGGTGAAATGATCAATAGTAACCAATGAGAACTGCAAAAAAAAGTTATAGATAAATTAAGTATGCTTATGTTTATATGTATATATAGTGTATCAATAAATATTACCTAGCAAAATATGGTACGACAAAAAATGGTTTGTCTATATGAAGTACATATATATATTCATGATGTGTTCTTTAACAGCAGGGGAATTATTAGCGCACAAGACACTTGTGATGTTACCCGGATTAAAGAAAGCACATCTAGAATTGTCTAATCTATAAAAGTACCTTAAAATGAGAAAAAAATATAAAGTTAGTAAATTGATTTGTATAAATAAATGTTATTGACCATATAAAAAAAGATAACTTACATTGCAAACCAATGTATGATAATGATATCTAGCCAGTCGTTACAGAATAATTGTAACATCTCCACATATGGAATTCAAAATTTAACCTGATCATCATACATCCCGTCAGGTGAAATAACCATAATACCATTGTTATCACCAATGTGCTTTGATAAAATTCTAGCCATATTTTGAATTTCACGAGGTCGATCCTTTAATTTATCAAAAGCACTAATTATTTCATTATCGACAACTTTTGGACTAGGGTCGGGAGCATCATTAGTTGGCATTGGTTGTTGAAATTAAGGTTGTTCAAACTGAGGTTGTTCAAGCTGATGTATCTGCGCTAACTAAGAAAATATTTATAAAACATTAGTATTTCGTATTATATAAATGTGTGTGTGTGAAGATTGAAATAAAAAATGTTGATGTTTTACCATGTTCATAAAACCTGGTGGATCAACGTTTTTTTGGCACGGGCATTTAACTCGAGATAGACACATGATATGATCCGTCTACATCAATCTTAAATGACAAACAAGTTAAACAATTTTTAATAATCCTTTCAAACAATTTGTTTTACTATAAGCAAGTACTTGTGGTCGATAAACTGAAGTTGTTGCAAAGTCACTAGTGTTTATTTGTGTTGAGGCACCTTTGTGACTTGATGAATCGGGACTTAGAGCCTTTCTTGAGCCACTTATTGATTGGCGTGGTGTTTCTTTATTCATAATCTACAACCAAAAATATTAATGTAAATATTATAATACAAAAATTAACATTACATATAAACAAATATACCCTCAATGCATTCCTTGGCCACTGAATGAACTGATGAAGCGTATCACCAATCAAACTTATCTCATCAGTTTTTGTCAAATCATGAACAACCGTTTGTTCATAATCTTTAATAACTGAATCGACTTGTACTTTGACACATCCATCATCTATTTGTTTCCCGTGTAGGATTTTGTCAAAAGTTGGCCATGCCTTCCCTGAAGCAACAATCACATTTGAACTAGATTGGAATGGAAATAACAACATGCATGTTGTCACATTCTTCAAAACATACAACATTTTTTATAAATAAATAAATATGTATATATAAACATATAACCTTTTAAGTTCATATATAAATAAATTACCTTGATTGGTGGATAATCAATGAATGATCCACTAGACGCACAACTAGAGTCGCGAATACATGGGCTTGCGTCTTTCTTGCTCGTTGTGTGGCACCTTTGAACACTCCACCATGAACTTGTGTTACTCCTGTAAACTCAATATCCAAAACAATATCAATAACTATATAAATATTCAGTGGATCTTCTTTCCCTTTAGCAAGAGTACCTTCCATCATCATTTCATGCTCAAGACGAACCTATAAGAAATGTTATAATAATCGATTATTATATATATATAATATTACATAACAAATAAAATATATATTTACTTACCAAATCATTAGGTTTTTCATACGTGATGTCTCCAAACTCATATGTGTTTTTTTTCTTGTTTTTAATTGCTCGACCCGCTAAAAATATCTTAGATCGTTCATTTTCAAGTTCCTACACGAGCTTTATCTACATTCGCCTTCTAATTTTGCTTATTACTTTTTGCCTTCACACAAATCGCCTTCGCACTAGACAGATTGTAGCCATCAATCATAGCAGACCTAGACTACTGCTAGATTGGATTATATAGATTTAATTTTGAATCTTGTTTTGGTTGTGCTTATTTATTATGCTTTTCAGAATTTAGGAGTTACCTTAGGTAGGCTCTAGCTTTGGCTTGTTTGCCTCTTGGTTAGGAGGTGATAGTACTACATTATTTATTCCTTTTAATAATATTTACTATTTCCTTTAAGAAAATAAGGAAACCATATTCAATTTCACATTTTTCATGTTGGGTTAATCGGTTGTTTGCGGGTCACGAGTCTAGCATAGGGGTCACGAGTGATGGTTATGGAATTGATCCATGTTAACCGGTTTCAAGGAAGCAAACTTGTTAGCAAGTAGTGGGCTTTTATTTAGCATGAATTTTTTTGCTTGCATATTATAAATAGAGTTAAGTTCGCTTTGCTCTTAAAGGTTTGACAAAAATAATCATTTTCCTTCAATAAATAAATTTATTGACTTACCTCCAAATGTTTCATAAGTTGTTTTAGTTTAAGTATAAAGTTTCCTTTGTTATTTCAATTTGAATCCAAAATAATAAAAATTTTAAACTAATATTAAAACAACTTATAAAACTTTTAGATGTAAATTAATGTTTTTAATCTTCTGGAGCAAAATTGTTACTTTTATCAAATTTTAAGAAGTAAAATTGAAATTAACTCCAATAAATATTAGTAGTCGATCTGCATTCATTTCAAACACCTTTGTAATCCTTAATTTGAGGTTGAGAAATAAACAAGAAAATGTTGGACTTAATCTTAAGACTTAACTACACGGATGGTCCTTATGGTATGCCCCGATTTCATTTTTGGTCCCTAGCTCTTTGAAATTACAAGGTTGGTACAATACTTTACACAAACCCTTCATGAAAATTAAGTGACCCCACCATTCTATATAATAAATAATAATAAATAATCAATAAATACAATAGGACCACTAAAAAAACCAACACCCCTCTGGCTCTCCCGCTTATCGTCTTCTTTGACCTATTTTGACATCTCTTAAACTCCAGGGATCTGTCGCTACAATCAAACCTTCATCTCCGACGACCTTCCACCTCCATCATTTGCAGATTTGAGACGCCATTCTTCAACCTTTCACCTTCGCCGACCCTCCATCTCCATCATCTATATCAAACCCGCGACACCATCCTTTAACGCCACCCTCTTTCTCGACAGCAAAGAAATGGTCCTTATAGGGGTTACGGGTGTTATGGCGGGCAAGGTGGAGCGGAAGGGGAAGGGTATAGGTGAGATGGGGTGAGGTCAACCGATAATAACTAAATCTTTTTTTAATTAAATTGTACTTTGGTAATTCCACCGTCACTTAATTGAAAAAGTTAACATCCATCCAACCCAGGGATCATTAGTGTTACGTTTATACAAAGTATTGGACTAACCTTGTAATTTTAAAGAGTTAGGGAACAAAATTGAAATCAGGGCATACCACACGGACCGTCGGTGTAATTAAGTCTAATCTTAACATCAATTAGAAGGTAATTTAAGAAGTCAAATATGAAAAGTCAAATGTGTAATAGAAAGTTAGGGGTTAGTTATGTTAGTTTTATTAGTTTTACAAGCACATGCACCTTTAGACTTGCCACGCGGTTGAGCTTCCATTGTGAGACCTAGCATGAGAATTTGTAGATGTTGTGTGAGAGAGAAGGAATACTAAATGTAAGTAGGTAGTATATGTGTAATATTGAATGTGTCTCCTATTTATAATATAACATTTCAAATTGTATTAATAGTAAATTTCTATCATCCAGTTCGTACGTACAACCCCAACAACATGCTTCAATTCATTTCTTTTCTTGTCTTTTGTGGGCCATTGATATTTTCCTCTCGTCCATCTCCCACCACACAAGCATTCCGCCTACCAAGCATCGTTACTTTCATGTGTCCAACACCATGCTTGACACTGTGCACACGTTTTCATAACTGTGTTCTGTATTATTTATAACAGATTCACACATGGTATCATCACGGGTTCGTTCGTTGCACTTGGTTGTGGTTCTGGGTTCATTGCTTGCTTTTGATCATTCGAACAACCATCGGTTCCGGGTTTGTTGCTTGCTTCTGATCATTCGATCGACCATCAGCTTCTTCCTTTCCTGAAAGGCAATTAGGTATGTTCTTCGTCTTTGTGCTTTCCTTATCTTGCTTTGTACTTCAAGTCATAGGTTCTTTCTGCAAGATCCATGTGGCTTCATCAATCTCTTTTATTAAATCATTGTTTCAATTGGACATCGATTGTTGTTTCTATTTATGTCAAAACCATATGTGCACATTGATTAATGGCATCTATTGCTCTGACGTTTTCTCCGAGTGAGCCTAATTTCATGTGAGTGTATGGTTGAATGTCATTTTTATTAGCAAGCTTAGTATGTTTGTTATTGTTCGTCTTCATATGTGCCTCTCTATTTGTGTGTAAGAAAAGGGTATGCTCACTTCCTTTCAATTATATGTTTAATGTGATGTATTTTGTATTAACAAGATTCAAACCAAATTCAAAAATCCCAAACCTCAAATTACAAAAAAGAAACAATAACATATTTAAAAAACACACTAAATCCATTACTAAAAATCTCACATGTAGAGAAATGAGCTACTAAAAAACACCCAGATGTTCACCTACAGTAGCAGATAAAGATCAAAAGGCCATGAACAAAAAAGAGCTTTTTTCAAGAACCTTAAAGATTAAAACAAACATTGATCTTAAAAAATTCGCAATTTAATGATAAGGCTTAACTCTGTATATGAAACATAGGGTAATAAAATAATCATATTAAAATCAAGAACCAAACATTATCATCATATATTATTGTTGGAATGATGGCAACAACCCTTTGCCACCGGCCTTTTATGTGCTATTATTCGAGTTTTAGGATATGCAATCGTACCTGCGAACAAAAGAAAAAATAATAGCACAAGGAAGTTCGAATCAAACCAACGAACAAAAGAAACAAAGGCAGATAGAATGCTTGTATAATATGAAATCAAGTGATATATATAACCATAAAACTCTACTTATAAGATGACATAACGTTAAATAAAAACTTTCAAAAAATATTTCACGATAATATAAAAGAATAAAATTATAAGTTTTGAATATAAGTTTTGTAACAATAACCATATTTATATTATACTAGACTAGATGTTGAAATTCATTTTACATAAAAGTGAAAACAAAATAGTTGTTCTTAAATGAAGAGAAATATTTAAGAGAAGGTAAATAATTAACTATTGTCTGCTTTTGAATGGTTATCATGTTAGTGAGACATGCTTAATTATTTTAGCTAGAATACATTAAGTTTCTTTCCTTCGTGTTGTTTTTTATGGTTTTTGTTTTACGTCAAATATTGTATTCAAATGAAGTTGATTAAATATTAATTGGTTTTGTTGTTATCTTCATGTTATTTATGTTCTTCCTAAAAAACCTACATCATGTATACTATTGTTGGTTTGCATCACAAACAGACCTCATCAATACCCGATAAATTCTTTGGTTTTTTTTGGGTTTGATATTAATAAACACAAATATTGGATGCCTTATATCTAGGGATATACCTGGTTCATCCGTTACTTTTGTATTTGACCCTCTTTTTCGATGTGATGTGCATACATGTGTACTTAATACTTTCCTTTGTTTTGTGCAGGTTCTGTTGGATAGTTTTAGTGCGTTATTTTACAGTTCTCGTTCATGTCATATGGTGTGGTCAAATTATACTATTTTCATTGCTTTATGCTTGTGTTTAGATGTATTAACTTATGAGTTGCCCTTATTAAGTAAAAGTATATGCATATAATGCCTTTGCTTCTTTCTCCGGCTTACCTAACCTTAGCTTGCTAATTTTTTTGTTATAGTTTGGTGCTTTAATATGTTGGTTTCCACAGTTTCGTATGCATCATTCTTGTGTTCTTTTTGTTCTTTATCTTGGGTGCTGTATTCTTAAGCCGTTGTACCACGGGTTAGTGCTTAACTATGGATAGTAAACGTCCTAGCTCGTGTAAGAAGAGGTTGCCTGGTGGTGGTACTAATCAGGTTGGGGTTGTTGTCGTCTAAACGTTTAGCGCTTCTTAATAATAACAAATGCAATTGTACTTATTGTGTGCAGCCTACATCGTCTTCCTCTTCTTATTTGTGTGGTTCTTCTGGTCACGCGTCATATCCTTCGGCTATTCCGTTTCATTCAACTTCAGTCTCGACTTTTACCTCAGCCTATTTGGACGTTGGCGACTGTGATCAGGCCTGTGAGTTCTATGGTGCCTGTTTTTGGAAAGATGAACGTCTTAAGGCTTTCCCTCTTAGTCAGAGGATGAGATATAACCACTATTGTAGGGGTGGTCATGTCAGGTTGCGTCGTTCGAGTGAGCCCCCTAATAGCATTAAGGTTCTTTTTACACGAGATGACTTTCAGACTAATATACGGGCATACAACTCGATGTTCGCCATGACTTCTTTTGGAGCTGCCGTTGCAAATTCTATAAACTTAAGACCTAGACCTTATGTATTTAAGGTAAGAGGACAAATATGCTATCATATTGGTTCTTTTTGTCCGCCGCTTGGTCAACGTCCTCGCTTTCTACAGATGTACATCTACGATACTAACCATGAGGTTTTAAATAGGCTTCATTAGTTTGGTGGCCAAGCCGAGTCTTCTCTAGATGAACAAATTGTTGAATAGTTGGTACGCGTTCCGGATGAAATAAATAACGTGGTTAAATTTTTCCTCACTGCTCGTGATCTTTGTCGCTCTTTAGATGCACCAAACTTTGCTATTCATTTTTACAACAATTATAGAGAGTGGACTTATGATGTACCATCCGTTTGTACAATAGGTGCTATTGTAGATGAGTATGACCCTTGGGCCACTGATTTTGACATTGTTATTCATGAAAGGGGAGAAGTGCCTAAAAGGGTCAGCATGTTGCATTCATAGTATATGTCGTTGCAGTATCCCTTGCTTTTCTTATTCGGTGAGTAAGGGTAGTCCCCCACGCTTCGTCAATTTTTTATTTCCCTTAAGGATGTAAGTAGCTCACAATGCATGTATTACAACTATCTACTTCACGATCGGTTAAATACATATACTCATTTGCTTAGAGGTGGTCATCTTTTTCAACAATTCTTGGTCGATTCGTACATTTGCATTAAACAAAACAGATTAGACTACATGCTATCACACCAAAATGACTTTAGGAATGAGTAAATGCAAGGCATACATGATGCTGTTATTTGTGGTGATTCTAATGCTCATGATATCGGTAAACGAGTTGTTCTACCAACGTCTTTTACTAGGCCCATGGTATATGTACAAGCATTATCAGGATGCTTTAGCCATTTGTCAGGTTCACAGAAATCCATAGTATTTTATACATTTACATGCAATGTTAAGTGGCTAGAGATTAGTAGATGTATGTTGGCCACTCCTTCACTTAAGCCAAGACCATCCAGACATTATAGCTAGAGTTTTGAAATTAAAAGTTGATGTGTTTATCAAGGACCTAAGGTCTAGGGAACTCTTTGGAGAAGTTGCCGCATGTACTTAGAGCATAAGTCGTGCTATTATTCATTTCTTAAGTGATATTGTCCATAAGATTTTTATGTTTACAATCTATATTTTTAAATGTTTAGATTTGTATACAATAGAGTTCCAAAAAAGAGGCCTCATGTATTGCCACACGCTGTTGTGGGTGAAGGCTTCACACATGGTAAAGAACCTATTGTGGTTGACAAATATATATCTGCTGAGATTTTTTACCCTACGTCTGAGCCTGTTCTGCGTAGGATTGTTACTGAACTCATGTTACATGGGCCTTGCGGTCTTGTGAAACCTAATCCACCTTGAGTGGTTAATTATGTGTGCATTAAGGGCTTTCCTAAATCATATGAGTGTGTGACCAGGTTCAATAAGAACGACTATGTTCTGTACAAAAGGATGCCTGATCAATTCTGTGTGATTAAGAATGAAGCAACCATGGATCTATGGTTGTTCCTTAAAATAAGAAACTCTTGCTTAGATTTTGTGCGCACATAAACATTGAGTGTTGCAGGTGGAACATGATTATTAAATATTTGTTTGAAAAGTGTAAAACTTCCGAAGTAACTTCTACCTTGTACATAAGTGCATGCATGCCGGAAGCTCTTTGGTTGCTTTGGTTGTATCAGCATTTCTAATATAACCTTACAAACTCCACCTAGGCTGATGCTACCAAATCAGAGAAGGTTATTCAGATATTAAAAGTCGTTATTAGGATCAAGACCATTCCCTTCTTCATTGATTGGTCGATATCACTTAGACTCTCATAATAACTTCTCACGTCATAGAGATCATGTAGAGAAAGATCAAGCATGTTTTGCCAGAAATAGACATCTTGACCTCCTTGATCTCTTATGACATACCATCTATCTGGATTTACAACAAAGGTCCAGGACAGGATGGCCTTCTAGTTGCAAGAGGTTGTGCTTGAGTTGGAGTTGATTGAGCAGCTTCTTCTTGCACTTGCTCAGGATGCTCTGACTCATTCTGAGGTGTGTAGGTGGATGCCTTTGACCACTTTTCATGGCCATTCTCTTCCTCCTCTTTGAAGTCTTTAACTGAAAGGATTGGTCTTCAGCACTACGTTGTTCTGTTGTGTCTCTCTCAGTGGGGTCCTCTTCCCTCACAGGTTCAAAAGGAGAGGGAGCAAGATCCTACTGTGGATTAGAAGATAAAGTTGGTTGGGATGCATCTCTAGGTCTAGGTTGTGTTGTCTCAATGGGTTCAACCTTGACCTCAACTTTAGGAGGAGCTTGACTTGGTAGAGAATGCAAGTCAACAAGCTCTCCCCTTTTAATCTCTACTTGATCACTCTAATGTGCTCATCCATAGTGGATAGTGACATTGGACCAAGCCTCCTTCCGAAGAATCCATACAGCTTCAAGAAGCTCATCATCCTTTTGGCTTTTTTGGATGATGACTCTTGACTTTGTAGCTTTTTCCCTCATCTTTCTGTTGGCAGCCTTTTGTTCTTTGATAACTTGTTGTTCCAGCTGCTTAAGATACTCGAATTTAACATACTCATATGATAAGGGAAGAAGTGCAGATGCCTGATAGAGGCTTGTGGCACTTAGGTAGTTGATCATATTTCGTCTATCAACTTCCTTGTCTACCTGAGGTTGTTTAGTTGTCACAGCCTCTGTCTCAGGACTTTCTTGAACTGGGGAAACGATTGGGGCATGCTTGTATAGCATTTTCTGCCTTCTTTCTTCTTTGATCTTGAGGAGCAACTCTGCACCCTATGCCTCCTTCCTCTCCTGTAACAGCTCTATGTCTGCCAGTTCATTAAGTTCATCTAAGGGAAGAGAGATGAGTTTATCCACATTGTAGTTTCTGGTCCCCAAGTAGTTTACCCTGGTGCCCTAAACTCATCATCTTGAGTGTTTGGCATGGGGGTAGCCCTGATATCAACTTCCATGAAGCTTGGGGACCCACTTGAACTCTCTCCCCTTAACTTCATCTTCCTCTCTCTCTCTCCTCATCCTTAATCTCCTCAAGAGTCAGTTTTCTTTTCCTTTTGTCACTCACAAGCCTTGGTGACTCAGGATGGAGAGAGCTTTGGCCTTCATTGCCTGATGTAGCAGTTAAGCTTTGGCCAGAGAGAGGCTATTAAGCACCTTCACCAGTAGGTGCCTCACTGAGGGTAGAGGATGTTGAAGTAGTTCCTGGGACAAGGTTCATAGGGTCTGTCACTGGGCCTTCAGTCAAGGTTTCCCCGTTCGAAGCTAATCTTAGTGTCCACCTCAAACATTCAGTTGACCAATGACATTGCCTGTTAGCCTTTGTCTGAACTCTTCAACTATCTTGTCGTGAATCCTCTCAGCGAGTCTGTCAGCTTTCCTGATTTGACTTAGGTTGGCAAGTGACATATGGACTAGAGGAAGACTGTCATAGTAGTTCAGGGTATGAAAATTGAATACCTCTTATTGTCGCTGAAATCTATGCAATATCAGGGCTCTTCTATCAACATCATACCTCCACACTAATATTTCATTCTCTACATCAAAGGGTGGGGTAGGCATAGCCCTTGGTATACCTTCGTCAAACAAACTCTATATGAGTGAGTCCGCATCAATATGGATTTGAGGAAGTTGCTAAGTATTGACAATTGCAAGTGAGGATGGTGAATCCTCAGTGTCCATACTCTGGGAAAATCTCCCAAGTTCTGTGATTGCTTGGAATTTCTCCCCCTTTTTGGTAGCATCACCCTCTTGCATAGGTGAGCTGGGGGTTAAGTCTATCACATCCACAGGTTCTTGTGTTCCTGGTTGAGTCATTCTGAAGGGTCTCCCAACTAGTTGTTCCTTGAGATTAGAAATCCCAAGTTGCTGATCATGGACCCTTCGATGCAAGGTAGTCACTTGAGATTCCAAGTGACTAACCTTGGAGACTAAATAGGTGCATGTTTTGGTTAGTTTTCACACCTTTAGTCTTATGTTCCTCTCATCATCATCAGAAGAATCACTGGGGATGAGAGAATAGGACCTAAGTCTTCTTCGTAATCACCAGCATGTTGTTCTTGGCTGCTGGATTTCCCCTGCACACTGATAACTTCAGTTGAAGTGTCAATGGATTGGGTTGCCATGGTTGAGGTCTTAATAATGTAGTCACTTACTGAAGTGAGAGCCTCTTCCATGTGGATCTCCTAAACAAGTTCAGGGCGATCCGCCTCAGTAGTAGGTGGATGATATGGGCTAGACATGGGAGATGCAAGAGTACTCATCTCTTTTGAGCAGGGGTGGAGAAGAAAGATTCATGGTACTCATTGAATCCTAAGTCATCATCATTATAGAATTCTAGGTTGGGAATTGGTTGGTTCATATCAAGAAGCTGGGGATGGTAGCTCTCCCCTAAAGGTTGTTCACTAGAGTTTTTAGACTCTATGTGAAGGCTTAAGGCTGTTGGGGTTGTGAGCTCATCAAGCTGAGCATGAGGAACCTCAGCACTAATCATTGGTGAGATGAGAGTGGTTTGCTCCTCAGGGGAAGTAGGAGCTCTAGTGTCAACTTTCTCTTGCATGGGTAGTGATACGGGGGTCTGCACAAGCTGAGTAGCTTGTGCAGAGGTTGGTTTGAATTTTCTTTGGTAGGTGATGGTTATTTGTGGATGTGTGGGTTGTTGTGAAGTAGAAGGTGTGGGTTCAACAGTAGCTGGTGATGCTAGGTTGCCACCTTGGGCAATGAGCTTTAACATTCTTGGGACAAGGGCTGTTTCTACCCCTGAGAAGCCCACAGTAGGCTTTCTCATTGTCTTAAAGATGTCGGGCTTCATCTGCCCTAGTTTTAGAAGCTTAGCTGTTCCTCTCAACTATGAGCCCAGTTCACAGTTGAGAATGTGCTGGACATATCTAGGGAACATGTAATATTCTAAGGAGTCCAAGTTAGCAAATAGATTTTTGTAAACAAACTGAGAGTACCTGAACTTGACCCCCTGAACCATCCTATGGACTATAAAGGAGAGATCTTCAGGAATCAGGTCCCATCCAACATGCTTGTTGGATAAGCTATGAATGACCGCATGGAGGAGGTACTTCTATTGAGAAGAGACCTTTCCTTTCCTGAAGGTTCTGACTAAGAAGTCTCCTTAATAACCCATCTGTCCAAAGGAATGGTTTACAGCAGATTTGGGGAAGGACAAGTCACCTTCTATATCATCCAATTGAAGATGAGTGTTTATTGATGCTGGAGTTATGAAGATTGTTCTCCCCTACACTGTGGCAGACAGTGCCTTCTCCTCATCTATGGTGACCTCTTAGCAGGTCCTCAAAAAGTCCAATAACTGATCCTCATAGAGTGGAGGATCTATGGTGAGGGAGGTAAAGTAGTTGGATAGAGTAAGAAACTGGCACACCTCTGAGAAACCTGGATCTTGCTCAAAGTCCAACAGAGCAACTTGATTATATTGCCTGCGGAGGTGCATGGAGAAATCAGTCTGGTTTCCCAAGTTAGGGTTGGCCATTTGAGGTAGTTTTGGTGTGAAGGAAGATAAGAACAAGGTCATTTTGTGGGTGAATTTAGGTTGGGAATTTGGAAATGAAGAAGATAGTGAAAGAGGGGGGAACCGTTGGGTATATATATATGAAAAGTTTTCTTGGAAGTCGAAAATCTTCCGAATGTATTTTGTCTTCGGAAGTTTTATAAAAACTTCCGGAGCCAAATTTGACTTCGGAAGATATTCCTTAGCCTTGTGAAAATTTGCTTCAGAAGAAATATACTTAGAGTATTTTCTCTTCTGAGATATATTTGGTTTCGAAGAGATCTAAAACTTGAAAGTCTTATTCTTAAAGGAATAAATCTTGCGGGACTTAATTGCTTTCAGAAGAAAATTGTTCTTCAAATGCCTATAAGTACTTAGAATTATATTTTTGCTTCAGAAGATATATCAGAATTTCTCCTGAAGGTTAATTTCTTATAAGTAGTTTTCTGCTTTTGAAGACTTAATATTCTTTCAAAGACAATGTTAATGTCTTCTAAAAGAAAATGTGTTTTAAAATTTCCAGAATTCTAAGGAATATCATTTGAAAAGATGTCTTCCAAAGTAAACTGTGCTTATAAAAGTGATAGTTTAGACAACTTAGGACACACATGTTTTAGAAATAGTCTTGAATTAAGTATTTAAGAAAATCTATTCAAAGTAAATCATCGCAATAGCTGATACAAGATATTTAAATCTCTGTTCATCAAAAGTCTTTGTGAACAGATCAACATTTTCAAGATTTTCTCTAATTAGATGATACATGATGTTGATATGTTTTGTCCTTGAGTGCTGCACATGATTCTCTATAATAGAGATAGCACTGTTGTTGTCTATATGGATTGGAGTCTCCTTGAAGTTGAATCCATTGTCCAGTATCTGATTCTGAATCCAAAGCATTTGAGCACAACAGCTAGCAGCAACAATGTATTCAGCTTCAACAGTTGATGCAGACACATAGGATTGTTTCTTGCATTGCCATGAGACTATCCTTCCACCAAGGAATTGACATCCCCCAGATGTGAACTTTGCAGTCAGGTTGCAACCACCATAGTCACTATCTGTATATGCATACAAATTGAAGTCAAAATTTTTAAGGCCTTGTTTAGGAGCACCTTTGAGATATCTAAGAATCCTCTTGATAGCAACCAGGTGTGACATCTTGGAGTTGGCTTGATATCTTGCATAGATGCATGTAGCAAACTTGATATCAGGCCTACTGGGTATGAGATACATAAGAGACCCAATCGTATCCATGTAAAGATGTTTATCTGCACACCCCCCCTCAAGATCAGGTCCAAGGGAGTGGTTTCTGGCTGTAGGTGTCTTTGCAACCTTACACTCAGTCATGTTGAATCTTGTAAATATCTCTTGTACATACTTTGATTGATTTATGAAGATGCCATTGTCAACTTGCTTTACTTGAATTCCTAGAAAGAAATTGAGTTTTCCTGTGGCACTCATTTCAAATCTATTCTTTATCAGCCTCTCAAAGTCTTACAGAGCTTTGGATTGGTTGACCTAAAGATAATGTCATCTACATACACTTGAACCAGCATTAAGCCATTCCTGTTCCTTAGATGAAGAGAGTTCCATCTATAGTACCCCTGTTGTAGCCATGCTAATAGAGATACTTAGATAGTGTCTCGTACCACTTCCTTGGAGCTTGGTGTAGCCCATAGATAGCTTTATCAAGCTTGCAGACATAATCAGGATGATCTGGATCTCCAAAGCCAGATGGTTGTTTGACATACACCTTTTCATCAATCACCCCATATAAGAAAGCACACTTGACATAAGGTTGGCAGACCTTGAAATCCTTGGATGCAGCAAAAGATAGGAATATCCTAACAGCTTCAAGCCTTGCCATAGGAGCAAAGACATCAGTGTAGACAATTCCTTCTTCTTGTGTGTACCCTTGAATAACTAGTCTTGCCTTGTTCTTGATGACAAGTCCTTTATCATCCTTCTTATTCCTAAATATCCACTTGGCTCTTATGATAGTCTTCCCTTGAGGAAGAGGACACAGGTTCCAAACCTTTTGTCTTTTGAATTGAAGCAACTCCTCTTGCATTGCTTTAACCCAACTTCCATCCTTCAAAGCCTCATCAACTTTCTTTGGCTCTATCTGGGAAAAGAAACAAGAGTATAGACAAACAAGATCAATGTATAGTCAAAAGGCAGATTGCCTTTTGACTTGTGACTATGACATGCCATAGCTCACATCCTAATATATTACAAAAAGGATAAAAAGTACAAAGTAGAAAGTTACAGACTCTCAGCCTTAATCTACAGTTGCAAAAGCATGGACCTTTTCACCAATTTATACAAGTTGGTGAGTCTTCAGAGTTGCAGCGGAAAGTAAGTCAGCTTTATACAAAATTCGATTAGACAAATCATGTCTTCTCTATCTTCTAAAGAAATCAGTCTTTTCTTCATTGGCTTCGGAAGACTTTGTCTTTAAAGCTTCGGAAGACTTCATCTTTGGCTTCGGAAGATTTGGTCTTTGGCTTCGGAAGATTTTACTCTTAGAATAATTTTCTATGAAGAGTGTAAAACTTCCGAAGTAACTTCTACCTTATACATAAGCGCATGCATGCTGGAAGCTCTTTGGTTGCACCAACTTTCTAATATAACGTTACACCTACTATTACCATTTGATCCGGATGTGGTGTAGATACTATTTTTGTTAGGAATAATAGTCTAGAACATGTAAGTTTAATGCGTAAGAGCATTAGTACCAGAGTGGCAAAATAAGTAGACTGGAAAACCCAAACCTAAATCTAAACAAGACGGCATGGTTTTATGCATGCTCTTGTTATTCCATATATATTTTTGGTGTTATTGTTTTTGCTGACAACCGGATCCAGGATCAGGGTCGTCGTATACCTCACAAACACCCTATGAAAAGTACAGAGAACTTGCTTCTTCAACAATCAAAACAAACATACTACTACTATTAAAACAAAGAGACTATAAACTCTTATACAAACCCACGTCTAGAATCAAATAATAAACATGACTATACCAATATCATTCAACCTACTCCACTACTACATGTCCCTACCTAGCATAAATGCGTTCATTAAATAAGTCAAAGAATAAAATATGCATGCAACGTAAATGAAAAGGTGGTAAACAAAAAAACCCTGGCTCACGACTATGAGAATTAGTTCAATATCTCCACGTAATTCAAATAGTCGTGACTCTCAGATGACCAACAAATGGGATAATTGTGCATGCATCATTATCAAATACTGATTTATAGCTACCTTTCATCAGTCGACCCACACCTACTAAATTATAGTCCAATTCGGAAGCGAATTGAACACCATCAAGTGTTCTACACTTTCCATCCTCAAAGCTTAACTTCACTTTACCTTTTCCTTCCACTTGGATAGTGTTTCCATTTCCCATCTTGACTTGAGCATTCTCTAAAGCATCAATGTTCTCAAACCACTCTTTTCTTTTGTCATGTGGTTTGAACATACAGTGTCAAGGACCTATACATTCTTCTTTTGATTATTTTCACATCCGATGGCCATAAATAGTTGATATTCATCTTCCTCTTCATTAGTTTCTACGCTACTGCTTATGCTTGTTAAAATTTTAAAATTGTACCATACTTCATCCTCCACCAAAGCCTCGTCCGCGCCCTCATCCTCGACCACATAATCCACTTCTGTCAAAGGTTACACCATAACCACTTCTTTTATTTTTGTTCTCTTATCATTGCTTGGAGTGCCTGTTCTTCACTAGCAGTCTCCATTGGCCAAATAAATTTTCTTTCATGCGCATGTAACGAGCCTATTAATTGTACAAATGTCATTATTGCTAGATCCATTGATTCTTCTATTATTGTAACCACATGATCCTAGCATGGTGGAAGACTTCAAAGGACCTTTCTAATAATGATTTGATCACTTACTTCTTCCCCATAACTTCTCTTTTGATTCACATTCTTCATGACGCTTGATAGATAGTATGTGACTGGTTCATCATTTTTCATATAGAGAGTCTTGAACTCCCTTCGTAGGCCCTGTAATTTAACCATTCGAACCTTTGATTTGCTTTGGTACTCCGTTTGAAGGATAATCTAGGCTTGTCGAGAGGTTGTTGCGGTTGCAATGCGTGAGAACACTTCATCTTATTGAATTAGAGACAATGCACATGCATCCTTTCTCAAGCTCTCCATACAATCATCCTCGTCCTCATCGAATCCATTAGCCATAAAGTCCCATAGATCTTGAGATCTCAGGATCGTCTTCATTCGAATACTCTATAATTCACAACCAACAGATGAGGCAAAGGCTGAGTCACGTGTTGTTTGCTATTTAATGGTTAGTATTGTTGCACCTTATTGCTCTTCAACGTGGATCTAATACTTGATGTTGAATCGGAGTCAAATTATGCCTCACAAACACTCTATGAAAATATAGAGAACTTGCTTTTTTAACACTCAAAACAACCATACCACTATTACTATAAAGTCTGATACAAATCCATGTCCAGTAACAAATGACAGAGCACTACCATTCAACCTACTCCAATAGTACATGACGCTACATGGCATGATTGCTTTCAATGAGTAAGTCAAATAACAAAACATGCATGAAAAGTATATGAAAAAAAGGTAAACAAAAAAACCAACTCATAACTATGAGAATTAGTTCAACAGAGACAAGGTGGTGCAGATGCCCAACTTTGAGATATGATCATTACCGGAGTGGTAGTTTTATGTTGTTCCATATATACTAGTTCCACTCTATTTGCATCATGTCTCTTCATATATATATATATATATATATATATATATATATATATAATATATATATATATATATAATATATATATCTTATACTTTACTTATAACTAATTTTTATTAATCTACTTGCTTGACAAGAATTTTTTTGCTGAAGATATTTAATTAAATACTAACTAGTTAGATTAAGTGATTAAGTTACTTTCTTAAAATTTTAAGTAGTAGATCAGTAGTGCATGCATAATATATATGCAAAACATATGTATAGGGGTATAGGATGACAGAAGCAAGGCTCGTGTTGTCAATAAGTGCAGCATCTGCTAAACAATCTTTGGCTACCAAGACAGGATCTTGTGGAAGTGTTGTTACAAATGTTGAGCTGAAGGTTATTGACCATGAAACCCATTACTATTTCAGATATATTTTTAACAAGGTGACATGTGTCTCTGTGGCCCTCAGATTATGAATGGTCAACACTTCCTTCTACCGTACCTAGCTACAAATATCACATGTATAATAACATTATGTTAATTAATTAATTACTATGTATATGTATATATAAATAGGTTACTTGGATGACGCCATGTGAAGAGTTGTAACTATAGATGAACTAGGTTGGCTTCACAGTAGTGATATTGGTTATGTAGACCATGACAATGAGGTTTTCATTGTGGACTGAGTCAAGGAGCTCATCAAGTTCAAAGGCTTCCAAGTATGCATAGTTATTCGTTCCTACAGTACGTGCACATCACTTACTTTAGATTAATTAACTATATACATGCCATGATGATTAGGTGCCACCGATTGAGCTAGAGGCCCTACTGGCAAGCCATCCTTGTTTGCTGATATTGCTACCATCCCGTAAGTGTTAGTGTTTATCTAATTATATATCATGCATATATAGTATTGTTGTTGTTGGGGAGGTTCCAGTTGCCTTTGTAGTATTGTTGCCTGGGATGGAGCTCACTAAAGAAACTATCAAAGATTACATACCAAAGCAGGTCATTGATCATATCTCTAGTGTAATTAATAAATTAAAGCATGTACATATATACATATAAATAATGCTATGTATTGTTTCAGGTGATGTTTTATAAGAAGCTACACAAGGTGTGCTTTATGACCTCAATCCCTAAATCTCCATTGGGGAAGATCCTAAGAAAAGAACTCAGAGCGTAACTCCCATCCACCTGATCATTCATCACACTGTCTTCAATTGTTTGTGGTTTTCTAAAGTCATATATATTCTCTTAATTGAACTTGTGAAGGTTGCCTAAACCAATCTGGATTCTTTTTCAACAATGGTGCAAGGGTGTCATGATTAGCTCCAGTGATCTGGATTTGATGAGCAGATATTCTTGTTCTGGGTTTGCTTACAACCACTTGTTCTTCTAATGCTTTCATTTTACTGTCCATTTCCAAAATATACTTTAAAATTGCAGCCCTCATAGAGTTTGCCTTTATTAGGCCTAAGTTTCTCTTAGTGTATCAACTTCTTGCTAGATATTCCTTCACTTACCTATCTGACATAGCATAGGGATCTAGAAATAGATAATGTGAAGCTAATGGTTTGGCAAATTGTTCAGCAGTGGTGGATGTTCCAGTTTTGACTTTCTTATTTTCTTTAGTGACTTCTCTTTCATGCTCTATTTCCACTTCCACTGTAGGATCTAAGAGTTATTCAACTTTCATCACCTCTTAATTTATTGCCTAATAGGTCATCCCAAACACCATATCTGCATATCAAACTCTAAAACCATCTGTCTATCTCAGTAACACTTAAAAGCCAAGGTGAGTTATCATGACTCTCTTCAAAACTGAGATAATATACTAGTTGTTCAATACTAATAATAAATATAATGCTTAGAAATATATATGGGTCGGTAGGGGCATATGGGATCCTGATATATTTTATGGGGTGTGTCAAAATGGCTGAAAAGAAGATAGGGTTCCTCGTATGCATCAGACACACACTCATACCTATTTGATGGTCGATAGGGTCTAACAAGCTTGTTGCCGGTGGTTATGGTAAAACCAGGGAAGTTACCGTGTCTGTGGACCCAAATATAATTACCCATATTATATGCATGTTAAGGTTAATTTTTGTAAACTATAAACATGAGCTCGCCAGCATTAGCTAACATCGTTTTTGAGTATATGTATCAAAGGTAATACTTAAGTAAATGCTTATGAGCTCTCAAAGATAGTGGATCTTAAAGACCAAGAAGTTTTTATTTTAGTTGGTTTTGTATATTATTATGAATTTGTAGTGTAACTCCAAGGATATTATATTCCGTAAGAAAACTTATGTTTGCTTCCACTATAAATTGTATCAATTGTGCGCGCCCACCCGAGTTCCAAGTGGGGTGACATATTAGACTCACCGCGATAAGCTTTTTAAGAGTGTCCAAACAACAGTTGGTGAGTGTCAAAGAGCATAGTACGATCCTAAAACACATAGTTGTACATAACAACTTTCGAAAGCATTGTACTAGCACGGTGTCGTGCCCCATTTAGCACGGGGCCATAGTACGATCCTCAAACACGGGGTCGTGCCCCATTTAGCACGGGGCCATGCCCGACACAACCTGTACGTATGAGCCGACCAACTTTCGAAAGCATTGTGCTAGCACGTGGTCGTGCTTAAACACTCCAGAAAGCCTATAAGTAGACGCCGAAGTTCACTATTTTGGCAAGCTTTGTTGGGGGAGTTACTTTGTAGAATTCTCTCGGGAATTAAGTCTTCAAGACCATTTGGAGGCTCAGGAGGTGCATACAACACTTGGAAGAAGCTCGGGATTGTCTAAACATCATCCATTGTCGATCACCGGTTTGATTGTTCTATTTCACCAATGATTTCATATCTATCATTTATGTTATCTATTGTTATGTTCAAGCTTATTATGAACTAAACTTTCATTATCATCCTAACTGGATGAATCTTATGTAATTTGTGATGAACTAATGGTGTGATTTATATTATGTTAATTTTATGGTGGTCTTGGGAAAAACTTTTGATGGGTATCATCTACATTTGAACGAGAAGTTATAACTTTATGATTTGTAATTGTGATTATGATACCCGGTTGAAAAGCGTATGATCAACTTTTATTCGCGAAACCGGTCTTCATAATAAATCCATGGCTAATTAACTAGAGATGGTTAGTAGAAATCATATCACCTTAACTTTCTGATCATTTGCAAGTTCCATTTTATTAGTCTGAGAAATCTATAGTAATTGTCATGGTTTACTAAAATTAATGGTATGTTAGAAAAAAACCTGATCAACTCTCTTTTTAACATTAAGTTATGTTTTCAGAAATAGTATGTAAAAAGGTCACTAAATATTTACCTACATTACTAGGGCTTTGATCTAAGTAGTAAAACTCAACCTGACGTGATCCTAGTCACTACGGAGCGGATAGACGAGAAATCGCGCCAGCTCACCTTTATAAACATTAACCTAATTACATTAATTAATATATTTAATCACACCACCAATTCATCACAGTTACATAAGTGTAATCTAATTAGGATGATAGCCTTTATTCCCTGGTTTTAAATCCAAACGCTTCAATCTTATTTTACTTTATTTTAATTATTGTTTTTAAACTCTAAAAGTCTTATCAATGCAACTTATCATTTTCTCAAACAAAAACCAAATCGGTAGTCAAATATTAAGGTTAATGAGTAGGCTAGGTGTGTCCACGGATTGATACTCGGTTCTTACCATCACTATACTACCACACGATAGTTATACTTGCGTTTTATGTGTGTGGTTTAGTATTAGTAATAACCAATTAAACGGAATCTATGCGAAAAATATTTATCTAAATATATACATTTCACACTGCATCAAGTTTTTGGCGTTGTTATCGGGGACACACGACAGTTTTGAAGCACAATCTAAATTTTTGACTATCTTGTGTATATCCTGTTAATATATTTTTGTTCAAATTTATTTTGTTTTTGTTAGATATTTTGCCTTAGTTAGTTTAGTTACATTTGCCTAATTCATTCTAAGCCTTAGTTAGTTTATGTTCCTTAAGTTAGTGTATGTCCGACTCGTCTAGTCCTGAACTCGTTTCTCCTCTTTCAAAACCGGAACGACTTTTCCGTCAAAGGTTACGCGAAAGACCACGACAAACAGCGACAATCATTGAAGAAGACGTTTTGGAAGGTACAATATCCGATGAAAGATGATCGATGTCGTGTCGTCGGTCAAAAATATATATTAAAGAGTACCTAATCACCCTTAATAGTAAAGAGTAAGCAAGGTGTCGAATCCACAGGGAATCACAGGAAACTGCTAGTGAAAGCAACAAAAATACAATTAATTTAAAACTATTAAACATTAATAAGGAAATTTCTTGATTAAGTGAATTGAGAAAGAATCAAATTAAGAAAATAAATGTTTAGGTTTTTAACAATCTTGGAGAAAAAGCAATCCACTTTAGGATTCAAGTTTGGCAAAGTTCTAATTTTTCTCGAATGAAACCTAGTGAAAATCATTAATGGTGACTTATACATGATATGATTTAAGTAATAATCATGGATTAGAGTAGCAGAAGTATTTACGGGTTCTCCGGGAAAATGAGAAATCGTCTGATGAAGAGTTCCCTTTCCACTCAGCACCGTCATTCCAATTGCCATTACAAAAGTGATGGCAATTCTGTTCCTATCCAACAGAACACTATTGGATCAAATGACAAAGGCATTGTTGCAATATATAGCAGACAGACACCAATTTGAATAATGAAACTCTAATTTTAATACTCAATCACATAATGATTAACAACCAACATCATAGAATATCAACATTAGGTTTTAACATTATCAAACCGGTTAAATAATCAAATCATAAATTGAATCCAACAGAACTTAAATGGTTCAAGATCCAATCCCAAATCTAGGTTACAACTAAGAAAAATAGAAACTTGCTCAAACCCGTCCCCCGAAGTGAATCACGAACAAACTAGCCTTGCCTCATCATTGAATCTTCCACACAATTGTAATTGATCATGTAAATCTTGTAGAATTGATGATCTTGATGATGGAGGAGCTTGAGAATGATCAAAGATTGCTAATTTTCATCCAAAATTGCTGTGTAAAAGTTAAAATTCAAATTAGGGTTTTTTCCCTTTTAAATCCCTTCAATTTAGGTCAAATCTCAACAAAATCCCGGACCCCAGCGTCGGTGGCGCCACCTCCATGTTAAACCTTGATTTTCATGTGTAACTTTTCGAGGCCTTTCCGTTGATAGGTCGTAGGTCTCGTAACTCTTTTCCTAGCTCAAGTTATGCCCGTTTTAAGATAACGTTGTCGTGCAACTTCGGTTTATCATATCTTTACTTCTCGAGCTCTAATTCTTGTCCCGTTTCTTCCAACTTCTTTGTATTCTTCATGTTTAATCTGCAACCACAAAGTAATCCCAAAAGTAACTCTATTTCTCATAAATTTACAAGTAAACCGTGAAAATAAAGTCGTTAAACATTGAACTTTCACTACCCGATCACAATCCCCACACTTACCTTTTGCTTGTCCTCAAGCAAAGTTCAATTGTAGTTTATAAAACCATCATTAAAAATATACATCACTAGCCACTTATTAAAAATCAATTAAGGTCCAAGGTCATGCCCTTATATATAAGATTTACATCGTTCAATAGGTTTACATTCTAGCAAGTCAGTTATAGGCAAAATAAGACATCACCAAACTAAGACTAACATGATTTTGATTTTTAGTCTCATGTACACATCCCTCACAATAATTCACTCTTCTCGGTTTATATCTGTACTAGTAAAATATGTACTAGTGTAATCACTCAATAACCAATACACCATCTCGTCCACATAGGCTTGTATAGCAATCACACCTCCATCACTTGCATAGATCTTGCACACATCTAAAGGACTTACGGGTTTTTGGGCTTAGGTACGGGTAGGAAGTTTTTGGCTTTTAAAAGTGACTACCGCATTAGAGATGTAAACCAAATCGTTAAACCATCCTTATCAACATGAATCGCAAAGCTACTCACTTTAATCCTGTTGCACAATGCTTTTTCTCCAACTTTTTTTTTCAATTTGTTTCTTTTTTTCATAATTTGAAGGGCTTAACGATCGGTTATCAACTAACAACTTAGGATTATGCATCGGTTTTAACAAACGAATGGCTAAGGCTTAAAATGGCTATTAAAGACTAGGATGGATAGCAATAACAAATAATAATAAGTAAATGGGTTCCTAAATTGCCTTTGTCATTTATGTGCAAACATCTTGCTTATGGTCTTGGTATGCATCAAACAATTCAAGTTTTGTAACGAACGTAGCATATGGCCCACCCTCAACAAATGAATATATAATTGTGTTTGAAGTGATAGGCTTAAAATCTCACCGAGTAGGAATTTAGGCTACCGATATGCATATGAGTTTATTGTATCAAAACCCGTTAACCCTAACCAGGCATCCATCACATTTCCAAAAATAACCTGCAAGAAAACCTTTTTCCCAAAACTTAAAGAATATGGCCATGACCTATGATCTATATCAATCTTTAAATAAACAACAAGTAACATGTATTGAAAATTCTGGTTTACTAAGCACACTAAACTTAACTTGAAAACTTTTGCAAACATTGAAACTTGACACAATGTTAAAATTTAAAATTATTATTATTTTTTGTTAATTCCCCATAATTTCCCTCATCCCCGAACTTAGAAGGTGCATTGTCCCTAATGTACCATTCGATCGTCAGACATATCGTGGATTTAAGGGTGTTTGTAACATTATGACCAAAGTTCCAAGTTCATCAACCATAGATCAGCATTCGAGTTTTACCCTAACAGACATACCTCTAGATGCACACCTTCCCACATACATTGTTATTGTTTGACACCCCCAATCACATATTAAACACACCAAAAGAAAAGCGAAGAAAATAAAAGAAAACATAAGGTGTTTGACATGACACAGATAGAGTGGAGAAACACATGGACCTGATCAAGTGATCAGAGAGTGTTCTGATCTTATCCAAATGGAGGTCTGGGCAGTGGTGGTCCAAAGAAAGATTCCATCAAACTTTGGTGCATGGCGTGCACGTCAAAGCTTCCAGCTTCTCCCGTTGCGTGTGAGCTTCCATCAGGAGTTGTATCCCTTGGCACCCACTGTGACGGTTGAGCTTGTGGGTACCTCTCATATTGTTGCGCTGGCATGTATTCTGGTAGCGTACTCCAATCCACCGGTTGTGGATGAGCTTGATACGACAGCCTTGCATGGTAATCATCATAGTGGCGAACCTGTTCCTGATACAAAAAATAGTCATTAATAGATTGTTCTCGTGCATATGCGGTGTCCCGCGCATACATCCTCATATCATCACGTAGCTCTCTGTCGCGTTGTTCTTGTGCTGCCCATGCATCCCTCCTTTGTTGTTCGTACTCCTGTTCCCTCCTATCGTAACTCTCTCTCCACCTTCTTTTTATTTCTCGTTCGCGAGACTGCTCATCATATATGTGCCTTTGATCCAAGGTTCATCCTGAAAATCCAAATGGTCTAGCCCTGACAACTGCTTCCTGAATCTCTTCTTTCTCAAGTCGTGCCCTTGTGTCGGCATCCATATTATCAAGTGCCCCCACATTACCTTGTCCCATTGTTACATCATCTGCATTCTCATAGTGAGGTACATAATCTCGTCTTACCATCACACTCGACCACTGTTCTTGTCCCGTAGTTGATAATGAGTAGCGGTCTTCTTGTATTCCCACGATTGTCCTCCCAATCGATTAAGTTCGAACTTCAGAACAGTGATTGGAATGGCCAAAGCATCATTGGTGATGCGGTCCCAAGTGTGGATGAGGAAGCTTTAGCCTTTTTGGAGGCCCAAGATCGCTTATCCAAGGGGGCTTCACTAAAATGGTCATAAGTTGGGCTAGAAGTCTCCGTTTTGGGCCCACGACCAGTCAAAACGACCGTTGGACCGAGGAGCACGTTTTCACAAACCGCCATAGGCGGTTTGGGTCATCGTTTCAGCCCAAAAACGGCTTATTTTAGGAGTTATTTCAAATTTTGTCTTATTTTTACATTTTGTTGGACTTTGCTTTTGGCCCAGTTTTCGGCCCGTTTATGTTTTGTGGCCCATTCGAATTTTGTTTTGTTTATTTATATGATTGTAAGAGATGGGAGAAACATTATTCAAGTTATATAAAAATCTGTTTTTTCTCTCTATCACTGTGTGTGTTAGTGATCAACCCTGATTATCGGTATTCTTTGTGAATCAACGATAGTTAGAAGAATTGTTCCTGGTATTCTCGTTGAATCAACAGGTCAATTATCTATCTCTCTGTTTCCGACTGCATCAATTGGACACAACCTTTTGCTTACGCAACAGCATAGTAATTAGTCGACAATGTGGGATAATCAATCGGGCCCTATTCTCACGACTTTCCCAAATGTTCATCATTACCAATTGCCGGTAGGACAACATGTGTCTACCGGTGAGGAGGGCATGAAGTACTCTTAACTCATAATGTCTCACCTTTCCTCTATCAGAAATTCTAGGAATCACATTCTTACTCAGGATCACTGTTAACAACTTTGGTAAAATCTTCATGTTGCTTCTGTTCATGTTATCAGAATCTAATGCAGTGATAGGAACAGCAAATACATCATTCAATACCTCTCGCAGATAATCCCCAGTTGGGATTTTTAGAATTAAGCTTTCATGTAGATATTCATAAATTTTGATCGATGTCATGTGGTCGGTCAAAAATATATATTAAAGAGTATCTAATAACCTTAATAGTAAAGAGTAAGCAAGGTGTCGAATCCACAGGGAATCACAAGACAGTGCTAGCAACAATTAATTTAAAACTATTAAACATTAAAAAGGAAATTGCTTGATTAAGTGAATTGAGAAAGAATCAAATTAAGAAAATAAAAGTTTAGGTTTTTAACAATCTTGAAAAAAAAGCAATCCACTTCAGGATTCAGGTTTGACAAAGTTCTAATTTTTCTCGAATGAAACCTAGTGAGAAATCATTAATGGTGACTTATACATGATATGATTTAAGTGATAATCATGGATTAGAGTTTAAAGGACCTTATTCACATAATTACCAATTTAAATAATGAAACCCTAATTGTAATACTCAATCACATAATGATTAAAGATAACCAACATCATAGAATATCAACATTAGGTTTAAACATAATCAAACCGGTTAAATAATCAAATCATAAATTGAATCCAACAGAACTTAAATGGTTCAAGATCCAATCCCAAATCTAGGTTACAACTAAGAAAAATAGAAACTTGCACAAACCCGTCCCCCGAAGTGAATCACGAACGAACTAGCCTTGCCTCATCATTGAATCTTCCACACAATTGTAATTGATCATGTGAATCTTGTAGAATTGATGATCTTGATGATGGAGGAGCTTGAGAATGATCAAGATTGCTAATTTTCATCCAAAATTGCTGTGTAAAAGTTAAAATTCGAATTAGGGTTTTTTCCCTTTTAAATCCCTTCAATTTAGGTCAAATCTCAACAAAATCCCGGACCCCGGCGTCGGTGGCGCCTATGGAGGCGTCGGTGACGCCACCTCCATGTTAAACCTTGATTTTCATGTGTAACTTTTCGAGACCTTTCCGTTGATAGGTCGTGAGTCCCATAACTCTTTTCCTAGCTCAAGTTATGCCCGTTTTAAGATAACTTTGTCGTGCAACTTCGGTTTATCATATCTTTACTTCTCGAGCTCTAATTCTTATCCCGTTTCTTCCAACTTCTTCGTATTCTTCATGTTTAACCTGCAACCACAAAATAATCCCAAAAGTAACTCTATTTCTCATAAATTTACATGTAAACCGTGAAAATAAAGTCGTTAAACATTGAACTTTCACTCCCCGATCAGAAGACATGGCTAACCGAGACGAGGAAATGAAGATGACACACTATGCCACGCCGTCAATCGATGGTTACGAGTCTAGTGTTGTCCAACCATCTATAGCGGCCAATAATTTTAAGATTAAGTCTAGTATTATCCAACTCCTAGAAAACTCTGTTTAGTTCCATGGATTGCAAGACGAAGATCCTAACGCTCACATTTTACGATTCCTTCGTATCTATGCGACCTTTAAAATCAATAATTGTTCAGACGATGCCATTAGACTAAGACTTTTTCCATTTTCACTTTGAGGCCGAGCCATTGACTGGCTTGATTCGCTTCCGACTGGTTCCATCACCACATGGGCGGAAATGGCTGAATAATTCCTTTTGAAATACTTTCCACCCGATCGCACTACCAAACTTAGAAGCAGCATTACAAGCTTTCACTAAGACAATGATGAATCATTACACGCAGTGTGGGAGAGATACAAAGTCTCCTTCGGAGATGCCCGCATCACGAACTTGATCTGTGGCTGCAGTGTCAAACCTTTTACGATGCAATCAGCGGAGCACACAAACAAGCTGTCAACCAAAGTGCGGGAGGAGATTTCGGAAGTGTCACGCTAACAGAAGCATACCAAGCCTTAGAGACAGCACCTAACAAGATATTTGCTTATAATCCCTTAAGAAAGAAACCCAGTTCTAAAGGCATTCATCAAGTAGAATCTGAAACCCTAATTGCAGCGCAGTTAGAAGCTCTAACCAAACGATTCGAACAATTGCAATCCGAGCTGAAGAAGCCTCCAACACGATGCAACACATGCGGAAATTCACACAAGACCAACGAATGCCCATAAGGCATTATGAAGTTTGAAGATGTTGACTACGTAGGAGGCCCAAACAACTCATATAACAACAACTCAAATTGGATGAGCAACTCGAATTACAGAGAAGCTGGTAACAACCAATCATCATCTGGATTCAACCAAAGGCTACCTTACCAACAACAGAAACCACCATACCAAGGTCAAAGCACTAGTAATCAAGACCGTGGAGCATCATCCATAAAAGAATTATTGCAGCAATTGTTGATAACCACACAAGCCACAGATGAGTACATCCGGAAATCTGATCGAAGAAATGAGGAGAGGTTCCAAAGAAACGAGGCTGAAATCAAAAGCAACAAATCATCATCGCAAACCATTGAACACCGCGTAGGTCAGATAGCCCAACAACTATCTGAGAGACCTCAAGGTGCTTTGCCTAGCAACACCTGTGACAAACCCTAAGGCTCAAGTCAAAGCCACACCACAAGGAGTGGCAAAATAACTCAAGGTGATGCACCTGCATTACAACCCATCCTCGAAGAAATGGAAACTGAAACTCCAAGTAAAGCAAGTGATAAGCAAAAACAACTTGTTGCTGTTGAAGAACCAGTCAAGAAATAAGTACCACCACCACCTCCATATCCAGGTCGTTTGAGACAACAACGAATGGAGACACGATATGGCAAATTCATGGGGTTGTTCAAGCAACTCCACATCAATATGCCCTTGGTGGAAGCCTTAGCCCAAATGCCAAATTATGCTAAGTTCTTAAAGGGTGTGTTGTCAAACAAAAAAAACTGGAAGAGTTATCACACGT
The DNA here is from genome assembly GCA_025215565.1 of Flaveria ramosissima. Classification (NCBI taxonomy): domain Eukaryota; kingdom Viridiplantae; phylum Streptophyta; class Magnoliopsida; order Asterales; family Asteraceae; genus Flaveria; species Flaveria ramosissima. The sequence goes on from CM046045.1 coordinate 28,761,420, forward strand.
ATTTTTACATGAGGATGCTCTGCAGTTCTTCAAAACAAACTACCTCAAAAGATGACAGTTCCAGGAAGCTTCACCATACCTTGCCTAATAGGAAAGCTTTCTGTTAGCAACACGTTAGCTGATTTAGGTGCTAGCATTAACCTTATGTCTTATGCGGTTTTTGAAAAGTTAAACTTAGGTGAACCTAGACCTACCTGTATGAGCATCCAGTTAGCTGATCGTTCTGTCAAATATCCGAGAGGCATTGTTAGTTAAAATCGACAAATTCGTATTTCTCGTTGATTTTATGATCCTTGACATGGATGAGGATAAGAATATTCCTCTTATCCTAGGTCGACCTTTCTTAGCAACTGCTCGAGCCCTCATCGATGTTTGCACCGGCAAACTCACGCTCCGAGTGGATGAGGAGGAAGTAACTTTCGACATAGGACTATCCATGAAACATCCTCAACATCATGATGACTCACTCTATTATATTGATGTTTGCGATTCGATCATAAGTTGTCACTTAAAGAAAACTCTTCAATACGAATCTTGCAACACTCAATTAATAGAGGTCCGAACCACCGAACCCATCTTTGAGAATCAAATCATTCTAGAACCAGAAGTTGATGAAATACCATCATATCAAGAAGCATTTGAGATCATTGAACAAGAACTAGAACCTAACACCAAACCTTCTATCAAAGTTCCTCCGGTTTTAAAACTCAAAGAACTTCTGTCTCATCTTGAATACGTCTTTCTTGAAAACACATCTCAACTTCCTGTCATAATCTCATCCGCCTTATCAATTGATGAGAAGAACAAATTGCTCAATGTGCTTAAGGCACATAAACGAGCAATTGCAAGGAAAATCATGGACATCAAGGGAAACAATCCATCCTTTTGCACTCACAAAATACTGGTGGAGGAGAACTTTAAATCCGTCATTCAACCTAAAGGATGTTTAAATCCGAGCATGCAAGAGGTGGTGAAAAAAGAAGTAATCAAACTGCTAGATGTCAGTTTGATTTACCTTAGTTCTGATTCGCCTTTGGTCAGTCCCGTCCAAGTTGTTCCAAAGAAAGGAGGAATGACTGTTGTAACTAATGAGAAGAATGAGCTTATTCCGACTCGTACGGTTACATGATGGAGAGTTTGCATTGACTATCGCAAACTCAATGACACCACAAGGAAAGATCACTCCCCTCTCCCTTTCATCGACCAAATGCTTGAGAGACTATCTCGAAAAATGTTATATTGTTTCCTTGACGGTTTCTCAGGATATTTCCAAATTCCCATTGCTCCTGAAGATCAAGAGAAATTGACATTCACCTATCCATATGGCACTTTTGCTTATAGGCGAATGCCTTTTGGATTGTGTAATGCCCCTGCTACATTTCAAAGATGCATGGTAGCAATCTTTCACGACATGATTGAACACTCAATGGAAGTTTTCATGGATGACTTCTCCATATTTGGAAACATGTTTGAGCAATGTCTTGAAAATTTGGAAAAGATGCTGGTTAGATGTGAAGATTCTAACCTTGTTCTGAACTGGGAAAAGTGCCACTTCATGGTTACTGAAGGAATAGTGTTAGGACAAAAGATCTCTCGAGCAGCGCTTGAAGTCGATCAAACCAAAATCGATGCTATTTCCAAACTTCCACATCCCATAACCGTGAAAGACATCGGAAGTTTCCTAGGTCATGCAGGATTCTACCATCGTTTCATCAAAGATTTCTTGAAAATCGCTCGACCGATTACTCAACTTCTTGAGAAAGACGCACAATTCGTATTTTCTGATGAATGCATTAGTGCATTCAATTTGCTTAAAGAGAGATTGGTAACCGCTCCAATAATGATTTCCCCAGATTGGACGCCACCATTTGAACTCATGTGCGACGCAAGCGATTTCGCGGTAGGAGCCGTATTAGGACAAAGGAAAGACAAGCAATTCCATCCAATTCACTATGCGAGCAAAACCCTAAACGATGCACAAGAAAACTACACCACCACCGAGAAAGAGCTTCTTGCGGTAGGTTTCGTATTTGAAAAATCCCGCTCGTATCTAATCCTTTCAAAAACCATCGTTTACACCAATCATGCAGCCCTTCGTTACCCGTTCAATAAACAAGACGCAAAGCCAAGATTGATTCGTTGGATACTTCTGCTTCAAGAATTCGACATTGAAATTCGTGATAAGAAAGGAGCAGAAAATCTGGCGGCCGATCATCTCTTGCGTCTTGAAGATTCAGTCCTTCACAAACTGAGGATCCATAATAAATGACAATTTTCCTCACGAATTCCTTATGCACATCCAATCCTCAATCGATGAACATCCATGGTTCGCCGATGATGAGTGCTAGTATGGAGCGAGCCCTAAAGCACAATTTTGATCGTCAAGAGTCATGGAACCGTGCTCATGCTTATTCTCATGAGTTAGAGATGAACAACCGGTATGAAGATGACCAAGCAAGAAGAATGCATGCGGATTGGCATGCAGGGCGACCTGTGGTTGTGGATCCACCTCCGGTGGAAAAATAGAAGTTCCAGAGCTAGAAGGAATGGGATTATGCGTCTCTACCACCATACGATGGTAGTGTATCATATCCAACCCCGCCGCTCCATCATTCACAATGGCTAGACCCCCGTCAACAACAAGGAGCATCGCAGGAAGGGGGAAGTGGTAGCGGTGCATTAGCTTTCAGAGAATGGAATGAGATGATGTCTTCCATTTTTGGGTCGCCTCAGCCGCGCTACTATTAGTCAGGTGGTGTTTCTTCTTGTACATTTTGTGAATATTTGTTGGCTTGTTATGTTTATGGTTGGGTGGATGGGTGGAGTTTAGTATGTTGTTTTGTTTGGGTTGTGTGAGAGTTGGTGGTGTAATGTGTTAGAAAGAAAGAAAAAGAAAAAAATATAAAATGAAAAATACCAAAAAGAAATCTGTGGCCTGAGTTTATGAGCTTTTGGTTTGTTTAAGCAATCAAATCTTCCTAAAACTGTACATTGGGGTTAATGTATGTCAAGTGTGGGGATGTGAAGAAATTTTGAGTTTTTCTTAAAAAAATCAAGCAAAACAATGTGAGAATTTGAAAAACCTTGTATTAACCCCAAATGATGCACCGACAACCCTTAATACTCCTTTGTTCTTGATGAGAGTGGCAACGGGTGAGGGTGCATTAGAACTTGTGCTTGAATGCGGTTTGAGTCCTTAGTTGAATGTGAATGTGAAAAGGATAAGGGCAATTAGGTAGCCTCGTCATGATGAGTGCGAGTGTGGGTTTTGGGGGGTTGGACCTCATTAATTATATATATGAGTTTGGTTGCGAGAGGGGCAGGGGTTTGGACATTTAGTTGCCCAATTTTGTGCATAAAAGCCGATCATTTGTCACCCTTAGCTAGTTATCTAAAATTCACCCGACTTGACCCGGTCTTATAGTGTTAGTAGTTGTTTTAGTAGTGCGTAGATATGCTTGATGTTATGTTGAAGGTTTGCTTTATTAGTTTCCGTGTTTGCTTTGATGATAAAAAAAAGAAAAAAAAATTAGAAAAAGCAATGTAAAAAAAGAGAGAAAAACAAAGAAAAGAAAAAAAAAAGATTGAAGTTGAGTATCTTGTACAAAGTAGTTAAGTTTGGTAGTTATTTGTTTATTTTATTGTGTAATAAAAGACCGGATTAAGTTTTCGCTACTTCATATATGTTCCATTTCCTACCCGTACACCTAGCCAAGTTACAACCTTGAAGTCCCTTTCATTCACATTCATGCTTGGCACTTATTAGGAGAAGGATCGATTTTGGTACAAGCTTATAGTTGTGCAACCGCCTGTTTGCCTTTTGTGTGTCTAGCTCATAATTGCTAGTGCTTACATGTTGCCGAGAGGAGAGACATAGCGAGGGGTGCGTTATTTTGGGTGTTAATCAAGGGTTAGTAAAGTACTACATGTTTATGCTTGGCTTACATTGATCGCTTGTTTTGAAAATGATTTGATGAGTTGCTTGGGACAAGCAACGGTTAAGTGTGGGATGTGACGGGTGGTCCATAGGACAACCCTTAACGATGTTAAAAGACGAATTTATCTCTTACTTAAAAGACGAAGTTATTATTCTAAAAAGTCAACCGGGTAATAGAACTCATCAATTTTCACAATCACATTTTGAACCATCCCCCGAGGTAGCTTATGAGATAAATCGGCTAAAACAACCGTTGTCTCTACCCTTGCTAACGGACCAAAATCGTATTGGTCATACAAGCCCCCCGGTAAAATGCTCACCCCGGCTCCAAGATCTAGTAACGCCTTTACCATTTGAAAATTACCAACTTGAATGTTAATTAATGGCGTACCCGGATCTTGGAGCTTAGGAGGAAGCTCCCCGTTCAAAACCGCACTTACTTGCCCGGCTAAATCCACCCGCTTAGGCATTTTCTTCTTTTATCTAGTTACGGTACCTACCGTAAATTACGGTAGGCCTGGCGAACTGATACTTCGCCCGATTTACAACAGTTTAAAAAAAATTAAAATAAATACAAACACAATCAGTCACGTGAACTAAACCCCATCCACTCATTTTACTTCATTCTTCTCCTCCAAACATTCTCATCCATCACTTTCTAAGGTTCCATAAAATCCTCACAACCCCATAACTCCTTCAACCTTCAATCTTCCATATCTCTCTCAATCCTTAACCAAATCAAGTGATTTTTGGGTCTAACTTGACTAGAATTTCACGTAGTTTCTGATTTTGAAGAAAAAATTGCAAGAAAAACACATTTTTGTGACAAAATTTCGAACCCTAGGTCCGAAAATTTTGGGGTTCTTCAACTTTTTGTTTTTCTTGGCTTCTAGCATCATAAATCAAATGTATGTGATATTATTTTGTTAGTGTTGATGGTGCATTGTGAAGACTAAGGTTGTTGTTCTTATTGGTTCATACACACTTGTTTGTTCTTAGTTTATGTTTGTGCTCGAATTTCTAGAATAATAACTTTGAATGTTTGTTTGAGCTATTATGGTGTTTGGATATTTGTTTGTAAATTGTTGATTGTTGTTTGATGTTAATCTAAACCATACGTTCTTGGTGCCATTGGCAATCGAGATATCATGGGAGGGATTAGGGTTGGATAATAGTCAATTGTTCATCGAGTAACAACCTCGCATTTACCAATCCGAGTACTTAGTTCTCCTTCATCACAAACAGATAATCAAACACGAACCATGTCTATGTGGTTCTTTCTAGTAGGCATAAACAATAGTGTGGATTTAAACCTGAAATCTAGGATGGTCGCTTGTTCCTAATCTGTTTACAAAAGTATTCTTTGATTTGCAATCTATTTAGTTACTATTAGTTCTTAAACCAAAACAATCCAACTTTTGATATTTAATTTTAGCATAGTAGTTTAATTGTAGTAAATTCACAAGACTATAAAATAAACACATTTTCCACAAACTCCCTGTGTTCGATACCTTTTTACCACTATCTATTAGTTGTTAATTTGGATTAAATTTACGTGTACCACGACATCACGTCAGAGGACACCATGGAGCAACCCTAACAGCCAAGAAAGTCTTTAACTCTGGATTTTACTGGCCCACGATCTTCAAAGATGCTCACAACATGGTACGCACCTGTGATGCATGTCAAAGAGCAACCAATATCTCAACACAAGATGAGATGCCTCAGAAACCCGTTCAAGTAAGCGAGGTATTTGATGTATGGGGTATTGATTTCATGGGGCCGTTCCCAGTTTCCTTTGGCAACCGTTATATCTTGGTAGCAGTCGATTACGTTTCAAAATGGGCCGAAGCTCAAGCCCTACCTACCAATGATGCAAGAAACGTTGTCAGATTCCTTAAGAAACTATTCTCTCGTTTCGATGTCCCCAAGGCTTTAATTAGTGATCGATGAACGCATTTCTGTAACAACCAGCTCGAAAGAGCAATGGCCCGTTATGGAATGCACCATCGCTTTACCACTGCTTATCATCTATAAGCGAATGGGCAAGCTGAAGTCACTAACCGAGATATCAAACGAATCCTTTTGCACTATGGGTTTTTCGAATAGCCTATAAGACTCCCATTGGCACAACATCGTTCAAACTAGTTTATGAGAAGTGATGTCATCTACCTGTGGAACTGAACACAAGGCCTTTTGGGTACTTAAAGTAGCAAACCTAGACCAAGGCATTGCAGGAAAAATTATTTCCTGCAAATCCACGAACTAGAGGAACTGAAAGAACAAGCATACGAAAACGCTAGGGTTTACAAAGAAAAGACAAGAAAATTCCACGGATCTCGATTAAAGAACACTAAAAAATTTCATGTGGGAGAACGTGTCTTACTATATAACTCTCGTTTACGTTTATTTCCCGGAAAGCTGAAATCGCGTTGGTCTGGACCTTATACGATTAAAAACGTGTTTCCAAATGGTACCATCGAAATCGACAACCACAACGGTTTAAGTTTCAAAGTGATTGGTCATCGTTTGAAACCATATAACGATGGACCAACCAAGATTTTCTCGGAGGAATTACACCTCCGCCCCAACGAAGACTAAGTGTGGGGAAGGGTCGCGCCGAAGACCCGAAACTTAAAAGCGACACCTGTACATAGGTTTTTCTTTGATTTTTAACTTTTTCTAGGACCTCAAAAGCACAATCACGGGGCCGTGCCCCATGAAGCATGCCCTCGTGCCTCTGACAATAATTTCCCACGATCTCCGCTGACGACTCTGGAACGTTGCGGGTCGAATTTAAGACGAATTCTGACAAGCACGGGGCCATGCCTGGCCAAGCACGCCTCCGTGTTCACTATTCACAACCTGTATATAAATACCACACTTGTTCCAATCTTTTATCACACCCATTCCTGCTTGAAAGACGTCTGAAAGATGAAAGAATCAAGTCACGGAACTCCAAACTGGAATCCTGCAAAGAAACCGTGTTCCGAAACGCGAGAACCAACAACGCAAGAGTACTTCTTCAAGTTTCATGAACTTATCAAATAGTTGACTGAGATGAACCTCATCGCATCCCAACGTCTAGCTGAACTCATCCAAAAAGTTCAAGAGATGGGCGAGGAACTCGTTTCCGTTAATCGTCAGCTTGCGGAACTAACAACCGCACTTCGCACTACCCCATCCCGAACCTTCTATACAAAATGTGTGGAGGTTTCTTTAGAAGCATTCCGTGATGTGTTAGGTGCGCTGATGCGCGTTAAAGAGTCTAATTTTGCAGTTTTAGACTCTCGGCTTTTAACGTATCATGTAGCTGTAGGACCTTACGAAATGTAATTGTCGTTTGACTTGTTTTAATTAACTTTAGGACTATTTTCGTATCTTTTCAGATGGTTTGGAGGTGATAAAACTTAACCGGGTAAATTGCGTAACCCGCGAAACTGAAAAACGGAACAACGAAAAACTGAAACTGAGCAACATAAGGGAGGCACGCCCCCGTGCCTAGGGAGGCACGCCCCCTGCTCGACAAAAGATGACACTTTCTGACTTGTTTCAGCCATTTGTTTTGTTCCCTATCAACTCTCATCAATAAAATTCGACTTCATGCCTTCAAGAGCTCGTACCCACTCCATTTTCCTTCACCTTTTTCATTTTTCTTTCTTATTTTCAAGAATTCTTGCATTTTCTTTCAAGTGTGCTTGTCCAAGAGGTTAGTATTACTAATTCCTATGTTAATGATGGTCATTTACATGTATTTAGGTGATTAGGTCTCTAAACAACCAAAATCCTAGCAATTATATGTAAAACCTTGCAATTAAATCTCTTATGGAATGAAGAATACTTTAAGCCTTCTTGTTCATGTTTCTTTTTGTAGTTGATTAGTTGTTAATTATCATGTTTAGTTAGTTGTTAGTATGTTTTTCTTTTTTTTGTTAACAAGACTATCTTCATAATGTGTGGTTAAATCATTGTTAAGCACATTCAAGTTACAAGAGTTCAACAAATGGTGTTAAACACTATATATTTTTTTTGAGTATCTTCAATTATTAACAAGTGATTAAAATGATAAATGTATAATCTTTGGTTTTTCAAGCAAGAAAACGTTAAACACATGCTTAATCAAAGGTTTACAAACAAAACCACGCGTGCTCGAGTTAAATTTTTATACCTCAAAATGTTAAACGCACCCCTATGTTTCACGAGACACACTCCCATGTTCAACAATATTTCTTACTTGTCAAACTTTTAAACTGTTTTTAAGCATGAAATGAACAAGTATGGTGTTATGTCTCATGAAACCCATGTTTGTCACTAATGTCATAAAACTATTCCAAAAATTTGTTCTGTATAGTTTAACTTATTTTAAAATTTCAGGATCATGGATCATCCCTATTTGCAATTTGAAGGGAGCAACAAAAGATGGTGTCGTGACAGACTTCAATGATTGTTACAAAGGGTCGAAAGATCACATTTGCAAGTAGATGAAAAAACATTGGCGGCTGTCGGACAGCTCGAAAGATATAATAATTTATTGAGTATTCAGTGGAAGCGTTTGTTTTCACAAAACATACCTTCTATATATGAACTAACTCTTAAATTTTTGGCATCTTTCAGATTTAGCATGAAAGACTCTGACCCTTGGGATGATGATGCAGTTTCATTCAGACTTGGCGGTCGTTGGCGTAAAACATCCATCGCCTTGTTCGGTGTCTATCTCGGTATTTATACAGAACAAGAAATGGAGGAAGAAGCAATATCAGGGATACCAGCATACCATACCTTTCCAGACGAGGAAAGTAAATACGCAGATAGTGGTGCTATGCGAAGAGCATTTTGGGAAAGAATTGGGACAAGGGTATTCAACTCGAGTAAAACCAAAAGCAGCCAGATACGAGACCCGTTGCTGCGTTACTTAAGGAATGAAATTACGAGCCCCAATTACTCTATCGGGCCTTCAAACAGTCAAGATCTTAGATAGAGAAAGTAGGTAGAGCATTTGTAAAGAGAGAGAGAGAGAGAGAGAGAGAGAGAGAGAGAGAGAGAGAGAGAGAAAGAGTCATCACCATACGCTCGTCATCATAACACCGTCCAACATCATATGCAGCCAAAACCTTATCACATTTACCATCACCAACCACCATAGTCACTACCCACAACTTGACCCATCACCACCATTCACCATCACTAACTAACATAGCTATCATCGACCCATCATCACCATAACTACCATCACATTAAACCTTGATTACCCTACCACCATAGCCACCGCCAACCATCGTCACCATTAAACCTGTACCTAACCACCATCAATCCAAATCTAACCACCACCATCACCACATCAAACCACCAACATTACCATTTTTCAGTCAATCACCAGGCCACCACCGTCACCAAACCACCGGTTCATCATGATCTGAAACCCCAAACTGAACCATCATACTAGATCGATCACAATCTGCATAAGTGGTGTTCCATGGTAGTAGCGGCGGTTATGATTGTGCTTGAAGAGAGCATCAAAAGGGGAGGGGAGATAGCAGTGGTGGCGACAATGAAGAATGGTGGTTATGGCGATGGAAACCAGAGAAAGAGAGGTAGCGCTAGTAGTGATGGTGGCGTGCTCGTAGTGGTGCGATGGTGTGTGCCGGCGTGGTGGTTTCAAAATAAAAGAGACGGAGGAAGAAGATGGGGTGGGGTGGGACCCATTCTATATTTTTAATAATTAAAAAGTTGTAATTTTTCAATTTTAAGATGGTATTTTTGTTATTTTACACAAAGTTAACTGAAAAAACTAACGACCACCTACTCAAGGGACCAACCGTGCTACGGTTCGGCAAATAGTTAGGACCAATGATATAAATTTTCAAAAGTTGGGACTAGTACTGTAATTATACTAATACTTAAAAGCTAATGTCGGTGATGTTTATCTATTATTTTATTATTATGTAATATTATTTTTATAAAAATTGGTTAGAATGTAGGCACGTGAAGAAGATTACCTGAGTTGGTCATGTTACGTATCCTTTGGTATCAGGTTTGACTCAAGCAGCAACTGAATTGGTGGCATGTTTTTATTCTTTAAACTTCCAATTAAATTTTACTTTGATACAATTATATTTAGCATATACTTAAAAGTAGAATTCAGTGGCCACCGGTCTTTACTCCCCTTCAATTTATATATTTATAATTTCACACTTATTTTTTTTATACTTTGTAAAATATCACCTTTACCCTCTAGAGTTTATAAAGTTTCGGGTTACTCCTACACAATATTTACTTAAGAAAATTCTTACGTTCGTATTTTTATGTATGTGTCTGTATAAAGTCGAGTCCGTCTACGTATATAAATTTTGTTTAGAAACGAGTCGGATCATATAATATGTTTTCGTAATTATTTTATATATGCTTTAAGATGGTCTACATTTGGACGTTCGTTTATATTTTTTTGTTAAAAATTGAGTCGGGTCAAATATAAAACACATTTGAGTTTGTCTACGTTTCGACTTAAGTATTGTTTGGAAATACATCAAGTCAAATATAATTTGTTTTCATTCGACGGTTCAAAGTCAAGTTACTCTATTTTTCGACATTAATTTAGATCGAAACAAGTCGAGGCGATTGTAATCTATGCTTTATCATGTCGCATACGGTGCCACTGCATGCGTTTATTTATGTACGTTTTGAGTCGGTCTACATTTTGACATAAATTTGTTTGGAAAAGAGTTAGGTTAAATGTAATACGTTTTCATTCAATAGTATAAATTTAAGTTACTCTATGTTTCGTCGTAAAGTTAGTTCGAAAACAAATCAGACCAATTGTACTATATACTTTATCAAGCTGCGTAGGATGCCGCCGTAACGCGTGACGGGTAATAAACTAGTTAACTCATAAAGTTATGTACCCAAACTAAAACTATAGAAATGTTCAGATCCCATATGGATTGTATAGAAAAATAAAAAATAGTACCTAACTCTTATATAAGGAGTTATTTGGCCAAAATAAAGGAATGAGTTGTGTTAACACAATAAGAGATGGTTGGAGTCTTGTAAATGTTTATAATACAAGCCTCAAATTAGTTATATATTTAACATTTTGAATATTGAATGTATTGGGTGTATTTTGGGATAACTTAGCTGGACGAAAGTATATCACATGGGGGCGGGGATGAAGACTAAGAGTCCAGTGGTGATTGTTGGTGTACCAGCACCGGATTATTCAGCTCTCAAGGTCTCAACGAGAAGATCCGTAGCTTCCTCCTCCTCCGCCCGGCACTTGTTCCTCGGGCGGAGCAAACAACATGATTGATCAGTTCATCAATTTTGTCATTCGACCACCCAGGTACCACTTTCAGTTTCTTCCCTATCTTCTTTCTATTCAGTATGTGTGTGTGTGTGTGTGTACCCATGACATTGCAGATCTGTCATCAATTCGTTGGTTGACTCGCGCTTTGTTATATTCCCATTTCGTGTTGTGGTCTAATGTTCCTTCTTACACAGAATACTGATCTACCAGAATTCTTAATAAAAGAATATGAATTACACACCAATACGCTGTTACATTTCCTTAAAACGATCATTATCAAAACTGATGACTTCATCCGCTCCGCATGACTGGATTTAGAGCTCTAAGCAACTTAACATTCGCATTCAACTTTAGAAGCATACGATACCTATAACCTATAGGGTCCTCGGTCAAATGTACTAGCAATTGAAATTAAATTGGTGCCTCTCACGAGCCTTGAGAAGCTTAGGGCCAATTTCATAAAATTCAATGTACAAGTGCTTGTTATAATAACTTGATTTCAACTTAAGAGGGTATGTTTGTCCTTTCAAATACCTCGCTTTTCAGTTAGTAGTTAGAAACTTCCCACTATAACTACAAGTCTAGTTGCTGCTGTTAGAAATATACAAGAAATATAAAGTCCCATAAAGCTGTTGAATGCTCGATTTTCTGTCAGAAATGAAGTTTCTGGTTTCTGAAATTTGTATGTGATTTAGGGATTACCACAACAAAAACTAAAAATATAGGTATTGATCCATTGATCTTATGTTATATTGTGTGCACACTGTTAGCTTGCCTTGAATATGTTTTTCTGAGTCATTTTAATGGTTACACAGGGCCGAATATAATCCTGAACAGTATTTGTGGGAAAAATATTTCACTCTTGCTGGAAGGAAATTCAGAAGACAAGACCTGGAGGCAAGTATGGACATGCATTCCACAACTTGCATAGCCATATATTCCTTTGCCCTCTTTCGTAATGCATCCTTATTGGGATGGACGTGAGTTAAGATTCCTGAATCACATTATTTGTGTTTTGCAGCTCAGGAATAGTAGAGGCCATACCTTGAGGTGTAGCCATTATTTGCCTTCACCCTTCCCAGACGACACCTCTCTCCCTTGTGTCGTATACTGCCATGGAAACAGGTTCTTGTTTGTCAATTTTGATGATATATTCATAGTTGTGAAAAATAGTACACCTGTAGGCTGCATTTTTATGAACTTAAGCATCACCTTTTCCTTTATAAATGAAATAAATCGGTTTTTGACCTGCAACCTCTCTCTTTTGCTAATTCAATCATGTCTTTCTGACTCCCAACATCTTATGCTTCTGAGGCAGGCGATGTATATCCCTTTAGCAGCTTTTGTCATTCATTTTTTTGGAAGAGCTTGTAGGTCTCTGACATGATTTGCATTGAATGATTAAGAAACTTATGTGCTATCTGTGGGACATGTTTAGTGGATGTAGGGCAGATGCAAATGAGGCTGCTGTTATTCTTCTACCATCAAACATTACTGTGTTCACTCTTGATTTTTCGGGTTCAGGGTTATCTGATGGCAATTATGTCAGCCTTGGTTGGCATGAGGTACACTCTCCCTTCCATTCTTCAAATTATTTCTCTACCTGTCTAATGTTTATAATTCTGGTTTCATTTGCACTTCAGAGAGATGACCTGAAGGTTGTTGTTTCATATCTGAGAAGAAATGAACAAATATCTCGCATTGGTCTATGGGGACGCTCTATGGGTGCTGTCACTAGGTATATCTTTATTATTTAGCATGTTGTAAAACTGGTATTTAAGGCCTATAAGATCGTAGAGTCCTCATAGGCCTGATTCCACCTAACTTCACTCTCAAGTAGTTAAAGTATATGTTGTTAATATGTAATATTTCTGTTTTGTAAAGGCTTTATCTCTTTGATATCATGCAGCTTACTCTATGGTGCCGAAGACCCTTCTATAGCTGGAATGGTTTTGGATAGTGCTTTCTCTAACTTATTTGATCTAATGATGGAAATGGTTGATGTGTATAAAATTCGGCTTCCTAAGTTTACGGTAATGCTTTTTGGATGGTTATTCTTTTATATAATATATATACTTACATTATACTGCATTCATAAATACCATTCCTCTTTAGTGTGTTATCTCTCCATAAATTACTCAATATATGTGTGAAATGAAAGCCTAAAACCTGTATAATTCCTAACCTGTTGGCTATTGATCCTAATATGAGCTTATCTCAAACTGGTAATCTAATCATAAAATCAAATCTAATAATTTTCTAGAAAGTATTACCATAACCATAACCATGTCCGGTAAATTTCATCAATAGCCAAGCCATTGACTAGGTCTGGGAGGATGTGATGTAGGCAAGCCTTACCTCTACCACACTGGCTAGAGAGGCAGAAAGTAGGGTAATCATTAACTTTAATAATTTGGAAAGTGAACTCCAGTTTCCACTTCCCCTCTCAAGCTCATGCATGGATGATAATCATGGGCAGCTTCTATTTACAACTTTAGCCTTGTTACTCCTCTTCCTTGATGACCGTTCCTTGAAATGAAGTTGATCCACCCTGAAGACTTAGAACTCTTAAGAAAATAATTTTAGATTGATAGCCGAAACAAGTTCTCTAAATAGATACCAGTGTCTAGTGAAAAAACGAGCACGAAGATGACATGCCTCTCACATACAAATGAATGTAGGCTTGACGTGTGTTTCAAGGAAAAATAAAGCAAGAAAGTTATTAAAAGAGAAAATGTTGCCTTTAGTGTAAATGTAGTTTACTATAGATATAAACGTGCACCAATTGTTGAAGCTTATCGAACGGTGATTGACAGAATTGCAGTGCAGATGATAATCTGCAAGAAGAAAATTTTAATCGGCAATTAGCCTTTATTGCAAGGACTTTCTGTAATATCTTAATCCGGTCCTTTGGTCTTTCAAAGAATATAAAAGAAAATTCGCTACAGGGATTTTGGAAGCCAACTTGCTTGTGACTTTATTTAATTGTATTAAAACTCACACAAAACAAAGGTCCAGTTTATTCTAATCCAAACATTACCCCCAAGGTAACTTAATTGACTCAAGTTTTAATTAGGAAATAATCAATACAAATAGTATGGTAATATCCCAACCATCAATAAAGATAAACATTAAATAATAGAACAACAATAAAGACACTCTCCAAAAAATAACCAAATCTTCTTGCCTCCCAAGTTTCCTGTATTTCATATTCTTCTTAATTTTTCCGATTTAATCCAAATAGGCCAACACATTGAGGCCGTTTCTTTTTACGTACTCTTGGATGAGTAGTCAAAAGCGGTCGAGGAGACAATCTCGAGGTGCATTTTTTCCGTAGATGATGTTGTGTTAGTAGTGGAAACTTAATCGAGTTTTAATGAGAGTCTAAAGGAGTGGCGAGCAGCCTTAGAGCGTAAAGATTTAAAGATAAGTCGCTCTAAAACCGAGCATCTTTATTATAAATTCAATGGTGCAAACAGAGGACACCCTAACTAGTATTGAAGGCCTAGGTGTCTCGCAGACACTTAAGTTCAAAATTTAGAATCGTTTGTCAAGAGTGATAGGGACATGGACAGTGATGTAGCCCACCACATTTAGGTAGCTTGGTGCGAATAGCGAGTAGCCACATCCCGACAAGATTAAATGGGAAATAATATAGGGTTTAGGTCCCACATAGATTGAATTTCTTGAATGGATATAGGATCTTAAAGACTCAAAATTTCATCCATCAAATATTGGGGTAATTGAAGGCCTCCTTGACAAAGATACGAGGTTGAGGAGTCGAATTACTCAATTGTTTACTAGACCCTCTATAGGATCCCCTATCAAGTAAGGAGAGCTAGGTTGTATGACTTCCTGCCGATCTTTGAATTCAACAATCTATGTCACATGGAACAAATTGGGACATCAAGGCGACACAAGCATGAAAGCTGGGGGTAGCAGAGATGAAGATGCTGAGATGGGTGTGTGGTCACACAAGGAAGGACCGAATGAGATATGAAATGTTTAAAGCAATTGCGGGTGGCATGTAACTTGGATAAGACCTATCTAAGACTTGTTATGGGATCGTATTTTTCCTACACTTTTATTCGCCTCAATGTTGTAAAAATCGCGACTAGCCTTTGATTAGTCGCTAATCGGATGTTGGCCGCTTTGATTTCACCAGATCGGAGGTGCTAGGCAGTAGTCGGTCAAAATTGGTCAAAGCCGGACCAAATCTCCAAATCGGCGGTGTTCCAGTGACGATAACACCTGGATTTTACCATTCCAGCGGTGGATTCGCCGATTCCGGCGACGATTTGCAACTCCGGTGACGGGAACGGGGGAAGGGACGAATGACAGTAACTGGAACTATGGAACGTGGCGGTCTGTTTTAACTTTAGGGTTTATTATTTAACTAAGTTTGTGTTTTTTATATTTAACCCCCTCAATATTCACCAATTTACAAATTATCCCTCAAACTTGTAAATTAATTCATAAAAAAGTATATAATTATTCATAAATTTGCAAAATTATACACAAAAGTCTGATCCGATTAATCCCGAGTCCTTGCCTCACCGCTCGACTAGCGCCTAGCGATTTTTACAACACTGGTTCGCCTTATCATTAGCCTAACCTTAGTATTGGCGTGGCATATAGACTTCTTTACGTGAGTGCATGTGTACTTTCACGGGCGTTAGTGTTATGTTTTCTTGTCTCCTTACTCTTATACATGTTGCTACTATAGTTTTCATACCACCTTTTGTAGGTTACTATTATCAAAATTAGTACTTTTGTATGGTTGTTGCTTTATTTCTCGTATTCACATTTTATGTTGCCTGAATTACTACACTGCACATGTTGGACAATTTTTTTAAAGCCAGGGGTCTCATTGGGAGCAGCTTCTCTACCCCTTAATTAGAGGAAAGGTTTGTTCCCATCCCACCATCCCCACACCCTACCATTAGCAGACTGCTAGGTGAGATTAGTTTGTTTATTGGTTGTGTATATAGCATAGTTGGTTGTACATCTATGTATTAAAAGCTCAAGACGCAAAGTGCTCACTTGTCGCTTAGACGCAAGTCACAAAAAGTGCAACCCCCGTACAAAAAAAGCACAATAATAAAATGTATTAAAAAACAAATAATAGGCAAACTAAATTGATATAACTAGCCAATGTTGTAAAAATCGCTAGGCGCTAGTCGGGCGGCGAGGTAGGGAATAGGGATTAATCGAGATTAATCGAAATTAATCGGATTGGAATTTTTATGTATAATTTTTAGTTTTATATATAAATACACATATTATAGTATATTATAGTATGTAATTTTAATAAAAAAATTCAGATTTACATATAAATATACATATTTGGCCGGATTTTCTAAGTTTTTCCCGGATTTTTCAAGTTTTGGCCGGAATTTTTGAAAGTTGCCGGAAAAGGCGTCGGAAATCCGCCGGAACTCGCCGGAACCCTACCGGAAATTCGCCGGAGATTCCGATTTTTGGCCGATTAAGACCGCCTAGGTCCGATTTTGACCGAAATCGCCAAGGTATACTCCCGATTTGCGATTAATCGGCTCTAGGCGCCGATTTTTGCAACACTGTAACTAGCCAATTATAATAAAAAAAACTTAATATATATTTAGCAGCTAAAATCATCCAACTAATATTAATTAAAAGCATGTATCCAAAAAAATTAATTATAACTAATTGTATATGATGTGAAATCAATGGCGGAATAAACTGGGTTTCGTGGATAGAAACTCTTGGGCCCTATATTAAGAACAAAGTAAAAAATATTATAAAAACCAATTACTCTAATCTCTAGAGGAAAGTAATCCATGAAACCACCAAAAAAGGAAGATGAAATATACCTTTTCAAATTCATATTCATCAAGTCTGCTTAGAAAATGAGAGTTTCCCTAACATATAGAAGCAAAATTTTAAGGCATATTGTAAATAAAAATAAAGAAAAACCAAAACAACTGAATGCCTCTCTAGTGCACCTTGTGGACCAACTCATATAATTAAAACCCACACACAAGCCCAACTTATGGAAAGCATATAAATATGGACTGCACCTAGACCAATTGTTGGAGCATAGTAAATCCTCCTTTTGTATAACCAGGACCACCTTAAACCTCCTCAAAATGTGATATGGTATGTAAAAGTTAAAACAATCATAGTTTGATTCACGTTTAGGAAATTGTGTACTTTTGAGAGTCGTCAAAAGATTGTGGATATTTGCACTTTTGAACGAACAAGCTTCTAAACAAACTTGTGTACTTAGTCTTAGATTTGCCTTTAGGCATAGGTGTGATGTGACTTTAGTTTTAGGTGTTTCTTGTAGTTTTTAGGGGTGCCTTATTCTTAGGCATGTCTTTATTTTTTGGGGGTGCCTTTGTCTCAGGTGTATCTTTAGTTTTAACTTTTAAGTGTGCCTTCAATTGTAGGGGTGCCTTCAGTTTTATGGTGCACCTTTAGTGTTATGTGTGCCTCTACCTAAGTTACTATGCATTCATGTTCTTTGAAGTGTGCCTTTAATTGTAGGGGTGCCTTTAGTTTTATGTTGCACCTTTGTTACGTTGCTATGTTATGATACATGTTTTATTCTAGTATGTTTTTTGTATTTCCTATATGTTTTTGTATTTCCTACTCGATGATGAGCATCCACCAACTTCATGGGGAGTGTGAAAACATAGGGTTACCTCCTTGATTAGTAGGTGCTGACACTAGGGAATCTTGTTATGTTGTATCCTAGTCCTAACCGAATAATAAAACTGTTCCATAAAGTTTAGAATTTTAGAATGCTATGTTTTTGGTAGTTGCTTATTTTTCTTCATGACACCTTCTACAGACAGCCCTTTAGTTGCACTTGTAAATGGAGGAGATGTTCAAATATAATTCCCTCTTTTTCCTAACATATAATGATAGGTTTAAGTAAAGATATACAGAAAAGAGAAAAGAACGTGCCTTTATTTGTATTGATAGCACATGTTATTCGTAAATGCGTGGCCAGTTTGATTTTTTATGTAAGGCTTCTTTTCAACACTATAAACAGTCTTTATTGCAATTGTGAAGGTTCCTAAAAGTATTGAAAATCTTTCTTAAATAATCAGGTGAAGGTGGCTCTGCAGTACATGCGTCGAGTGATTCAAAAGAAGGCAAAATTTGATATTATGGATATTAATGCCTTGAAGGTCTGTCAGATAATGAGACTTCTGTCAAATAATGACTTGCTCTTATGTTTGACGGGTCGAGAACGATATAATACATCATTCAAACCATAATTAAGTTAATTTTGTTATACCTGGGCAACCTTACTCCCTCCCCGAACACACACATACAAACCATAGTTAGCTGTATAATAGTACTGTAATTTCAGAATCTTTCACCCTGCAGGTTGCCCCGAAAACTTTTATTCCTGCTTTATTTGGTCATGCCAGAGGTGACAAGTTTATACAACCCCACCACTCGGAGCTCATCTCTCTTTCCTATGCGGTACATGTCCTGATACTTTGTGGTTCAGTTACAGGTATTAAGTTTGGAAATAGGTAAAGAACATTCTAATCATCTCTGATTATCTACAGGGAGATAAAAATATAATAAAGTTTGATGGTGATCACAACTCAACTCGGCCACAGTATTATTATGACTTGGTATCCGTATTCTTTCACAATGTTCTTCACCCTCCTCAAGTATCACCAGAATGTTCAAGCAAATATGAGAAATATTATGACCTGGGAGATCTTCAGGTTGATGTGGGTATAGAAGAGGTAATTTCTGTTGCATTTAGTGAAGGATAAATTCTCTCAAGTTATTTTTAGCAATAGGTGTGTGCATGTTCTCTTTGAATGGTACTGGGAAAGAGGTTGGAATAGTGGAGTGTAATTGACTTAATTTTTCTCGGTGCATCTTATTTGTTTTTCTTTAATGTTTTTCTACAGTTTTTGCGACTTTCCTCTCATTTATGTGTGGCACACACACTTTGGGGTTGGTGAATAGATCAGATATGTAGGCCTGTCTTTCCTTGAGTTGTTACACGTGCAACCAAAATGACATGCTTGGAGCTAAATTTTCTACACACTAGAACTAATTGATGTTAATTTGGGAGCACAACATAAAGGTTTATTAAATGAGTCTTACCATCATATTGATTTAAAGATTTTTAAATGTTAATTCAATTGCACTCTTGATACTTCAGTTGTCACTTCCTAAGTTTTTTATATTTTCGAATCAGCAGAAAAACACACCCATAAAATTGTTCTTTTGTTTATATTGTTAAATAAAGTCCATTAATGATTCACACATGGGTGCCCCTTCTCCCCTGATTAATTTGGTTTGTAGAAAAGAATGAAATCATAAGAGGGTTTTAAATCTTGACAAACAAGTGGTGTCACTTTACTAATTATAGTTTCCTTCATGCTCCTTGGAGATTGTTCCCAATAATTCTGTTTCTGCTGAGAACTCTCTGTTGAATGTTGCACGAATGGGGGGCAGTCTTCACAAACCATCACAATTGCAGGTGATTGAACTTATAGATATTGGTATTCTTTTTTCAGTGAACAAATTTCCTTGGATGTATGTTCTTAAAAATGACAAAATGCACTAAACCATAGTTTATGTTGTCATTTTCTATTATGAAAAATTTTAAAGTTGTTTTGAACTTAATTTTTCTGTACCAATCTTCTCAGGACAATCCAAGTGGTCAAATTGAGGAGTGCTGTTCTTATACAAGCTCAAATAGAGAGAGCTGGGGAAGATGCTCATCGTTGGGTAGTGTTGGTGAACCTTTTCCAGACTTCAACATGTCTAATAACAATGAGACGGTCTCTATCTCTTTCTTTCTCTCTCTCTCTCACACACACACACACACACTATCTATATATATATATATATATACGTATATATATATATACATATACGTACATATATATATCTATATATATAAATATACGTACATATGTATACATATATATACGTACATATGTATACATATATATACGTACATATGTATACATATATATACGTACATATGTATACATATATATATACGTACATATATCTATATATGTGTATATATATCTATATATGTGTATATATGTATATGTGTATATATGTATATGTGTATATATATCTATATATATGTATATATGTATATGTATATATATATGTATATATATATATGTGTGTATATATCTATATATGTGTATATATATCTATATATATGTATATATGTATATGTGTATATATATCTATATATGTGTATATAAATCTATATATATGTATATATATACGTATATGTATATATATATATATGTATATATATATATATATATATATATATATATATATATATATATATGTATATATCAGTGTTGTAAAAATCGCGACTAGCCTCCGATTAGTCGGCGATTAGTCGCTAATCGGAGGTTGGCCGCTTCGATTTCACCAAATCGGAGGTGCTAGCGATAGTCGGTCAAAATTGGTCAAAGCCGGACCAAATCGCCCAAATCGGCGGTGTTCCGGCGACGATAACCGCCGGATTTTCTCTTTCCGGCGCCGGATTTGCCGATTCCGGCGAGGAATTGCGACTAAGGTGACAGGATCGGCGGAAGGATGCATCGACGGTAACTTAAACGATGAAGGGGGAGGGCTGCTTTTAACTTTAGGGTTTAATAATTTAATAAGTTTGTGTATTTTTACATTTAACCCCTTCAATATTCATCAATTTACAATTTATCCCCCAAACTTGTAAATTAATTCATATAAAAGTATAAAAATTATACATAAATTTGTAAAATAATACACAAAAGTCTGATCCGATTAATCCCGACTAATCCCGATTAATCCCTAGTCCCTACCTCACCGCCCGACTAGCGCCTAGCGATTTTTACAACACTGGTATATATATATGTATATATATATATATATATATATATATATATATATAGATATAGACACAGAGATAGACATATATATCTACATATATACATATATATACATATATATATACATATATACATATATATACATATATATATATATATAGATATATACATATATATGTATATATATCAATATATATCTATGAGTATATATATTATATATATATATATATATATATATATATATATATATATATATATTATCTGTATGTATGTATGTATGCATCAATTTCTGAGTCACGTGCACTGTTTGGGCAAGGTGTGGGCTGGATCTTTTGACCTGCGACCAATATGGTGATTTATAGTGTAAGCTTAAAGTAATTATTGGAATATGGTGTTGCACTTCTCGAGTTGTTGGCTGTTTGTTATATTGTATGCATAGTATAGCTTATTTATAGGCTGTCAGTTACTATGATTTTGTTTCCATTAGTTGAACCACCAAGGTAGCTGCTAGTTAGTCTAAGGAGCAAACAGTGCATGTGACTCAGACATTGGTCAAAAGCTAGTTATTATTGAGATAAACCGACTTTTACGCTAAAAAAGTTGTTTATCTCAGTTAGCTTCATCCACATTGCTTCATGTAAAAGCTAGGGAAATTGCTATAAAAGGGATGCAAGTCAAAATAAGGAGACACCTATTTTAGGCGAGTTCAGGCCAAGGTCGCTTGGACCAAGGTGTTTGCCTCATATGGCCTAGGCGCTACCTGCACTCGCCTTTGACCAACTTATGATAATTACAATAAAGTACGTAACAAGTTTAACACGCCCATGCAAGCTAGGGGGACCCTTAGTTTTAAAAAGCACGTCGGAGGCGCGGGACGACCTCAGGCACAGGGTGGTTCTCTTTAGGCAACCAAAGGCGTGAGTTATACAGAAAGCGCACGACTCAACGCGATTAGGAAGGAGGCGACGATTGAGAGCTTCTGCCGTTCTGCGCTTCTTGTACATGGAACTAAAAAAGAGCTTCTGCTGAAGAAAAGATGCAGTGTAGAAGATCTACAGACCTCAATGATAAACTTCACAAACCTCGGTGGAGAAGAATGCAATTGCTGGGTGTTTTGCTTTTGGGAGAAGAGAGAGAATAAAGAAATTATTAAAGAAAAAATGTGGTTTTTATAATAAAAATAAAAACTTTTAATAGTTATCGGAAACCCTAGTTTCATTCTCAACAACCACTGAAAACCCAGTAGAAACAACCTATAAGGGTTTAGTAGCAAAAACAACCTATACGCTAAACCCCTGGCCGCCACCATACGCCACTCATAATAGTTGTTAGATACTCTAGCAAAAAAACTTGCTCTTGTCACGTTTTATTGGTAGAAACAACCTAATTTTCTAAACCCTAGCCACTGCCACATGAAGTGTCTCACCAAACCCTAGCAGAAACAACCTGCATGGTTTAGTAACAGAACCAACCATGCGCCATTGCGTGCCGCCTACGCCGTCACTTGTCACCAACATGATATCGCACCCTTAAAACAGTTTAAAGGAAAAAGAGAGAAGACCAGAAAAATCTCTTTACTCCTTAGCTTGTGGGGAATATTAGACTAGTCATATATTATCTTATCTAGAAGGTATCCAGCTGTAACAGTATTCTCTTATGTTACCTTATACCTTACACAATCTATACATAATACACAATATTATTCCTGGTTTATTTATATTTATAATTGACTTGCCATACTTTATTAGAAAATTGTATTATGAAATTCTAGTGTTATTGTGCCATATTACTCAATTGTTCGTTGAATTTTAGGTGACATTCAAGGTGCTTGCAACACCTCTTCGAACCAGCCAGCATGCACCTCCTGCAGCAGATGTAGTAAAGGATAAAAAGAAAGTTTCAGCGGCTTCAAAGAAATGTGGACGTGACAAGTTTGAAAAACTAGAGGCCCTTAGTCAGCGCCTGCGCCTCTGCATTCTAAAACGTGTCAAGCATAGGAGAAATCATTCATCCTGAATATGTAACATACTTAGGTTCTAGGTTTTAAGATGATTTTTCAATCTGCTTTTCTTTAACATCTACCTGGTAGGTAACAACTAACATGTAAGAGAAGTCATTATTTTTTTCTAACCAGAAGTGAAACAAGAAGAGCAGATTTGCCAGGCCTGCTTTCTGTGTGTTTTGCTTGCATGAACCTTAATTCTATCAGCAAGAGTTTTTGATGATTTTCTGATATCCAAAGACTGGTTCGTTTTGACATAATAGGAGTCCAATCGGCAAAGGTATGTGTGTGTGGAATGAGCAAACATGCCTGACATCCAACCAGGGAGGACACATGCATGGTGTTCTCACGAGGCACAAACATATGAATGATATGAGATTGTCTTCAATGTTCATATGTCTTGATTTCTCAGCTATTGCAAGAACTCATGAGAACAATTTTCTCTGATTAATTAGTTTTCATCAATTCTCTCATCTCTTTATTACTCGTAACAAACTATAGTGAAACAACACATGTGTAGATGTTTATAATATACAAATACATATAAAATTGTGCAAATCAATTCACATAAGAATGTCATGTTTTAATAAACAATTCCTTCATATTAAATAAATTGCCTTGTTCTCTATATAGGAGCAAGAGACGCATCTTGTACATAAAATACATGATGGTTGCCATTAACATAGACTTTGGTGATATCTTACTTACTTTCCCCTTCAGCTTCCTCGTTGCTTGTGTAGCTTGCTCTCATTGTGCAAATGCTACAAAAGCATTTGCCAATAGCACATGTCCTCCTGATTGAATGGGTTCAAGACGTATTCATTTCTGCCCAATTTTGTTTGCAAGCACCAATCAATGCTCCTAAAACAATAGCAACTTGCTTAACAGTCGGCATGTGGAGAACCACATTTTAAAGCCTTGTCTAATTGACCAACTCACCTTATGATGTTAGCTAGGCAGGCATAGTGTTAACCTTTTGATTCCAAGTTAGAAACATGCATCAATGTATTAAATAACCCCCATCCTGTACTCATTAGACCTAAATGACTACATGTTAAGAGTTCCACAAAAGTAATTTCATATGGCTTATATCTAAATCTCAACATCCTTTCAAAGTTTTCTATAGCATGATCCCCAAATTCGTGATTGGAACGCTAACATCATTGTTATCCATGGGACTACATCTTTTGTCTCACAAGTATCAAAAGCTAGTTGGGCAAATCCAAGCTCCCCACACCTGGCATGCATGGTGATAAGAACATTTTTAAGTGATAAGTCATGTGCATGCCCAAGCCGCATAGCCACTACATGAGTTTAGTTCTCAAATAAGGTCAACACACAAGTGAGAGCGCACTCATTAGGCCTAATATTGTAACATTGTAGCAACATATTTGAATTCTTCAAGGTTATACTCTTCTAACTGCCTCCTTCTGTTTCATAACTACCAAGCATAGCATTCTAACTTATAACATTCCTTTCATTTCAGACATTGAATGGATAAGGTCATTGGCTTCAACCATCAATCCTTCGTCAATGTAAGCAAATATCATAGCATTCCATGTAGCTATATCTTTTTTAACTTTATTGAAGTAGTGTTAGGCAAGTTTGGTAGGAGGGTTGTTGAAATCCGCTAGTTTCTAGGCTCTTTGCCAAATGAGGTTTGGAAATGGACATTCAATAAAGAACTGAAGGTGACTATTAGGTTGTTTACGAAAAGGGCAAACTCTGTCAATATCGTGATCCCATCTCAATAGTTTATCTTGGGTAAGCAATGTAGATTTGAAGGCAAGCCAAGTAGTGAATGCATGCCTTGAGATACATTGACCGAACCATATGGTTTTATGCTAGGTGACAATTTGAAGGTTCCAGCATAAATCCATATAGGTAGTTTTTGTTGAGAATGGGATTGCTATGAGTGAATTTTATGCTCCGGTATCCCCGACCTTGAGTAAGTTCAATATCCTAGATGCCATAGTTACTAACCGATTGTTATTCTTTTTTGCTTTGACTTGTTCTCGCAACTGACTCACTATTGCTCTATCAACCCTCGATAATCGGTCGCTAGTTGTTAAGAACACGTAGAGGAAGACCTCTAACGGTCAAGAACGAAGACTACTTCATTTGCGGGAATATTGGGAGTTAGTTAGCATATTTTTAGTATAAGTATAGGCTAAGCGATCAATGAATAACACATAACACACACTCACAGACCTCTCTATAACACTTAGAAACGGTTTACTTCTATCGCTATAAATAAGAAGAACAAGAGGCGGGCGGAGTTTAGTATCCTCCTTTGGTTTTATGCTGAAGATCTTCAAGGATCAATGGCTTCCCTTGTAAACAACTATATCATTTCTATGTTTCTTTTATTATATTTGTTTTGTAAATCTTTCAATCAAACCACCTCACATACTAATTTGATTACAAAATTATCCTTGGTAAAATTTGGTCAAAACAATTTGACACCCACCATGGGGCTCATGGTGCTATTCATTCTACAATTTTTGTTAAAGTTCGTAATCAATCATTTACTTCTAAAAAATAATCTCAAATATGTCATCTCAATCTAAGTTTTCTTCTTCTTTTTCTATTCCATCTTCAAGATCTGGGTTAAGTCATCCTATTCCTCCCCCTCCATCTTTTTAATAGAAAATTGATAACCCGGCCTAGAAGACAACTCCTACTCATTGTGTTCCAGGCTTTCCGTCCTTATCTTTAATGATGATATCATTTCAATGTTCTTTCAAATAAAACCATAGATGGAACAACATTATAAGACTATGAAAGAGATGGAAAAGATAAAGTCAAAGAAGCCAAATCTGGTGGAAACTACAACTACTCCACTAAAGCCTAGGATCTTGAATTTTGAATGTATTGGATCACCAAAGAACTATCTGGGAGATTTTATTCCTATGCAGACTCAAGCTGGTATAGTGGATCCTACTTATGCTACTAGGGTTACTAGTGTTAGGGATCTTGGCACAACTCTAAGATCACCCTCACAAAATGCCGATAAAGGTATCATTTCCAGTAACCAAACTTTGAACGCTAATATTGCGTCTGCGCAGGATACAAGAATCAGTTTAATTGTGGCTAAAGAGTTGAAGAAATTAAAAAAAGGTCTCAAGTGTATACGGTATCATACAACCGATACTAGAAGTACCTCCATTGAGCCAATGCAACAACAACGATTACGACTACCACAAAAACGAGAATAACTACAACAACGACAATGACGACGACAACAACAACAACGATGACAACGAAAACACCAACGAAAACAACACGACAACGACAACAACAACAAAAACCATATGACAATAACAACTATATCGACAACAACAATGAAAACGACAACGAAATTGACGAGAACGACGACAACAACTACGACAAAAACCACCATGATGACAACAACGGACGATGACAACTAGGACGACTACACAAACCACACAAATAACAACCACTACAACGATGACAACCACTATGTTGATTACCATAACGACGAAAACCACAACGATGACAACAACTACGGCAACCACAACAACGTCAACCACCACAACGACGACAAGCATAACGTTAACTACCACAACGACTATAAGAATAATGAGGACAACCACAAGGACGACAACTACAATAACGACAATAAAAACAACAACGACAACATGAACGACAATAATGATGGCAATCACGATGATGACAACCACTAAGAAGACAACCATAAAGATAAAGACAACAATGACAATGATAATGACAATGACAAGGACAACTATATCGATGTCGTAAACAACAATAACAACGACTACGACAATGACGACATCAAAAACAACAACGAAGACCACCATAACAATGACAACCACAATGATGATAACCTCAACCACGACAACCATAATGACAATGACAATAACAATAACAATAAAGAAACTAAGGAAACGGACAATAATGATAATGACAACAACAAAGAGAACAACTATAACAACAACAATAATGATGACTATAACAATAATGACATCGACAACGACAACAACAACAATAATGCCAAAAATAACGACGTTAGCAACAACGAGGACGATAAAAATGACGTCGATAACAACAACGACGACAACAACACAAAAACCATAAAAAAGAAAACCACATTAACAACCTCCACCGTACCAACAATGGCAATAAATACAACAACTATGAGAACCACAAAAACGAAAACAACTACAACGATGACGACGAAAACAACTACAACGATGACGACGAAAACAAGGACGACGGCAACAAAGATGATAATAACAACGGTAACAACACAACAACGAGAACAACAACAACAACCAGAAACATGACAATAACAACATCAACTTCATTGACAACGACAACGAAAACGAAAAGAACATTAACATCACGAGAAAGGCGACAATAGCAACGGCGACAACCACCACAAAAATAACCATGACAATGACAACCACAACGACGATGACGATAACAACAACAACAACGAGAAAGACGACAACTACGACGAGGACAAGCACAACGACGACAAGGAAAACCACCATAATGACGACAACCACAACGTTGACTACCATAATGATGACAACCGGAACGATGACAACAATGAATATGACAACCACTACCATGAAAACCACCACAACAACTACAACCACAACAACAACAACAACCACCACGACAACCACAACCATAACAACAACAAACACAACATCAACTATAACAACAACAACAACAACAATAACCACAACCATAACAACAACAACCATCACCACAACAACCACAACCACAAGAACAACGACAACAACAACAACAATAACAACAACAACCACCACCATAACCACAACAAAAACAACACAACAACAAACACAACAACAACAACATCATCAACAACAAAAACAACCACAACCACAACCACAACAACCATAACAACAACAACTACATCAATGACATCCACAACCACAACAACAACCACCATAACAACTACAACCACAAGAACAACGACAACTACAACAACAACAACAACAACCACAACCAAGACGACGACGACAACAACAACAACCACAACAACGACAATAACAACGACGACGACGACGATAACAACAACAATAACAATACCAACAAAAAGAACAACGACTACAACAATAACCACAACAGACGATAACAACAACAAAGACGACGACGACGACAACAACAACAACAACTACGATGACGACAGCAACAACGACAACAACAATGACGACGACAAAAACAACAATAACAATAACAATAATGACAACGTCAAAAACAATGACAATGACAACGACAAAAACAACAACAACAACACCAACAACAACAATAATAACAACAACGACGACAATGAAAACGACAACAACAATGACAACAACGACGACAACAACGACAACAACAACAACCACAACCAACACAACAACCACAACCACATAAACAACCACCACCACCACAACAACCACAACCACGAAAACAACAAACACAACATTAACAATGACAATAACAACAACGACAACCACAACCATAACAAAAACAACCATCACCACAACAACCATAACCACAAGAACAACGTCGACACAACAACAATAACAACAACAACCACGATGATGACAACAACAACAATAACAACAACCACAACCACAACCATAACAACAACAACCACGACGACGAAGGACAACAACAACAACAATGACCACGACAACAGCAAGAACAACAACAACAACACACGATATCAACAACAACAACGACGATGAAAACAACAACAATAACAACACCAAGGACAACAACAACAATGACAAAAACGAAAACAACAACAACAACAACAAAGACGACGGCGACAATAAAAACAACAACAACGATAACAACAATGACAAAAACAACAACCACGAACAATGACAATGACGATCACACCGACGACAACAACAACGACAACAACAAAAACAACGACAACAACATCAACAACGACGACGACGACAACACCAACAATAACGACGACAGCAACGACAATAACAACTACGACAACGACAACAACAACAACAACTACTACACCTACAACAATGACGACGCCAACGCCACTAACAACAACAACAACAACAACCATAACAACTGTAACACCCTAGGCGAATCCCATATCGGCTGTGGACAGGAGAGATTCCTGATTTATAAGGAATGTCCTGCCTCTAACATCAACAACGCGTTTTGGATGTATTGGCTGTGGATAAGAGAAGAACTCCACAGTTAAGCGTGCTCAGGTGGGAGCAATCCAGGGATGAGTTACCTCCCTGGGAAGTTTTAACTCGGGCAACCAAAAGCAAATTCATGAGCTCCTCGTGGGCAAAGCGAACAATATTGTTGGTGTGAGGGGTCGGATGTTACATCAACAACAACAACAACAACAACAAAAATAACAACAGCATCATCAACAACAACAACAACAACAACCACCACCACCACAACAACCACAACCACAACAACAACAACCATAACACCACCACCAACAACAACAACAATGACATCCACAACCATAACAACAACAACCACCACCACCACAATAACTACAACTGCTAGAACAATGACAACTACAACAACAACAATACAACCACGACGACGACAACAAGAACCACAACCATAACAACGACAATAACAACAAACAACAACAACCATGTCACACCCCAACCTTGACGGCGGAAACGTCGAGATGTGAGGGTTAAGATTGTTCACAGCCACATAACGCTATATTTAAATTGCAAATATTATTATCATAAGTATTTAAACGAAATACAACCATAAGACACAAAAAGAAATAAGTTCAACATAACTCAAACATAACGTAATGTTTTGTTTATTTAACTAGGTCCAAATCCTAGTTTTATTGCAAGCTTCAAATTAAAGACTTAAAGACATACCAAGCATAAGAAACCCATAAATTTCATAATGGCACAAGTAGTCCTTACAAGAACTTAACAAGATTAACTTTTAGTTTAACAAAAATACGAGATGTTATAGTCTCCCCAACTTAAAAGAATTTCGTCCCGAAATTAAAAGAAATGAAATTATACAAATAAGAACGGGTATTTCTTCTTCATATGCTCCTCACGTTCCCAAGTAAATTCGGCGCCACGTTTATTTTCCCAACGAACCTTGACGATTGGGGTTGTTGTGGTTCTCGTCTTCTTCATTATACGGTCCATGATTTCAACAGGTTTCTCAACAAAATGTAATGACTCGTCAATCTGAATGGCTTCCAACGGGACGTACAGACTTTCGTCGGCCAAACACTTTCTCAGATTTGAGACGTGGAACACAGGATGAACTCCACTAAGGTCGGAAGGTAGTTCCAGTTTATAAGCCACTTTCCCAATCCTTTTCAGGATTTTGAAAGGTCCTACAAATCTTGGAGCCAGTTTGCCCTTCTTTCCAAAGCGAACCACACCTTTCCACGGCGAAACCTTAAGAAGAACCATCTCCCCAACTTGGAATTCCAATGGCTTTCGTCGCTTGTCAGCATAGCTCTTTTGACGACTTCTCGCCACTTCAAGGTTCTTGCGAATGATAGAAACTTTATCGGTCGTCTCTTGTATAAGTTCAGGACCAGTGATGAAGTTTTCACCAATGTCGGTCCAACAGATCGGTGAACGACATTTTCGACCATAAAGTGCCTCAAACGGTGCCATCTTGATACTCGAGTGGTAACTATTGTTATACGAAAATTCCGCGAGCGGTAGATGCGTATCCCAATCGCCACCAAAGTCAAGAACACAAAGGCGTAGCAAATCCTCCAAGGTTTGGATCGTTCGCTCGGTTTGACCATCAGTTTGAGGATGGTAAGCCGTGCTTAGATCTAGTTGTGTACCCAAGAGTTCTTGCATAGACGACCAAAAATGTGAAGTGAAGCGAGCATCTCGGTCGGATATGATGTGCAGAGGTACCCCATGACGACTTACAATCTCATCAACGTAAATACGAGCTAACTTTGATGTCTTGTAAGTGTCACGTATGGGTATAAAATGTGCCGACTTAGTCAATCGGTCAACAATCACCCATATGCTATCATGTCCTCGGGAGGTTCGGGGTAGCTTTGTTATGAAGTCCATGGATATGTGTTCCCACTTCCACATAGGAATCTCGGGTTGCTCAAGTAATCCACTTGGACGTTGATGTTCGGCTTTAACCTTCGTACACGTGAGACACTTAGCTACATAAGTCGCTATGTCTTTCTTCATTCCAGGCCATCAATATTGACCACGTAGGCCCATATACATCTTATCGGAGCCAGGATGAATAGAATAACGAGTTTGATGAGCCTTGTTCATGATGAAAGTACGGAGGTTATCGCGGTTTGGAACCCAAATTCGATTTGCGAAGTACATCAATCCATTGGGTTTCGTTTCCAATTGCGTTAGAAGATTATGCTCCAATTCCTCCTTCATTCTTCCTTCTCGTTGCACCATTTTTTGAGCCTTCAAGATACTAGACTCGATGTCACTATCTATCCTCAGGTTTTGTAGCAACACGGTGGTCTCGTTGACATCAAGTCGGATCTCAGTATCGAACTCCCCCAAAGTGTCAAACCATTGGCGTCGATCGCGAATTTCTTGAAATGAGATCATCTTGTTGTGAATCTTTCGACTTAGTGCATCGGCTACAACGTTTGCTTTACCAGGATGGTAACGAATGTCACAATCATAATCACTAATCAACTCCACCCAACGACGTTGTCTCATATTGAGATCTTTTTGATTGAAAACGTGTTGAAGGCTTTTGTGATCGGTGTAGACTATACATTGCGTACCATACAGGTAGTGTCTCCAAATCTTCAAAGCAAAGACAACAGCACCAAGCTCAAGATCGTGTGTTGTGTAATTCACCTCGTGAACCTTCAATTGTCTCGATGCATAAGCTATAACCTTCCCTCGTTGCATGAGAACACAACCCAAACCTTGTTTAGATGCATCACAATACACGGTGAAATCGTCGTTTCCATCGGGTAGGGTCAAGATAGGCCCATAACCACAGGTCCCAGGATCGAAACCTGGCTCTGATACCAATCTGTCACACCCCAACCTTGACGGCGGAAACGTCGAGATGTGAGGGTTAAGATTGTTCACAGCCACATAACGCTATATTTAAATTGCAAATATTATTATCATAAGTATTTAAACGAAATACAACCATAAGACACAAAATGAAATAAGTTCAACATAACTCAAACATAACGTAATGTTTTGTTTATTTAACTAGGTCCAAATCCTAGTTTTATTGCAAGCTTCAAATGTCCACTTTAAACTTGGGGATTTCCTGAAACATGATGAAAATAAAGAGTCAACTAAAAATAGTTGGTGAGTTTCCAAGTTTTCATACATAATAAGATTACAAGTAGCAATTCATGTTATGGATTATAAGCTAGTAAGGTTATAGAACACATATCATTACAACCAAACCTCGACTTGATTACAAGTATAAAAGATTGGCTAAGTGTATTTGGTTCCCTAGTGCACAAGCGTACGGCCCCTAGGAGTCGGCAATACCTCGACTTTAGCACCAAATAGGCTTGTCAGGCCCAAAGATCTAAGACGTCGCCAGGCTAGCAATAGTTAATGATTGTAAAAAAACTATGTATCTCATATAAACACTTACAAACACAAATAACCATGACCAAATAATAAGTAGAATTGCATGTGCATTACAAGTCTCAAATGTTTAAACGTGTATGTAATATAAGCATCATGTTTCATCCCAAATATGTGTGAAATTATAAAAAGGGGACAAGGAAAACTCACTTGGTCAATAAGTTTATTAAGAAGTTTAACAAGAACAATAATAAACGTTGTCCAAGATGAACGTCACAAGGCACCTATATATATATTATAAGATTTAGGTCAATAATATGGTTAACGATATAACAAAACTAGGGTTCCAATATGAGTTGGGGAAAAATTTATAAAACAACTTAATAAACACTTGTTTATGATTTATTTGATAAAATAAAGATACTAACTATAAGATTTTAAAGGAATTAAATCTTTTGTAAATAACTTGCGTAATTAGCTATAAAAATATATTTGAATTCAATAATTATTATTATAATCTCTAATCAAGGAATAACATAAAGTTCCAATAATGTAGTAATTTGAACTTATCGTACAAATCTATTTTTATAAAGATATTTTAGTTAAGATGTTTGTAAATAATTTTTATAAAAAAAAAATAATAATAAAAAAAAAGTTTTTCAAGAAATAATTTACAGAAAAGGTTTAGATGATTTTAAAAAAATGTTGAGAGTTTGTGAAAGTTATTTTTATATTTAAAATATTTTTTTTACTTAATTAAAGGCTAAAAACAACCTTTTAAAAAAACAGAGGGTGCCCGGGTTCGAACCCGGGACCTCTAGGTTAGGATGGGAGCGTTTTAACCAGTGAACCAAGGCATCCAGCCGCGGTTACAACCTGGTTTTGAGAGTTAAGAATCATCGCGAATGAAAACCCCAATTCTCATATAAACCCTAGAACAATGTTCGATCAAATTGAGCCCCATATGAACATTGTAATCGATCGAAAGGTTAGGGCTTTTGATCCCCATGAAATCGAGTATAAAGGTAGTTTTAATTACCCGAATTGTTATTGGACTGGTGTTTGAACACCCGAGGAAACGTTGCGGACGTGGAAGTCTTGATGGATAGGCAAACCTCAACGATAATCAAATTAAATTTGTGGGAAGCTTCGCGTGATGACCTCGATGCAAAGCCCTTTGCGAATTTCGTCAATTGAAGCTCGGAAGACGATGTTCGGTTGAGTTGCAGGTCGCGACGAAGATGGTGATTGAATTCGTTGTTTGTGTTTGTTTTAGGTGTAATTGGTGGTTGTGAACACTTGAAATTTGTTAGATGATAGTTTATGTTCGTTTAATTAGATTAATACAACGATTTAATGCTCGAACGGCTAAGTAATTGGAATGTTTCGGTTATGCATTCGATTCGCTTAGTAACCGATGATTAAACACGTTTAATGGGTGCATTCAAGTTCGAAGCGAGTTCTAGAAAGATTTGGGAACGGTTCTGGGTCTCGAATCGACCGATTTCAAGGGTTTCTAGTCTCGTCGGAGCTCGTCGGAAGTCGGCCGGGAAAACGGCCGGAGAAACGGGGAAAGAAAAAGAAAAGAAGAGGGTTTTGAAATTTTGCAGTTTTGGTCCCTGAAGTTTCCATTGTTACATTTTATGCACAAACTTTAATATTAAAATTTCTAAATTGGCATTAAAACCCCCTAAACCTTAATTTCGTAAAGTTTTAAAACATTGTTAAGTTTAGTAACTATTACAATATTTTTTTTATATATTATTATTAACAATATTATTTGATTTTTTTTTATTATTACAATTATTAGTTATTATTTATTGCTAATATTACTATTACTAATACTATTACGATTATAATTATATTCTATTTAATTTTAACATTATTAGCTTCAAATTAAAGACTTAAAGACATACCAAGCATAAGAAACCCATAAATTTCATAATGGCACAAGTAGTCCTTACAAGAACTTAACAAGATTAACTTTTAGTTTAACAAAAATACGAGATGTTACAGTCTCCCCAACTTAAAAGAATTTCGTCCCGAAATTAAAAGAAATGAAACTATACAAATAAGAACGGGTATTTCTTCTTCATATGCTCCTCACGTTCCCAAGTAAATTCGGCGCCACGTTTATTTTCCCAACGAACCTTGACGATTGGGGTTGTTGTGGTTCTCGTCTTCTTCATTATACGGTCCATGATTTCAACAGGTTTCTCAACAAAATGTAATGACTCGTCAATCTGAATGTCTTCCAACGGGACGTACAGACTTTCGTCGGCCAAACACTTTCTCAGATTTGAGACGTGGAACACAGGATGAACTCCACTAAGGTCGGAAGGTAGTTCCAGTTTATAAGCCACTTTCCCAATCCTTTTCAGGATTTTGAAAGGTCCTACAAATCTTGGAGCCAGTTTGCCCTTCTTTCCAAAGCGAACCACACCTTTCCACGGCGAAACCTTAAGAAGAACCATCTCCCCAACTTGGAATTCCAATGGCTTTCGTCGCTTGTCAGCATAGCTCTTTTGACGACTTCTCGCCACTTCAAGGTTCTTGCGAATGATAGAAACTTTATCGGTCGTCTCTTGTATAAGTTCAGGACCAGTGATGAAGTTTTCACCAATGTCGGTCCAACAGATCGGTGAACGACATTTTCGACCATAAAGTGCCTCAAACGGTGCCATCTTGATACTCGAGTGGTAACTATTGTTATACGAAAATTCCGCGAGCGGTAGATGCGTATCCCAATCGCCACCAAAGTCAAGAACACAAAGGCGTAGCAAATCCTCCAAGGTTTGGATCGTTCGCTCGGTTTGACCATCAGTTTGAGGATGGTAAGCCGTGCTTAGATCTAGTTGTGTACCCAAGAGTTCTTGCATAGACGACCAAAAATGTGAAGTGAAGCGAGCATCTCGGTCGGATATGATGTGCAGAGGTACCCCATGACGACTTACAATCTCATCAACGTAAATACGAGCTAACTTTGATGTCTTGTAAGTGTCACGTATGGGTATAAAAATGTGCCGACTTAGTCAATCGGTCAACAATCACCCATATGCTATCATGTCCTCGGGAGGTTCGGGGTAGCTTTGTTATGAAGTCCATGGATATGTGTTCCCACTTCCACATAGGAATCTCGGGTTGCTCAAGTAATCCACTTGGACGTTGATGTTCGGCTTTAACCATCGTACACGTGAGACACTTAGCTACATAAGTCGCTATGTCTTTCTTCATTCCAGGCCACCAATATTGACCACGTAGGCCCATATACATCTTATCGGAGCCAGGATGAATAGAATAACGAGTTTGATGAGCCTCGTTCATGATGAAAGTACGGAGGTTATCGCGGTTTGGAACCCAAATTCGATTTGCGAAGTACATCAATCCATTGGGTTTCGTTTCCAATTGCGTTAGAAGATTATGCTCCAATTCCTCCTTCATTCTTCCTTCTCGTTGCACCATTTGTTGAGCCTCCAAGATACTAGACTCGATGTCACTATTTATCCTCAGGTTTTGTAGCAACACGGTGGTCTCGTTGACATCAAGTCGGATCTCAGTATCGAACTCCCCCAAAGTGTCAAACCATTGGCGTCGATCGCGAATTTCTTGAAATGAGATCATCTTGTTGTGAATCTTTCGACTTAGTGCATCGGCTACAACGTTTGCTTTACCAGGATGGTAACGAATGTCACAATCATAATCACTAATCAACTCCACCCAACGACGTTGTCTCATATTGAGATCTTTTTGATTGAAAACGTGTTGAAGGCTTTTGTGATCGGTGTAGACTATACATTGCGTACCATACAGGTAGTGTCTCCAAATCTTCAAAGCAAAGACAACAGCACCAAGCTCAAGATCGTGTGTTGTGTAATTCACCTCGTGAACCTTCAATTGTCTCGATGCATAAGCTATAACCTTCCCTCGTTGCATGAGAACACAACCCAGACCTTGTTTAGATGCATCACAATACACGGTGAAATCGTCGTTTCCATCGGGTAGGGTCAAGATAGGAGCATTTCACAACTTGTGCTTTAACGCTTCAAAAGCTTCTTCTTGCTCGGGACCCCACTCGAATAGTTTATTCTTTTGTGTCAAAGTAGTGAGCGGTTTCGCGATCCTCGAGAAGTTGGCAATGAATCGCCGATAATAACCAGCAAGACCAAGAAAAGAACGAACTTCGGTAGGAGTTGTAGGAACACACCAATTCTTCACAGCTTCCACCTTTGCAGGATCAACATGAATTCCTTGGCTATTCACCACGTGTCCTAGAAATTGAACTTCCTCGAGCCAGAAATCACACTTCGAGAACTTCGCGTACAATTGCGCTTTCTTCAACAATTCAAGAACCAATCTCAAATGTAGTTCATGATCGGTGTTGGACTTGGAATAGATAAGTATGTCATCAATGAAGACGATCACAAACTTGTCTAGATAAGGCTTGCATACTCGGTTCATGAGATCCATGAAGACAGCAGGAGCATTGGTTAAACCAAAAGGCATCACCATAAACTCATAGTGCCCATATCGAGTACGGAACGCGGTCTTTGGGATATCATCATCATGGACTCGCAATTGATGATAACCAGAACGTAAGTCGATCTTCGAGAAAATAGCATCTCCTTGAAGTTGGTCAAACAAATCATCGATACGAGGAAGAGGATAACGGTTCTTGATGGTAAGCTTGTTAAGCTCACGATAATCGATGCACATACGAAACGTTCCATCTTTCTTCTTCACGAATAGTACAGGTGCACCCCAAGGCGAAGAGCTAGGACGGATGAAACCCTTCTCGGATAACTCTTGAAGTTGACTAGAGAGTTCTTGCATTTCCGATGGTGCAAGTCGATATGGTGACTTAGCCACGGGGTTTGCTCCCGGTATCAAGTCAATTTTAAACTCGACTTCACGCACGGGAGGTAAACCACTAAGGTCATCGGGGAATACTTCAGGAAAGTCTCATACAATAGGGACATCCTTAAGTTCTTTCCCTTTGACTTTCGTGTTGACCACGTAAGCCAAGAAGGCCATATACTTCTTGCTTAAGCACTTTCGGGCTTGAGTGCAAGACATGAGTTTAAGCCCCTTGGAAGATTTTTCACCGAACACTTTCAAAGTATCTCCAGAGGGTAACGGTATACGAATGCACTTCTCGAAACAAATGATCTCGGCATGGTGTTTGGCTAACCAATCCATACCAATGATGACGTCAAAGCTTCCAAGTTTCATAGGAATAAGATCGATAAGAAAATCATGTGTGTCAAGACTTAAGATGCAATCACAAATAACGACATCAACGGTGATCGGTTCTCCATCGGCAACTTCAACGGTAAGAGGTCTTCCTAGTTTCGTATGTGGCTTAGCAAGTATGGGTTCAAACTCTAACGAAACAATTCTCTTATCGGCTCCAGAATCAAATAGGACATAGGCATAAGTTTTATTAATAAGGAACATACCTGTTCAATTTTAAAGGTATTTAACGACATAGGTAACACATGAAAAGAATTAGGTCACAAAAGTTAAAGGTAAGTGAACATACCATTCACCACATCGTTGTTTGCTTGTGCTTGATTTGCGTTGATGTTGAAAGCACGTCCTCGGGCTTGTGGAACATTACCCACAATACGAGGGCATTGTGGACGGAAATGACCAGGTTCCCCACAATTGTAGCAAACACGGTTCGTGACCACGGCGGCATTGTTAGGTGCACGGTGACAAGTCGCCACCAAGTGACCATATTTACCGCATAAAGTACAAATACGGCATGGTTGATTTCCCTGGTGATGGTACCTACAAATGTTGCACATAGGCTGGGGACCAGCATAAGCCCTAGCCCCAGGCACTTGTGCCACAGGTGCAGCCGCAGGAACAAGTTGTCTTTGAGGTTGTTTAGGTGCAGCCACAGCATAGTTGCGCGCCGGTGTGAACTTGCGCTTCTTGTTGTTATTGTTGTTGTAAGATGGTTCAGCTTTGGTCTCCTTAACAGCCTCGGTAGCCGTCTTCTCTACCTTCTTTGCACCCTTCACAGACATGGTGCCCGCTCGTATATGGTTCTCGGTGAGTTGAGCGGTGATAGTAATGGCTTCTTCCAAAGTTGTGGGTCGGCTACCCACCACAACATCTTGAATTTGGGGTGGTACACCCTTAATGAACTTCTCGATGTTGCGGGGGACAGTGTCGACCATGTGAGGCAGCAGTAAACTCAACTCATGATGCCTAGTTGAGTAGGCCAAATGATCACCATCATTTTGCTTCAAGTTCCAAAATTCTTCCTCCAACTTTTGCAACTCACTTCGTGGGCAGAACTTCGCGATAGCGATGTTCCTGAACTCCTCCCAGGTAAGTGCTTGCACAGCTTCGGGTCCACGGTTCCTCTTCTCGCTATTCCACCAGGTAAGTGCCCTTTGTTGGAGCACACTAGTAGCATAACGAACCTTGAGCGTCTCGGGACACTCACAATTGATAAAGGTATTCTCCATGCTTTCGAACCACTCAAGAAGACCTGTGGCTCCTTCCTTGCCACTAAAACTAGTGGGCTTGCAAGAACTAAAGTGTTTGAAGGTGCAAGTTCGATTGTTCCCGTTTTGGTTGTTCCCATTTTGGTTGTTGCTGTTCTCTCCATGACCATTACCATTGTTGCTACCATTGGTCAGTAAGGTGCTATTAAGTTCAGCAACCATGGTCGGGATGACAGCAGCCATTTGACGAGCAATCATGGCGGCTAGTTTACGATCAGAACTTCCACGCTTTCCATGATGACGAGACATGCTGGAATATGCAAAATGAGTTAGATACGAGAATTGGGATAACAAGGATCATA
Organism: Flaveria ramosissima; assembly: GCA_025215565.1. Classification (NCBI taxonomy): domain Eukaryota; kingdom Viridiplantae; phylum Streptophyta; class Magnoliopsida; order Asterales; family Asteraceae; genus Flaveria; species Flaveria ramosissima. The sequence continues at coordinate 28,800,914 of CM046045.1, forward strand.
ATTCAATAAGGATAAGACAAAAGTTGTAAGGCACATGGAATGGTTCCATTTGGTAACGCATTACCATTTGGAAACGTTGACACGTCATGGTAAGTTGACCCACTTGCCTTAGAAATTTGTGTATGTTGACCATAGTTTATCACTCATCCCAGAAATCCCCAGGTAAACATAACTAGTCCCGTAGGATTTATGCGATATGCTTGCCTTAGCCCGAGGGCCTTTTGCCAGGAAATCCAGAATACAGGTGTCTATGTGTCACACAAATATCTTAGGTTCATGGAATCAAAACCTTGATGAGATTTTACATAGATTAGACATAAGTCTAAGGATCCAAGTCCTAAGCATAAGTATACAATTCCACGTGTCGACGAGAATAAGATTAAGAAGTTTCATTTTTCGGGGAGAGTCAAAGTGTCAAAGGTAAGTTTAGGGAGACAAGTAACTAAGTTTAAACAATTACAAGGCAAACCTATGCTAAGGCATCAAGTTGCACATAAGTAAGGTATAGCATTATGTAGCATGTAACAATATATATATTTCCAAGAATATAAATATTTTCTAAGAGGTTCATGCATAAGCTATAGTCTAGGTCACCATTTCTAATAACCTAAATCCCTATAGTTATGGGCTCTGATACCAATCTGTCACACCCCAACCTTGACGGCGGAAACGTCGAGATGTGAGGGTTAAGATTGTTCACAGCCACATAACGCTATATTTAAATTGCAAATATTATTATCATAAGTATTTAAACGAAATACAACCATAAGACACAAAAAGAAATAAGTTCAACATAACTCAAACATAACGTAATGTTTTGTTTATTTAACTAGGTCCAAATCCTAGTTTTATTGCAAGCTTCAAATGTCCACTTTAAACTTGGGGATTTCCTGAAACATGATGAAAATAAAGAGTCAACTAAAAATAGTTGGTGAGTTTCCAAGTTTTCATACATAATAAGATTACAAGTAGCAATTCATGTCATGGATTATAAGCTAGTAAGGTTATAGAACACATATCGTTACAACCAAACCTCGACTTGATTACAAGTATAAAAGATTGGCTAAGTGTATTTGGTTCCCTAGTGCACAAGCGTACGGCCCCTAGGAGTCGGCAATACCTCGACTTTAGCACCAAATAGGCTTGTCAGGCCCAAAGATCTAAGACGTCGCCAGGCTAGCAATAGTTAATGATTGTAAACAAACTACGTATCTCATATAAACACTTACAAACACAAATAACCATGACCAAATAATAAGTAGAATTGCATGTGCATTACAAGTCTCAAATGTTTAAATGTGTATGTAATATAAGCATCATGTTTCACCCCAAATATGTGTGAAATTATAAAAAGGGGACAAGGAAAACTCACTTGGTCAATAAGTTTATTAAGAAGTTTAACAAGAACAATAATAAACGTTGTTCCAAGATGAACGTCACAAGGCACCTATATATATATTATAAGATTTAGGTCAATAATATGGTTAACGATATAACAACACTAGGGTTCCAATATGAGTTGGGGAAAAATTTATAAAACAACTTAATAAACACTTGTTTATGATTTATTTGATAAAATAAAGATACTAACTATAAGATTTTAAAGGAATTAAATCTTTTGTAAATAACTTGCGTAATTAGCTATAAAAATATATTTGAATTCAATAATTATTATTATAATCTCTAATCAAGGAATAACATAAAGTTCCAATAATGTAGTAATTTGAACTTATCGTACAAATCTATTTTTATAAAGAACTTATCGTCCCGAAATTTAGAATGAACTTAAATGAACAATGGAGTTATAATGAAAAGTGAGTGTTCAACGAACATTGTTTGACGTTTGATTACAAGTGGAACGCTTCACTTTATGGAATCTTACAAAATTCATAACATAATAAACGCGAGACGTTTTGAGATGAATCGTTGAGAAACGATGACGAGTTACCGAGGTTCCTTGGATTTATAAGTCACAACTTCTAGAATATAATTTCATAGTGAAATGATGTATAGAAATCAATAAAAGGCCAACAATGATAAGAAAGGTTAACCGTCAGGATTTAAGAATCCCAAACGTCACTATATGAAAACGATCTTAACGCATATCTTGTGAATATGTATCTCTCCTTTGACCAATCATCGATCTAAGAATAATACGATATGCGAAGATTTTGGAATAAGTTCACGACGATGGTTAGGAACATTATTAAAAGCAGAAAATGAATCGTTCATTCAAAATAACGATCGATGTTTTAACGACATACCACGGTATACGACTATTTGAGATAGATACAGGCCAATTTACCGACCCATTATCTCACATGAGTCAATATGAGATTAGTCAATTGGTCTATAATGCACCAATTTTCAGTATGACATCCAAAATAAGAGACATTCAGTGATGAGAAATAAAACAGGAGATTCACAGGAACACGAAGGTTAGGTATTGTCATATGTGAAAGTAAGACACTTGGACACATGCCAAGTTATGTCTTTTCTTTTATGCCACACATATGACTACAACTTACAGAATTTTATGAACCCTTATATCCCCATCGCAATGAGGATAATAACGAGTCTTGTTGTTCAAAACCAAGATAAAATTTCATTGATTTTCAAGGTTAAGGGTTCAAAAGCGATTCAAGAAATGACGCAAACATTAAGAAAAGTATTTGTAAACATGTTTTGCAAGATACCAGGTTTCCAAGTATAGATTGCATACATAGTTCATCAAACCCATACGTATAGTCGAGAACATTCGTATGACTAGAAAGACATAACCACAAGTTGATAATGTCTTTATTTAGTAGAAAGATTGTTTAAGAAGGCTACCATCACACAATCATGCGTTGATGATAACTCAAAATGAAAGTTGATAAGTAGGGAATAAATGGTTCGATGTAGCTAGATCAAATCAAAACATAAGGATAAAGGGAAATAAATCAGTTTAAGAATTTAAATGCTCCAAGCTCGGAATCAAAATCAACCTAGAATGATTGGGTCTCCTTTCAAGTTCAGAAATCATGCTTTGGCTTGATAGGTCCAAACACTAACATTGGTTCACCCTTCAAGTTACTACATGTTTCTTGTCACTTGATTAAAACCTTGGTAAGTTGGAGATCAAGAAATGAGAATAGTCATCAAGGTGTGGTTTTCACTCCTAGCTTGAGGGTGTATTCCCAAGGTATGACCACTAACTTACCAATCAAAAAGTTCGATCCCAACTCCTTGTTGAGGATCCACAGAAATAAGACGAGGTAACTCACCATTAAGGTAAGGGAAATCACTCCTATCTTAACGGTGAAGTTTTACAAAAACAAAATATAACAAGATGAACTTCTTCATCAAAATCCAGAAATCACTCCTACTTTGATGAAGTCGTCTCATTTGAGCAAATACAATTCATAAAGATGATATTATCATCAAGGTATGGAATTCACGCCTATCTTGATGATTGAATTTCATCATAGCAAGAAAACAATCGAATATTAACATTTGTCACCAAAGTACGGGTTTCAATCCTATTTTGGTGAGACCATGTCATTTGTGAAATGCCATTCCAAAGAAAATAATTGAAGTCAATCCTCAGGATAAGGAAATCACCCCGATCCAGAGGATGAAATTTTATAAATCACAATTGGAAACCATATATAGAAACGAGTATAGAATCATCAAAGTAAGGGAATCACCCCTGTTTTGATGAGTTAGAATCATTTAGGAGATACGGGTGTTCTTAGTCATAGGTTGACTTGCAAACACTTGCATCTCTCACGGTGCAGACGGTACGGAGTTTGACTTAACGACGAAAGGAAAATAATATCAATTAGAAATTTGGAAAATTTCAAGTTACATCAATGTAACAAAAGGAAAAATCATGCTTACAAGCTTAAGATCAAAGTTCAAGATAGCAGAATTTGTTTTGATGGTGTTCAAATCTTGAATGGTTTCAATCGGGAAGACAAAATCAAGAGCAGGAAATTATTCAACACCACAATGAGATGTGAACATTCGATTCTCAATCGAAAGGAATACACGGACTTCTCAAGATATGAGGTCAACCATAGTCTTATTGAAGACACGCGTACTTATAAGTGATCATTCATCTCAAGGGTTTCGAGTCAAGTAAATGGATTCAATGATCGAGTCAAATCACCATTTACACTTTGCCTAGACAAAGTATCTCGAGATGTAGGAATTCCACCTATAGCATTGCATGTTCTTAGTTATGGGCACATACTTAAGAAGACTTGAGAACCATAAGTAACGGTTTAAAGTTTTTGATGACCATTCGGTTTAGATTCCCAATATCTTTGGGTATTTTAAGATCCATGTTCACGTTGGTCGAGACATAGAAATAGTTTCATGAAACGCTCAACGTGTAACGGTGTTTAAACGTAAGAGTTGAAATGTCGGTTCGGTTCAATATTAACAGGAACATTATGTATGATAAGAATGAAGTGATACCAGTTCAAGGAGTCAAAGATTTTAAGATACGAAGAGGATGGTTCCATTTGGTAACGCATTACCATTTGGAATCGTTGACACGTCAAGGTAATTTGACCCATTTGCCTTAGGAACTTGTGTATGTTGACCATAGTTTATCACTCATCCCAGAAATCCCCAGGTAAGCATAACTGGTCTCACAATGAGATTTATACGATATGCTTGCCTTAGCCCGAAGGCCTTTTGCCAGGAAATCCAGAATACAGGTGTCTATGTGTCACACAAATTTCTTTGGTTTATGAAATCAAAACCTTGATGAGATGTTCATAGATTAGACATTGAGTCTAAGGAATTGAAGCCATTTGTCGGGGAGGGTCAAAGAGTCAAAGTTAAGTTTAGGGAGACGAGTAACAAAGTTTAAACAATTACAAGGCAAACCTATGCTAAGGCATCAAGTTGCACATAAGTAAGGTATAGCATTATGTAGCATGTAACAATATATATATTTCCAAGAATATAAATATTTTCTAAGAGGTTCATGCATAAGCTATAGTCTAGGTCACCATTTCTAATAACCTAAATCCCTATAGTTATGGGCTCTGATACCAATCTGTCACACCCCAACCTTGACGGCGGAAACGTCGAGATGTGAGGGTTAAGATTGTTCACAGCCACATAACGCTATATTTAAATTGCAAATATTATTATCATAAGTATTTAAACGAAATACAACCATAAGACACAAAAAGAAATAAGTTCAACATAACTCAAACATAACGTAATGTTTTGTTTATTTAACTAGGTCCAAATCCTAGTTTTATTGCAAGCTTCAAATTAAAGACTTAAAGACATACCAAGCATAAGAAACCCATAAATTTCATAATGGCACAAGTAGTCCTTACAAGAACTTAACAAGATTAACTTTTAGTCCTTCAAACACTTTAGTTCTTGCAAGCCCACTAGTTTTAGTGGCAAGGAAGGAGCCACAGGTTTTCTTGAGTGGTTCGAAAGCATGGAGAATACCTTTATCAATTGTGAGTGTCCCGAGACGCTCAAGGTTCGTTATGCTACTAGTGTGCTCCAACAAAGGGCACTTACCTGGTGGAATAGCGAGAAGAGAAACCGTGGACCCGAAGCTGTGCAAGCACTTACCTGGAAGGAGTTCAAGAACATCGCTATCGCGAAGTTCTGCCCACGAAGTGAGTTGCAAAAGTTGGAGGAAGAATTTTGGAACTTGAAGCAAAATGATGGTGATCATTTGGCCTACTCAACTAGGCATCATGAGTTGAGTTTACTGCTGCCTCACATGGTCGACACTGTCCCCCGCAACATCGAGAAGTTCATTAAGGGTGTACCACCCCAAATTCAAGATGCTGTGGTGGGTAGCCGACCCACAACTTTGGAAGAAGCCATTACTATCACCGCTCAACTCACCGAGAACCATATACGAGCGGGCACCATGTCTGTGAAGGGTGCAAAGAAGGTAGAGAAGACGGCTACCGAGGCTGTTAAGGAGACCAAAGCTAAACCGTCTTACAACAACAATAACAACAAGAAGCGCAAGTTCACACCGGCGCGCAACTATGCTGTGGCTGCACCTAAACAACCTCAAAGACAACTTGTTCCTGCGGCTACACCTGTGGCACAAGTGCCTGGGGCTAGGGCTTATGCTGGTCCCCAGCCTATGTGCAACATTTGTAGGTACCATCACCCGGGAAATCAACCATGCTGTATTTGTACTTTATGCGGTAAATATGGTCACTTGGTGGCGACTTGTCACCGTGCACCTAACAATGCCGCCGTGGTCACGAACCGTGTTTGCTACAATTGTGGGGAACCTGGTCATTTCCGTCCACAATGCCCTCGTATTGTGGGTAATGTTCCACAAGCCCGAGGACGTGCTTTCAACATCAACGCAAATCAAGCACAAGCAAACAACGATGTGGTGAATGGTATGTTCACTTACCTTTAACTTTTGTGACCTAATTCTTTTCATGTGTTACCTATGTCGTTAAATACCTTTAAAATTGAACAGGTATGTTCCTTATTAATAAAACTTATGCAATGTCCTATTTGATTCTAGAGCCGATAAGAGTTTTGTTTCGTTAGAGTTTGAACCCATACTTGCTAAGCCACATACGAAACTAGGAAGACCTCTTACCGTTGAAGTTGCCGATGGAGAACCGATCACCGTTGATGTCGTTATTTGTGATTGCATCTTAAGTCTTGACACACATGATTTTCTTATCGATCTTATTCCTATGAAACTTGGAAGCTTTGACGTCATCATTGGTATGGATTGGTTAGCCAAACACCATGCCGAGATCATTTGTTTCGAGAAGTGCATTCGTATACCGTTACCCTCTGGAGATACTTTGAAAGTGTTCGGTGAAAATCTTCCAAGGGGCTTAAACTCATGTCTTGCACTCAAGCCCGAAAGTGCTTAAGCAAGAAGTATATGGCCTTCTTGGCTTACGTGGTCAACACGAAAGTCAAAGGGAAAGAACTTAAGGATGTCCCTATTGTACGAGACTTTCCTGAAGTATTCCCCGATGACCTTAGTGGTTTACCTCCCGTGCGTGAAGTCGAGTTTAAAATTGACTTGATACCGGGAGCAAACCCCGTGGCTAAGTCACCATATCGACTTGCACCATCGGAAATGCAAGAACTCTCTAGTCAACTTCAAGAGTTATCCGAGAAGGGTTTCATCCGTCCTAGCTCTTCGCCTTGGGGTGCACCTGTACTATTCGTGAAGAAGAAAGATGGAACGTTTTGTATGTGCATCGATTATCGTGAGCTTAACAAGCTTACCATCAAGAACCGTTATCCTCTTCCTCGTATCGATGATTTGTTTGACCAACTTCAAGGAGCTGCTATTTTCTCGAAGATCGACTTACGTTCTGGTTATCATCAATTGCGAGTCCATGATGATGATATCCCAAAGACCGCGTTCCGTACTCGATATGGGCACTATGAGTTTATGGTGATGCCTTTTGGTTTAACCAATGCTCCTGCTGTCTTCATGGATCTCATGAACCGAGTATGCAAGCCTTATCTAGACAAGTTTGTGATCGTCTTCATTGATGACATACTTATCTATTCCAAGTCCAACACCGATCATGAACTACATTTGAGATTGGTTCTTGAATTGTTGAAGAAAGAGCAATTGTACGCGAAGTTCTCGAAGTGTGATTTCTGGCTCGAGGAAGTTCAATTTCTAGGACACGTGGTGAATAGCCAAGGAATTCACGTTGATCCTGCAAAGGTGGAAGCTGTGAAGAATTGGTGTGTTCCTACAACTCCTACCGAAGTTCGTTCTTTTCTTGGTCTTGCTGGTTATTATCGGCGATTCATTGCCAACTTCTCGAGGATCGCGAAACCGCTCACTACTTTGACACAAAAGAATAAACTATTCGAGTGGGGTCCCGAGCAAGAAGAAGCTTTTGAAGCGTTAAAGCACAAGTTGTGCAATGCTCCTATCTTGACCCTACGCGATGGAAACGACGATTTCACCGTGTATTGTGATGCATCTAAACAAGGTCTGGGTTGTGTTCTCATGCAACGAGGGAAGGTTATAGCTTATGCATCGAGACAATTGAAGGTTCACGAGGTGAATTACACAACACACGATCTTGAGCTTGGTGCTGTTGTCTTTGCTTTGAAGATTTGGAGACACTACCTGTATGGTACGCAATGTATAGTCTACACCGATCACAAAAGCCTTCAACACGTTTTCAATCAAAAAGATCTCAATATGAGACAACGTCGTTGGGTGGAGTTGATTAGTGATTATGATTGTGACATTCGTTACCATCCTGGTAAAGCAAATGTTGTAGCCGATGCACTAAGTCGAAAGATTCACAACAAGATGATCTCATTTCAAGAAATTCGCGATCGACGCCAATGGTTTGACACTTTGGGGGAGTTCGATACTGAGATCCGACTTGATGTCAACGAGACCACCGTGTTGCTACAAAACCTGAGGATAGATAGTGACATCGAGTCTAGTATCTTGGAGGCTCAACAAATGGTGCAACGAGAAGGAAGAATGAAGGAGGAATTGGAGCATAATCTTCTAACGCAATTGGAAACGAAACCCAATGGATTGATGTACTTCGCAAATCGAATTTGGGTTCCAAACCGCGATAACCTCCGTACTTTCATCATGAACGAGGCTCATCAAACTCGTTATTCTATTCATCCTGGCTCCGATAAGATGTATATGGGCCTACGTGGTCAATATTGGTGGCCTGGAATGAAGAAAGACATAGCGACTTATGTAGCTAAGTGTCTCACGTGTACGAAGGTTAAAGCCGAACATCAACGTCCAAGTGGATTACTTGAGCAACCCGAGATTCCTATGTGGAAGTGGGAACACATATCCATGGACTTCATAACAAAGCTACCCCGAACCTCCCGAGGACATGATAGCATATGGGTGATTGTTGACCGATTGACTAAGTCGGCACATTTTATACCCATACGTGACACTTACAAGACATCAAAGTTAGCTCGTATTTACGTTGATGAGATTGTAAGTCGTCATGGGGTACCTCTGCACATCATATCCGACCGAGATGCTCGCTTCACTTCACATTTTGGTCGTCTATGCAAGAACTCTTGGGTACACAACTAGATCTAAGCACGGCTTACCATCCTCAAATTGATGGTCAAACCGAGCGAACGATCCAAACCTTGGAGGATTTGCTACGCCTTTGTGTTCTTGACTTTGGTGGCGATTGGGATACGCATCTACCGCTCGCGGAATTTTCGTATAACAATAGTTACCACTCGAGTATCAAGATGGCACCGTTTGAGGCACTTTATGGTAGAAAATGTCGTTCACCGATCTGTTGGACTGACATTGGTGAAAACTTCATCACTGGTCCTGAACTTATACAAGAGACGACCGATAAAGTTTCTATCATTCGCAAGAACCTTGAAGTGGCGAGAAGTCGTCAAAAGAGCTATGCTGACAAGCGACGAAAGCCATTGGAATTCCAAGTTGGGGAGATGGTTCTTCTTAAGGTTTCGCCGTGGAAAGGTGTGGTTCGCTTTGGAAAGAAGGGCAAACTGGCTCCAAGATTTGTAGGACCTTTCAAAATCCTGAAAAGGATTGGGAAAGTGGCTTATAAACTGGAACTACCTTCCGACCTTAGTGGAGTTCATCCTGTGTTCCACGTCTCAAATCTGAGAAAGTGTTTGGCCGACGAAAGTCTGTACGTCCCGTTGGAAGACATTCAGATTGACGAGTCATTACATTTTGTTGAGAAACCTGTTGAAATCATGGACCGTATAATGAAGAAGACGAGAACCACAACAACCCCGATCGTCAAGGTTCGTTGGGAAAATAAACGTGGCGCCGAATTTACTTGGGAACGTGAGGAGCATATGAAGAAGAAATACCCGTTCTTATTTGTATAGTTTCATTTCTTTTAATTTCGGGACGAAATTCTTTTAAGTTGGGGAGACTGTAACATCTCGTATTTTTGTTAAACTAAAAGTTAATCTTTTTAAGTTCTTGTAAGGACTACTTGTGCCATTATGAAATTTATGGGTTTCTTATGCTTGGTATGTCTTTAAGTCTTTAATTTGAAGCTAATAATGTTAAAATTAAATAGAATATAATTATAATCGTAATAGTATTAGTAGTATTAGCAATAAATAATAACTAATAATTGTAATAATAAAAAAAATCAAATAATATTGTTAATAATAATATATAAAAAAATAAAAATTGTAATAGTTACTAAACTTAACAATGTTTTAAAACTTTACGAAATTAAGGTTTAGGGGGTTTTAATGCCAATTTAGAAATTTTAATATTAAAGTTTGTGCATAAAATGTAACAATGGAAACTTCAGGGACCAAAACTGCAAAATTTCAAAACCCTATTCTTTTCTTTTTCTTTCCCCGTTTCTCCGGCCGTTTTCCCGGCCGACTTCCGACGAGCTCCGACGAGACTAGAAACCCTTGAAATCGGTCGATTCGAGACCCAGAACCGTTCCCAGATCTTTCTAGAACTCGCTTCGAACTTGAATGCACCCATTAAACGTGTTTAATCATCGGTTACTAAGCGAATCGAATGCATAACCGAAACATTCCAATTACTTAGCCGTTCGAGCATTAAATCGTTGTATTAATCTAATTAAACGAACATAAACTATCATCTAACAAATTTCAAGTGTTCACAACCACCAATTACACCTAAAACAAACACAAACAACGAATTCAATCACCATCTTCGTCGCGACCTGCAACTCAACCGAACATCGTCTTCCGAGCTTCAATTGACGAAATTCGCAAAGGGCTTTGCATCGAGGTCATCACGCGAAGCTTCCCACAAATTTAATTTGATTATCGTTGAGGTTTGCCTATCCATCAAGACTTCCACGTCCGCAACGTTTCCTCGGGTGTTCAAACACCAATCCAATAACAATTCGGGTAATTAAAACTACCTTTATACTCGATTTCATATGGGGATCAAAAGCCCTAACCTTTCGATCGATTACAATGTTCATATGGGGCTCAATTTGATCGAACATTGTTCTAGGGTTTATATGAGAATTGGGGTTTTCATTCGCGATGATTCTTAACTCTCAAAACCAGGTTGTAACCGCGGCTGGATGCCTTGGTTCACTGGTTAAAACGCTCCCATCCTAACCTAGAGGTCCCGGGTTCGAACCCGGGCACCCTCTGTTTTTTTAAAAGGTTGTTTTTAGCCTTTAATTAAGTAAAAAAAAATATTTTAAATATAAAAATAACTTTCACAAACTCTCAACATTTTTTTAAAATCATCTAAACCTTTTCTGTAAATTATTTCTTGAAAAACTTTTTTTTTATTATTATTTTTTTTATAAAAATTATTTACAAACATCTTAACTAAAATATCTTTATAAAAATAGATTTGTACGATAAGTTCAAATTACTACATTATTGGAACTTTATGTTATTCCTTGATTAGAGATTATAATAATAATTATTGAATTCAAATATATTTTTATAGCTAATTACGCAAGTTATTTACAAAAGATTTAATTCCTTTAAAATCTTATAGTTAGTATCTTTATTTTATCAAATAAATCATAAACAAGTGTTTATTAAGTTGTTTTATAAATTTTTCCCCAACTCATATTGGAACCCTAGTGTTGTTATATCGTTAACCATATTATTGACCTAAATCTTATAATATATATATAGGTGCCTTGTGACGTTCATCTTGGAACAACGTTTATTATTGTTCTTGTTAAACTTCTTAATAAACTTATTGACCAAGTGAGTTTTCCTTGTCCCCTTTTTATAATTTCACACTTATTTGGGGTGAAACATGATGCTTATATTACATACACGTTTAAACATTTGAGACTTGTAATGCACATGCAATTCTACTTATTATTTGGTCATGGTTATTTGTGTTTGTAAGTGTTTATATGAGATACATAGTTTGTTTACAATCATTAACTATTGCTAGCCTGGCGACGTCTTAGATCTTTGGGCCTGACAAGCCTATTTGGTGCTAAAGTCGAGGTATTGCCGACTCCTAGGGGCCGTACGCTTGTGCACTAGGGAACCAAATACACTTAGCCAATCTTTTATACTTGTAATCAAGTCGAGGTTTGGTTGTAACGATATGTGTTCTATAACCTTACTAGCTTATAATCCATGACATGAATTGCTACTTGTAATCTTATTATGTATGAAAACTTGGAAACTCACCAACTATTTTTAGTTGACTCTTTATTTTCATCATGTTTCAGGAAATCCCCAAGTTTAAAGTGGACATTTGAAGCTTGCAATAAAACTAGGATTTGGACCTAGTTAAATAAACAAAACATTACGTTATGTTTGAGTTATGTTGAACTTATTTCTTTTTGTGTCTTATGGTTGTATTTCGTTTAAATACTTATGATAATAATATTTGCAATTTAAATATAGCGTTATGTGGCTGTGAACAATCTTAACCCTCACATCTCGACGTTTCCGCCGTCAAGGTTGGGGTGTGACAGTGTCTGGGGAAAGAACTTAAGGATGTCCCTATTGTACGAGACTTTCCTGAAGTATTCCCCGATGACCTTAGTGGTTTACCTCCCGTGCGTAAAGTCGAGTTTAAAATTGACTTGATACCGGGAGCAAACCCCGTGGCTAAGTCACCATATCGACTTGCACCATCGGAAATGCAAGAACTCTCTAGTCAACTTCAAGAGTTATCCGAGAAGGGTTTCATCCGTCCTAGCTCTTCGCCTTGGGGTGCACCTGTACTATTCGTGAAGAAGAAAGATGGAACGTTTCGTATGTGCATCGATTATCGTGAGCTTAACAAGCTTACCATCAAGAACCGTTATCCTCTTCCTCGTATCGATGATTTGTTTGACCAACTTCAAGGAGCTGCTATTTTCTCGAAGATCGACTTACGTTCTGGTTATCATCAATTGCGAGTCCATGATGATGATATCCCAAAGACCGCGTTCCGTACTCGATATGGGCACTATGAGTTTATGGTGATGCCTTTTGGTTTAACCAATGCTCCTGCTGTCTTCATGGATCTCATGAACCGAGTATGCAAGCCTTATCTAGACAAGTTTGTGATCGTCTTCATTGATGACATACTTATCTATTCCAAGTCCAACACCGATCATGAACTACATTTGAGATTGGTTCTTGAATTGTTGAAGAAAGAGCAATTGTACGCGAAGTTCTCGAAGTGTGATTTCTGGCTCGAGGAAGTTCAATTTCTAGGACACGTGGTGAATAGCCAAGGAATTCACGTTGATCCTGCAAAGGTGGAAGCTGTGAAGAATTGGTGTGTTCCTACAACTCCTACCGAAGTTCGTTCTTTTCTTGGTCTTGCTGGTTATTATCGGCGATTCATTGCCAACTTCTCGAGGATCGCGAAACCGCTCACTACTTTGACACAAAAGAATAAACTATTCGAGTGGGGTCCCGAGCAAGAAGAAGCTTTTGAAGCGTTAAAGCACAAGTTGTGCAATGCTCCTATCTTGACCCTACCCGATGGAAACGACGATTTCACCGTGTATTGTGATGCATCTAAAGAAGGTCTGGGTTGTGTTCTCATGCAACGAGGGAAGGTTATAGCTTATGCATCAAGACAATTGAAGGTTCACGAGGTGAATTACACAACACACGATCTTGAGCTTGGTGCTGTTGTCTTTGCTTTGAAGATTTGGAGACACTACCTGTATGGTACGCAATGTATAGTCTACACCGATCACAAAAGCCTTCAACACGTTTTCAATCAAAAAGATCTCAATATGAGATAACGTCGTTGGGTGGAGTTGATTAGTGATTATGATTGTGACATTCGTTACCATCCTGGTAAAGCAAACGTTGTAGCCGATGCACTAAGTCGAAAGATTCACAACAAGATGATCTCATTTCAAGAAATTCGCGATCGACGCCAATGGTTTGACACTTTGGGGGAGTTCGATACTGAGATCCGACTTGATGTCAACGAGACCACCGTGTTGCTACAAAACCTGAGGATAGATAGTGACATCGAGTCTAGTATCTTGGAGGCTCAGCAAATGGTGCAACGAGAAGGAAGAATGAAGGAGGAATTGGAGCATAATCTTCTAACGCAATTGGAAACGAAACCCAATGGATTGATGTACTTCGCAAATCGAATTTGGGTTCCAAACCGCGATAACCTTCGCAATTTTTAGTATAAGTACAATATATATATGTTTCACGGGTTTCAAGAGTTTAAGTAATAGTTTAAGGAATAAATCTTTAAACTAATTATCATATAATATAGTTAAAAGAAAAGAGAAATACTAATTATTTAAATGATTATTTAAATAACTATTTAAATAATTATTCATTTAACATATAAATTTATAAAATAAAATCATAATTAACCTATAATTAAAGGTAATGAAATAGCTAGATACAACTTAGTGATCCTAACTATTTAAAGTTTATTTTTTTATAAAAACAATCTAATTATAACATTTGTTATTAATATTTTATATATATATATATAAAAAATTTTGTTAAGGTGTTAAAGAAATAATTTATAAAAAAATAATTAGATAACTATTAAAATAATCAAAGTTTATAAACTGGTTTTTATAATTTTTTTGAAAATTTGTATAATTTTTTTAAAGGCTGAAAAGCCCTAAAAAAAATAAGTGAGGTTGCCCGGGTTCGAACCCGGGACCTCTGGGTTTGAATGTGTGTGTCTTGCCAGTGAACCAATGGCCTCAGCCGCGTTACAATTTGGAATCTATTTCTTAAAACCAATACTTCAAGAAAACCCCCAATTCATAAGAACCCTAGTTTGTTCTTGAATCCAATTGAACCCCAATTCGATTCAATTACAGGTCAGGTTCATGGGGCTTTTATTCCCCATGTTAAAACGATAATGTAGATGTGTTGTATTACCCGAATGAAGATGATTCGAATTCGATCGCGACAATGAACAAACCGCGGCCGTACAATGAGCGAATGATGGGTATTCGTGAATGAAAATTCAATTAATTTCAGGGGAAGCTTTACCAGACACCCACGAATCAAAGCCCTCAATCAATTACAAGATTGGTGACTCGGAGAGTGGTGTTCGACTTACTGCAAGTGTCGACCAGTGAAGGGAATCGTAGACGAGGTTCACGTTTGTTTCATGTGAAATTAGAATCAAAAATCACTTAGGAACAGTTCTATGATTGTGTATGTTCGTTTGATTAGATTGTAGTTAGGGTTTAATGCCTCGAACGGCTGTGAATTAATCGGTGGTTTCGGTTACGCGACGTTGGGTTTGTAACCGGTGATTAACACCATTAATTTGGAACATTTAAGTTCGAAACAGCTCATGAGGACGGTTACAATGATTTGGGCTTCATAACCGGCCGAATTTTGGCGATCTTGGGCGTCGCCGGAGGACCGCCGGGAGTCAACCGGATGACTCGCCGGATATGCGGGCAAGGGGGGAATGGTTTGGGTTGTAACTTTTAAAGTTACAATAATAGTCCCTGTAGTTTTATGGTTTGTTATTTTATGTTTTAAAACTTTTATTTCAAGTATTAGGAATTACATATTAGACCCTGGACTTTATAAGACCAAAATCAACTAATAAGTTAATTTATCTTTATAAAATCTTTATAAATCTTGTGAGTCTTATAAAAATTTTCATACTTTATTTATTTATTTTAATTAATAAAAAGAAACTCCTAGTTAATATCCCAACTTTATAAATTTATAAACTTTATTTATAACTTATAAAGTTTATTATAAATTGCTCAAATGATTAAATAAATAAAAATTAAATAAGACAATAGTCAAGATTGGTTAAATTACGCATTTAACTTATGATTCAATAAAATAAACAATATAGTTTTAATAATTTATTATTATTATTATTTTTTTTATTGGATGAAAGTTCAAAATGGATTCGGATTTGGGTTTATAATTTAAAATGGGCGAATGTTACAAACCACTACCACCACAACAACCACAACCACAATAACAACAAACACAACATCAACAGTAACAACAAAAATAATGACAACCACAACCACAACCACAATGAACCACAACCACAACCACAACGACAACCACAATGACAACAACAACGACAATGACAACCACAACCACACCAACAGCCATAGCCACAACGAAGACCACAACCAGAACCACAACCAACAACAACCACAACCACCGCAACAGCCACCGCCACAAGCACAACCACAACCACAACCACAAATATTGGGGTAATTGAAGGCCTCTTTGACAAAGATACGAGGTTGAGGAGTCGAATTACTCAAATGTTTACTAGACCCTCTATAGGATCCCCTATCAAGTAAGAAGCGCTAGGTTGTATGACTTCCTACCGGTCTTTGAATTCAACAATCTATGTTACATGGAACAGATTGGGACATCAAGGCGACACAAGCATTAAAGCTGGGGATAGCAGAGATGAAGATGCTAAAATGGGTGTGTGGTCACACAAGGAAGGACCGAATGAGAGATGAAATGTTTAAAGCAATTGCGGGTGGCATGTAATTTGGATAAGACCTATCTAAGACTTGTTATGGGATCGTATTTTTTCCTACACTTTTGTTCGCCTCAATGTTGTATAAATCACGACTAGCCTTTGATTAGTCGCTAATCGGAGGTTGGGCGCTTCAATTTCACCAGATCGGAGGTGCTAGGCAGTAGTCGGTCAAAATTGGTCAAAGCCGGACCAAATCTCCAAATCGGCGGTGTTCCAGTGACGATAACCGCTTGATTTTACCATTCCGGCGCTGGATTCGCCGATTCCGGTGACGATTCGCAACTCCGGTGACGGGAACGGGGGAAGGGACGAACGACAGTAACTGAAACTATGGAACGGGGCGGTCTGTTTTAACTTTAGGGTTTATTATTTAACTAATTTTGTGTTTTTTATATTTAACCCCATCAATATTCACCAATTTACAAATTATCCCTCAAACTTGTAAATTAGTTCATAAAAAAGTATATAATTATACATAAATTTGCAAAATTATACACAAAAGTCTGATCCGAATAATCCCGAGTCCCTACCTTACCGCTCGACTAGCGCCTAACGATTTTTACAACACTGGTTTGCCGTATCATTAGCCTAACCTTAGTATTGGTGTAGCATATAAACTTCTTTACGTGAGTGTATGTGTACTTTCACGTGCGTTAGTGTTATGTTTTCTTGTCTCCTTACTCTTATACATGTTGCTACTATAGTTTTCATACCATCTTTTGTAGGTTACTAGTATCAAAATTATTGCCTGAATTACTACACTGCACATGTTGGACAATTTTTTAAAGCCAGAGGTCTCATTGGGAGCAGCTTCTCTACCCCTTAATTAGAGGAAAGGTTTGTTCCCATCCCACCCCCCACACCCGATCAATAGCAGACTGCTAGGTGAGATTAGTTGGTTTATTGGTTGTTTATATAGCATAGTTGGTTGTACATCTATGTATTAAAAGCTCAAGGCGCAAAGTGCTCACTTGTCACTTAGACACAAGTCACACAAAGTGCAACCCCCGTACAAAAAAAGCAAAATAATAAAATGTATTAAAAAACAAATAATAGGCCAACTAAATTGATATTACTAGCCAATTATAATAAAAAAAACCTAATATATATTTAGCAGCTAAAATCATCCAACTAACATTAATTAAAAGCATGCATCCAAAAAAATTAATTATAACTAATTGTATATGATGTGAAATCAATGGCGGAATAAACTGGGTTTCGTGGATAGAAACTTTTGGGCCCTATATTAAGAACAAAGTAAAAAATATTATAAAAACCGATTACTCTAATCTCTAAAGGAAAGTAATCCGAAGCAAAATTTTAAGGCATACTGTAAATAAAAATAAAGAAAAACCAAAACAAATGAATGCCTCTCTAGTGCACCTTGTGGACCAACTCGTATAATTAAAACCCACACACAAGCCCAACTTATGGAAAGCATATAAATATGGACTGCACCTAGACCAATTGTTGGAGCATAGTAAATCCTCCTTTTGTATAACCAGGACCACCTTGAACCTCCTCAAAATGTGATATGGTATGTAAAAGTTAAAACAATCATAGTTTGATTCACGTTTAGAGATTGTGTACTTTTGAGAGTCGTCAAAAGATTGTGGATATTTGCACTTTTGAACGAACAAGCTTCTAAACAAACTTGTGTACTTAGTCTAAGATTTGCCTTTAGGCATAGGTGTGATGTGACTTTAGTTTTAGGTGTTTCTGTAGTTTTTAGGGGTGCCTTATTCTTAGGCATGTCTTTATTTCTTGGGGGTGCCTTTGTCTCAGGTGTGTCTTTAGTATTAACTTTTAAGTGTGCCTTTAATTGTAGGGGTGCCTTCAGTTTTATGGTGCACCTTTAGTGTTATGTGTGCCTCTACCTAAGTTACTTTCATATTAAGGATTTTTATGCATTCATGTTCTTTGAAGTGTGCCTTTAATTGTAGGGGTGCCTTTAGTTTTATGGTGCACCTTTGTTACGTTGCTATGTTACGATACATGTTTTTTCTAGTATGCTTTTTGTATTTCCTATATGTTTTTGTATTTCCTACTCGATGATGAGCATCCACCAACTTCATGGGGAGTGTGAAAACATATGGTTTCCTTCTTGATCAGTTGGTGCTGACACTAGAGAATCTTGTTATGTTATATCCTAGTCCTAACCGAATAATAAAACTGTTCTATAAAGTTTAGAATTTTAGAATGCTATGTTTTTGGTAGTTGCTTATTTTTCTTCATGACACCTTCTACAGACAGCCCTTTAGTTGCGCTTGCAAGTGGAGGAGATGTTCAAATATAATTCCCTCTTTTTCCTAACATATAATGATAGGTTTAAGTAAAGATACACAGAAAAGAGAAAAGAACGTGCCTTTATTTGTATTGATAGCACAAGTTATTTGTAAAGAAGGCAAAATTTGATATTATGGATGTTAATGCCTTGAAGGTCTGTCAGATAATGAGACTTCTGTCAAATAATGACTTGCTCTTATGTTTGACGGGTCGAGAACGATATAATACATCATTCAAACCGTAATTAAGTTAATTTTGTTATATCTGGGCAACCTTACTCCCTCCCCGAACACACACATACAAACCATAGTTAGCTGTATAATAGTACTGTAATTTCAGAATCTTTCACCCTGCAGGTTGCCCCGAAAACTTTTATTCCTGCTTTATTTGGTCATGCCAGAGGTGACAAGTTTATACAACCCCACCACTCGGAGCTCATCTCTCTTTCCTATGCGGTACATGTCCTTATACTTTGTGGTTCAGTTACAAGTATTAAGTTTGGAAATAGGTAAAGAACATTCTAATCATCTCTGATTATCTACAGGGAGATAAAAATATAATAAAGTTTGATGGTGATCACAACTTAACTCGGCCACAGTATTATTATAACTTGGTATCCGTATTCTTTCACAATGTACTTCACCCTCCTCAAGTATCACCAGAATGTTCAAGCAAATATGAGAAATATTATGACTTGGGAGATCTTCAGGTTGATGTGGGTATAGAAGAGGTAATTTCTGTTGCATTTAGTGAAGGATAAATTCTCTCAAGTTATTTTTAGCAATAGGTGTGTGCATGTTCTCTTTGAATGGTACTGGGAAAGAGGTTGGAATAGTGGAGTGTAATTGACTTAATTTTTCTCGGTGCATCCTATTTGTTTTTCTTTAATGTTTTTCTATAGTTTTTGCGACTTTCCTCTCATTTATGTGTGGCACACACACTTTGGGGTTGGTGAATAGAGCAGATATGTAGGCCTGTTTTTCCTTGAGTTGTAACACGTGCAACCAAAATGACATGCTTGGAGCTAAATTTTCTACACACTAGAACTAATTGATGTTAATTTGGGAGCACAACATAAAGGTTTATTAAATGAGTCTTACCATCATATTGATATAAAGATTTTTAAATGTTAATTCAATTGCACTCTTTATACTTCAGTTGTCACTTCCTAAGTTTTTTATATTTTCGAATCAGCAGAAAAACACACTCATAAAATTGTTCTTTTGTTTATATTGTTAAATAAAGTCCATTAATATTTGGTTTGTAGAAAATAATGAAATCATAAGAGGGTTTTAAATCTTGACAAACAAGTGGTGTCACTTTACTAATTATAGTTTCCTTCATGCTCCTTGGAGATTGTTCCCAATAATTCTATTTCTGCTGAGAACTCTCTGTTGAATGTTGCACGAATGGGGGGCAGTCTTCACAAACCATCACAATTGCAGGTGATTGAACTTATAGATATTAGTATTCCTTTTTCAGTGAACAAATTTCCTTAGATGTATGTTCTTCAAAATGACAAAATGCACTACACCATAGTTTATGTTGTCATTTTCTATTATGAAAAATTTTATAGTTGTTTTGAACTTAATTTTTCTGTACCAATCTTCTCAGGACAATCCAAGTGGTCAAATTGAGGAGTGCTGTTCTTATCGTTGGGTAATAACAATGAGACGGTCTCTATCTCTTTCTCTCTCTCTCTCTCTTATTTATAGGCTGTCAGTTACTATGATTTTGTTTCCATTAGTTGAACCACCAAGGTAGCTGCTAGTTAGTCTAAGGAGCAAATAGTGCATGTGACTCAGACATATTGGTCAAAAGCTAGTTATTATTGAGATAAACCGACTTTTACGCTAAAAAAGTTGCTTATCTCAGTTAGCTTCATCCACATTGCTTCATGTAAAAGCTAGGGAAATTGCTATAAAAGGGATCGATGCAAGTCAAAATAAGGAGACACCTATTTTAGGCGAGTTCAGGCCAAGGTCGCTTGGACCAAGGTGTTTGCCTCATATGGCCTAGGCGCTACCTGCACTCGCCTTTGACCAACTATGGTAGTTGTGTTGTTGTTGTATATTGATTATGTGTATATTAAAAACATTCTAGAATATGATAATTACAATAAAGTACGTAACAAGTCTAACACGCCCATGCAAGCTAGGGGGACCCTTAGTTTTAAAAAGCGCGTTGGAGGCGCGGGACGACCTCAGGCACAGGGTGGTTCGCTTTAGGCAACCTAAGGCGTGAGTTATACAGAAAGCGCACGACTCAACGCGATTAGGAAGGAGGCGACGATTGAGAGCTTCTGCCGTTCTGCACTTCTTGTACATGAAACTAAAAAAGAGCTTCTGCTGAAGAAAAGATGCAATGTAGAAGATTTACAGACCTCAATGGATAAACTTCACAAACCTCGGTGGAGAAGAATGCAATTGCTGGGTGTTTTGCTTTTGGGAGAAGAGAGAGAATAAAGAAATTATTAAAGAAAAAATGTGGTTTTTATAATAAAAATAAAAACTTTTAATATTTATCGGAAACCCTAGTTTCATTCCAACAACCACTGACAATAGTTGTTAGTAGCAAACAACCTATAAGGGTTTAGTAGCAAAAACAACCTATACGCTAAACCCCTGGGGCCACCATACGCCACTCACAATTGTTGTTAGATATTCTAGCAAAAAAACTTGCTCTTGTCACGTTTTATTGGTAGAAACAACCTAATTTTCTAAACCCTAGCCACTGCCACATGAAGAGTCTCACCAAACCCTAGCAGAAACAACCTGCATGGTTTAGTAACAGAACCAACCATGCGCCATTGCGTGCCGCCTACGCCGTCACTTGTCACCAACATGAAATCACATCCTTAAAACAGTTTAAAGGAAAAAGAGAGAAGACCAGAAAAATCTCTTTACTCCTTGTGGGAAATATTATTCTTGGTTTATTTATATTTATGACTGACTTGCCATACTTATTAGAAAACTGTATTATGCAATTCTAGTTTTGTTATTGTGCCATATTACTCAATTGTTCGTTGAATTTTAGGTGACATTCAAGGTGCTTGCAACACCTCTTCGAACCAGCCAACATGCCCCTCCTGCAGCAGATGTAGTAAAGGATAAAAAGAAAGTTTCAGTGGCTTCAAAGAAATGTGGACGTGACAAGCATAGGAGAAATCATTCATCCTGAATATGTAACATACTTAGGTTCTAGGTTTTAAGATGATTTTTCAATCTGCTTTTCTTTAACATCTACCTGGTAGGTAACAACTAACATGTAAGAGAAGTCATTTTTTTTTCTAACCAGAAGTGAAACAAGAAAAGCAGATTTGCTAGGCCTGCTTTCTGTGTTTTTTGCTTGCATGAACCTTAATTCTATCAGCAAGAGTTTTGGATGATTTTCTGATATGCAAAGACTGGTTCGTTTTGACATAATAGGAGTCCAATTGGCAAAGGGATGTGTGTGTGGAATGAGCAAACATGTCTGACATCCAACCAGGGAGGACACATGCATGGTGTTCTCACGAGGCACAAACATATGAATGATATGAGATTGTCTTCAATGTTCATATATCTTGATTTCTCAGCTATTGCAAGAACTCATGAGAACAATTTTCTCTGATTAATTAGTTTTCATCAATTCTCTTATCTCTCTGTTACTCGTAAGTGAAACAACACATGTATAGATGTTTATAGTATACAAATACATATAAAATTGTGCAAATCAATTTACATAAGAATGTCATGTTTTAATAAACAATTCCTTCATATTAAATAAATTGTCTTGTTCACTATATAGGAGCAAGAGATGCATCTTGTACATAAAATACATGATGGTTGCCATTAACATAGACTTTGGTGATATCTTATTTACTTTCCCCTTCAGCTTCCTCGTTGCTTGTGTAGCTTCCTCTCATTGTGCAAATGCTACAAAAGCATTTGCCAATAGCACATGTCTTCCTGATTGAATGGGTTCAAGACGTATTCATTTCTGCCCAATTTTGTTTGCAAGCACCAATCAATGCTCCTAAAACAATAGCAACTTGCTTAATAGGCGACATGTGGAGAACCGCATTTTAAAGCCTTGTCTAATTGACCGACTCACCTTATGATGTTAGCTAGGCAGGCATAGTGTTAAGATTTTGATTCCAAGTTAGAAACATGCATCAATGTATTAAATAACCCCCATCCGGTACTCATTAGACCTAAATGACTACATGTTAAGAGTTCCACAAAAGTAATTTCATATGTCTTATATCTAAATCTCAACATCCTTTCAAAGTATTCTATAGCATGATCACCAAATTTGTGATTGGAACGCTAACATCATTGTTATCCACGGGACTACATCTTTTGTCTCACAAGTATCAAAAGCTAGTTGGGCAAATCCAAGCTCCCCACACCTGGCATGCATGGTGATAAGAACATTTTTAAGTGATAAGTCATGTGCATGCCCAAGCCGCATAGCCACTACATGAGTTTAGTTCTCAAATAAGGTCAACGCACAAGTGAGAGCGCACTCATAAGGCCTAATATTGTAACACTGTAGCAACATAATTGAATTCTTCAAGGCGATACTCTTCTAACCGCCTCCTTCTATTGCATAACTACCAAGCATAGCATTCTAACTTATAACATTCCTTTCATTTCAGACACTGAATGGATCATTGGCTTCAACCATCAATCCTTCGTCAATGTAAGCAAATATCATAGCATTCCATGCAGCTATATCTGTTTTAACTTTATTGAAGTAGTGTCAGGAAAGTTTGGTAGAAGGGTTGTTGAAATCCGCTAGTTTCTAGGCTCTTTGCCAAATGAGGTTTGGAAATGGATATTCAATAAAAAGTGAAGGTGCCTATTAGGTTGTTTACGAAAAGGGCAAACTCTGTTAGTATCGTGATCCCATCTCAATAGTTTGTCTTGGGTAAGCAATGTAGATTTGAAGGCAAGCCAAGTAGTGAATGCATGCCTCGAGATACATTGATCGAACCATATGGTTTTATGCTAGGTGACAATTTGAAGGTTTCGGCATAAATCCATATAGGTAGATTTTGTTGAGAATGGGATTGCTATGAGTGAATTTTATGCTCCGGTATCCCCGACCTTGAGTAAGTTTGATATCCTAGATTCCATAGTTACTAACCGATTGTTATTCTTTTTTGCTTTGACTTGTTCTCGCAAGTGACTCACTATTGCCCTGTCAACCCTGGATAATCGATCGCTAGTTGTTAAGAACACGTAGAGGAAGACCTCTAACGGTCAAGAATGAAGACTACTTCGTTTGCGGGGATATTGGGAGTTAACATATTTTTAGTATAAGTATAGGCTAAGCGATCAATGAATAACACATAACACACACTCACAGATCTCTCCGTAACACTTAGAATCGATTGGCTATAGCTCTCCAATTGTACTTCTATCGCTATAGATAAGAAGAACAAGAGGCGCACAGAGTTTAGTATCCTCCTGTGGTTTTATGCTGAAGATCTTCAAGGATCAAGGGCTTCCCTTGTAAACAACTATATCATTTCTATGTTCCTTTTATTATATTTGTTTTGTAAATCTTTCAATCAAACCACCTCACATACTAATTTGATTACAAAATTATACTTGGTAAAATTTGGTCAAAACAATTTGGCCCCCACCATAGGGCCCGTTGTGCTATTCATTCTACAATTTTTGTTAAAGTTCGTAATCAATCAATACTTCTAAAAACTAATCTCAAATATATCATCTCAATCCAAGCTTTCTTCTTCTTTTTCTATTCCATCTTCAAGATCTGGGTTAAGTCATACTATTCCTCCCCCTCCATCTTTTTAATAAAAAATTGATAACGCGGCCTAGAAGACAACTCCTACTCATTGTGTTCCAGGCTCTTCGTCCTTATCTTTAATGATGATATCATTTCCATTTTCTTTCAAATAAAACCATAGATGGAACAACATTATAAGACTATGAAAGAGATGGAAAAGATAAAGTCAAAGAAGCCAAATCTGGTGGAAATTACAACTACTCCACTAAAGCCTAGGATCTTGAATTTTGAATGTATTGGATCACCAAGGAACTATCTGGGAGATTTTATTCCTATGCAGACTCAAGCTGGGATAGTGGATCCTACTTATGCTACTAGGGTTACTAGTTTTAGGGATCTTGGCACAACTCTAAGATCACCCTCACAAAATACCGATAAAGGTAACATTTCAAATAACCAAATTTTAAACGCTAATATTGGGTCTGCACAGGATACAAGAATTAGTTTAATTGTGGCTAAAGAGTTGAAGAAATTAAAAAAAAGGTCTCAAGTGTATCTGGTATCATACAACCGATACTAGAAGTACCTCCACTAAGCCAATGCAACAACAACAACGATTACGACTACCACAAAAACGACAACAACTACAACAACGACAATGACAACAACAACAACAACGATGACAACGACAACGCCAATGAAAACAACAAGACAACGACAACAACAACAAAAACCATGATGACAATAACAACTATATCGACAACAACAATGAAAACGAAAACGACATTGACGAGAACGAAGACAACAACTACGACAAAAAACACCATGATGACAACAACGGACGATGACAACAAGGACGACTACAAAAACCACACAAATAACAACCACTACAATGACGACAACCTCTATGTTGATTACCATAACGACGAAACCACAAAGATGACAACAACTACGACAACCACAACAACGTGAACCACCACAACGACGACAACCATAATGTTAACTACCACAACGACGATAAGAACAATGAGGACAACCACAAGGACGACAACTACAATGACGAAAACAACAACAACGACAACATGAACGACAACAATGATGGCAATCACGACGATGACAACCACTAAGAAGACAACCATAAAGATAAAGACAACAATGACAACGATAATGACAATGACAAGGACAACTACATCGATGTCGTAAACAACAATAACAATGACTACGACAATGACGACGTCAAAAACAACAACGAAGACCACCATAACAATGACAACCACAATGATGATAACCTCAACCACGACAACCATAATGACAATGACAAAGAATAAAAATAACAACAACAACAAAACTGACAATAATGATAATGATAACAACAAAGAGAACAACTACAACAACAGCAACAATGATGACTATAAAAATAATGACATCGACAACGACAAAAACAACAACAATAATGCCAAAAATAACGACGTTAGCAATAAAAACGACGATAAAAATGACGACGATAACAACAACGACGATAACAATACAAAAACCATAACAAAGAAAACCACATTAACAACCTCCACGGTACCAACAATGGCGATAAATACAACAATTATGACAACCACAAAAACGAAAACAACTACAACAATGACGACGAAAACAAGGACGATGAAAACAAAGATGATAATAACAACGACAACAACACAACAACGAGAACAACAACAACAACAACAACCAGAAACATGACAATAACAATGACAACTTCATTGACAACGACAACGAAAACGAAAAGAATATCAACACCACGAGAACGGTGACAATAGCAACGGCGACAACCACCACAAAAATAACCATGACAATGACAACCACAATGATGATGACGACAACAACAACGAGAAAGACGACAACTACGACGAGGACAAGCACAACGACGACAATGAAAACCACCATAATGACGACAACCACAACGTTGACTACCATAACGATGACAACCAGAACGATGACAACAATGAATACCAAACCATTATCATGACAACCACCACAACAACCACAACCACAACAACAACAACAACCACCACCACAACAACCACAACCATAACAACAACAAACACAACAACAACAAACACAACATCAACAACAACAATAACAACAACCACAACCATAACAACAACATCCATCACCACAACAACCACAACCACAAGAACAACGACGACAACAACAACAATAACAAACACAACAACAACAACAACATCAACAACAACATCAACAACAACAACAACCATAACAACAACAACAACTACTACATCCATGACATCCACAACCACAACAACAACAACCACCACCATAACAACTACATCCATGACATCCACAACCACAACAACAACAACAACCACCACATAACAACTACAACCACAAGAACAACGACAACTACAACAACAACCACAACCAAGACGACGACGACAACAAAAACAACAACCACAACCACAACAACGACAATAACAACAACGACAACGATGATAACAACAACAATAACAGTACCAACAACAACAACAACAATGACTACAACAACAACAACAACAAAACAATGACGACAACAACAACAAAGACGACGACGACGACAACAACAACAACAACCAAAAGAAAATTCGTGAGTTCTCGTGGGCAAAGCGAACAATATTGTTGGTGCGAGGGGCCGGGCCTTACAACAACAACAACAAAATAAAAACAACATCAACAACAACAACAACAACAACAACCACCACAACCGACCACAACCACACCCACAACAACAACAACCATAACACCAACAACAACAACTACAACTACAACAACAACAATGACATCCACAACCACAACAACAACAATCACCACCACCACAACAACTACACCCACAAGAACAACGACAACTACAACAACAACAATACAACCACGGCGACGACAACAAGAACCACAACCACAACAACGACAATAACAACAAACGACAACAACCACTACCACCACAACAACCACAACCACAACAAAAACAAACACAACATCAGCAATAACAATGAAAATAACGACAACCACAACCACAACCACAACCACATCCACAACCACAACCACAACGAACCACAACTAACCACAACCACAACCATAACGACAACCACAACGACAATGACAACCACAACCACACCAACAGCCACAACCACTACCACAACCACAACCACAACCACAATGACAACGACAAACACAACGACAACCACAGCGACGACAACAACGACAACCACAACGAAAACGACAACGACAACCACAACTACAACCGCAACCACAACCACAACCACATCGAAAAACCTTAACCACAACCACAACGACAACCACAACCACAACATCAACCACAACCACAACGACAAACACAGCGACAACCACAACAACCACCACAACGACGACCACAACGACAACTACAATCACAATGACAACCACTACCACAACCACAACCACAACCACAACCAAAACCAAAACCAGAACCACAACCACACCCAACCACACCACAACCACAACCACAACCAGAACCACAACCACAACCACAACCCAGACCACAAACCACACAAACAAGCCACACCCACGCCACAGCCACAACCACAGCCACAACCACATCCACAACCACAACCACAACCACAACAAAGTCCACAATGACAACCACAACCACAACCACAAACACAACGACCACCACAACCACAATGACAACCACAATGACAACCACAACGACAACCAAAACGACAACCACAACCACAACGACCACAACAACGACAACCACATAGACAACCACAACGAAGACCACAACCACAACCACAACTGCAAACACAACCACAAACAAAACCACAAACAAAACCACAAGCACAACCACAACCATAACCAAGACACAACGACGACCACAACGACGACTACAACCACAACCACAACCACAACCACAAACACAAACACAAACACAACGAAAACCATGACCACGACCACGACCACAACCACAACGACAATGACAACCACAATTAAGACACAACGACGACCACAACCACAACCACAACCACAACCACAACCACAACCACAACCACAACCACAACCCAATCACAACCACAACCACAACCACAACATAAACCAAAACCACAACCACAACCTCAACCATAACCACAACCACAACCACAACCACAACCACAACCCACCACAACCCCAACCAAACCACAACCAACAAACCACAACCAAAACGAATACCACAACGATGACCACAAACCACAACCACACCACCACAACCACACCCCAACCACAACCACAACCATAACCATAACACAACCACAACCACAACCACAACCACAACCCAACCACAACCACAACACAACCAACCACAACCACAACCACAACCACAACCACCAACCACAACCACAACCACAACCCAACCACACCACCACCCCAACCCCACAACAACACCCACAACCCACAACCCAAACCACAACCACAACCACTACCATAATCACAATCACAACCACAACTTCAACCACAACCAAGCCACAACAACAACCACACCACAACCACAATTACAACCTCAACAGCACAACCAACAACCACAACCACAACCACAACCACAAACCACAACCACAACCACAACCACAAAACCACAACCACAACCACAACCACCCACAACATCAACCACAACCACAACCACAATCACAACCACAATCACCCCACAACCTATACGACCACCACCACCAATTAAGACCACGACCACAACCACAACCACAACAAAGACCACAACTAACAACCACAACCACAACCATAACCCCAACCACAACCACAGCCACAACCCCAACAACAACCACAACCACAACCACAACGACAAACACAACAAAGACCACAAAACAACCACAATCATTACCACAACCATAACCACAACCACAACCACAACAAGAACTACAACCACAACCACAACCACACCCACAACGACAACCACGACCACGACCATAACCACAACGAAAACTACAACGACAACCACAACGGAGACCACAATGACGACCACAACCACAACCACAACCACAACCACAACTACAACAACAACCACAACCACAACCCAAACCACAACCACAACAACAAACACAGCAATAACCAACCACAATCACAACCACAACCACAATGACAACAACTAACCACAAATACAACACAACCACAACCACAACCACAATCACAACCACAACCACAACCACAACCACAACCACAACCACAACCACAACCACAACCACAACCACAACCACAACGATAAGCACAACGAAAACCACAACTACATCCACAACCACAGCCACAACCACAACAAAGACCATAAAAACAACCACAACCATAACCACAACAACAACCACCAACCAAACCATAACCACACCCACAACGACAACCACGACCACAACCACAATGACAACCACAACCACAGCCACCACCACAACCACAATGAAGACCACAACGACGACCACAACCACAACCACAACCACCGCCCCAACCACAACCACAACCACAACTACAAAACCAGAATGACAACCACAACCACAACGACATCCACAACCACAACGACATCCACAACCACAACCACAACCACAACCAATACGACAACCACAACCACAACCACAACCACAACAACAACAACAACCACAACCACAATCACAATCAAAACCACAACCACAATGACAACCACATTGAAGACGACAACGATAACCGCAACCACAACCACAACCATAACCAAAACCACAAGCATAAGCACAACCACAACCACAACCATAACCACAACCATAACGACCACCACAACCACAACGACAACCATAACGATAACCACATCGACAACCATAACAACAACTACAACTACAACGACAGCCACAACGAAGACCACAACCACAAGCATAACCACAACCACAACCACAACCACAACCACAACCAAAACACACAACAACGACAACCACAACCACAATCGCAATCACAACCACAACAACAACGACAACCACAATGAAGACGACAACGACAACGGCACCCACAACCACAACCACAACCACAACCACAACCGCAACCACAACAACAACCACAACCCAAACCACACGTACAACCACAACCACTACCACAACCACAACCATAACGACCACCACAACCACAAAGACAACCATAACGATAACCACATCGACAACCATAACAATAACTACAGCCACAATGACAGCCACAACCTCAACCACACCACAACCACAACGAAGGCCACAACCACAAGCATAACCACAACCACAATCACAACCACAACCAAAACCATAACCACAACCACAACCTTAACCACAACCACAACCACAACCACAACCACAACCACAACAACAACGACAACCACAACCACACCCACAGCCACAACCACAACGAAGACGACAACGACAACCGCAACCACAACCACAACCACAACCACAACCACTACCACAACTACAACCACAACCACAACCAAAACCACAAGCACAACCACAAGCACAACCATAACCACAAGCACAACCACAACCACAACCACAACGACAACAACAACGAAGACCACAACCACAAGCATAACCCCAACCCCAACCACAATCACAACCACAACCACAACCACAACTACAACCACTACCACAACCACAACCACAACCACAACCAAAACTACATCCACAACTACAACCATAATGACAACTACAACCACAACTAAGAGAAAACGACAACCACAACTACAACCACAACCACAACCACAACCACAACTATAACCATATACACAACCATTTCCGCAACCACAACCACAACCACGACTACAACCACAATGACCACAACAACGACAACGACAACCACATCGACAACCACAACCACAGTCACATCGACAACCACATCCACAACCACAACCACAACCACAACGACCACCACAACAACAGCTACTACCACAACCACAACCACAACCAAAACCACAACCACAACCACAACATCAACCACACCACAACCACAATCACAACCACAACCATAACGACCACCACCACCACAATGACAACCACGACCACAACTACAACCACAACAAAGAC